>JARHVA010000273.1:4322500-5522500 GCA_037957365.1 Torreya grandis | reverse complement strand
GCCAATTGTATGCTACACTATCTATTGCATCTCAATATTGGGATGAGGCTATCAATTATGTTTGTTATATTTAAAATTGAGTTCCTCATAAAACATTGTAGGAGTCACTCCTTTTGAAGCATAGAGCATTTATAAATTCATAGTTAAACACTTTCGAGTGTTTAGATCTCCTATTATGGTTTGTATTCCTTAGAAGAAACATAAGGCAATGGATCCTCAAAGTTAGCCTTGTATCTTCATTGGATATCCTAAGGGTGTTAAGGGATACAGGCTTCTCCATCCCACCACTCATGAGTTGTTCATTGAGAGAAGTGTTCATTTTCAAGAGGGTCCTTTAGACTCCAAAATTGACACTTCTCCCTTTTCTTTAGATGAATTGGGATTTAATAACAATTTTGATGTTTTAGATCCCACTGAGTAGTTTCATGATGATCTAGATTCTTTTTCTAGTTCTGATGGTGAGAGTAGTGATAGGGACTTATCTCCTCCTTTTCCCAAAATATCTTTAGAGGATTCGGAATCTCCTCCTAACTCTTTGATTTTTGGTCCTCTTTGTGCTAGACAAACACTACAAATTGTTGGCTATTGGGTTGGAGATCCATCAGACACCAAGCAAACACATTTAGAGTTCAAGAATGTCCCACATGCATTCCTTGAATTTGCTTCCAATCTATGGTCATTTCTTGATGAATTAGGAAATCCTAAGTGGGATACTACTGTGGAATAGGAGTATGGTTCCTTTCTTAGGAACAACACTTGGGATTTAATCCTTCTTCCTAAGAGAAGAAAAATTGTTTGATGTAAATGGATCTATCAAACAAAATTTGTAACATATGGGTCTATAGACAAGTTCAAATCATGTTTGGTAGCAAAGGGTTTTTCTCATGTATCTGACATTAACTATACTGAGACATTTGCCCAGTTACCAAAATGAACTCAATCTGATTCATTCTTACCATTACCACAACACATCATTTATATTTTCATCATATGGATGTGAAGAGTGTTTTTTTTCACAATGAACTCAAAGAGGAAATATACATATAGTAACCACAAGTATTTTTGGAATATTATTCTTAGGCTTGAAAAATTTGAAAATCAATCTATGGTGTCAAACTAGCTCCCAAAGCTTAGTATGCCAAGATGGACTCTTTTCTTTTTTCAGTTTGGTTCACTAGATGCCAATCTAATTTGAATGTCTATATTTTACAACATGATGATTCACTATTGATTTTAGTTCTCTTTATGGATGACCTATTGATCACATAGAGTTATTCATCCACCATTGTAGTGGTGAAAATTACTTTATCTAACAAGTTCTTAATGACTAACTTGGGCTTGTTACATTACTTAATTGGGATTCGAATTTCTTAGTCTAACTCCAAAATCAATATTGCATAATATAAGTATGCTCTTGATTTTCTTTCATGATTTAACATGGCTAACTATAACCTAGTTCCAACTCCCTTAATATCTAGTGCGAAACTTAAAGCTAGTTGTCCTTCTCTTTTGGTTGATGATACCTTGTATTGATAACTCATTGGCAATCTCATTTATCTTACGCAAACTAGACCTAACATTTCATATGCAATGAGCATGGTATCTAGATTTATGCATGAACCACATGAGTTACACTATAAATTAGCTAAGTGGATTCTCCACTACATTAAGGGTACTCATAGTTTTGGGATTCATTATAGAGCAGGCATTAACATTGACTTGATTAGGTATATAGATTTAGATTAGGCTAGTGATATTCATAATCATAAGTCTATTTTAGGATACATTTTCTCCCTTGGTTCAATACCAATTAGTTGGTCAAGCAAGAAGTAGAATGTTATTACTTTATCTTTATAAGAGGTAAAATATAGAGAATATACTAATGTTGTCACTGAGGTTATTTAACTTCAAGGGTTTTTCACTAAGTTTAGTATCTAGTTTTGGTAACCAATAATCATATTCTATGACAATCAAAACATAATCCAAATTTTTATGAATTTTATCGTCCATCAATAGACCAATCATATAAAGATTTACATGCATTTTATTTAAGATCTTATCCATGAGCAAGTCACTAATCTCTGCTACATCCAAACAATGAATAAAATTATTGATATATTCACCAAACCCTTCACTAAGAGCAAGTATCTTCAATTTTATGCTCTTCTTATGGTTTGTGTAGCTCCTTCATCCTCCTTTGGGGGGGATTTTCTATGTATTTAGGTACCTCATCAGTTCTTGTTGCCTAGATCCAATTATTCCACCCACCTGAGCTATGCTTAAGATGGAGTGTTAGTGTAGGTTTTTATTCCATTTGATTATTTTTTCCTACACATATTTTTTAGCTTGCTTAGGTGTTATTTTAGGTCATTAGAGAAAACAACCTCACTTTAATGAGGACGTATGGTCATGTCTATCTTCTACCTATATATGTACCTTTCCTAAAGCTATTTTTGCTAATGTTGTTAATGCTAATAATTGAATATTTTATTTATTAAAGACTTAATTCTTTTGGCTCATGTTTGATTTTGCTTCTACAACATGTATCTCTTGTACATAATTTATTTTTATGTATTCCAATGATTTATGCTTCATGTCTACTCAAACCTTTGTTGGAGAGTTATCAATGATGTCATGGTGATGTCATGGAGGTGTCGTGGTGAGTGTATGAAGTACCTTGATAGTCTAAGTGATAATGACAAAGTGTGAAATATGCTTTTCCTAGTATGCTTGAAGGAGGCTTGCTTGATCTTTAATTTTGGCATGGTTATAGATGTTTAGGGATGAGTATGGAGTTTTGAGCATATTTAAGGGGTCTTATAAGAGGTTTTATATACTTTAAGTGCTTATGTAGATAAGTTTATTTCATCTGGTTGATCATTGTTTTCATCTAGACCTTATGGGTCTAATGTCAAAAAATGTGATTAGGCAGTTTGATGACATCATAATTACCAAGTGTGGATGAGCCAAGAGGAGTTAGTCATATGGTTTTGATCACACTAGTCCCTAGTTTCTATACATAAAGGCTCAAGTCTAACGATGAATCATGATAAAAGATATGCAAGGGCAACGTTGGGCTCTCAAGCATTTTGATAGTGTTTTCCCATACTTAGCCAAATTTGCATGAGGCAAGAAAGAGTTGAGTAAGGAGTTTTGTGATGACATATCTCACATATGTGGATGTTTTAAGAGAATCTGATATATGGGTTTGTTCAATTTTATGCCTAATTGGTTTACATTAGCTTTTAGGTCAAGCACTGAAGTACAAAAAAATTTATGCATGTGCAAAGTTGGTATTTCCAAATAGTTCTTGACATAGTTAGCTCTATGAACAAATAAATATGAGGAGGCATTTTAATGTCATTATATCTCACACATGTGAGGGTTCCAAGAGTATATTATTAAATGGTTAGATTCTCTTATGTGATTAGATCATATGATCTAATTTTTAAAAATTAAACTTAATTGAATTAAAAGATATGAAGGTGCAAAGTTGACCTTATAGACATTTTACAAAGGTCCCCATACTTAGAATATTTTGCACAATGTTAAATATTAGGACTAGATAGAGATCTAATGGCTCAAAATAAATTATATAGTGAAGATATATGGTGTGTATTATGTCAAAAAGGTCAAAATTTTCATTGGTTAATGAAGGTAAAGATCAAGATCCTTACAAAAGGATCAATGGAGCTTGTTTATTCTAAGATGTCAAGATGCAACGAGATGGTGCCAAGCATTTGATGTTTAACATTAAGCAGAGATAAATATTGAGCTTCTTTTAAGGATCAATGATGAGTTTGTGATTATATAGATATATATCAATGGTTCACCTTAAAATAAAGAGGTCAAAGTGACATTTGCCTAGCATGACTAAAGTGAGGATAATCAAGCAGAGATCAATGGTGTGCATTGAGTCACAGTTGCCAGATTGCATGAGATGAGGTCAACTATTCAAAGTTTAACATTTGGGCATAGGTGCACTATGCATTCAAGTTTAAATAATATTTATGGTGCATGATAAATATAGAGATGTGAGAGCATGAGATGCAAGCAAAGAGACTGAGGTTTAACTATGATCGTTTTCATTTGAATATTTGAATTTGTAAAGGAAAGACCAATGTCCTATTTTTGGGCCATATATTTTGATCTAGATAGAATTTTCTCATGAAGTAAGAAATGAATTTGTATAAGACTCCAAGTCACATCTGAAAATATATATTTGAAGATCTGAAAGTGTGTACAATTAAGTTTATGAAGGTTCAAAGTTTACTATTTTTCATGTATATCTTGCAAGTAACCCACGAAGATTATTCGAGCTTGTTTTGATATTGTTTTGATATCTCTTGATGAATTATCTATTAGGGTGTGTTATATACTCCATTAGGATGTTCTATGTACATTATGAAGTTTTTACCAATCATATCTAGTATGAATAAAGGTTTATAAATTGATTGTATGTTTTCTCATAATGGTTGTTGTATAAAATGTTGTTTGAACAATTTGTGCTTAAGTAGAAGGGTACCTTGATAGATATAGGCACTTAAGGAGGACCTATAGATCATGTGTCATGAGTTCATGAGTTAGAAAGTGTTCTTGTGTTCTTATTTTACTTGGAAAAGTGTCAAAGAGATGAATGGGTCATCATAGGACCTAAAAGATGACTTAGGCCTATTTGAAAGTATGTTGTGCTTAAGTGTGACCCATGTAAGATGCCTTAAGTGTGAAGGCATGTCTTGTGGCTGATAAATAAGATTATGGTCTTGATAATTCATGAATTTTATATAAATAGTGAAACCAAATGTGAAGGTTTCTATATTTTGTGAGAAGACTTTAGGGAAAAAGACTTGTGCAAGGATTGTATGTGTGGAGTATGCGTTGAAGTGAAGAAGAGAGGATAGGTAGTGTGCCTATTTGATGAGTTGATGAGAAGATAAGTTTTTTGACTAAGTGTATGGATTTTAGGTCATATTTTTTATGATAGAATAGTGCTCTTGTAGTTTGAGGATATGTGAAGAGATTTGAGTGTGCATATGAGGATAGTTTGAGTGAAGAAGGAGAGAGATTATGGCATGCCCATGTGAGAGGCATGTATGAGATAGAGAGGGAGTTTTTGTAGTAGTTAGATAATTATATATCCATCATCAAGTGTTAAATACATCATTAGTAAGGTGGATGTGTTCAAAGGAGGGTCTAAAGGACTTGATCTTCCTTAGGGGTAGTTCCTCCTTGTGAAACAAGTGTTTAACTAAAGGTATTTGGTCAAGAGGATTTGATCAAGGTTTTTTGGTCTAAAGGAGTTGAACAATATATTATTTTTAATTTATTATAGGACAAGTAGTCCATGTGTTATAGGATTGAGAGTGGGTTTTATTCCCCATGAGGGTTTCCCATAGGAACTATGTGTTATGTGTTTGATTTCGTGTATGCATTGAATGAATGAGCTCTCTTTTTAATGTTGCTTGATAAAGTTTATATATGTTGTTTATTTAATAGTTTGAAAGGATTGGAATTAAATTAAAAATATCTGGGCTCATTGATTCACCCCCCCCCCATTATTAGTGATTGTACCTCTAATAATTGGTATCAGAGCAGGTCCTTTGGTAAAGGCTTGACAACTTGAAGGTGATCCAAGGTATAATATGGGTAGTCATCAAGAAGGTTTCTCTACTAAGAAAGCATCGATGTTCAATGGATCTAATTATGCTTTTTGTAGTGCTAGGATGAGGACATACATTATGTCCCTAGGGTTTGATGTATGGCAATCTATTATGGATGGTTATGTTGTTCCTACTACTCCTTTATCTAGTGCTACAGATACTAAGATATTTGAGAATAATTCAAAGGAAATGAATGCCATCACTTGTGATCTTACAAATATTGAGTTCACCAAGGTAATCCATTATAAGATATGGGATAAAATGTAGATCATTTATGAAGGAGATTCAAAGGTCAAGCTTGCTAAGTTACAGACTCATAGAAGGCAATTTGAAAGTCTCGACATGAATGAAGAAGATTCCATGGCATACTTTCTGTAGAGAGTTGATGAGATTATGAACATCATCAAAGGTTTTAGAGAGAACCTTGAAGAAGATATTATGGTTTAAAAAGTATTAAGGTCTCTATCCCTCAAGTTTTATCCAAAAGTATCTACTACAGAATAAAGTCATGATCTTACTCAGTTAAAAATGGACCAATTGCATGACAACCTTACTACATATGAGATGAGGAAGAATGATGATATATCACCAAAGAAAGAAGCATCATTCAAGATAGAGATAAGCCAAAGAATAAGTTCCAAGGTAAGAAACCCAAGGAGGATGAATTTTTTGATATAGATGAGGATGAACTAATTGCTTTGATTTCAAGGAAATTGAAAATAAGTATAAGGGTAAACTACCCATCAAATACTTCAATTATGGAGAGGGAGGACATTTTCCTAATACGTGTCCTCATAAGTATAATAAGGATGATGATGAAGAGCATGATAAAGGTCATGATGATGGCAAGAGATATTTTAGGTCTGATAAAATCAATAAAGGATTCATAATGTTTAACAATAACAATAAGTACTTTAAGGACAAGAAGAGTATGTACACCAAAGAATATTGAAACTCATCAGATGAGAGTGAAGTCAATGAATCAAAGTATGATCATGAAGATGATGGTCCTATTGAAGATGAAGACCTATTTATAGATAAGTAAATTAATTGCTCACATCAAAAGGAATCTACTTGGAGTGATTTAGATAATGATGAAGATGAGATGGACTATGAGACTTCATTAACAAATGATCTTGAAGAATTAAAGATTAAAAATAAGATCAATAAGAAGATGAAATCTAAAATCAAGGACTATGAAGAACAATTCAATGTGTATGAGGAAAGAATGAATGAAGACAATAAGGAGCATGAAGACATGGTCAAGCATCTCAGTTATCAATTGGAAAACCTATCTATAAGCCTAAAAGGTAAAAAAGATGAGTGCTCAAGGTATGCTTCTGAGATTGTGTCTTAAAAGATGAGTTAGAGAATTTTGTAAGTAATTTTAAATCATTTTTCAAATTTGATAAAAGTTCCAATAATCTGGATGATCTCTTAAAGAGTCAAAATTCAACTAGTGATAGATCTAGATTGGGTTTTAATGAAGAGCCCAAGGTTACTTCTCAAGTTGACATGAATGTCAAAGAGATCAAGGTGGATCAACCTTTGAAGACAAATAATTAGAAAAGGAATGAAGCTGATGGCAAAATGAATACAAATTAGATCAGATAGCCAAATTTCATGAGGAATGTAAATTTCAATGGTTACTGCTATACTTGTAAGCAGTTTGGGCATAGAGATAGAGAATGCAAGAGACCTATTAGAAATGAAATTGCATATAAATATGATGGGGGTCATCAATCAAAAGGTATGAGAAAGTTTGAGTGTTTCAACTATCATAATGTGGGACACTTTGCAAAACATTATCCATTTTAAGTAAGACAAGTTGAGTTTCCATCAAGGAGTATTGTTTGCTAAAACTATGAAAAGATTGGTCATAATGCTAGATTGAGCAAGTAAAGGTCTACAAATCAGAATAGGTTTAATCAGGCTCCAAGAATAAAAGGAAGAAGACAAATTAACTCATGGAAACCAAAATTGGTAAGTATGATTCATGATGAGACTATAGGTCTAAGTAATATATTTGCTATGGTGGAGAATGCTATAGAATAATAAGAGTAATATATTTGCTATGGTGGAGAATGCTATAGAATAATAAGAGTGCCAAGGGCTCTCATTGTCTACTCATATTGTGAATTAAGAGACCAAGATCAAGGAGAAGACTAAGGTATTGGTTGAGGCTAGTTCTTAAGTGAGTATGGATCAAAGTGAACATCCTATTGTTGTTGAGAAATCTTCATGTAGAGAACATCAATTATCAGTCATTAGTGATGAGGTTTTAATATGCAAAGAAGATTCTACATATGAAAATATATTTCATGAATTTATGTTCTCTCCATGTATTATTAATCCAATCATAGAAAATAAGGAGAATGTTTTAGTGGATGAACATGTTACTTCTCTAATATTAAGAAGAATAAGAACTATAAACATTAGATGACCAAGGAGGAGAAGGAATATGAGGAGTTGTGGGCAACTCTTAGTTTCACATTGTTCTAGGACATTGTGAAAGATGTCTCTGCCTATGCTTTTTAGGAGACATATTTCTTATGAACAAGCAAGTTTGTGTTCTCAAGATAATAATTAAAATATATAGAGAGACTTGTGTTGATCTTAGAAGGTCATTGGCTAAGGAAGAGAAACAAGTTCATGAGTATGCTCCAGAATTTTGTGAAGGAGCTATAGTACAAGGTTAGAATGGGTGGTTTTAGGTGGCTTAATGAGATTTGATGGAATTTCAAGAAGATTTTGGTGTTAAAAAAGGTATGTACACTTCTTTATGATGTGCTCTAGGTGTTTTTATCATCTGAAGGTATGTTGAAATCAAATTGGAGATTTTTGTTTGATTTTAGGTTTCCTAGTTTGTGCTTAATAGTATGCAAGTCCTAAAATAGGTTATAAGAAGTCAACATTCCCAATGGTTTGGAAGCTCAAATCTTGGTCTAAAAGTGTGTGATTGTTATATCTAGGTGTGAAATAAGTTTTAGGAAGTGTGTGTTGATTGGAAGGTGTTGTGGTGACGTCATTTTGTTTTGAGTTTTTAGGATTTTAAACTATGCTAGGAAAGTGGTTTACCTTATGATTTGAGGTATGAGGCTTCTAAATAGGCTAAATGGGCCAAATAGGTTGAAAAATATTTCTTCACAGAGATTTGAAGGTTTGTGGTTTCCAAATTATTCATGTTTTTGTCAAATTGGAGGCCTAATTAGTAAGTTGGTTTGTGAAGAAAGTATGTTTTAGAGGATGATATAAGTGATTAAAATTAGTGTACTTAATTGGTAATATGAGAGTTCTCTATATATGAATTTTCAGGTCTTGATAGTGTGTCTACTAAAATTTGTGGACTCTATAATTTCCAAATAGGGCTATAAGAAGACTAGACATGCCTAGTGAAAAGATGAGTGCCTTTTATTCAATTTATCAAAAAGAGAAAGGTATGTGTGATTTAAGGAGAGTTATTAGGTTGTATTTGAGCATTTTCTCTAGTTGGTGAGTGGCATGAAGTTATGTTGGTGGTCTTTGAGGTGGTTTGAGAGAGAAGGCTAGTGAGCCTATGAGGTGGTCCTTCATGGTGTATGGAGATTTAAAGATGCTCAAGAGGTGAAATAGGATAAAAAATATTCAGGGGGGTCTCCTTTATATTTTTCTTGGTGATTTCCATTATATTTTAGTATTTTATATTCATTGACTTTAGTGCTTGGTTGAAATACAATTTTGGCATATAGCAAGAAGTTATCAAGGCAAAGAAGAGGTAGGATCAAGTTAAGGGGGAGTTTGTATCATATTTATAATATGGTCCTCTCTTATTTAAGGTATTTTTAGGTCCTTAATATCATATTATGGCCAATTTTTCATTGTGTCAAAGGGAGAAAAAGTTCTTGATATGAGAGTGCCTGAAGAGAGAGAAGGAAGGTGAGCTATATATTACTATATGATGGTTGTTGACATCAATGACAAAGGGGGATATTGTTGGAAAGTTATCAATGATTTAATGGTTATGTAATGGATGTTTCCTAAATATTGGATGAAGTACCTTGATATTTTAGTTGACAATGACAAAGTGTGCAATGTGCTTGTCCTAGTATACTTGAAGGAGGCTTGGCTGATCTTCAGTTTTGGCATCGCTAGATATGTTCAAGGATGAGTATGGAGTATTAAGAATATGAAAGGGATTATATAATAGGTTTTATATGCTTTGATTTATTGTGTGCATGAGTGTATTTAATATGGTTGATCATTATTTTCATCTAGACATTTTAGGTCTAGTGGCAAAAAATCTGAGTAGGCAATTTGAGGACATCATAATTGCCACGTGTGAATGAGTCAGGGGGAGTTAGTCATATGGTTGTGATCACATTATCCCTATTTTTTTTGTGAAAATTATTAAGTCTAGAAATTAATAATTATAAAATATATACAAGTTCAAAGTTTGGCTCTTAGGCATTTTGACAGTGTTTTCTCATACTTAGCCAAATTTGTATGAGCCAAGAAAGAGTCGAATAAGCAGTTTCATGATGATATATCTCACATGTGTGGATTTTAAAGTAGAATTTGATCATATAGGGTTGCTTATTTTTATGCCTAGTTTTTTCACTAACTTTTAATTCAAACACTGAAGTACGACAAAATATATGCATGTGCAAGTTGGTCTTTCCAGATAGTTCTTGACATAGTTGGCTCTGTAAACAGATAAATCTGAGAAGGAATTTTAATGTCATTATATCTCACACATGTGAGGGTTATAGGATTATATTGATATATTTTTGGATTATCCTATGTGAGGATATCATATGATCCAATTTTTATAAATTTATCTTGAGTGAAGCAAAAGATATGAAGGTGCAAAGTTGACCTTACAAACATTTTGCAAAGGTCCCTATACTTTGTATATTTTGCACAGTGTTAAAGATTAAGACCAGATAAAGATATATTGGATCCCAATTGATTATATAGTGTAAATTAATTCAAAGAGGTCAAATTTTTTATTGGTTAATGAGGATAGAGATCAAGCTCTTTACAAAAGGATCAATAGAATGTGTTTGTTCCAAAATGTTAACATTGAGATAATGCCAAGTGTTTGATGTTTAACATTGAGTAGAGATAAATATAGAGATTTTTCCAAGGATAAATGGTGAGTGGTTGATCTTATAGATATATTTTAATAGTGTACATTAAATTCAAGAGTTCAAAGTGATAGTTGTCTATCATGACTAAAGTGAGGATAATCCCATAAGGACTGACGGTGCGCATTGAGTCAAAGTTGCTAGATTTTATGAGATGAGGTCAACTATTCAAATTTTAACATTTGGGAATTAGTAAAATATGTAGTCAAAATAATATTGATGGTTCACAATCAATCTATAGATTCGATAGCACAAGATGTGAGTAAAGTGACTAAGGTTTAATTATGACCGTTTGCATTTGAATATTTGAATTTGCAAAAGAAAGACCAGTGTCTAGTTTTTGGGCCATATCTTTCGATCTAGATAGAATTCACTCATGTAGTAAAAAATAAATTTGTAGAGGAATCGAAGGCTCATCTAAAACTATAGATTTAAATATTTTAAATTATGAATAGTCAATGTTATGAAGGTTCAAATTTGACTATGTTTTCATGTATATCATGCAAGTAACCCAAGAAGACTGTTTGAGCTTGTTTTGAAATTGTTTGGATATATATTGATGAATTAGATAATGACGAGTATTATAGACTCCATTAGGATGTTTTGTGTGAATTATGAAGGTTTGACCAATCATATCTAGTATGAAAAAAGGTTTAGAAACTGACTATGTGTTTGCTCATAATGGTTGTTATAAAAAATGTTATTTGAGCAATTTGTGCTTAAGCAAAAGGGTATTGTGATAGATATAGGAACTTGAGGAAGACCTATAGATCATGTGGCATGATTCCATGAGTTGTAAAGCATTATTAAGTTCTTAGTTTATTTTAATAAGTGTCAAATATGTGAATAAGTCATCATAGGACCTAAAAGGTGACTTAGGCCTATTTGAAAGTATGTTGTGCTTAAGTATAACCCATATAAGATGCCTTAAGAGTGAAGGCATGTGTTGTGGATGAAAATAAATATTATGGTCTTGATAATTCATGAATTCTCTATAAATATTGAAACCAAATGTGAAGGTTTCTATATTTTGTGAGAATACTTATAGGGAGAAAGACTTGTACAAGGCTTGTATGTGTGGAGTATGCATTGAAGCAAAGAAGAGAGGACAAGTAGTGTGCCTATTTGATGAGTTTATGAGTAGATCAATTTGTTGACTGAGTGTATAAATTATAGGTCATGTTTTTTATGATAGAATTTTTCTCTTGTATTTTGATGATATGCGAAGAGGTTTGAGTATGCATATGAGGATAGTTTGAGTAAAGAATGAGAGAGATTATGGCATGCCTATGTGAGAGGCCTATATGAGATAGAGAGGGAGTTTTTGAAGTGGTTAGATAATCAAATATCCATCATCATGTTTTGAATACATTAATATTAATTTGTAGGTCTTCAAAGGAGGATTTAAATGACTTAATCTTCCTTAAGGGCAGTTGTTCTTTGTGAAATAGGTGTTTCACTAAAGGTCTTTGGTCAGGAGGATTTGATCAAAGTTTTATAGTCTAAAGGAGTTGACCAGTCTCTTGTTTGTAATTTATTATAGGATAAGTATTCCATGTTTTTTAGGCTTGAGAGTGGGATTTATTCCCCATGAGGGTTTCCCATAGTAACTATGTGTTATGTGTTTGATCTTGTGTATGCATTGAATGAATGAGCTCTCTTGTTAATGTTGTTTGATCAAGTTGATATATATTGTTTTATTTAATAGTTTGAAAGGATTAGAATTAAATTATAAATATTTTGTCTCACTAATTCAGCCCCCCCCTTAGTGATAATACCTCTAACAAACTTGATTCTTGATTATAGCCTAATTTGATAGGATTGCACACAGGTTCTAGATATTAGTATGTAATTTAAAACCCTAGATCCACCAATTAGGTCATGTCACCTTAAAAAATAGGGGTTATTGAGCTCAAGTTAAGTCGAGTAGACCTCAAAGACCCCTATGTCAATGAGCATTACCTACATAACCATATACTTTAGAGAGAGTCTCAGACTAATGTATTTCTCCCCCTTATGTGGGCTTGTGTGTGAACAATTATGAAATATATTATATGAGAGTGCATGTAGTGATTTAGATTTTAACTTGAAAAATATTACTTATGGGATACTAATTGAATGTTTTATACTTTTAAAACTATTTCTCCTATGAATGATTTGGAAATAGGGAAAAATAGTCTAGTTTTACAACCCTAATAGGTGTTTTTGCTTGGTATAAGATAGATGTGTGCTTGATTTATACTTTATCATATTAAATGTTATTTTACTTATATTTAAACAACACCTTTTGAAATTATTTCATGGGAGGGTTAATTAAGATAAATAGGCTGACCCATATATGTTGAAATATTTAAAATTTGACCATTTTTAAGGTTTACACACTAGCATTAGACTTGGGACACTACTGTTAATGCTAGTGTCCTAGTTTGAATGGTAGTGTCTGGGAGGATAGAAAGTTCTTGAAGATTTATAACTACCAAATTAGGATATAAATCAGGTTTTATGTAAATTATGGGTTGTAGGTGATCTAGGTAATTAGAATATTAGGGTTGGAATATGGGATAAGCATTCAGTCATAATGAGATGGAAAACGCAAGTCTTTTGGTAGTGAAAAGGATCTAAACTAAAGGGTTAAGCCATGAGTGATTTTTTTCAAGTGTATAAGACTATTTTATCATATATAATCAATTTTTAGCATCTACATTCCTCTCCCCCTCCTTTTAATCTAATAATGCATAAAGATGAAATTACTAGTTTAAAATAAATAAATGTGTACCTTGGTGTGTGCAACACACCTTGCTTTGAGATGAGCCATGTTTTAATTTATTGTTTGTGTATAACCTGTAACCAAGATCATGTTATAATGTAATTAGTGCATATAATTTGAATGTGAATAATTCAAACACTTGAAATAAAAAGAGTAAGGAAGGAGTACACATACATGTCAAAGCAACCATGTTGCCCCCTAGTAGTTTGCTATAGTAATGATGTTTCTTTGTTGAAGCATTGGAGAGATGGGTTCACAAATTATCCTTGGATATGTGAAAAGGATAATTGAAGGTTGATCATGCCCAAATCTTGTGTAAGGATGAGTTTTATCGAGGCCATCAAGATCACTAAATCATAATCACACAACTCAAGTGTATACATAATCTAGCCAATCTAGCCAATCTCGCCTAGGTCAAATGGTGTAACCATCTCAAACTAAACAATGAAATTAGTGTCAAGGCCATCAAGGTAAATGAGTCTCAATTATACTACTAAAGGGATCCAACTGTTACAGATAAATAAAGCTTAATCAATGTATCATGGTAAGGTTAGTGCATAAATCTATATATAATCCAAACATGTATCTATGATTTGGTGTATTTACATGGCATATGCACTTGTAATGTATCTCAATCTAAATTATATATCATAATATAACCTCTTCTCTATAAACTATGTATAATATATGTCACAAATCTGAAAAACTCAGTCCCAAATCTTTAAAATTGGTAAATGCATAATATATTGACCCAAATGTATATCTAAATTATGTAAATTTTATAAAATTCTACCAATTTTACTAATTTTATGTGTGTGGACTCATGTCTCTATGACATGCCCCCATTAATATGCCCCCATTTTGGGGTGCAGGGAATGCAATCTACTAGTCACCTTATCTCAAAATGATAATATTACCATGTCATATATGTATCATTCATTTACTAATGAAGCATATAGTGGTATTATGTCTAAGTTGATGTATTAATGAAACTATAGGCCTTACTCTAGAGTCAAGTCAACAACATAGATTCAAGAGAAGATTTTATTTCTGACTTGACTCGATAGTAAGACAAACTTATTCAAATGGGTACCCTAAAGTCCTCTAAATCACATGCTTTAATTATGAGTCATGAAAAATAGAAGGATTTTAGTAGTAAGGATAATAAACAAAAAAAAAGAACTAAATAAAAAGAAATGGTCATAAATTTGATGATAAGTCCAAAGCATCAATTGAGTCCTCCTCTTCAAGCAGGAAACCAAAGAAAGAGAGACTCACATGTGCCTACTATAATAAAATTGGGCATGATAAAACCAAATACATGAAAAAGTAGATTGACCAACTGACATATATGCTTGAGAAGTGTAATATCAATGTCCCTGATTCAACCAATCAGATTGCATCAGCATAGGAATCTTCTAAGGCTAAAAATAGTAGTAATGGTAAAGCACTTATTGTAGTTGCATCCCAACCTTGTGCATGGGTGATTGATTTTGGTGCCTTGCACCACATGGATTCATCATAGGATGTTTTTAATCTATTAAATTAATGATGGGAAATTTTAAGATGTTCTATGTGTTCCTTCATTATCCACCAATCTCATATCTATTTATCAGATCACTCACATCAGTTTAACTAAGATAATTGAGTTCACACCTAATTTTTTTGTTGTTAGAGAAGTAAAAATTAATTTTATAGTTGCATTTGTCAAAGTATATCATCATTCATGATTTTATAATTTTTCACACTTTGATCCTGATCAACCCTCTACTACACTACTCACTCATTTAAATGGGGTGAGTAAATTATGGCATGAGTGATTCTACCATCTTAATTATTACTCCCTAGAGTAACTAAATCATAATGACATGGTTTTAAGGTTGTCACATGTTCATTTTTTTTATTGAGTTTTCCAAGGTTTCATACTTGGTAAGCATCCTAAATAGAATTATGACAAAGGCAAATCATGGAGTGCTATACAGATATTGGAGATAGTTCATAGTGACATTGTTAGTCCATTTATAGTGCCTTCATTCAACAAGACTAAATACATGCTTACTTTCATTGATTTCTTTTTGAGGTATACTTGGTGCACTTTCTTAAGTATAAATATGTGGTATTTAATCATTTTTATGACTTTAAGGTGCTTGTTACAATCAGGTAAATCCATTGATATTTTATGAATAGATAATGGTGGTGTTATGTTAGTAATTATTTTGAGAAATTTTGCACTTTATAGGGGATTTAGATACAATGTATGGTTCCATATTATTGCTCAACAAAATGGTTTTATAGAGCACAAGAATAGGTCCTTGAATGAAATGGCCAACTATATGCTACACTCTATCTCTTGCACCTCAATATTAGATCGAGGATATCAACTATGTTTGTTATATTTAAAATCAAGTTCCTCATAAAATATTTAAGTAGTCACTCCTTTTAAAGGTTAGAGTGGTCAAAAACCCATAGTTAAGCACTTTCAAGTGTTTATATCTCATGTTATAGCTCGTATTCCTCACAATAAACATAAGGCAATGAAACCTTAGAGTTAGATTTGCATCTTTGATGGATATCCTGAGGGTGTTAAGGGATACGGCTTCTCCATCCCACCACTGATAAGTTGTTCATTAAGAGAAGTGTTCATTTTAAAGAGGGTCCTTCATAATCCATAATTGACACTTCTACATCTTCTTTAGATGTACTAGGATTTAATGATAATATTGATGTTTCAGATCTCACTAAGTAGTTTCATAATGATCTAGATTATTTTTCTAGTATTGATGATGAGAGTAATGATAGGGATTTACCTCCTCCTTTTCTTAGAATATATTTAGAGGATGAGGAATCTCCTCCTGACTCTCTGACTTGTCATCCTCTTTGGGATAGACAAACACTACAAATTATTGGTCATTGGGTTGGAGATCCATCAGACACCAAACAAACATGTTAAGAGTTATAGAATTTCCCACATGCATTCATTGCATCTGATTCCAATCCATGATCAATTATTGAGGCATCAGGCACTCCTTAATGAGATACTACTATAGAATAGGAATATGGTTCATTTCTTAGGAAAAACACTTGGGATTTAGTCCTTCCTAAGGGAAGAAAACTTATTTGATGTAGATGGATCTATCCAAAAAAAATTATACCAGATGGGTCTATAGACAAGTTCAAAGCATGTTTGGTATCAAAGGGTTTTTCACATGTATATGACATTAACTATATTGAGACATTTGTTGATTTACCAAAATGAACTCAATCTAACTCACCCTTGCCATTACCACAACACATCATTGAGATGTTCATCAGATGGATGTGAAGAGTGTTTTTATTCAAATTGATCTCAAAGAGGAAAAATACATGGAGTAACCACAAGTATTTTTTTAATATTTTTCCTTAGCTTTCAAAATTTGAAAATCAATCTATGGTCTCAAACTAGCTCCTCAGGCTTGGTATGCCAAAATGGACTCTTTTCTTCTTTTGGTTTAGTTCACTAGATGCCAATTTGATTTGAATGTGTATATTTTATGATATGATGATTTACTATTGATTTTAGTTCTCTATATGGATGACCTCTTGATTGTATGTAATTATTCATCCACTATTGTAGTGGTGAAAATTGCTTTATCTAACAAGTTCTCAATGACTAACTTGGGCTTGTTGTATTACTTACTTGGGATTAAAATTTCTTAGTCTGAATCCAAGATCACTATTGCATAATTCAAGTATGCTCTTGATTTGATTACATGGTTTAACATGGCTGACTGTAATCTAGTTCCAAATCACTTTCTATCTAGAGTGAAAATTGAGGCTGGTTGTCCTTCTCTTTTAGTTGATGATACCTCGTATTGATAACTCATTGGTAGTATCATATATCTTATGCACACTAGACCTAACATTTCATATGCAATGGGAATGGTCTCTAGATTTATGCATGAACCACATGAGTTACAATAGAAATTAGCTAAGTGGATTCTCCACTACATTAAGGGTACTCATAGTTTTGGGATTCATTATAGAGCAGGCATTGACATTGACTTGATTGGGTATATAGATTTAGATTGGGATGATGATATTCATAACCATAAATATAATTCAGGATACATTTTCTCCCTTGGTTTAGTACCAATTATTTGGTCAAACAAGAAGTAGAATTTTATTACTTTATCTTCTAAAGAGGTAGAATATAGAGCATCTATTAATGTTACCACTGAGGTTATTTGGCTTCAAGGTTTTCACTGAGTCTAGTATCTAGTTTTGGCGACCAACAATCATATTTTTTGAAAATTAAAACATAATCCAAATTATCATGAATTTTATCCTCCATCAATGAACCAATGATATCAATATTTACATGAATTTTATTTAAGAGCTTATCCATAAGCAAGTCATTAATCTCTATTGTAACAACCTTACCAGGGTCAACTACAAAAATATGATTTTTTTAAGTTAAATATATATTTCATAAATATATTACACCATGGGAATCTAAATAAATATCATATAAATATTCTATTGATAACATTAAATTCATATTATGTCAAAAATCATTGATCTCTAACATCAAAAGTACACGTCATAATCCGAATATAGAAAGTAATCATAATAACTCAGCTATAACTAAAACAAGTCTAAAACCACCACTATTAATATACAATATCAAGTAATTAAAACTCTACATAACATTTTTCAATAATAAATATGTTACAATACAATTTACATATAAGATACATGGTTCCCCCAAAGCATAGTTCCTGAACTCAAGAATCTGTGGCAATCACAAGAGTTGTTCTCAATAAGTAGTACTACTGTGTGGAGGGAGAGCATCATCTGAATGATTTTCCACACCAACCATAGACCAATATCCCCCACACTAATCCCATCAATAAATGGCCCTCCCTTCATGGATGAGTAAAAAGTGATGGCACAAGAATCCAGAGAGATAAGTAAGTACCCATGTGTTGTCTGAATTCTAAACTAAACATTAGTGTATCATAGAAAACTGTTATATTTTAAAATATCAAAAAAACATGTAAATCATACTCATAAAATTATAATACCTCACTAAATATAATTTGGCCCAAAGTTTTAAAAATAATAATCTAGATCATTTAAATTTATACACACCATTTGATTGGACTACCTTCATCTATCATTGTGACACTAGCAAACTAGTGAAGTCCATCTCACTCCTTCCTCCATATCAGCAACGCAAATTGGTCAAATAAAATTCAACCATAAGATTCATTTAATTTAAGACCTACTAGAAAACACATTATATAACATGCCAAATATATGAGTAACCAAAGCATATATTTATTTTGTCAAACATATGAATGAATCTTTCATTATCTTATATCTCATATTAGAAATAATGACTATAGCTTATACCACCTAGGTAAATACACATTTAACTATAGATTTCACTATCACAATTAGTTTATAAACATACTACACCTATGAAGACCCATATTACCATAGTTTAGAATTATAAGACATAGCTACTAGTTTTTCACATTCAGTCATTACAAAGTAGTCATAACTACATAGAAACACAAGCTTATATCCTAGTAATTAGACATAACAAGCAAGTCAAAGTCTCCAAGAAACACATAATATTATAACTTATCATATGTTATAATCTCAAGTATTGTATGCATGCATACAAAGGGTCTTACCAACTGTCACAAGATGCCCTATTCATAGCAAAAACCAATATGCATACAATAACTTAGTCACACATAGATGTGAGTCTAAACATAAAAATTATAATATGTACCATTCGAGTTTAACATTCATTTACACTATGATATCGAATACTATCATAGTTTATAAATACACATAACCAAACTTATAATTTCAAAAATCAGACGACCCACACATATATAATGATATTCAAGCAAATACGAGATTATACCACTTTGGTATACCCTAAGTATAAATTTCATACTATCATTTGATAAATATAACTTTTAGGCACACATTATGGTGCACCACTATATACTAGATATAGCCAAGAATTTATACATATTAGCAATCTCATTACATGTATTGCTCTCAAGTATTCAATATAGAATACATATAACAAACTGTCAATCAATCATGTGCATAGAAATAAAAGACTTATAAACCCATTATATCATTCACTTAAACATCTCGTTCTATTTTATAGAAGACTATTTTAATATGGTTATAGTTTTGGATCCCTAAGAATCTTTGCCTTAATTTAATCGTCCCTTGATATAGGTGTATAATTACTCAAATGATAAGTAATTATTGTACCACTATTCATTTATATTGCATACTTAAATTTATATGAAGATATATTTCCCATATATATATACCTTTATTTCTAAATGAACTTATGTCCATATATAGACAGTTTGGGTATGGTCGCATACAGTAACTAGAATCCCATAACTAATTTGATAATGTTAATTCATAATTAGGAAAAATATACCAAGCTAATAAATTGGGCTTTGGAAATGTTAACTCAATTATTTTCACAAACTCTTGTATTCCATAACTTTTTAATGATGTCCATATATCCTTATATTATATTGGCTCTGAATAAATGTATTAATATTAGATGGTCTTTTCTCAAACTTCCATCACTAATCAACACTATTGTTTAGTTAATATTAAACTAATATTAATAAAATTCTATGGAACTAATCATCTTGCAAACTTATTCCTTATAATCCATGACTCAAATAATATTAATATTGTGGCCTATTTTTTTTATAATTTATCTATGGTTTGTTATAGCCCTTGTTGAAGCTAACATATGACAGTATATAAATAATTAAAAATCATAGAGTAGGACATAACCACTGCATATGGATTTGAATTGTTGTTTTATGTTCTACTTTCAAAAAGCAATCAATGAATATCACACATTATGTAAATTATGGATACCTCTTCTCATCTAGTAAACATATTGTTTTGGTATAGAAGTCTGCCATCATTTCTTAGAAATGATTTGCAATGTCAAATACCAGAGGATTTTAAGATGATTACTCATTATCAATAAGTGTGATGTTGCATTATTTTTCATTGATCATAATAATCCCATATTACAATTCATTGTGACAAAAGCATGCTCTTTATGCAAGCTCTGAGATAACACTTCTCAATTTGTGATCTCGGCTTGTAATCCTTTCAATTAGAACTCCTCAATTATTCTTGTTTTGGATAGTCTTTCTAACTTCTCCAACCAATCTTTAAGGCACTCTCATAACTATAAGTCTCTCTAGTTATTTGTAAACTATTATGAATAATAGCTTGTTTGGGTGTATCCAATACTAATTAAGAGTGTGAATAAATATGGCTTCATTTAAGAGATGTTCAATTTATTTTCATTATTTTTATGTATCTTATTTTTATAACATAATCAAGCATCTAAGATAATTACTATAAATGCCCAGTCATAGAAATACCTGATTATTTTATTGTATATTAAGAATAGCTTTGATATCAAGTAACAACCCCACTAAAAACTCTAGGACCTATAATAAGTTCCTATATTAATGAGGAAGAATTTAGACCTAGAGTTATTCTTAATATATAGACATGTATAATATGCATACTTATAGCATTTAAAATGATAAAAAGTTGATCTTAATATACATATTTACAAAGTATTTATGTCCAAATGATTGTTAATAAGTTATAAAATAGTTGTAGATGCAATATTGGGTTGTAATCATGATGCAGTGACTTGCATGAGATGTACTAGTAATATTCAAAGTATTATAGCATACTTGCTGCTCAATCTAGAATAATTGATTATATTTCTAAATTATATTTACAGACTAGTGACTCTATCAAACTACCAAGTATGAATTCTAGGACGTCATAATATGCATGCAGCATATACAAGATTAATACAATTATTTTTAAAGGTCTATTATAATTCAACAATGCCAATCATTATCATGCTATAGAATATTCACTCACAAAAATCTACATTGATTCTAAATGGCTGAGAAAATCATAGAGCAATGATTTACATATAGGATGCATGTTGTAAAGAATAATAAAAATTACAGCAACTTGAGTCAAGTAAGTAAATAAGCCATATAAGGTTCTAATTAAGAATTATTCCACATGCATCAATATGTGTAAGATTACAACCAAATCTATTTATTAATTAAAAAATATTATTTATTATTTAATTTAGAACATCCAATATGTGCAAAATCGCTCTTATGTTTAATTTTTGTACATTGCAAACATTCTTTTTTTTATTTAGTTTATAATTTATTCTTTTAATATAGCTAGATCCATTGCACTTGTATGCAGTATATAAAACCATTTTGTGTGATCTAATATACAAATAAGTATATAACATTAGGTAGATAAAAATTCTCATTTACCAAATCACCGTATTCTATAGAAAAACAAGAATTCATAAGACTTTACCTACCTAGCATTATACCTAAGGCCGAAATAGTGAAATTTGTTTACCTCCCTTGCTTCCTTAGCATTGCTCACTTTTTCTCATCCTCCCTTCACCTATTGTGCCATTCTTCCATACTTTCTTACTAAAAATTCTTCTCCTTATAAGATAGGCAAGTCTTGGGCTTTTAAAGTTTTTCTCTCTTTTTTTTTTTTTTTGTTTTTGTTTCATTTCCCTTTTCTTTTTGGTTTCAATTTGCTTTATTCCCTTTTAAAAGGTTTTCCTCATTTTATGTATATATATTTTTTCTAAATTTAAAAGTTAATTATAACCTATTTAATAATTTATAACACAATTTCAATAATGTTAATTTATCTAATTTAAGTTGTTATCCAACAATAATTATATATTACTAAGCACAATAATGATATTTCTAAATATCATTATGATAACAGGCTTGATTCTCAACATTACTAAGATATACGAATTGGTCCACATATGGTAGCTCCAACTGTTAGTTACATAAAGATCAATTTATTTAAGCATCAACCACAACCATTAAATTATGCTAGCAAACCATGCATAAATAAATTTTAATGCAAATAGAATCCAAAATATTTATACTAACCATTATTATGCATACAACATGTGCTATCTATCTGTGGTGTGTGCATGGTTTTCACCAGCGCTCTGTCAACCTTCGATGTCTCCATCTACGTCACCCTCTCTGATGATGCTCTCCCTCCATCACACTTAGAGGGATGAGTTCTCCTGATTCCACCTCCTAACAAAGCAGGTAATTAGACCATAACATTCATGATATACATTCATCATAAAATATAGATAAAATGAAAAATTAACATGATCATAAAGTAAACATTTACTTATAGCTAACTCATAGTAGGGTGATCATGTAACCTAAGCAATATCCTGCTACCCCATATCAACATAGATCTCACAGCTTAGTTAAAAATAGCCAAATCTAAATTTGTCAACTATAGATTTTCATGAATAATCTAGCAAATTTTTCTAGAGAAGAATTGGGATGTAACATCCTTCCCCCTTAAAGTTAGTCATCATCCTTGATAAGTCTTATTCAATCATAAGTTTTGAAGTAAAAACATTATTTAGAAAGGCAATAACATGGTATACAATATCAAATTAAGTAAATAAATGGGAAATTACCTTTAGAACTTACAATAGTTTCAAGTTGTACTATTTATAGATTATTAGTCCCACAAGACCTTTCTCTATGTCATCTCTCAATTTTTCATACATGGTTTGTGAGTATTACTCACTCCCTATGATTCTGTCATGACCACCTTGGGGTGCAGAATCATCCAAATAAGCCTATAAACTATAGGTCTGACCACTTTTGTTACCTTGAAGGGTCCCATATATCTCAATAAAATTTTCACTAACTTTTTAAAAGCATATAAGATCATCATACAAGCCAAAATAAATGACTAGGGAGAGTTCCACAAAACCTTCTGCCCCTATGCACATCTCTCTAACCTTAAAAGTGTAATTCTCATTCTGGAGAAAAATGTTTAGGGAAACTAAGAAGATTAATGTGTATATGTTAATATTGTCACTACTCCATGGAGCTCCTTACAAGTACAAAGATGAATAAGAACTGAAAATAATACATTTCTAATGTATACAAAATCAAGAAATAAACATTCCACCATATACATGTATATGGCCATATGACTGAATTTGATAAGTCCATCTATCAAATCTCAGATTTGATAATTTTATCAATCAGATCCAAACTAATTAAATATCAAGTCAATATAAGGCTAAGTAGGATACCATCTTATCACTTAGAACTCATGTTCCTAATTCACCACTCATCCCTTAGGTCTCCATGACCTAGTGATCTCCAAAATGTGCACAATGTTCAATGAAACAAAATTCCATACTAATAGATTATATAAAGCATTAATATGATCTAAATAATTCTAGATGTATTAACATACATACAAGATAAATCATACAATCAATCCGTAATTGTATTAAGTTGCCATTAGCCAAACATAACTAGTATCATATTTCACAACTTAATTTATTATGTTGTATTCATGGTTAAGAGGAAATAATATTAAAATTAGCATAACATACAAGGCCAAGGATCACACCATCCTTACAACCTTATAAAGTAACAATCAAGATAATATTTTCTTACTCACTCGGCTATAATGCACCAAATTAAAAGTTTATCTCCACCCCTAGATTGACAAGATGCTCCACACATCCTATACATTACTCATTTCTAGAAAAAGGTAAATAAATAACTCTTCAAATCAACATGCTTTAAACAAAAGTTAACAATATCAATATAATCATGGGATACTAATTATAATTCTCAATATAAAATTTAATATATAATTCAAGATTTTCCACCCCATGTGGTCTTAAAATCACAAGTTAGATAAAGTAGTAACTCTAAAGAGTCATAAGTTAAAATTAGAGAACTATCATCTCAGAGAAAACTCTTACATACCTTTACGAGGTAAAGGAAAACATCACAAATCAATGTTGCCAAAAATACTACCTACTTACCAAATATGTAAGTATAGTTTCAAAATCTATTTCTATAACTGGGAGAAATAAAATACTAACCACAAGGATGGATCAATTCATCAAATCCTACAACTTCTCTCTCAAGAAGTAGAAGACATTTATCCCATGAACTCCAAGGAATATGTTCAAACAAAATTTTGAAAGGGTACACGTGATCCTACAAGTACACACTCAATGCTGCCCACACACATTTCATGAATATCTTAAAACTCCAATTGTCATCAAGTCATATAGAAGGGTCTATCAAGCCTTAGAACTCCAATCATGGTGTAACATGATTCTACATTGAGGCACTACAAATCCAAAATATCAATGTAATACTTCATGTCACTGGGTTCACACTGATGAATAGAAGGATATGAAAATGCTAATGAACTCTTTAGGTCCTAGAGTTCGAGCCACAGCTCTGATACCACATGTAACAACCTTGCTAGGGTCAACTAGAAAAACATGAATTTTTTTAAGTTAAACATATATTCCATAAATAAACTATGCCATGAGAATCTAAATATATATCATATACATACTCAAGTGATAACATTAAATCCATATTATGTCATAAATCATTTATCTCTACCATCATAAGTACACATCATAATGTGAATATAGAAAGTAATAATAGTAACTCAACTACAATTGAAACAAGTCTACAGCCACTGTTGTCAATATACACTATCAAGTAAATAAAACTCTACATAACATTTTTCAATAATAAATATGGTACAATACAATGTACATATAAGATACACGGCTCCCCCAAAGCATAGTTCCCTCACTCAAGTATATGTGGCAATCTCAAGAGTTGTCTTGATAAGTAGTATTAATGTGGGGAGGGAGAGCATCATCTAAGATTTTTTTCACACCAACCACAGAACAATGATCCCTTGCACTAATGTCATCAATAAATGGACCTCTCTTCATGGATGAGTAGATAATGATAGCATGGGAACTTATAGAGACAAGTAAGTACCCATGTGTTATATGATTTCTAAAGTAAACATGCAGTGTATCATAGAAAACCGTTCTATTACAATATATCACACAAACATGTAAGTCATACTCATGAAATGATAATGCCTCACTAAACATAATTTAGCCCAAAGTTTTCCAAATAATAAATAATAATTATCTAAATCAATCAAATTCATACACACCACTTGATTGGACTGCCTTCATCTGTCATTGTGACATTAGTAAGCTAGTGAAGTTCATCTCACTTCTTCCTCTATATCAGCAATGTAAATTGGTCAAATACAATTCAGCCACAAGATCCATTTAATTTACAACCTACTAGTAAACACAATATGTAACATGCTAAACATAGGAGTAACCAAATCATTCATTTATTTTGTCATATGTATGAATGAATCTTATATTATTTTCTATCCCTTACTAGAAATAGTGACTACAATTTATGCCACCCAAGTAAATACATATTTAATTGTAGATTCCACTATCATAATTAGTTTCCAAACATAATACACCCTATGATAACTAATTTTACCATAGTCTAGCATTATAAGACATAACTACTAGTTTTCCACATTCAGTTGTAGCAAAGTAGTCATAACTACATGGAAACATAAGTTTATATCCAAATAGCTAGACCTAACAATCAAGTCACAGTTTCCACAAAACACTTAAAATTATAAATTAGCATACATTACACTCTCAAGGATTATATGCATGCATATATAGGGTCTTACCAACTATCACAAGACACCCTATTCACATCAATAACTAGTATGTATACAATAACTCAGTCACACGTAGATGTGAGTCTAAACATAACAATTACAATATGTATCATTCAGGTATAACATTCATTTAGAATATAATACACTATGATATCCCATACTATCATATTTTGTAAATACACATAACCCAACTTATGATTTTAAAAATCAAATGACCCATACGTATATAATGACAATCAAGGAAATACAGGATTATACCACTTAAGTATACCATAAGTATAAATTGAATACTATAATTCAATGAATATAACTTATAGTCATGCATTATGATGCACCAATATATACTAGATATATCCAAGCATTTATACATATTAACAATTTCATTACATGTATTGATCTCAAGTATTCAATACTGAATACATATAACAAACATTTAATGAATTGTGTGTAGAGAAACAGAGGACTCATAAACCCATTATATCATTCACTTAAACATCTCATTCTATTTTTTATAAGATTGTTTTAATATGGTTATAGTTTTGGATCCCTAAAAATTTAACCATAATTTTCCTTAATTTAATCGTCCCTTACTATAGGTATATAAGTACTCAAATGATATGTAATTATTGTACCACTATTTATTTATATTGCATACTTAAATTCATATGAAGATATATTTCCATGTATATAAACCTTTATTTCAAAAAGAAATTGTATCCATATATAGACAGTTTGGGTATGGTCACGCATAGTTACTATAATCCCATAACTAATATGATAATGCTAACTCATAACTAGGAAAATGATACCAAGCTAATAAAATTGGGCTTTGGTAATGTTAACTCGATTATTTTCACAAACTCTTGTATTCTATAACTTTTTACAGAAAGCCATATATCATTATATTATATTGGTTCTAAATAAATGTATTAATATTAGATGGTCTATTCTCAAACTTCCATCATTAATTAACACTATTATTTAGTTAATATTAATAAAATTTTATAGAACCAATCATCATGCAAACTTATTCCTTATAATCCATGACTTAGATAATATTAATATTGTGGCCTATTTTTTTATAATTTCTCTATGGTTTGCTATAGACCTTGTTGAAGTTAACATATGACAATATATAAACAATTCAAAGATGTAGAGCAAGACATACCCACTACATGTGGATTTGAATCATTGTTTTATGTTTTACTTTCAAAAAGCAATCAATGAATCTCACAAGTTCTGTGAAATATGAATACCTCTTCTCATCCAGTAAATGTGGTGTTCTGGTATAGAATTTTGTCATCATTTTATAGAAATGATTTACAATGTCAAATGCCATAGGATTTTAAGATGCTTACTCATAATCAATAAGTGTGAGGTTGCCATATTTTTTGTTGATCATAATAATCCCATATTGCAAGTCATTGTGATAAAATCAAGCTCTTTCTATAAGCTCTAAGAAAACACTTCTCAATTTGTGATCTTGGCTTGTAATCCATTCAATTGGAACTCCTCAATTATTCATGGTTTAGATAGTCTTTCTGACTTCTCCAACTAATCCCTGAGGCTCTCCCATAGCTATAAGTCTCTCTATTTAGTTGTAAACTACTATGAATAATAGCTTGTTTGGTTGTATCCAATAATAATTAAGAGCATGAATAAACATGGCTTCATTCAAGAGATTTTCAATTTATTTTCATTATTTTTATGTATCTTATTTTTATAATAGAATCAGGTATCTAAGATGATTACTAGAAATTCCTAGACATAGAAATACCTAATTACTTTAATGTATATTAAGAATATCTCTGAAACCAAGTAATAACCTTGCTGAAAACTCTAAGACCTGTAATAGGTTCCTATATTAATGAGGAAAATTTTAGACCTAGAGTTATTCTTAATATTTAGACATGTATAATATGCATACTTACAGCACTAAAAATGATAAAAAGTTGATCTTAATATACATATTTACAAAGTATTTATGTGCTTATGATTATTTATAAGCCATAAAATAGTCATAAATGCAATATTGGGTTGTAATCATGATGCAGTGACCTACATAAGATGTACTAGTAATATTCAAAGTATTATAGTGTACTTGTTGCTCAGGCTGGAATAATTGATTATATTGTTAAACTACATTTATGGACTAATGACTATGTCAAACTACCAATCATGAATTCTAGGATGTTGTAATATGCATGTAGCATATAGAAGATGAAGACAATGATTTTTAAAGGTCTATTATAATTCAATGATGCCAATCATTATCACGCTATAGAATATTCACTCATAAAAATCTATAACAATTCTATATTGCTAAGCAGATCATAGATCAACCCTTTACATATAGGATGCATGTTGCAAAGAATAATAAAAATTACAATGACTTGAGTCAAGTAAGTAAATAAGCCAGATAAGGTGCTAATGAATAATTAGTCCACATGCATCGATCTGTGTAAGAGTACAACCAGATCTATTTACTAATTAAAAATTACTATTTATTCTTTAATTTAGAACATCCAAAATGGGAAGAATCACTTTTATGTTTAATTTTTATACATTCCAAACATTATTTTTCTTTTTATTTAGTTTATAATTTATTCTTTAATATAGGTAGATCTATTTCACTTGTATGGAGTATATAAAATTATTTTGTGTGATCTAATATACAAATAAGTATATAATTGTAAGCATAAGGAAATTCTCAATTTACCAGATCATTGTATTCTATAGAAAAACATAAGAATTCATAATACTTCACCTACCTGGCAATATATCCAAGGCCAAAATAGTGAAATCTATTGACCTCCCTTGATTCCTCGACGTTGCTTACTTTTTCTCCTCCTCTCTTTGCCTATTGTGCCATTCTTCCACACCTTGGTACTAAATTCTTCTCCTTACAAAATAGGTGAGTCTTGGGCTTTTAGAGTTTTTCTTTTATTTTTCTCTTCTTTTTCTCTTTTTTTTTTGTTTTTATTTTATTTCCCTTTTCTTTTTAGTTTTAATTTGCTTTATTCCATTTTAAAAGGTTTTCCTGATTATATATATATATATATATATTCTAAATTTAAAATTTAATTATAACCCATTTAAAAATTTATAACACCATTTCAATAATGATGATTTATTGAATTTATGTCGATATCCAATAATAATTATAAATTTCTAAGCACAATAATGATATTTCCAATTATCATTATGATAGCAGGGTCGATTCTCACCATTACTAAGATATACCAATTGGTCCACATATGGTAGCTCTAATTTTTAGCCATACAAGGATCAATTTATTTAAGCATCAACCACAACCATTAAATTTTGCTATAAACCCATGTGTAAATTACTTTTGATGCAAATAGAATCCAAAATATATATGCTAACCACTATTATGCATCTAACATGTGTTGGCTATTTGTGGTGTGTACAAGGTTTTTGCTAGCCCTCTATCGACCTTCAACATTTCCATCTATGTCACCCTCTTCAATGATTCTCTCTCTCCATCACACTCTGAGGGATGAGTTCTCCCATGTCCACCTCCTAATAAAGCATGTAATTAGACCATAAAAATCATGATATAAATTCATCATAAAATATAGCTAAATTTACAAATTAACATGATCATAAAGTAAAAATTTACTTATAGCTAACTCATATCAGGGTGATCATGTAACTATTGTCACCAAATCTTACACCCTAGAAGAGGGTGTTCAAATCTCTTCCAAATTTGGACAATATGGGAACACTTCGAGGTATGTGGGTATACTTATATTCGAAGTGAGCCTCTAGATTTAAAAGGCTAGCTCCCTAAATGTATCTTGAAAAGCTTATTACCTATCTAATGCTTGCTTATGGGGGAAAAAGTTTTAAAAGTGCATGAAATGAACCTATTATAAAAAGGTGATGCACCAAAATGTCTTCCATGTGACCATAATATCTATACCATGATGAAACAAGGCATACAAACTAGTCTCTAAGTCTTAATGGGTTCTAACATGAGTATTTCAATATAAAGGTGAGATGTGGGTAGAAACATAAGGCAAATGAACTAGAGGGCAAATTGCACACTCCAAATACCATTATACACTTGGAAGAGCTTATCACACTAGACTATAGTCTATATGACCTATAAGACTATGAACTCTTTCTCAAATATGAAAGGATAAGGGAAGGAAGGATAGAGAATTATCACTTCTCATCACCATAGATCACTTTCAAACTTAGACAATTATTCAAGAACTCAAAAATAGACATGCATTAATGTTCAAAGGAAAAATATCACATCAATCTAGTGGGGATTTACCATACATGGTGTGGTATTAGATTACAAAGGCCAAAATGGTAACTACTTATAGAACTTCAAAGAGAGGAGAAAAATAATGAAGTTCAAAGGTCACTAGAACACATGTCTAGCTAATAGGAGTTACACTTTCAAGAGGACAAATTTATAATTAGACCATGTAAGATCTAATGAGATTAATGGTTCTCAAAACACAAGACTCCTAAAACATGGCACAGAGCTCCCTTTGCTATGAACAAAAAATGACCTTTCATCATAGATGATCTCTCTAGCATTTAAAACTAAATTAGAGAGAGTTGACACATATGTACTATCCAAGAGAGGTTGAAACATACTATGATAGTAATAATATGTTCTCATAATTACTATTTATCTTATAGATGCCTATATTCACCATCTATAATCATTTGTTGATTCCCTAGACTTTGTTCTTTACATCTAGTAGTCAGTATTCATCTTGGAACTTAACTAAGCTTTTATGGCAACATATGAGTTTGAAGAGTTTGATTTGATACAAAGTCCTTTGATCCTACATAGTTGTCCATGTGGCATTCCCTTCTCACATTTCTCATTCCATTAAAAAATATACCTATCATTATTTATACATGTGTTCATCTTATCCATATGGTAACTAATCGAAACTACTTTGTCGATCTTCTTTGGAGTCTCTCTGCTTCAACTTTTGATTTTGGCCATCGATCATTGACCTGGGGTCCCAAGATTATGACATTTGGCATTATTGTGTTCAATATAGGCTCCTCTAACTTATTGACCCACTTGAATCATTATACTAGATGTACATCTAAATTCCAACTATTGATCTGTTAGGACCCACTATTTCAACTCAAATGACTATTTATTATGGCTGAAATTTGATATCTATGATCCCGTCATTTGACATCCACATAATCATATTTGATGTTTGCATGACCATCAAATTTGAACTCCCATGATTATTTTACATGACTTAAATTTGACATATGTGTGATCATCAATGACGTCTATGAGGCCATCAATATCATCTATGTGACTGTCACTTTTTAAACCCTAAAGGTTTTTTTGCCTAAGTTTTATTTTAATGACCATGTAATTGTAAATGATGTCTATGAGACTATCAATGACATCTGTGTGACTGTTAAATTTTTAAATCCCAAAAATTTTCTCCATGTCTTAAATTTGACACTTGTGAAAATGCCATACCCTACAAGATCAACTTTCTTGAAAGAATTAGGTCTTTGGGACTTTTACCCCAGACTATTTTTCTCAGACACTTTGTTCAAAATAATTCTACCTTCATCAAGATTTATGTTTTGGATATTTTGTCTAAAATAATATGTCCTTAGCCTTTTGTATCAAATAATTTGTCCAAAAGCAATCATACTTGGCTTTTTATTGCAGATATGATGTCTATACTAATTCTATGTTCAAGAAAATTGCTCGAATAATTTTCTTGGCAAGCCCCCAACACTTAGCCAAAAAACCTAAAATAATTACACTGAAAGAATTATTAGCACTTAGCCCAAATATCAAAAATAATTTTTACTAGGCCAAATAAAGTTGGAGAATTTCCCAAATGTTAAACAAACCTTTAAGACTATAAGTTCTTTAGGACTTGTTCTAGAAACTATCACTTGATCTTTGAAGCTAAAATGATGCCCTGAGGCATAAGTAAACATGTTCCATGTTGTGACTGAAATGAACACTATAAAGACCGGCCACTTCCATATATGACTCTAAAATGACACAATAACTAAACTATACAATGACCAATACTAGAATGGCATATGAAATGACATCATATGAGCTACAACACACCCTATGACATTATCATTAGCCCCTATTTAAGATTAGCACTATATGGGGTTGGCACATTTTGACTTGTGGTAAAAAAGGTTAACATTCTTGGTGATTTCCCAAGGTTGGTATGCTTGTTATGTCATGACCAGTCACCTAATCCTATCTATTAGGATACAGAGTCACATGTATAATAGGTTTCACATACAAATTGCCTTAAAATGACACACCAAAAAACAAAAAATAATAAGAACAAGACACAAAGTAGAAACAAAACTGTGTTCAACTAGAATACTTAGGGAACACAACACACACACACAATTGAAACAAAACATACACCTAATCTACTATTTACAAAATTTCATCAGGAGGTGAAACATCTAGTCATACCTCAACCAGGGTAAAAAATGGTTCCCCTAGCATCTTCATCACTCCATGAAGTTAGCCTAGCATGAGGAGCATGCTCATCACCAATCACTTGCAAATGTGTGGGGTCAAGGAGCCTACCAACTTTGAATCTTCTTAAGTCTTTAATTGAACTATTTGGGACCTTCATGGATGATCTTTCTTGTTTTCTAAGAAGCTTTCTTGGGTTTGAAACTATTTTGGTCTCCATCATATCCATTAGATGTTCCCTAAAAAATATAGAACAGAGTGTGTGACAGTCTTTTCAACCTTGTCTTATTTTAGGATAGGAAGCACTTGATGTCTAAGAGCATCAAACTCCTCTTCTTCATGATCCAATACCTTTGGATATATTTAACATAAAGTAGGTGTCTTGATTGTTCCTGAGGTATAAGAACTTTTGTGTTAACCTCATTATCCATGTTTATGACTTCTTGGACACTAGCATCATCAAATTGCTTCATGATAGTAGATTCTTGATCAGTAAAATGACCTTCATATTTATACTTGATGGAATACTTATTAATGTGATCATTAGTCTCATTATTAACCTTGAAAATAGATATAGAACCTCTTGGAGAAAAGGGAGACTTTCCCAAGTTATCAAACTTCTTGCATATGGCATTGAGATTTTGCCATAGTTCTTCTTCATTCACAATGTGAGATTCTTCTTCATGCTTATTGAGACAATAAACATCATGTTTATTAGAGAAATTAACCAAATTAGATGTAAACTTCTTGAGAGGAGGAGTAACATTACCAAGCTAATCAAACTTATGACGTATGACATTGAACCTTTTCCAAAAATCATTCTCATCCACCTCAAGAGTGTTATCATCCAAAGCAACCTCATCGATGGCAAGGATATAGACATAATTCCTTCTATTATGATGTTCAACCAGATTCATTAGCCTATGATCATCATATTCATGAATCATATAGTTACCTTCAGTAGCATGAGAATTTTATATACTTACCTCAGCTTCTTCAAATAAATACTCATACATGATGTAAGTCCCAAGGTCAGTATGCTCAAATTATGCATAAGTATCATGTCCATATGAATCTAAACCATACTCATCCAATAATACATCAAAAATTCATTAAATTTTAGAAGCTCCCTCATCCACACTAGGCTCCTCCTTCTCATGAACAACATAATTTAAGTTAAATATCGCTTCAATGTAAGGCTCACTATGAAATCTTACAAGATGTTATTTTCTAATTGTCACCTTGGTCCCATAACTTACCTAAAGTCCAAGAAATACCAATCAACTGAGAGATATCCACTAATATTATCACTAAAGTCCCTTGAAAGGTATATTGTAAAGTGAGTTGGGAGGTCAACAACAACTATATCTTGGAAAATAGGAAAACTAAGACAATCATGCAAGAAAACCTTCAAGTTTTTGATCAATCATATCATATTGGTAGGTATACCATCTATTTGGATAAATCCTTTACTATGAGTCTCATACTTCAAACCCAATTTATCAACTACCACCTTGGGCATGTCCAAAGTTGAAGCTCTATTATCAACTATGTAGTTATGGACTAGCTTGTCACCCATTATGAGAGTGAGATAGAATGGTTGATGTTTCTCAACTTTGGTGTATGGCTTAGTAATTTTATTAAGGACACTTACAAGGACAACATGAATTTGACTTTGGTTTGAAGGGGGGACACTAGTAGGGATAGCAGATAACTATTTTTATAGGAGCTCTTTCTGACTAGGCATATGTAGAACATCCCAAAGGGAAATGGATGTTTTAGTACTTTTCAATGAATATAAATTTTTTAAAGAATCCATACATAATTTTTATTGGGTTCTTGGAAGCAAACAAGTGCTCATAACCTGAGGAGTTGGAGTGCCTTGAATAATCCTTCCAACGTTCTGATTTGGAAGATGTGAATAGTTATTTGAAGTTGGTGCACTTACAGCTATGCCTTGCTACTTTATATGAGGATTGAATAAGCTTTTAGGCACCTTAATATCACCACCTAAAGGCTTTATTTTATCTCTAGTGTTTTTTTAATTGAGGTTCCTTGATTAAGCATAAAATTGTCCTCGACTAGGAAGTTGGTGAAGATCTCTTCCTTAGGCTATCCACCTTCACTTGTTTGCATCATGACTTCATTTTTGGTAGATAAGAAAGGATTAACCACTCTTTGAGCAACAAGATCCTACTATATACCTTAATTTTCATCCATAAATTGGCATTGTTGTCAATTTTCCCCTTGCACCAAGTTGTTATGAACTGGCACCATCTCTCATACATTGGTGGTAGATTTGGAGTTATATGCATTAGTAGGCCTATTAGGATTAGGCTACCATTAGCCTCTTCCTCTTCCATATTGCTACCCATATGCAATGGATATGGAGTTTGATAAGCACCTTGTTTCATATTAGCTTGCCTATTTTGAGCCTCTAAGGCTAGGAACTTTCCAATCAACATTAATTTTTGCCTACCTAGGAGCAACCTTAGTTTTGGTATTGGCATTAGGAGTTTGAGCCACATCTTGAAAATTAACATAAGCCTTAGATAATGGAGGCATAGACACTTTGGGTGGCAATCTTCCATCTTGGATGAGGTTATTTTTAGCTTTGATAACAAGCTCATATGCTTTAGGGAGGGTGGAACCATCCATGGATTAAAGCATGATAGCAATTTCAGTGCCAATAGCTCTCAAATAGGTTGGGAACATAAAGCTAGAAGGTGGCCTCATAGGAGAAGGCAATCTATTCCAAGTATTTTGGAACCTCTCATTAAAATTAGGCATTATTTCTATGGATCCTCTTTCGATCGCATTAAGTTAGTGTATGAGATAGGCATAGTCACCCTCATTTCCAAATCTTGAGGTCAAAAACACTTCAAATTCATCCCATGTTGTGATACATCCACCTTCTAAAGTCTTATACCAATCAAGAGCCTTCCCTCCAAGGGACATAACAAGGATTCTAATTTCAATATTCTCTTGAGTAATATTATGGAAGCTAGAAAATTTGGAGACATCTCTAATGTTCTCACTAGGTTTAACATGACTCTCACCATTGAATATGGGTACACCTTTTATGGAATTAGGAGGAATGGAATCATATGCTTGAAGGTGAATTTGATTTTCTATATTAAACGCAAGGAAAGCATGAGGTCTAGACATTTCTTCTTCAAACTCTTCCAAATATTCAATTTATTCAACCTCCTCTTCAATCTCTTCAAACCCCTCTTCTCTAGCAAAATATAATGGTTCTCTAAAGGGCAGATTAAGATGAGGATATTGAACTCCAAGGGGAAGTTTAGGCTAAATGGTTGGGTCAATGGGATTAATAACTCCTCTAGATGATTACTTAGTGATAATCATAAATTATGAGATAAAGTATACAACAAAATAATGGATTTGAACCATATTTTACCTTGATGGAGTCACCAAATGTTGAGTAGCACACGAATTTGTAGCTGGTGTTGTCAAGATTAGTATTAACCTTGACAAGTTATCTTGAAGACAATAGTCCCACTGAGCATGCCAAAACTATTGTCACCAAATATTACACCCTAAAATAGGGTGTTCAAGCCTCTTCTATATTTGGACAACATGGGAACACTTCTAAGTATGTGGGTGTACCTATAGTGGAAGTGAGCCTCTAGATTTAAAGGGCTAGCTCCCTAAATGTATCTTGAAAATATTATTACCTATCTAATGCTTTTTTGTAGAGGAAAAGGGTTATAAATTTCATGAAATTAACCTATTATAAAAATTTAATGTACCAAATTGTCTTCCACATGACCATCATATTTATACCATGATGAAACAAGGCATACAAACTAGTCTCTAAGTCTTAATGGGTTCTAACATGATTATTTCAATATAGAGGTGAGATGTGGATAACAATACAGGACAAATGAACCAAAGGGCATATTGCACACTCCAAGGACAATCATACACTTGAAATATATTAACACACTATACTACACTCTATATGACCTATTAGACTAAGAACTCTTGCTCAAATATGAAAGGATAAGGGAAGGAAGGATAGAGAATTATCACTTCTCATCACCATAGATCACTTGCAGACTTAAAAAATTGTTTAAGAACTCAAAAATTGACTTGAATTAATTTTTAAAGGTAAAATATGACATCATTCCAATAGGGCTTCACCATACATGGTGTGTTACTATATTAGAAAGGCCAAAATGGTAGCTACTTATAGAGCTTTAGAGAGAGGAGAAAAGAATGAAGTTCAAAGGTCACTAGAATACATGTCCAACTAATAGGAGGAGTTACACTTATAGGAGAATAAATTTATAAATATACCATGCAAGGTCTAATGGGATAAATGGATTTTGAAACATAAAACTCTTGAAATGTCGCATATAACTCCCTTTTTTATGCACAAGAAATGGCCTTTCATTAAGGATGATCTTTGAAGCATTTGAAACTAAATTGTAGAGATTTGACACATATGTACTATCTAAGAGAGGTTTAAACATACTATGATAGTCATAATATGTTCTCCTAACTACTAGCTATCTTCTATACCCATGCATTCACCATCTACAATCATTCATCAATTTTATGGATTTCATTTTATACATCTAGTAGTCACCATTCATCTTTGACCTCGATTGAGCTTTCATGGTGGGATATGAGTTTGAAGAGCTCAATTTGATATAAATTCCTTTGATCCTACATAGTTTTCCATGTGTTATTATTTTTCCACATTTCTCATTTCATTCTAAAATATGTATGTCATTGTTTAGACATGTGTTCATCTTGTCCATCTAGAAACTAGTCAAACCTACTATGTCAATCTTTTTTGGAGTCTCTCTACTTTGAATTTTGATGCTAGCCATCCATCATTGACCTGAGGTTCCAAGATTATGACATTTATCATTCACTCATTTAATCTGGGCTCCTCTAACTTATTGACCCACTTGTACCATTAGATTTGGATGTATGTTTGAATGTCAACTATTGATCTACTTAGACCCATTATTTAAACTCAAATGTCTATTTACCATGGATTAAATTTTATGTCTACACTCTTATCATTTGATGTCCATGCGACTGTATTTGACATCCATATGACCATCAAATTTTAAATCCTAAAATTATTTTTCATGACTTAAATTTCATGTACGTATGACCGTCAATGATGTCTACAAGACCGTCAATGATGTCTACACAAATGTCACTTTTAAAACCCCAAATATTTTTACCATGTCTTAAATTTGAAACTTGTTTGAATGTCTTACCCTATAAGATCAACTTTATTTAAAGAATTAGGTTTTTGATACTTTTGCCTCAGACTATTTGTCTCAAACTATTTTTCTGAGATACTTTATCTAAAATAATTTTGCCTTCATTAGGATTTATGTCTTGGACATTTTGTCGAAAATATTTTGTACTTGGACAAATAAAGTTGGATAATTTCCCAAGTGTTAAACAAGCCTTTAAGCACACAAGTTTTTTTGGACTTGTTCTAGTAACTGTCGCTTGATCTTTGAAGCTCAAATGATTCCCTGAGGCATAATCAAACATGTTCCATGCTCTAACTAAAATAAACACTGTAAAGATTAGTGGCTTCCATATATGACTCTAAAATGACCCCTAAGATATAATATGACATGAGAAATAAACTATATGATGACAAAAACTATAATGACATATAAAATTACATCAAATGAACTACAACACACCCTATGACATTATAATCAGCCCCTATTTAAGATTTTGGATATAGTTAATTGACACATTTTAACCTCCTTTTAAAATGGTCAACAATAACTAAAGCAATATCTTACTACCCCATATCAGCATATATCTCAGAGCTTAGTTAAAAGTAGCCAAATCTAAATTTGTCAACTATAGATTTCCATGAATAATCTAGCAAGTTTGCCTAGCAAAAATTTAGGATGTAACATCTTCCCCCCCTAAAGTTAGTCATCATCTTTGATGAATCTTATTCAAACATAAGTTTTGAAGTAAAAATATTATTTATTAAGGTAATAACATGGTATATAATATCAAATTAAGTAAATAAATGGGAAATTACCTGTAGAACTTATAGTATCTCCTTCAAGTTATATTATTCCCAGATTATTGGTCCCATAAGACCCTACTTTAAGCCATCACTCCATTTTACATAAATGGTTTGCGAGTATTACTCACTCTGTTTGATTTTGGCATGACCATTACAGGGTCCAAAATCATCAAAACAAGACTATAAACTATAGGTCTAACCACTTTTGTTACCTTGAAGGGTCCCACATATCTCAATGAAAATTTTACTAGCTTTTTAAAAGCACATAATATCACCATACAATCCAAAACAAATGACGAGGGAGAGTTCCACAAAACTTCTAGCCCCTATGCACATCTCTTTAGCCTAGAGAGTGTATTTCTCATTCTAGATAAAAATGTTTAGGGAACCTTATAAGATTAATGTGTATATGTTAATATTTTCACTACTTCATATAGCTTCTAACAAGTAAGATGATGAATAGGAACTAGAAATACTAAATTTCTAATGTATACAAAATCAAGGAATAAACATTTCGTCATATACATGCATCTAGCCATACAACTAAATTTGACAAGTCTGTCTGTCAAATCCCAGATTTGACAAGTCTATCTATCAGATCCAAACTCAATAAATATCAATTCAATGTTACGATAAGTAGGATACCATCTTATCGCTTAGAACTCATGTTCCTAATTCACCACTCGTCCCTTAGGTCTCCATGATCTAGTGATCCCCAAAATGTGCACAAGGTTCAATGAAATAGAAATCCATACTAATATATCATAAAAAGCATTAATATGAGATAAATAATTCTAGATGTATTAACATACATACAAGATAAATCATACAATCAATCCGTAATTGTATTAATTTTTCACTAGCCAAACATAACTAGTATCATATTTCACAGCTTGATTTATTATGTTGTATTCATGGTTAAGAGGAAATAATGTTGAAATTAACTAAACATACAAGGTCATGGATCACACCATCCTTACAACCTTATAAAGGAACAAGAAAGATAATATTTTCCTACTCACTCGACTAAAATGGATCAAATTAAAAGTTTATCTCCACCCCTAGATTGATAAGATGTTCCACACATCCTATACCTTACCTGTTTCAAGTAAAAGGTAAAAAATAACTCTTAAAATCAACATGATTTAAGTAAAATTTAACAATATCAATCTAATCATGGGTGTATAATATCACACTAATTATAATCAACTTATAATTCTCAATATAAAATTGAATATATAATTCAAGGTTTGCCACCCCATGTGGTCTTAAAATCACAAGTTAGATAAAGTAGTACTCTAAAGAGTCATAAGTGAAAATTAGAGAACTATCATCTCAAATAAAACTCCTACATACCTTTACTAGGTAAAGGAAAACACCACAACCCAATATTGCCAAAAATACTACCTACTTACCAAATATGTAAGTATAGTTTCACAATCTATTTCCACAACTGGGAGAAATAAAATACTAACCACAAGGAAGCATCAATTCATCAAATTCTAAAACTTCTCTCTCAATAAGTAAAAGACATTTATCCCATGAACTCCAAGGAATATGTTCAAACAAAATTTCAAGAACAAGTTCTTGTTTAAGAGAAGACTAACTCAACATCATGAAAATATGAATCCTCTTAGTAACTTATAATGATGTCAAAGGAGAATGAGAATATAACAAATCACCTTTAATCTAACTAAGATATTTCACACTCATTTCTAAACCACATAACTAAAGGGTGTCAATCCATAAACACACTCTTAACACAAAGGAATTCTCAAGCAAGACATCCACACTCTTTTATAAGAGAATTCCCACCACCCTAGGTGATACCAAACTAAAATAAAATGGTCTTGTAAGATTTTCCATTTTTTGGAGTTAGCAACACAAAAATAAATCACACATAAATTAAGTGAGAAGCATCGTGTGTTTATCAAACACTCACAAAACACAATGACAAAAGTGACTTGATAATCAAGAAAAGATGTAATCATTCTCAAGGTGTTTGATATAAATGATCAAATTATGGTAGGGAAACTCTTGTTCACAACTCATGATCTAAGCTATATACTCACCTACCAAACCTCGTATAAAACCATCACCATTGGAACACTCAAAAAACCAACTACTTAACAACTCAGAAGGGTATGAGTGATCCTATGAGTACCCACTCAATGTTGCCCACACACATTTCATGAATTTCTCAAAACTCCAATTGTCATCAAGCCATATAGGAAGATCTATCAAGCCTTAGAACTCTAATCATGGTGTAACATGATTCTACACTAAGACACTCAAACCCAAAATATCAATGTAATACTTCATGTCACTAGGTTCATATTGGCAAACTAAAAGGACATGAAAATTCTAATGGACTCATTAGGTCCTAGAGTTAGATCTACAACTCTGATACCATAGGTAACAACCCTGATAGGTTCGTCTAGAAAAACATGATTTTTTAAAGTTAAACATATATTCCATAAATAGATTACACCATAGGAATCTAAATAGAGATCATATATATATATATATACTCAAGTGATAACAACTATTGGACCCCAAATTTTGGCTAAGTATTTTTATATTTTGGTGTAGAATCAGCACGGTGTGGAAGGAACATAGTGCATAAAGACTATGGCACGGAAACAATAGTGTGAGAGGACCTAGTCAAAGAGGATAATTAACCTTGAGGAACCTGAGAGCATAGGACTCATAATAGTAGTGAAAGACTTGGGGAGTGCATGGGATATGGGAGATAGTTATGAGATGATTCTCAAGGGACACCAAGACCTTATCCATTAGGATTTTTTCACTAGCCCATAAGGAGATAGACACATGCAAGTAAGGATATATCATAAAATGATTATATAGGCAGCATAAAGGCCTAGGTTCTTAAGAGAAAATAGTTAATAGACCACCACAACTCTTAGTTTTACTAGAGAATTCATTGGCCAATTACTCCTATCATTTATGTTGTAAATACTTGATCAAGGAAAAACAAGTATAAATACCCATATATGTAAGCATTATGGGTGATGGATTTTGGATATCATTTTGCTGAAGCATAATATAGAGATTGTGTTAATTCAATTAGTTATATTATTCAAGTTCTAGTTCATTGATAACTTATGCATATATGAGTGTGGTTGGTTGAGTCAAGACTTAGTGTTGTCTTTGTTGAAGTACTTATGGTTGAAACGTAATATGAGTCCTATGTATATTTTTACTTTTTTTCTAAGTAATAATTTTGAACTACAATGGCATTAATCTATGTGGTTATGGCGGATGAGCTAAGTAATACAAGGATCAAAGTATTTTATCTCTTCTTCTATGTAACTTTTAATTAAATATAAGTTTAACCCAAAAAATATCACTAATTAATGTTACTTCACAACATAACTTGTGGGAATCATTCTCTAGCTATGCGCTTTGGGTGAGTGTAAAAGACCACAGTCTTGCATGAAGGGCCAGCATGCTAGCTTGTTGGGGCTATGCTTGAAGCATTATTATGAATAAAAACCCAACATTTTGGTTTTATTTCCAGGAACTATAACACTTGTTGTATAATAATGGAAGATAGTTGAGCTTATCACCCTTGAGAGTATTGAGAAATGGATTACTAGAGTTGAGGATAATTTTTTGGTTCCTTGGCTTGAACTAGGAGTTTTTGCATGTTAGTGAGTAAAATAGAATCTCTAAAATGTTTTATATGAAACTTTCTTTATTGAAATCCTGGTTCATTTGCACACTTGGCTATCTACTTATGCTCAAGGATGATCACAAAAATGTGGGAGAAGATAGCCTTGGATGTTAGAATTATAAAAGCATTGTCATGACTTGAAACACCATAGACATGAGTTGTTAACATTTGGTGGAGAGGAGTATTGAACAAATACATTCTGGATTATGTCGTAACTACCTATTCTTTTCCTAAAGAAGCAAAGTTCCAGTACCTTAGAGAACCATGTGGTCAATATATTATACATTTATCTTTAGAAATCAAGAAGTTACTTATTGGATTTGGACATTAAATTATGCCAATGGAGATCTAAATCCATCTTTGCATGAGCTGCACATTTAGAAGGGGAATAGAGAAGAGTTGGTAAAGGATTTTAGGTTCAAAATGGTAGCCAGTCAGTGGGCATTATAGAAGCAAAAATATGATGAAGCTCGATAGAGGAACATAGGATTAAGTAGCATGAGAAGGAATCAAGAGAACCCAAGAAGTGTTGTTAGGATCTGTAGGGAAGTGAAAACACAAAAAGATAATCCCATCACTTTCAAAACATGCCCCATGCAACTTTTATCATATGAAGGAGAAACTAGATGGATAGTAGAAACTTAAGAACCAATTTTGAACCAACTAAGCTCCCAAGCCATAGTGCATGCTCATGATTTTGAATTAGATGAATTACATATACATAATTGGGATATAGAAGCATGGAATCCAAAACTAATCCTACAAGGGATATTGTAACTAATCCAATTATAACTCATATGTGATTAACACTTTCTTTCCCTCTTCAAGGGAATTTCATGGCATAGTTTGGGATGCCTAGAAGACTTGGCATTTAGAGTGGATACATTACAATCCCAAATTTTATTAATCAACTAGCTATCATGCCCCACAACGTGGGCATTATTGTTGAAGGCACTGGAGGTAGACTAGGAGGTAGCATGAGAGGAAGTGGTGGACTTTCCCCTCAAAGGATAGGATCTAGAGGATTTCAACAACCACAAATACAAACACCTCAATTAGCTATAGTATATTATGAAATGATGCTTCATCTACCTGAATATTGAGGAATATAAAATGTAGTTGAGCATATGCATAAGTGTGAATGTATTTTTAGGGTGTGAGGCATCACTTTTTTTTAGTGTAAGGCTACACTACAAAATTTGCAAATACACTTTTGGATAGAGCACATAAGTGGTATAGAAAGTTCAACCCTCAACAAGTAGTGGTTGACTATGATCAACTTAAAATAGCATTCCTTCAATAATTTTACATTCCTTAATTTGAACAACAAAGTATAGCCATGCTGAAGGATATAAATCAGGAACTTATAAAAAGTATATAAGAATAGGATGTAAGGTTAAAAACACTTTTGTAAAAATTATCATTTGAAATCAATGCTACTCAAAATGCATAGTGGCTCATGGGAGGTTTGTTACTTCCTTTATGATGCACACTATCCAAGAAGACTTTTATTAGCCCATGTGAAGCTTTAGAAGACACCCTTTGCACTAAGGTTGTTGGAAGATTGACATTGGAATTAATCCATTTTATGGAAGCCCAAATAGATTCAATGGTATCATAAATTTAAAAACTAACTACAAACAATGCACATGATACTCATAATGATCTTTGGTACACTGATTGCGAGTCTGAAAGACATACTCGAAGCAACTACCCATGCAAAAACATCCATGTTGTACTAAAGTAGTCATGTGAAATCTACCATGAGGAGCATGATCCACACTCTTTTCTTCTCTTGAAATGAGATACACATTCAAAGGTGTCTAAATATTTCAAAATATGCAATGCTTACACCCATGACACTAACGATTATTAGCTGATTAGTGATATCTATGAAGCACACATGTGCGGTACATGCCAAACTTTTGTGGCCAATAATCAGGATAATAGTGGCTATCATGGTCAAGGTAGAGCATGAGAATTAGGAGGTGGTAATTTCCCACCAAGAAAATTTTACAAGTGTGGATCCCTAGACCATTATCAAAGATATTGCCTAGTTTACCCAACGTGTGCTTTTTGTAAAAAGGACCATTGATTGGAAGAATATCTTGACCTATACATGACTATCACTAAGGAGCAAAATTAAAAGGGTTCAGGTATGATTCATATTGATAAACCACATTGGCACATTCATTCAATCACCCCAACATCTCAACATGTGAATATCACTATGCATAGTAGAAGACAATCTTAATCCACATCCACTCCTACTGAAAAGGTACAATGTGAAGAGCCTCGAGTGAGGAAGTATCTTGATGCCCAAAAATAAAAATATGTGATCAAAACACTATGAAATTGGAATGAGAAATACAAGGATAAATTTAATTTCTTAACGACCAAGAAGTAATGCAACATGCTAATATGTAGAAGGTAGAAGAGCCTCATAACATGGTGTGAGACAATTTCTAAGAGTTAGGCAAGTGTATACTATATGAGGACATTATCCCAAAACTAACAATTTGGATTAATAATTAGGTACAATCACCAATAGATGATCAAACTGAAATGAATTTATAGACTGAGGATCATCATTTGAATCATGATCAATGGTAAGATACCCCTATTCCTCCCACCCCTCCAGAAGATAAAGAAATACTAGTGAATGATGTCATTGATAGTTGGGTAATTCAGGACATCCTAATTAACACTGGTGCTGAAGTTAACATCCTCACCAAGGATACATGTCATAAAATGGCTAGTCTAGCAATACAACCTTCATCACATAAGCTATTTATGGCTAATAAAACTCATTCTCTATTGATTGGTGTCCTCAAGAATGCAATGGTTGATATACTTGGAGTACCTTTTAAGGTTTATTTTGAGGTTCTTGAGTTAGCTGAGGTAGATGATTTTGTAGCTCCATTGGGTTGACCCTGTGTTATGAAAATAATGTAGATTTAAGTTTCAAAAAGTGCTACATTAGTTTTGAGAATGTTGACTAACACATTGTTATTCCCCTAGATCAAACACATGGGCCACAATACATAGAGCCTATTAATGTGGAAGAGGATATTAACCACATATATAATGTCACTACTAAAGATGATGAATAACATGATCCTACTCTTGATGGCATACTTTTATGGAAAAATACTCATCCCTTTTTGGTACTATAAGTAATGCTTTCAATTATTGGGTGCACAGTGACTATAACCTCACTGGAAGAGTTTGTAGTGCCATTGGTAGTCAAGAGAATGTTTCATGCCAATATCATAAATTCCACATGTTTGTTCACCTCTTTACTAGTGAAGTCATGAGGGTAACAATGATACATGCACCTATAGAAATACTTGATGAAGCTTGACACTTCCATGGATAAATGAAAGTCTACAACTTTGTCTTGTGACTTGAAGAATTTCATAACTCTAATAATGATCATGTACAATCATTGGTTTACCTCTTTGATGGTACAAATACAAGATGGTGGTGAACCTATAATGAGCAACTTCTCTATTTAGATCAAGTACTCTTTGCCTTACATCATCAGTTTCATCATGATAACTGAGTCAAAGTAACAATCAACTATAGCGAAGTACAAGCACCCAAACCCCATATAAAGCCCTGTGCGTCAATATGGAGGGATGAAGAATTTTACCTACTAGAGTAATTTTGGGTGCATGAATTCTATGTAAATTTAATCACCTAGGCATGATCATGGTATGTACATGAAGAGAGACATTGGGTAGCTAGTTTTGGCATTAATTGAAGGAGAACATGAACTCGATACTATCTTAGTCTTCTCCAAGAATGGATTTGTTCCTCACTCTCTAGGCCATGTGAGAATCAATTGTTGATGACCCAAGTCCCATTAAATATCATCTAAGATATATATATAATGTCCCTAAACAAGGTATAATTCTCTTCAATGAACCATTGTCATAACTTATTTTTGTGCCAGAACAAGTCCTTGATCAGGACCAACATGAAGAGATTCGTCTAGGGAAACAAAAGATAGTGTTTCAAGTATAAGAAGGTAAAGGGTCCAATCCACTTGACTCTCTGTCAAATCAATCGGGTGTCCCTATGGACTATGGCACATGATCTATTCATGACATTGGTTTCGATACAGACCACCCTTACTCTGGGACAATTTAATCTACCTAGCATAATATTGGCATAGAGGAAGAACCAAAAATAGCTATTGTAGGTAATTATTGGACTAACACAAAAATTTCAAAGATATTTGAGTTATTAAATGAATACCAAGATGTCTTTCCAAGAAGCTATAGTGAGATTAAGTGAGTTCATCCATCCCTAGGAAAGATGTAAATTGGTTGATGGCACTTGACCAGATAGGAAAAGGCCATATAGGATGAATCTTAATTTATGGGTGCACGTAAAGGAAGAAATTGATAGTATGTTGCGCACTAGAGTAATCACCCCCATTGATAAATCTGAGTGGGTTAGTCCCATGGTGATTAGTATAAATAAATATGGGTGTATCAAAATTTATGTTTATTATCAGGTACTTAATGCATCTTACATCACTGATTCCTTCCCAACACCATTCGTAGAGGAAATATGTGAAGGCATAGCTGGGTGTGAGATATATACTTTCATAGATGGATTTTTGGGATACCATTGGGTCCACATCATTGAAGAGGATCAACCTAAGACTATGTTTGTCACTGAATGGGGATCCTTCACATATACTATCATGTCTTTTGGGTTGAAGAATGCACCAGTTGTATTCTCACTGATAGCTATTTAAGACTTCAAGGATTTCATCCATAAGTTTATTCAAGTTTACTTGGATTATTGGATAGTATATGGCTTGTTTAAGGACCATTTCTCTAATCTATAGCTCATGATTGATCATTATCGAGTCTTTCAAATATCATTAAACTTAAAGAAGTGTCTATTTACTACACCTTTCGGTGTTCTTCTAGGACACATTATTTATAAGTATGGACTTTTGGTAGATCCAAAAAAAAAATTGTTATGCTTCACCTCCCAGTGCCCAAGTCTTAGCATGAGGTTTGCACCTTTTTAGGACATACAGGTTATTATTAGAAATTAATCCATGGAAATGCAAAGATTGTCGTACCTCTGAAGGAACAATTAAAATATAATGAACACTTCATTTGTACTTGCTCCTACCATGAATCCTTTGAGGCTTTAAAGGACAAGCTAGTTACTAATCCAATCTTCCAATTTCATGATTGGACCAATACCATTCCATGTCCATGTTGATGCATCTATAATGGTAGTTGGTGCAATCATTTCACAACTAGGAGAAGGTCACCTCGATCACCAAATCTATTTTACTAGTAGGAAACTCACTCCAACTAAGAAAAAGTAAACCACCATGAAGTGTGAAGCATTGTCAATGGTCTACGTTCTACAAAAAAATTGACAATACTTATTGGCAACTCCCTTTATATTCTATACAAATCATGAGGCATTAAAGTACCTAGTAAATAAACATGTGCTACATGGATGAATCTATCACTGGATAGTGTTGTTCCAAGAGTTTAATTTCTTAATCATGTTCAAACCTAGAAAATCTAATTGTGGCATTGACCATCTATCTCAAATTGATTCTAAAGAACCACTGCATGTTATTGAAGATGACTTGCCTAATGTTCAATTCTTCCGTGTTACTCATGTACTTGAGGAATTATAATATATTACAACCTTTTTAACTACTAGCTCAGCACCCAAATTTCAAACTCTATAGGCCAATAAATAACTTGTTGTTTATGCCACACCCTTTCAAATCATAAGGGGATCTTTAAAAACTTGGTTATGATGAAATTATTTGGCATTAAGTCATGAAACATGAGCATTTTGAGGTACTCCAAGAAGTTCATGAAGGTATTATAGGTGGACATTATGCTGGAGAGGCTGCCATGTATAAGGTTCTGCTAGTTGGATTATGGTGGCCTACTCTCTTTCAAGATGATAAGATATATTTTAGGAAGTGTGATATTTGTCAGTGCATAAGAAAACCAAATTGACGAGATGTCATGCCTCTATAACCAATTATCTCTCAAGAACCATTTGAAAAGTGGGCCATTGATTTTATTGGCCCTATCACTCTAGATGGATAATGAATAGGTTATCGATATATCATCATAGCAACTAATTATCTCACATGCTGGGTTGAAGCTATGCCAATTAAAGATTTTACTACTACTACTACTATTGTGCACTTCATTTGGGAACATATCATAACTTAGTTTAGATGCCCACTGAGCTTTACTAGTGACCATGACACCCATTTCCTAAATGAAACTATTTGCATCTTACTTGTTGAGTTCATGATTGATCATCACAAAACAACACCGTATCACCCATAAGCTAATGGAACTACTGAGGCCTTCAATAAAATCCTAGGTAAAACACTAACAAAAATTTATAATATTGGCCAAACTAATTGGGATGATAGAGTATCTACAGTACTTTGGGCTTACCAAACAACCTATAAGTGCATGAATAAGAACACACTATTTAATTTAGTATATGGCAAAGAGTCAGTCCTACCAATTGAGTTATTGGTACCATCCCTTTTAATTACACACATTGGACAATTGGATGAAGAGTCATCTTTGAAGGCATGCTTGAATACTTTTTTACATCTAGATGAATCCCATTTCCTTGCTCATTGGGTTCAAGATGTGGAGAAGAAAAAATAGAAAGCATGTCACAATCAACACATCAAGCACAAAAATTTTACTCTAGGAATGAAGGTCTTTCTATAAGACTCCAAGTTAATGCACCATTTTGGAAAACTTGTAATTCATTAGGATGGTCCTTTTATCATTCATAGCATTCGATCTATTGGCGGTTGTTGATTAAAAAGTTTGGATGGCTAGTGCCTTCCTAGGCATTATAATGGAAGCTAGCTCTGGTCATATTTCACCTCTGAATAGTTTAAATTTTGTAACAATAAGTCTTATGTCATTAGTCTAAGATTTCTTGATTTCAATAAAAGTGTTACCTTTATAGCACATAATATTTTTTTTAATGTAATTATGTTTAAGTTTTGTACTTGTATTTTCATGGAGTACTACAACTCAGTTTTACTATGGGGTGAAAGATATCTAAATTCATGATTAAATATAGTCATGAAAGTTACCTTAGGTGAGAAAAGTACTTAAGGTGCACAAGTTACTTAAGGCACACAAGTGATTAAAGGCAAACAAAATACATAGCCATGTTCCAGTCATATAGTTTGAAATTTTGAAATGCACAACAGTTATCTTCCACTCCAAGAAAAGTGCAAGACACAGTTGTCTTCCACTTCAAGGGAAGGCACGAGACGGGACATGTCATTAATGTAAAAAATAGTGTTTGTGATAAATGTGCCAATGGCATGATAAATCATAACCATTAAATTCATTTATGATGAGAAGTGATAATCAAAGAATGACAGTTGTTAAAATTGCATTAATGATGAGAAGTGATGGATGAGATTAAAGGGGATAGTAAATGCAAGTTAACCCCCTCAAGCCTATAAAAAAAGGTTAGTTCATTTTTATTTTTTACATTTACTTTCATTTGAGCTTAAAGATTTGAGAAAAAATAAATACCAAAGTTGAGAGTGAAAAAAGCAAGTTTGATTCTGGAGCGAGTATACTTAGAATCATGAGTTTATACACAGGTATTGAGCCAAGAATTAATCTATATAATCAAAACATAAGACAAATGTTGAAATATGAACACAACAAGGAAGACTTTTAGTTATAGGTTATAGGGGAATTTTTCCATTAGAGGGTAGTGAAGCTCGAGAAGCTGAAGTCACTGACAAAGCAACCACATATTGCTTTGGGAACATTAGATGGCCATAACTCAACCTTTGAGCTCCTCAGAAGGTGATGCAGTGTAAGAACAAGGCCTTAAATACTGATCCATTTTTGGTGATACAAGAGGAAGAGGAAGTACTTGTGGGATAAGTGTTATTCATTAGAAAAGAAACACCTGAATATTAGGCATAGTGCACAAAAAGAGGAGAAGCTAGTATGGCATGTTAGGCCAAGAAGACGTAATCATCTCTACCCCCACCACTAATTATTGAATAAATACATTACCCTAATATGGTGTTGTTCATGGAGAACTGGGTCTCCAAGGTGCCCACTTGTATATTTTTTTATTACAACCATCATTAACCTGGGAACAAAGTTGAATTGCAAAATGACTATCAAGTTGAGCACCAAAACACCAAGAACTAGTTGGTATATGACCTCAAAATATTCAATGCCTTGGATGATGTAGGGTTATTCCAATTATTTAATTTTTGTTACTTTTAAAAACACTTGGATGAAATCAAGTTCATACTCTCTCATGTCTATGAGGTCTGCCTCTACTTCATCAAGCACATCATGAATATCACACTCGAGAGGATAAACAAGGTATTGGGGTTGTAGTGTTTGAGGTTGGATGTGGTATATGACTTGGGGGATACTAATGAGCTCTAAAATATAGCCACAATATTGATGTATAAAAATCAAGTCCATTTCATGCACATTAAGAACCTGCATGATCTTACCCTCTAGGTTATGGTGTGCATTATAATGACTAAGATCGATGGCACTAATCATTGGAAAGAGGTAGATATGGCCCACCTCTACATCACCCACCAAGTTACTAAGGGATTGAATTATAATTTGGATATGTAATTTAGCCACAAAATTATTGAGGATGTGGATAAGGCCCATTAGATACCTGGTCATAGGTTTTCATGGGGAGTATTCTTAATTTTGATTGTGTTTGATGAGATCAATGTACCAAATTACACCATGGTAACATTGAAGTGGGCATACCCACCTGAGAACAAGTTACCTATTGAGAACTATAAGGAATTTAGGTGCCAAGGGTATATCACTCCCTCCTACAAAATAAAAATTAAGTCTTGGTTTGATGGGATGAAAGAGGCATTCAGGAATGAATGGCACATCCCAAAGGATTTGCCCACCTTGGCTGGTAAGCAAGTGTAATTTGTGGTGAAGAAGTAATTCTCTCTAGCACGTATCAAGATGGTCCCTTCTAAAGAACCCTCCACATGGCTGAAACTACCTTATGCCTTTTTAGCATGGTACTTCATCAACTCGATGAACCACATTTATGATGCACAACCAATTGCCTTAGAGGAAGACAAAATTGAATTGGAGATTCACACTCTCTAGAAGATATATGTATATATAGGAAAGAAGTCCTATAGGGATAATTAAACTAACCAAATAGATATCAAGGTTAAGCCAATACTAATGGGAGAATAGGTACATAGTTTGTTCTACATGTTGTAACCCAAGCATAAGATTTCAAAGGGCACAGAATATATGCAATAAAAGCTCCCATGAGTACCTTCCTTAAAGAAGAAGTGGGTTGGGCATGATGCTAGCAAAAACTCATAGAAAATTCCCCAAAAAGGGCAAAGGACTACCCAAGCACTGCAGCCTAGCCCCTCACCACCAAGACCTTTACCTCCTCAACCTTATCCACCTTGCCCTTCTCTTCCTTGACCTTCTCCACTACACCCTTCTCCACATCACCCTTATCCTTCTTGACCTTATCCACCCAAGATTCCACCTCTACAAATCCCTCCACCCCCACCTTATCCTCTACACATTCATCTACCTCTACCTTCACCTCCTAAGATAACTCCACAGGCATCACCCCCAAAAGTGTCATCATCAAGGGTTGTACCATAGTGAGCCATAGAGCAAGAGCCTAAGCAAGAAGACCCAGTAGCCTAGAAGAAATAATTGGAATCTAAATATGAGAATACACCTTCCCCAATGTACAAAGAGGAATCCACCTTCGAAGACTTTCCATTAGATATTGGGGGTCCATATGGCAAAGAAAGAGATGGTGAAGAGTATCAGATGAGAAAAATGGCTATTGGTATCACTTTTTAGCTACCAAAGCAGAGGTCAAAATATTGGAATGCAACCCAAATAAAGGGAAGGATCTGGTCAGGTTTAAAGAAGAACCTGCCATTGATGCATCCACCAATCAGGTTTAAAGAAGAACCTACCATTGATGCATCCACCAATCTATGTATCCAGTATCAAATGGGCATCCCTAACAGGATGTTATATTTATGGCTACACTTCCTTCCCTGAGATGTAACTTTAGATACAAGGTGGAAGATGTCCTTCCTTTTAAACATGTATAATGAGGAGTGTCATTTTTAACTCCCTCAAGATAGACTTCTCTTAGGACCTAATTCTCTATCACTAGCCAAACCACCTTGGGTTGATCCCCAAAAGGTCACCCCACTACAATCCAGCATGGCATTCTTGAAGATGGATTTTGAAGTCATGTGCTAGAATATTTTGTTAGACTCTAATGCACATGATGTAGCAATAAAACATTCCTAGGTGATGGGTATGTATGAGATAGAATTTTACACAAATAAGGTACTCACAGAGGAAGTAGCTTCTTTGAAGAAATAAGTAAAGGAGGCCATAGAGGCCAAAGTTAAAACATTGAATTTGTGCAAAATAATTTTGGCCCAAGAGCCAGTACTAGCAGATGGCATGCCTCTCAATGAGGATGCCATAGATAAACTAGAGACCTTGGTGAACTTGATTTTGAAGTGCTACAAAGAGTACCCCATGTTGAGGAATGAGGCACTAACACTAGCAGAGTAATTAAATAAGGTCATTAAAGTATGCAAGCATGCCCTCAAAAGAGTTGGGGAAGTCATCCCCATCTTCGATGGGATTCTTGAAAGGCTATCATGACCGAATAAAATCTAGAGGCTCAACTCTATGTAGAGGAATCCCAGAGGTAGTAAATGACTGATATTACCCTCTTAATAAGGGATCATGTCAAATGATTGAAAGCATTGAAAGATCTGGAAACAATGGAAGATAAGATCATATACTAGTAATTGAATGTCAATTTTATATCCCTTCGAGGATAGGTTGTTGAATAAGTCTTGACACTAGAATAAGTCCATAAGGATTCCAACATGTCCTTGGATGAATTGGTCAAAAAGGCTAACAAGATTTTAGAACAATCTGAGGAGTTGAAAAATTCTAAAGTGGCCATTGAAAAAATAACTGTGAAGTTACTCAATACATTGTCATATTGGGACAATGTCAAGAATCAGATCAAATAAACAAGGCTTAAATTTGTGGCAGAGGCCATTGATGATTCTTAAGATGGAATAAGGACGTAGTGTGGGGTGATATTAGACCTTAAATTTTTGCTAAGTATTTTAATATTTTGGCATAGAACTTGCATGGCATGGAAGTAACATAGCTCATAAAGACTATGGCATGAAATTACCATGTGATATGACCCAATCAAAGAGGATAATTAACCACAAGGAACCTGAGAGCATAGGACTCAAAATAGCAATAGAAAACTTAGGGAGTGCATGGGAAGTGAGAGATGGTTAAGCATCGATTATCAAGGGACACCAAGATCTTATCCATTAAGAGTTTTGCACTGGCTTGTAAGGAAATAGACACAAGGTAGTAATGATCTACTATAGAATGATTATATAGGGGGAACAAAGGCTTGGGTCCTTAGGACACTAGTTAACAGACCACCACAACTCTCAGTTTTTATAGAGAGTTTATTGGCCAATTACTCTTATCATTTATGTTGTAAATACTTGGTTGGGGTAAAATAATTATAAATACCCCTGTATATAATCATTATGGTGACAAATTTTGGATATCATTTTTCTGAAGCATAATATAAAGATTGTGATAATTCAATTAGTTCTATTATTCAAGTTCTAGTTCATTGATAAGTGATGCATATATGAGTGTGGTTGGATTAGTAGAGACTTAGCATTGTCTTTATTGAAGTACTTATGGTTGAAATGTAATATGAGTCCTATGCATACTTTTACTTTTTTCTAAGTAACGATTTTAAACTACAATGGCATTAATCTACGTAGTTATGGTGGTTGACCTAAGTAATAAAAGGATCAAAGTAGTTTATCTCTTCTTCTATGTAACTTATAATTAAATATAAGTTTAACCTAAATAATATAACTAATTAATGTTATTTCATAACATAACTTGTGAGAATCGATCTCTAGTTACATGCTTCGAGTGAGTGTGCAAGACCATAGTCTTGCATGAAGGAACAACATGCTAGCTCATTACGGATACACTTCAGTTCCTAAATCATTATTAAGAATAAAAAACCAACAATAGTAAATTCATATTATGTCATAAATCACTAATCTCTAACATCATAAGTACACATCATAATGTGAAAATATAAAGTAATCATAGTAATGTAGCTACAACTAAAACAAATCTATAGCCACCACTGTCAATATACAATATCAAATAATTATAAATATACATAACATTTTTCAATAATAAATATGTTACAATATAATGTACACATAAGATACATGGCTCCCGCAGAGCATATTTCTCAAACTCAAGTATTTGTGGCAATCTCAAGTGTTGTCTCGATAAGTAGTACTATTGTGGGGAGGGAGATTATCATCCAAGTGCTTTTCCAAACCAACCACAAACCAACGATCCCATGCACTAATCCCATAATTAAATGTCCCTCCCTTCATGTATGAGTAAAGAGTGATGGCATGGGAATCTAAAGAGACAAGCAAGTACATATGTGTTGTATGATTTCTAAACTAAACATGCAGTGTATCATACAAAATTGTTCTATTACAAGATATCGCACCAACATGTAAATCATACTCATCAAATGAGTATGCCTCACTAAACATACATTGACACAAAGTTTTATAAATAATAAATAATAATGATCTAGATCAATCAAATTCATACACATTATTTGATCAGATTGCCTTCATCTATTATCGTGACACTTGTAAGCTAGTGAAGTCCATCTCACTTCTTCCTCTATATTAGTAATGCAGATTGATCAAATAAAATTCAACCATAAGATTCATTTAATTTACAACCTACTAGCAAACACATTATGTAGCATGCCAAACATAGGAGTAACCAAAGCATATATTAATTTTGTCAAATGTATGAATGAATCTTACATTATTTTCTATACCATACTAGAAATAATGACTACAATTTATACCACCCAGGTAAATACACATTTAACTATAGATTTCACTATAACATTTAGTTTCCAAACATACTACACCCTATGATAACCCACATTACCATAGTCTAGCATTATAAGACAACTACTAGTTTTCCACATTCAATCATAGCAAAGTAGTCATAATTACATGTAAACACAAGCTTATATCCAAGTACCTAGACATAATGAGCAAGTCACAATTTCCATGAAACACATAATATTCTAACTTATCATATGCTACACTCTCAAGGATTATATTCATGCATACACATGATCTTACTAATTGTCACAAAATGCCTTATTCACAACAATAACCAATATGCATACAATAACTCAGTCACACATAAATATGAGTCTAAATATAACAATTACAGTATGTACCATCTAGGTTTAACATTCATTTACATTGTAATAGACAATGGTATTTAATACTATCATAGTTTGTAAATACACATAACCAAACTTATGATTTTTAAAATCAGACGACCCACATGTATATAATGGCAATCAAGAAAATACGATATTATACCACCCAAGTATACCCTAATTATAAAATGCATACTAGCATTCAATAAATATAACTTATAGGCATGCATTATGATGCACCAATATATACTAGATATAGCCAAGCATTTATACATCTTATCAATCTCATTACATGTAATACTCTCAAGTATTCAATGAAGAAACATATAACAAACAGTCAATCAATTATGTGGAGTGAAATAGAGGACTCATAAACCTATTAATCATTCACTTAAACATCTCATTCTATTTTCTAGAAGACTATTTTAATATGGTTATAGTTTTGGATCCCTAAGAATCTTTGATTTAATTTAACCATCCCTTCTTATAGGTATATAAGTACTTAAATTATATGTAATTATTGTACCACTATTCATTTATATTGCATACTTAAATACATATGAATATATATTTCCCATATATATATATATATATATATATATATATATATATATATATATATATATATATATATATATATATATATATATATATATATACATATACATATACATATACATATACATATACATATACATATACATATACATATACATATATATATATATATATATATATATATATATATATATATATATATATATATATATATACATATACATATATATACATATACATATATATACATATACATATATATACATATACATATATATATATATACATATACATATACATATACATATACATATACATATACATATACATACATATACATATATATATATATATACATATATATATATATATATACATATATATATATATATATATATACACACACACACACACACACACATATATATATATATATATATAAACTTATATCCATATATAGACAGTTTGGGTATGGTCATGCACAGTTACTAGAATCCCATAACTAATTTGATAAGGCTAACTTATAACTAGGAAAAGGATACCAAGCTAATAAAATGGGCTTTGGTAATATTAACTCAATTATTTTCACAAACTCTTGTATTCCATAACTTTTTACTAATAGCCATATATCCTTATATTATATTGGCTCTGAATAAATTTATTAATATTATATGGTCTATTCTCAAACTTCCATCACTAATCAACACCGTTGTTTAATTAATATTCAAGTAATATTAATAAAATTCTATGGAACCAATCATCATGCAAACTTATTCCTTATAAGCCATGACTCAGATAATATTAATATTGTGGCCTATTTTTTTTTTATAATTTCTCTATCATTTACTATAGCCCTTCCTAAAGTTAACATATGATAGTAAATAAATAATTCAAAACCATAGAGCAAGACATATCCACTACATGTGGATTTGAATCATTATTTTATGTTCTACTTTCAAAAATCAATCAATGAATCTAACACATTATGTAAAATATGGATACCTCTTCTCATCCAATAAATGTGGTGTTCTAGTATAAAAGTTTGCCATCATTTAGCAGAAATGATTTACAATGTCAAATGACATAGGATTTTAATATGCATACTCATAATCAATAAGTATGATGCTACCATATTTTTCGTTGATTATAATAATCCCATATTGCAAGTCATTGTGATAAAATCCATCTCTTTCCATAAGCTCTAAGATAACACTTCTCAATATTTGATCTCAGCTTATAATCCATTCAGTTGGAGCTCCTTAATTATCCCTAGTTTAGATAGTCTTTCTGACTTCTTCAATCAATCCCTGAGGCACTCCTATAGTCATCTCTTTATTTAGTTGTAAACAATTGTGAATAATAGCTTGTTTGGTTATATGCAATAATAATTAAGAGCATGAATAAATATGGCTTCATTCAAGATATGTTCTATTTATTTTCATTATTTTAATGTATCTTATTTTTATAATAGAATCAGGTATCTAAGATGATTACTAGAAATGCCTAAAGATAGATATACCTAATTACTTTACTTTATATAAAGAATATCTCTTATACCAAGTAACAACCCCGCTGAAAACTCTAGGACCTATAATAGGTTCTTATATTAATAAGGAAGAATTTAGACCTATATTTATTCTTAATACTTAGACATGTATAATATGCATACTTGCAACACTGAAACGATAAAAATTTGATCTTAATATACACATTTACAAAGTATTTATGTGCTCATGATTGTTAATAAGCTATAAAATAGTCATAGATGCAATATTGGGTTGTAATCATGATGCAATGACCTACATGAGATGTACCAGTAATATTTAGAGTATTATAGCATACTTGTTTCTCAGGCTAGAATAATTGATTATATTGCTAAACTATATTTACGGATTGACAACTCTGTCAAACTGCCAAGCATGAATTCTATGATGTCATAATATGCATGTAGCATATAGAGGATGAATAAAATGATTTTTAAAGGTCTATTATAATTCAATGATGTCAATCATTATCATGCTATAGAATATTCACACACAGAAATCTACAATGATTCTAAATGGTTGAGTAGATCATAGAGCAATGCTTTATATATAGGATGCATGCTGTAAAGAATAAAAAAAATTATAGTGACTTGAGTCATGTAAATAAATAAGCCATATAAGGTGATAATGAAGAATTAGTCCACATGCATATATATGTGTAAGAGTACAATGAGATCTATTTACTAATTATAAATTACTATTTACTACTTAATTCAGAACATCCAATATGGGTAGAATCACTCTTATGTTTAAATTTTGTACATTCCAAACATTCTTTTTCCTTTTATTTAGTTTATAATTTATTCTTTAATATATGTGGATCTATTGCACTTGTATGGAGTATATAAAACCATTTTGTGTGATCTAATATACAAATAAGTATATAATTTTAAGCAGATGAAAATTCTCATTTTACTAGATCATCATATTCGATAAAAAAATATAAGAATTCATAAGACTTCACCTACCTGGAATTATACCCAAGTTCAAAATAGTGAAATCTGTAGAGCTCCTTTGCTTCCTCAGTGTTGTTGACTTTTTCTCCTCCCCCCTACACCTATTACGCTATTATTCCATACCTTCTTACTTAAAATTCTTCTCCTTATAAGATAGGCGAGTCTTGGGCCTTTAGAGTATTTCTTTTATTTTTCTCTTCGTTTTCTCTTTTTTTATAATTTTTTAATTTTTTTGGTTTTTTTATTTCCTTTTTTTTTAAATTTTAAGTCACTTTATTCCCTTTTAAAAGGTTTTTCTCATTATATATGTGTGTGTGTGTGTGTGTGTGTGTGTGTGTGTGTGTGTGTGTGTGTGTGTGTGTGTGTGTGTGTGTGTGTGTGTGTGTGTGTGTGTGTGTGTGTGTGTAAGTTAATTATAACCTATTTAATAATTTATAACACAATTTTGATAATGCTAATTTATCTAATTTAAACCCTTATCCAATAATAATTATAAATTGTTAAGCACAATAATGATATTTCCAATTATCATTATGATAACAAGCTCGATTCTCGCCATTACTAAGGTATATCAGTTAGTTCACATACGCTAGCTCCAACCATTACCCACATAAGGATCAATTTATCTAAGCATCAACCAAAACCATTAAATTATTCTATCAAACAATGCGTAAATGACTTTTAATGTAAACAAAATCCAAAATAGATATCCTAATGACTATTATGCATCTAACATGTATTGCCTATCTGTGGTGTGTGCAGGGTTTTCATTATCCCTCTGTCTACCTCCAACGTCTCAATCTACATCACCCTCTCTGATGATGTTCTCCATCCATCACAATCTAAGGGATGAGTTCTCCTACATCTACCTCCCAACAAAGTATGTAGTTAGACCATAATAGTCATGATATACATTCATCATAAAATATAGCTAAAATGATAAATTAACATGATCATAAAGTAAACATTTACTTACAGATAACTCATAGAAGGGTGATCATGTAACCTAAGCAATATCCTAATGCCCCATGTCAGCATATATCTCATATCTTATTTAAAAATAGCCAAATCTAAATTTGTCAACTATGGATTTCTAAGAATAATCTAGCAAGTTTGTCTGGTGAGGAATCAGGATATAACATCTGTTACATCCAAATTATGAATAAAATTGTTGATATATTCACCTAACCCTTCACTAAGAGCAAGTATCTTCATTTTCAAGCTCTTATTGGGGTTCGGCTAGCTCTTTCATCCTCCTTTGGGGGGATTTTCTATGTATTTAGGTACCTCATCAGTTCTTGTTGCCCAGGCCCAATTCTTCCACCCACATGAGCTACACTTAAGGGAGGGTTTTAGTGTAGGTTTTTATTCCATTTAATGGTTTTTCCCTACACATGTTTTTGTATCTTTCTTAGCTATTTTTTTAGGTCATTAGATAAATCAACCTCACATTCATGAGGATGTATGGTCATATCTATCTTCCACCTATATATGTACCTTTACTAAAGTTATTTTGGATATTATAATTAATGTTAATAATTGAATATTTTGATTATTGAAGACTTAATTCTTCTTACTCATGTTTGATTTTACTTCTACAACATGTATCTCTTCTACATAATTTATTTTTATATATTTTAATGATTTATGCTTCATGTCTACTCATACCTTGATTCTTGATTATAGTCTAATATGATAGGATCGTGCATAGGTTCTAGATATTAGTCTGTAGTTTAAAACCCTATATCCTCTAATTAGGGCATGTCACATTAAAAAATAGTGGTTATTGAGCTCAAGTGAAGTCAATTAGACCTCAAAGACCCCTATGTCAATGAGCATTACATACATATCCAAATACTTTGGAGAGAGCCTTAGACTGATATATTTCCCCACCTTATGTGGGCTTGTGTGTGAACAATTATGAAATATGTTATATGAGAGTGCATGTAGTGATTTATCTTTTAACTTGAAAAATATTACTCATGGGCTGCTCATTGATTGCCTCAGACCTGTAAAACTATGTCTTCTATAAGTGATTTGGAAACAAGGAAGAATAAGCTAGTTTTACAACCTTAATAGGTATTTTTGCTTGGTATAAGATAGATGTGTACTTGATTTATAATTTATCATATTGAATGGTATTTTACTTATATTTATACAACACCTTTTGAATTATCTCATGATAGGGTTAATTAATACAAATAGGTTGACCCATACATGTTGAAAGATTTGAAATTTGATTATTTTTAATGTTTAGACACTAGCATCAGACTTGGGACACTAGCATTAATGCTAGTGTCCTAGTTTGGATGGTAGTGTTTGTAAGGATAGAAAGTTGAAGATTTATAGTTGTCACAGTATGATATAAATTAGGTTTTATGTAAATTATGGGTTTTAGGTGATCTGGGTAATCAGAATACCATGGTTGGACTATAGGATAATCATTTATTCATAGTGAAATGGCAAACGTGAGCTTTTTGGTAGTGAAAAGGATTTGAATTGAAGGCTTGAGCCATGATTGATATTTTTCAAGTGTACAAGACTAGTTTATCATATATAATATTTTTTTAGTATCTACATTCCTCTCCCCCTCCCTTTAATCTAGTAATGCATAAGGATGAATTTACTATTTTAAAATAAATAAATGTGTACCTTGGTGTGTGCAACACACCTTGATTTGAATTGAGCCATTTTTAAATTTATTGTTTATGTATAGCCTATAACCAAGAGCATGTTACAATGTAATTAGTGCATATAATCTAAAAGTGAATAATTCAAACACTTGAAATAAAAGAGAGCAAGGAAGGAGTACACATACATGTCAAATCAACCATGTTACCCCTTGGAAGTTTGCTTTAGTAATGATGTTTTTTGTTGAATCATTGGAAAGATAGGTTCACAAATTAACCTTGGATATGTGAAAACGAGAATTGAGGGGTGATCATGCCCCCAAACTTGTGTAGGGATAAGTTGTGTTTAGGCCATCGAGATCACTTAATATCAATCACAAAAATCAATTGTATACATAATCTAGCCAATATTTCCTAGGTAAATGGTGTAACCATCTCAACATAAAAAAAGGAATTAGTGCCAAAGCCATCAAGGGCATTGAGTCTCAATTATACTACTAAATGGAGCCAACTTTTGTAGACTAATAAAGCTCAATCAGGTTATACTTGTAAGGTCAGTGCATAAATATGTATATAATCTAAATATGTATCTATGATTTGGTGTATTTACATGGCATATGCACTTGTAATGTATCTCAATCTAAAGTATTTATCATAATTTACCCTGTAATCTGTAAACTATGTATGATATCTATCAAAAATCTGAAAAACTCAATCCCAAATCTTTAAACTTGGTAAATGCATAAGATATTGACCTAAATGTATATCTAAATCATGTAAATTGTATCAAATTCTACCAATTTACTAATTGTATGTGTGTGGACTTATGTCTCTATGACATGCCCCCACTGATATGCCCCCCATTTTGAGGTGAGGGGAATACAATCTAGTAGTCACCTTATCTCAAAATGATAATATTACCATGTCATATGTGAGGGGAATGCAATCTATGTAGATGTATTAGTTAAGCTCATAGTTCCCATCATAACAAGCCCTGAGATTTGAAAGATTGACTTATGGTTGCATCATGTTGAAATTATTTTAAAATAATGATTCAAACACATAATTCTTGTCCATCCTTAGGTAGAGAAAAATAAAATAAAGTTGAATTTATATGAAAAGAGACAACAACAACCACATTATAAATATAGCTGAAGTTCTATGAGAAGAGACAACAACAACCAAATTATAAATATAAGACGTGATGGGACCAAAATGGAGGTAGTTGACTTCTTTGAAAATAACTCAATATTAACCACCGTAATGTTTATGAAACAAACAAAAAAATTTACTTATAAACCTTAACCATCATGTGAGTTGCCTTGGTTTTTTAAATGGTTTATGATAGGATGTCAAGATTCACCAATATCCAACCCATCATCTCTATTTAGGTTAAATGACCCTTTTTTATTTCAATTTTTTCCTGAATCATTTTTTCCAATATTCATCTTCCTTGGCTAAAATCTTAGCTTGATCTAAGCAAATATCATGCTTCATGAGATGAGAGTGTTCTTTGAGGGTGGCGCATTCTAGACGTGTATAGTGAATGTCTCTTGAATGTTCTTTGAGTCTTGTTTGAAGTGACCTACTAGTTTACCTAGCATAAGGCACTCTACACAAACATGGAATGATGTAAACACCTTTTTAAGTTATGGAATCCACCAAATATTTGGAAAAATCTAAATATGTTCTAACTATGTTATGAGGCTTGAACATAATTAGTATACTAATTTTTTTTATGATTCTATAGAAAAAATTTGAAATGCCTTTCACATATGGTATGGTGTTCCTAGGAGAATCATCATTTAGACCATTGTATTTTTATATTTGTTTTCTCATCTTATGAAACACTTTTCTAATCTCCAACCTCTTATAACCATTCTCTAATAAGACTTTAATAAGGTACTTTTTTTTTTAGGTTTTCCACATCTAAAATTTTAAAATCCCTAGAAGCTAAAGAGTAAAGGACAACAATTTTATGGTGAGGATGATGGTGTAAGTCAACCTGAGGATATATGGTTGAGTGGGTTTTATTTCTATAGCATTCATGAGAAAAAGTCCCATTTAGTATATTTAAGATAAGGACATCAAGGAAGGGTAAATTATTATTTTCTTCCTTTTTCATTGTATATTATACATGGTTGGATCTCCCATTTAAATGTACCAAGAATTTTTCAAGTTCATTATTATGATGCAAAAATTCTTGAACATCTTATTGGATATGTTGCTTGAACATATTATCACAAGACGTTCAAGCATGGTAATGATGAACTTGACAAATTCTTTGTACATTTAAATGGGAGATCCAACCACATATAATTTATGATGGAAAAAGAAGAAAATAATAATTTACCCTTCCTTAATTTCCTTATCTCAAAAAATACTAGATGATACTTTATCTCATGAAGTCTATAGAAATAAAACCCACATGAACCTATATCTTCAAGTTAACTCGTACCATCATCCTCACCATAAAATCATTGTCCTTTACTCTCTGGATTCTAGGGATTTTTAATTTTAGATACGTAATACCTAAAAAAATAAAAAGAGTGCCTTGTTAAAGTTTTATTAGAGATTGGTTATAAGAGGTGGGAGATTGAAAAATTGTATCATAAGATGAGAAAGCAAAGATAAAAATAAATGGCTTGAATATTGATGCTCCGAGGATCACCATCCCATATGTGAAAGGCATATTAAAAAAAAACTATAATCATAAAAAAATCTATTATACTAATTATGTTTAAGCCTCATAACACACTTAGAACATCTTTAGATTTTTCCAAAGATTCAGTGGATCCCATAACGCAAAACATTGTTTACATCATTCCATGTTTATGTAGAGTACCTTATGTTAGATAAACTGACAAGTCCCTTCAAATAAGACTAAAATAATATTTGAGAGACATTCACTATACACGTCTAGAAATCTCTATCCTAACAAAACACTCTCATCTCACAAAGCACCAAACTTTCTTAGATCAAGCCAAGATTTTAGCTAAAGAGGATGAGTATTAGAAAAGAAATATTCTAGAAATAAGTGAAATAGAAAAAGGTTGTTTAACCTAAATAGAGATAATGGGATGGGTGTTGATGGATCTTGGCATCCTATCATAACCCATTTAAAAAATCAAGGCAACTCACATGATAGTTAAGGTTTATTAGTCAAACCTTTTGTTTGTTTCATTAATATTATGGGGGTCAATATTGATTTATTTTCAAGGAAGTCAATAACTTCCTTATCGGTCCTCTCACATCTTATATTTATAAGGCAGTTGTTTTTATCCCTTCTCATATAAATTCAACTTATCCATTTGATCTACCTAAGGATAGACATACATAATGTGTCTAAAATGTTGTTTCAAAACAATTTCAACATGATGCAACTAGAAGTCAATCTTTGAAATTTATATCATCATGGAAGTCTACAAAAATTAAACCCTAAGATGCATGATATGGATCATGGAAACATCTATAAGTAATAATCACAATCTCATAAATAAATAAATCACACACATGATATAGCTCAATGTCACACAAAATGGGTCTAATGAGACTGTAAACAAGGGGTATGTTTAAATGTTGTACACACAAAGGAGAGGACGTGTAGTCTAGACACCAAAAAAACAACACTCAATGGCACTAATGTTTCACAATAGAGACAAGGTAAAAAACAAAAAATACAATTAAATAAGCCATGGGATAAGATGAATAAGTGAAATATAGTCAACTAGCATAAGCATATCATACTAGTCCATACATACACATGTTATAAAAATGTCCTATAGCATAGCATATTTGTAACACTGTGTAAGATCTAGGCATGAGTATAGACATGTGTTAGTGTTAGTATATAAGCTCAATATTATAATGTAAAGTGGTCATAAAATAATATAACCTATATCAATCATGATCAATAAAAAGCATATGGCCCCAACGTAGTGTGTCATGTAGGTATAGGAAAGGTCCAACATCTATAGGCTCATGTATCATGGATCTAGTGTATGCCTATATCACACTCAAGTATCCATGAAAAATATGTGTTTATAGAAAGTAAAATGATATTCTATATACTAATATAAACTAAACAACATATGCCAAAAAATATTCAACATTTAAATGCTAAGTATTTTTATATTTTTTATTAATTTGAATGTTTTTAAATTTGATTTTAGAGTGTTTTGATAATACCTAAGTTGTATAATGATATCAATATGAGGATAATAATATGTGAGGAGTGGTAAATTAATAGCATTTCCTAAATGAAATGTGCCATATGTGTGCATAACAAAATTAAAAAGTGTATCGTGTTCTTTCGATAAGATTGTACTTGTTATCTTTACTTGAGAGAGAAATTCCTTTGTGTGGTCTTGTTCTAAAAATGTTCCCTCTTTTTTCATGTGAATGGCCTTGTCTTCATGATCAAATTTAATTCAACCTTTATTTCTATCAATCATTGCTCCTATTGAGTGTAACCATGATTTTCCAAGCACAACATTGTATGTACTTGGATTATACATAACATGAAAAGTAAGACAACACTATTTTGAAGCAAATGAAACTCTTAACTGAATTAATCACACATTTTTTACCATTGAATTATTTTTATCTCGTTGTTGATATTTATCTACAAGAGAGCAAAGAAATGATTTTTGTACCTTGATAGTCCATAACCTTGATATCTATAAATTGTTTGCCATCTATGTGAGTAGTGATATTGAAAGGGTCCTGATATGAGGAAAGGCTTGTAATTTCCCCCTTTGTAACCACATTTAAAAATTTAGCCTTTTCAAGTGTCACTTGCTTTTTGACCTCTTTTTTATAAATCATGCTTTAAGAATGTTTGTTTGCTTACCTTGAGTTTGATTTGCCAAATGCTATTTTCATAACATTGATTTTGCAATACATTGGTTTTTTAATTATTCATTTGCATGTTGTGCCTTTTGTAATTTGTATTTTTCATATTTATCTTTTTGTAACATTGCTCTCTAGCTTTACCTTTTCAATATTTTCTTGATCTACGTTTTGCATTTGTAATTATTTTTGCTCTAAATTATCCTTTGGTACCCATACTTGTTCTTTTTTCACTTTTACTTTAGGAGATGCACTCATAATGTAAGTGGGTGACTTAATTGATATATCTATGATATTATCACCACAATAAATTGTATCTTAATTTATTTATTTTCAAATCCAAACAACAATCTATACAATGCCCATGATTTCTATGTTATGCATAATAGTATTTAGATCTCCTTAAAGGATGTAGAGAAGGTAGTTTGATCAATTTATTTCTAAGCATCTCCCTTATAATCTCACTTTAAATCTTATTAGATTTTTGTATAATTGTTTAATAATTTGTTGTATCTTCTTTTTAGGCATAACATTGGTAGATGAAGATTCAAACACATGATTAACACTATCATATTCTAGATTCTTTGTATGTGTGACCTAATTTTCCAATGATCTAGTCTTTGAACTAAAATAATGATTTTTTTTTCAACTCTTTGTTAACTTACTTGTAATCATGATTTTATCCTTGAGGGCTTCACAAGCACAAACCATAAGTAATTTAGATTAAATATGCATACACACACTATTTAAAGGAGATCAGGGAGGTGGAGGGTGATAATGAAGGATGTGTTGGTTACCTTCATTTGGCACTATAAGATGGGCTACCTTACCCCTTGGAGTAGTGATACCATGGACCTCATTATAGGGAAACTAGTTATCACCCTCCTTAGGGTTAGGAAGATAAATATGTTCTTTTTTATCCATTTTAAATGTTGCAAAGAGTAAGATAAGCACATGAGAAGAGAGACATGTGAATACTAGCGAACACTCACTTTTGAGTATGTGGAACAACTATCATAATCATAAGATCCAACAGAAGTAGTGATATTATCATAAATATTTTTATGTACATATTTTGGATTATTGGTCCATTCATTAACATATTTATTATGGGTTGATACAAAATAAGTCTTGTTATTGCATTTCTTATTAGCCATGAGATCCTCATAAGCAATGTATTGATCATTAAGAAAATTGAATATTAAATCCAAAGGATAAGGATCTTTAGGTTTTTCACTATGGGTATTCATGTTGAGGATTATAAACCCAAATACATCTAAAATAAATAGCATGAATACCAAGGCAATAACAAGAACAAGCATCACCTATACAATGCCCATGTAAAAATCAGACCTGGAAAAATAAATGCAATAATTTAAAACTCTAGAAGGTTGAAACCTTAGGGAAAACTATGGTTTTGTTCAATTAGACTCAGATTTAAGGTTAATCAAATGTTTAACCCTTTTTATAATTAAGTGTATGGGGAGAATAACCTAATCAAACAAATGGCCTAGCTATTTTAAAAGTAGGCCAATTAAATAATTCAAATTCACAATATTTGATACAGTCCTAAATTATGAAAGAATGATAAATATATAAATTAGAATGCCAAACAATAATTTAAATATAGACACATGAATAGGAAACCATACTTATCTTATTGACTGATGTGTATTTAGATCTTAGAAGTGTAGGTGCAAGATAAGACAGTATGATGTTCCACCTTAATTCATTAGATTTTGGAAAATAGCTCTCTGGCAACCTAGACACTATAGGCAATGTTTCTATCCCAATTTATATGTTTCTATCTTATACATAATATTGATCCTTTATTATATATAACACCTATGCATGTTATATCTAGTTGTCACCTTTTCATATTATCAACTTGGATTGTGTACAGGTTTTGGATATTAGTATATAGTCCAAAACCCTAAATCATCTAATTAGGGCATGTCACTTTGTAAAACAAGGGTCATTGAGATTAAGTGAAGTCACGTTAACCTTAAATACCCTTCTATCAATGAGTGTTGCCTATATAGACATATACTCTGAAGATGGCTTCAAACCAGTGTATTATCCCCCTTATGTGGGCTTGTGTGTGAATAATTGTGCAATACACTATATATGAGTATATGTAGTGATTTAGATTTAAAATTGTCAAATATTTATCATGGTCTATTCTTTGAATGCTTCAGACCTATGAAAATATTTCTCATGTGACTAATTTGGGAATAAAAAAGAATAAGACAGTTTTTCAAGCTTGAGAAGTGTTTTTGCTTGGTATAAGATAGATGTGTGTTTGATTTATACTTTATCATAATGAATGTGTTTTACTTATATTCATACAAAACCTTTTGAAATTATTTCACATGAGGGTCAATTAAGTTAAATAAGGTGACCGATGCAGGTCAAAATATTTCTAAATTTGATCATTTATAAGGTTCAAACGCTACCATTGATGATAGTGTCCTAGTCTAGATAGTAATGTTTGAGAGGCTATAAAATTGTTGAAGATATGTAACTATTAGAGTAAGATATAAATCAGGTTTTATGTAGACTATGGACTACAAGTGAGGTTAGTAATCATAATATCAGAGTCAGACTATAGGATAAACATTTAGGCATAGTGAGATGGTGAATGCGAGCCTTTCGATAATGGAAAGTTCTTGAATGAAAGGGTTGAGTCATGAATAATATTTATCAAGTTTATAAGACTAGTTTATCATATATAATCATATTTTAGTATCTACATATATATAATCTAGATTTGGAAGGATAAGTATATGTCCCCTAAAGATTGAAGCAATAGCCAATGACATGACTCTAGTCAAACATTCAATTTTGAAGAAGATGATGTTAAAGATGCTAAAAACATCATGAGCTTGAGAGGTATAGATGAGGAAAATAACCAAGCTGGCACTCAACAAGAAGTGAATCAAATGAAATAATCACATGTTGTTGTTGAAGGTGTACAACCAACAATAAAAGAATAACCAAATCAAAGCCATGAAATAGAGCCAAGATGTATTGATTAGCCCATCCAATGAAATAGATGTGACTTTCAATTTCAACCAAAAAGGTTTAAGGGATCTTACCCAAGTAAGCCCTCCATATTTTTTAAATAAGAGAACAATAAAATTTTACATTAATTGTGATTTGGGCCAAGGAAATGTGTCAATATTAATGCCATCACTGCCCTCCTCATCTCCCAACTAAGATAGTGCATTCCTATGTGAAAAGTGGAGAATGAGACGTAGAAGATGAAATAGAATATTTGGGTTCAAAATAAGACATAGTGGAAGATAGAGACCAAGATACAAATCGTGGTCAAATAGAATGAAATAAAAAATCATCATTATTATTATCATCATTTCTTAAATTACCAATTGAAAGGTTGCTAAGAAATCAATGAAAAAAACACTAAGATGCATTATCAATGAATGTTTATAAAATAAGAGTCCCTTAAGAAGGATATTGAATAACTTAAGGCAAGGAAGAAAGTACAAGTTAATAAGAGGGAAAAAATAACAACAAAAAACTGTAAATGATATTAAGAGACAAAAAGAGCAAAAATATATATTACATAGAAAAGAAAGTGAGCAAAATAAGGAACATGATAGAAGGGAGATGGAATTTGATAAGGCTATAAAGGATTGGAGAGGCAAAGGCATTTGAGTAACCCTTCAGACCATCTACCCAAACAACATCACATTTTTAGAGATGTGGTGAACATTCTAAGCCCAATCTCTTCATCTACATGTAATTATCCTTGTGGTAGTTACTATTTTGTAATAAATCAAATACAAGGCTTGGGATTAAGTCCAAAATTAATATGTCCTTATACTATCATGGACATGCTAATAAATCCCACCAAAAACACATTGTAATGAAAAAACCCTATCGGACGAGCTACATCTCCAAGTTCTATGAATACAACAAATGAAGCTCATTGTGTGTTATTTCCATCTTGGAAGTGTATAATTTGATGTGAATGTGTTCTAAGCCCATAATGTATTCGCATTTGGGTGTGACATATTCAAGATATAATTTTTTTAATGCATAGGAAGTTAGGGTGCTCAAATTATTTTTACAACTAATAGAATAAAATAAATATATATTTATGTTGAAGGCATTTTTATTGTCATCGCCACACCATAAATTCATTATCATCTCAAAAAGATGCGATTCTAATCATATCCGAAACTTTTGAAGCAATGAAATCAAAGTTAGAAAGGACTTAATAATATAAAATTTGAACCTCTGTTAGGATCCGTAGTATGTCATTTGATTGGACATGTGGAACTATGTGATTAAAATAAATGAGATGTCATCAATAAAAATATCACAAATTTTATAAGTGAACAAGTACGATAAATTTTCAATTAAAATATTTGGTTTTTAACAATAAAAAATAGTCACCCACTAGAAAAATTTGTTTTCACTTTATAATTTTAAAAACTTATCAGTGTCACTTCATAAAATGCATCGCTTCAACGTGCTAAAATAATCTCCACTAATGGAATTATTTGGTGGGTTGATCAATATATTTAATAATGTAGCATTACTGGTATTATAAATATAGCTCGTAGAGACTGGCAATCCAACATTCAAATAATAACCAAGTAGTGTTTTGAGTGGGTTTAATCGATCTAGAATTTTAGAGTTTTTTTTGGGTGTATGAGTATTATTAATAGTAGCCATGGAATCACCAGCGTAACATTATGGAAAAAAATGTTAGGTGAAGTGAGTTTTGATCTAAATCTTGCCCAGTGTTTTAATATTTCTTTTTGTTTTGACATTTCATGCATACACTAAATAATTTGTTTTTGATTTTATGACATTAGAGCTTGGTATTATGGTACCAATATGATTTTCAAGGCAAACCAATGCTTATTACTTGGGGTGTAAGATTATTTTCATTGGACACAAGAATGATGTCTTTTTTAACTAAGTAAAAGACTCGTAGTTTTCAGGGACTTTAGCATAAATCTTGTGGACATTAAGGAATACTTTAAATTGGGAAGCAAACTATTGTTGTAATAATTTCTTTGCGGTTCCAACTTAATGATTTTAATCTAGAAGTAGTCATTTTTTGGCTGTCAACAAGTCCCAATTTTTGTGAACCTTTAAAAATCAAAATGTATGGGGTGTAACAAGGTTATTGCACACTTGAACCATTTTTTTTCTAATATAGGGGGTTATTGCATAGTATAATTTCATTTTTTTTCATCTGCCATGATGATATAGCATATTCTTCCTTATGTTAAATTTGTTCATTGTATTATTTTTGAACCATAGAAGCGAAGAGGACAATTTTACCTGTATAGTGATGGCCAAGTTATATCCATGACAAACCGTGCAAGCATAATTATCTATACCTACAAGGCTTATTCATCAGAATCATACTATTGTATTATCGTGTATCAAAAGGGACAGTCCAAATTATTTTTATTACCATGCTTTCAAATAAGTAGTATAAATTTAGAAAATAACTAACAATTAATAATGATCACATTTGTATGTATGTTTACATTGAAAATAATGAATAAAAGTCACTTAATAATTCATTTAGATTATATATTTTTTATTTGTTTGTATATACATGTTTATGTTTGTTTATATATACATATTTATATAAATACGCATAAAATGATTGATAATAGTCGGTTTAATTTATAAAAACAATTTTAAAAAGTTAACGATCAAAATATATCTAAATTATATATATATATATATATAATAAAAATATATAAAACAACTAATAATATATTTATACATGAATTTTTTACAAAAATATTTAAATTTTAAATTTTTACTTTAATAAAATGCTATCTATTCTAAATTGAAAGTGATGGACAATAACTAATAAAAGAATTGGTATTCATTAAAAATATATTTTATACTTTTTATTATTATTTTCCTTTATAGATGTTGACACCAAAATCCAAAAAAAACTTTGTTGTTCCTTTGTTATACCTTTTCATTATGTTTTTGATTAAGTAAGGCGGCAAACCAGGGGCCGAACCCTATACAGTCAAAAAAGACAAGAAGGCAAACAAACGAAAAATGCCTTTAGAGAGACGACGGCACAACTAAGAACAACAGACAAAAACAAAACACAAGCAACGAAAAGACCAGAGTCAAGAAGGTCTCCCCTTACATAACTATTGATTTGATAAGATCATTAAGTTTCTCATTCTCCACATTGTCAGCATACCCAGTATTACCCACCACTTCCAGCATAGACATGTTTAGCATAATTATTTTTTGAAGCCCTTTGGCAAAGACCTTCTCCATCTTTTGAATGCAGTCTTTCAGGGCCCCAATTTCAGTTTTCCAATTAGTCTCATTCTCAGTGCCCTCACCAGCTTCCTCGACACACATTTTCCCCTTATTGTCAACAGTTCCCATAGTGTCAACACCCTGCTCCTCAGTAACCTCAAAATCCCTAGTAGCCTGCTTCCCTCCAGTGTCCTCTGAAATTTCCTAGATTTTCAGCTCCTCAGACTCTTCCTCTTGGGTTGCTTCTTCTGAAGCACTTTCTAAATAATCAATCAGTCTGGCCTTTGAGGCTGGTTTACCAGCAATCCACCCCGACCTTCGTACTCCGGAGGGGAATCCTTCCTTATTAATTTTGGAAGGCTTGTGAGATTTGCCACCTTGGCCCCCCATGGCCCTGTCCGGATTCCTATGGGTCCCTTTCGTAGTCTCTTTAATATTTTCTTCCTCTTCATAAACCTTTCTTTTCTTTCCCTTCTTGCTCACAAAGGAGCTGAGGGTATCAACAGGGGTCTTTTCAGGGGTGGAGAAAGAGACATCTTTTGTTTTGGTAGGAACAGGGGAAACCCAGGACTCATCAATAGCATCGCCAAACACCAGGTTAGAAGGAATGTCTTCACTATCAACTCTGATATTCCTAGTTGGCTCAAGGGCATGGTGAAAGTTGTATAGGTAGAAAATTAGCCCTTGGTGTAGGGGAATAGGGTTTATTTCCAGCTTCTTAGCCATTTTAGCTCTCACCCTCAAGACAGAGTGTTCCAAAGAGGAGAGCAGGTAAAAAGGAAAGCTAATAATAACATTGCACCTAAAATGATTTAACAAAGGAAGGTGGTAATTGTAAAACCTAGTAAATTTTCCCTCGAGAGTGAATTACTTCATGAGAATGAATCACAGTCCATCCCATGGCTCTGAAATTTTAGTGCGCTCAAACCCTCCTTGATACGGGATGAGTTCTTCTCCCTCACCCAGAAACAGTTTATGGCTAGCCATATCCATGATTTTGGTTTTCCTTTGGATTTTTATACCCTGCATGGTCATTTCCATGGCCATAGAAATCACCTTTTTGGAGATTTCAAAACTAATACCGCCCACTGTGACCCGCTTATTCAACCAGGATCTCGCAAATTGCTCGGACAAGTTTTTGTCATAACCATTCAGCCTTTCCAAATATGCGCTGATACCCCCTTCTTTATAATAATGCCAAACTAGTAGATTATCTTTAAATTCATATCAGGAGATAGGTTCAGGTCGCATACAGTCTCCCCCCATTCTGTAATTGCAGACCCAAACAATGGAGTTCCTAAGCTCCGCCTTCTGCTTTGAACTGGTAGCTAACCCCTGCTTTTGTTTATGCAAAATGCAAATGTGATAGCTCATTTTATGAAATGCCCTGCAACGATGACGTTGTCTACTCCCATGCTTGAAAATAATTTCCCCTTGATTTTGATGATGAGACCCGTGCATCTCAACCTCATGATATAATGAATTATTAATGATAACCAAGAAAGTACTAAGGTTATCGAGTTTCAAGATCCTCGATGGCCCTCTCCACGTGGACCGCCTCTGAAAGCTATCCTTGTCATCAATGCACCTCATTCCTGACCAGTCATCTCCTTTTGAATGATCTCCCTAATGTTTAATGGAATATGAACACCTTGTCGCCACACCCTCCAACCTAAAAATTATTGACCAAGGTTGGCACAAGCATCAGCGACCCTGTTGCCTTCTCTGTAGGTATGGGAAATCTCAACTTCAAAAAACTTTTGTAAAAGAAATTGGATATCAGTAATGATGTCTTTTAGCTTGATTCCCACATTTGATGCTTTATTAACGACATCTATGACCATCTTAGAGTCTCCTTGAATATTCAAGTTCCTTATTCCTAGGGATATAGCTAACTTTAATCCCCATAGTAAAGCCATTGCTTCAACATAGTTGTTACTCTGGCATCCAATTCCACCAGCATAGACAACAGAAATCCATCCTTTATCATTCCTTATAATTCCTCCTCCACTAGCTTTACCATCCAACTTGGATGCCACATCAAAGTTGAGTTTCATCTAGTTAGGTTTAGGGGGGATCCATTTAGTATTAAGTCTCTGTAGAATATTGGAGTTATTTTACCCAGGGATCTGGTTTAAAACCTTCCATTTGGCTGCAATTTGGCTTTCAATTTGAGATAGGGGTTTCTCTACAACACGAATATGAGCTGTTGTAACACTTTCCATAATGGTCTTAGCAAAGGAGTTAAACATCTGAGAAGCATTTCTAGTAGTGGCCCTGAAAATTTTGTGATTACACTCTTTCCATAAAGTCCAACTCAAACATGGCAGAGCTTGCTTCCATAATTCCATAAGACAGGGATGTGTGAAGGTTGGGTTCCAACTGAGAATTACTTCTTTAAGGTCAAAATTGCAACCCCATTCAATACCAAAGTTGTTAAGTATTGTGCCCCATAATTCTCGAGTAAACTCACAGTGGATAAAGAGGTGTGAAACTAATTCCTCTTTTGAACCACACAGGAAACATCTGTTAACCAAAATAAACCCTCTCTTTTGACCTTTTCATTATGTTTTTTAAATAAAAATTTATGATTTAAAAAAAATACAAATTTGATATTTATTTATTTATTTTATAAATTTTTAATATTTTTTTACATTAAATTGATATTTCACTTTAAAATATCTTTAAAATATGATAATAAAAACTACACTTTTTTCTTATATTGAATTAGTTTTAGGGTTTTAAAAGTTCTTTTTGTTATCTCGTATATTATGTTGTCAAAATCTAACAAGGGAGTTTCGTTTCCAATCAAATTTAAAGACATCTTGTTCATAATATGAACAACCATTTCAGGGCATGTTGTAACATTTCTACTATGTTTCCGTCATTGTAGTTAATTATTTTCATTTCTATAGAGTTAGATCATTTTAAGAAGAATTTGAGTTTTGAACAGTGACCACATAAAAAGTTGTAAAAAAAATTGGGGAATAAAAATAATAATGAAACATATGCCATCACATTTAGATTGATTATATTAAATATCAATTTGAGGTTGCAAATCTGAAAATATGACTCTACAAACCAAAAACTAGAGAAACAATATCATAAATATAATAATTAAACAATATCATAAAATATAAAAGCAAATAACTAATCAATAAATAAACTGATGCTAACTGTAAAAACAATATTGTGATAGATAAATAAATAAAGTAATAAAATTAACATGAATGAAAAATAATAATAATTGAATTTAAAAATCCAAAATTTTATATAAAATAAAATGAATTTAGTTAAAATTAGATTTCTCTATTTTATTGAATAGTAAAAATAACATTTATATTATTTATTTTTATACTAAATTTTACTATTAATAATATTAAAAATATCTAAAAATTATATATATATAAAGTTGTGTATATATAATTTTTTATTTACAACCTCGTCATGTTATTGTTGCAATTACAATTTTTTGTTTATGGCTACATAAAATCATATATAAATATAAGCTCAATTCTTTTGTAATTTTTTTTTGTTTTAGTTTTTCTTGGTTATATGCTTTCTCATGTGGCTACCATTCCATTTGAAGTGGGCCTTGCCATGTTACCCTTAATGTTTCACTTTTACATGTAATGTGTGTATGCCTTTATCTGTCTTTTGTATTTATGTGAGTGTAGCACTACAAATAATAAATCTAGAAGTTTTAGAAAGGGTACAATGAAGAGAAGGTTCTTTCCCTATTTAAATTTTAAAATCTACAAGGATTCTTCCTTTTAATAAGCGAATTTAAATATTTCAATGTGGATAATGGGATTAAGGGGTTTCGTGTGAATTTTCCTAATCATATAAGAATTCATGCAATATGACTATTTTTATAAGAAAATGACCTACTGTAATAAGTAAAACAAATAATTTTAAAGGAAAATTCACTTTAATTTGTAATCAAACCCGATTATTGGAATGTTGTAGCCAAAAACATCTACTCAATAATTCACTACAAAATTTAGGACCAATACCCACTTTACATAAAGAGAAATATTGATAGATAGGATGAGCTCTAATGATAACTAAATATTAAAAACTCTATATATTCACACCATATTTTCACACTAAAATTTTGTAGATTGATGTGTTTAAATCAATTGCAAATTTTAAAAAATAAGGGAAAAATAATTAAGATCAGATAATTTCAATTGTTGTGGCTACAAAATCCTTAAAGCATATTGAACAGGCATGCATTCTTTAATAAAAAGTAAATAAATCCTCTCTAAAATCATTTTCCATTCTTAGTTTAATGGTGCATGTCTAAAATATCGAAGACATTCATAACAATGAAGGGTAAGATAAGAGAAGGAATGTACAAAACTTTTGGCATTGTTAACTTGGCCACATCAAGTATTATGATCATTCTCATGGCTGGTTTGTTTTCAGATTTTGAGTATTAAAGATCATGATTTCTCTTATCTATTAAAGAGCTTATAAACATAAATAAACCTTATGCTTTCTCCTTAATTCTTTTACCTTTGAATCGATATATCCTTTGTTGCAAATATTTGACTTTAAATGTGACAAATAGAAACACCTGCAGTTACTTAAATTCTTAGAACAAACAAATCAAACATTTAATCCAATTATACCAAAAGTGATCAACAATCATAAATCTTAAAGCCAGAGGTATAAACAATGAAATAATATTGTAATGCACACCACAAATCTCAATGATAATCAAGGTAAAATATAAATTTGTACATTAATGTCAAAAAAAACTTACAAAATAAAAATACAATTTTCTTTTTAACCAAATATAATATATAGATAACATCTTTATAATCATAAGATTATATACATTAATCAAAATTCACATTTTTTATTTTGAATGTTTACAAATATTTTAAATAGGAAGATAGGAAAGTATCACAATTTTTTAAAAGTATAATTCTATCATACATAATAGTAACTATAATTTTATTATATAATAAAATATAAATAATTTAATTAATTTAATTTAATTTATATAATTTAAATATAGAAGATTTTTTAACATTATTATAAATACATAATAAAATATTAATATTATTATAAAGGTCGTGTTCAATGAATATTTGATGTATATATTTTTTATTTTATTTTTGAATTTTAATATTAAATATATTTTAAATAAAATTGAGTTTACATTATAAATTTTCTTATGAAAATTTAAAAATAAAATTTGTATTCAAAGGTTTTATATTTATTATTAAATTTTTATTTGAATATAGTATTTATTGATTTTAAAATATAAAAAAATTAAATTGAAATAATTTTATTTATCATACAATTAAAATATATGAGAGTCCTTGATATTATTATAAAGGTCATGTTGAATGAACATTTGATGTATATATATATTTTTTATTTTTAAATTTTGATATGAAATAAATTTTTAATGATTTAATGTTTAAATTATATATTTTGATATAAATATTTTTTAAAAAAAATTATTGATTTTATATTTATTAATAGATTTTATTTGAATGTATGTATAAATTATATAATAATTAATATTATATATATATATATGAGGGAGCCCAAGCAATACACGAAAACAAATTTTACATGATCATTACACATTATAAAGGGAAATGCATCTTCTAGGGTGGTGACATCTTTGATTAGGTGTTTTTTATCACGTTGGATAAGCACATCATGAGAATTGATTTTATTGTAGCATGGATCCACATTTGATTGTGCAACTTGAATCAATGTTGCAATACCACTGAGATTGAGAAAAGCCTTTAAGGTCCTACAATCTATATTGTAGCTTCCATGGTTTGGTTTCCATGGAAATGAGTTTGTTTAAGAACATTAAGGTTATTGAGGACTGATTGAGCGATTTGTATCATGTGAGCTTAGGACTATTAGATGTTTGTTTGGACATACTACCTAGACTTTTAGTTTAAATTTGTGACCATTGAGATTAAAAAAGACTTTTTAATTGACTTCATTACAAAGATTATTTAGATTTATGTTTTTCCAAAGTTATTTATGCTTATTTTGTATGCTAAGACTTCATGGGCTCACTGGATCTATACACATGTTTGAATCACACTCTTTTGCATGCTTAACTTCAACTTATGCTAGGTATTAAAATCTATGAGTCTCTGATTGAGTCAGATTTGTCCACATATTTGGAATAGACTCTTCCACAAATTTTGCTCCTCAAGTTTTCAACTCCTAGGCTTGATAATCATCTAGTTGAATAGGATTATTTAAAGGGTCTGATCTCACTTATCCACAACCCATAGGATAAATAGTTAAGACCTTGGATCCTTCTGACACTTGAACAAGCAAGGTTACTCCATGTGTCTCAATCACACTTATTCATGCCCTATAGGATAAACAACTAAGCCATGAAAACCTTCTAATCACCTGGTTGAGTGGTATCCTTGTGTATGTCTCAATCACACTTCCATGTGGCCTAGACATCAAATAGAATAAGTCTTGCCAACTTTTGACTCCTAGAATGTTGGGGTTCTTTTATCCATAGTTTTGCATGACTAAGTACTAGTTACATGCCCAAAAGAGGGAAGAAACTAATGAGCTAATGCATCGGCATATCACGTTGCACACTCACCCAAGGCATGTTGTCTAGACTGGTTCCCATCAATTTTACCATGCAGTGGTAGATAGGCTTAATACTGTCTTACTTAGGAACTTAGGTTAGCACATTTAGTTATTATTATTAGAAACATCACTCTAAATTTAACCATTGGATTCATTTACATAGTGCATATATTTATCTACTATAATAAAAGTATATTTAACACCAAAGAGTTTAACACATCAAGATTCATAAACAAGGTAATTATTCCATTGATCTCATTTGATAAGATTACAAAGATACTTCATTCATTACTCAAATATCTCTAGATCTCTATCTTGACAATAACTTCACATCTACATCTAACAACCCTTTCTAATCAATGATAAGGAATATTAATACACAAGTTAACCCCTCTTGGGTTACATCATTAATACATTATAAATGACAAGCCAATGAATGTTTCAAGAAAAATAAGTCATGGTGACCCATTACATTTAAGTCTTTTTTATTTAGGCCTGATAGCTCCTATATACTCTCTCTATGCTAGATATTCAAGTTCATGCTCCTCCTTCAGTACCCAATGCTAGATTCATGCTTCTATTATTTTTTGATGTTTTCAAAAACTACTTTGTAACCATCTTTGCTTCCTACACCCTTGTCCTAGTCTTGCACTTTTTTGAATCTTGCATCTTATGTTCCTCGTTCTTTGTTTCCTTATCTTTCATGCCAAGGTCTTCTGCATTATTCTCCCATGTCTCTCTATTCTATGTCATTCTTTCCCACACCAAGGTCTTTCACACTCTATTTGTACCCTTGATCTTTCATGTTATGGTTCCAAAATACTTAGAATATATTACTACAAAATCTAGGGTCCAACATCACCCTAGACTAAACCAATAGTTTGTCCCAAACTGTGTTACAGTTTCCTTAGATAAAACAAATTCAAGTCCTGCTTGCTGAACTTGGTGCTTGAGATTCACCCATTGGTTGAGGTTCATCTGAATATTGGAAGTAATGACTTACACTTCTCTAAGTCATTTCATTTTTTTAGGTTTCTCAATAAAACCATTTGCTTGAGTTGTCAAAATATCAAGTTGATTAGTTATAGCTTTGTGGGTATCCTTGAGAGCCCTAACCTCCACCAAAACCTACCCTCAAAGTGATGAGAAACTAGCATTCAAATCCTATTGATGGGCACTTATCTATTTTTCTAGTTCTTCAATGTCCTAGAATAATTTTGCATGTTGGATCTTGTCCTTGATATTTAGTGCATTCTTAACCAATTATTAGAGCTGTTATTCCTCAAGCAACAGTTGCACTTCCAAATTTTTAGTTGATCACACCAAGCTTACCAAAACCCCATCTACGATGAGAATAGTCACACTCAGTTTATTCAAAAATGTTTGAAATATGTCCATGGCCTTTGTAAACTATTTTGTTTCCCATAGCTTCTCTTATTGAGGATTCACAATGTTTTTACATTTTTTGAGCAAGAGGTCCACAAGCGTCTCCAATTTATTCATGCCCTTATAAGTAACAAAAATGCCAAATGTAAGTGTCATCTTACTCTAAAAAATTATCTGACAAAGGCCTAATGGCCTAGGTCAAGGATGGGAATAGTCACACTCAGTTTATTCAAAAATGTTTGAAATATGTACATGGCCTTTGTAAACTACTATGTTTCCCATAGCTTCTCTTATTGAGGATTCACCATGTTTTTATATTTTTTGAGAAAGAGGTCCACAAGCGTCTCAAATTTATTCATGGCCTTACAAGTAACAAAAACACCAACTGTAAGTGTCATCTTGCTCTATAAAATTATCTGACAAAGGCCTAATGGCTTAAGTCAAGATGCCTTCATTGTATCTTATTGGCACATGAGTGCTTCAATTTCTTCCTCAAACTTGCATTGTTTCACGTGTTCTTCTCTATACATATAGATAACCACCCGATGCTTGTAGTGACGTTTTCCAAGATCATGGCTATGAAAAAAAAATTGCTTAGAAACCTTTTAAGGCACACTTTATGAGGGTTACACCTACTTGAGCTGAAGAGCATTATAGGGGATCTACCCAAAGAATGTCTTGAACATCTACCACTTGTAGGCCTATATCAGTGTTGGCTTAGCTCAAAGAGGCCTTAATTGTGATATACCTCCATCACAAATGACAAATCACATTGAGTTTATTTAGTAGACTCATGTTCAAGGAAAAGCTCCCAAAAATACATTTGTTTAACTGATATATCCTATTAGAATAAATCATGAGTGGGAGGGTCTTGATTTATCTATTATTATTGTTTTGCCTCCTACATAGGTTCCTTGCCCTTTTAAGGGTCATGTTAAAGATATATAACTTTGAGACTCTTTTCATGTTGTCTGTAGGTACCACCAAGGTCCTCTATGTTGGGTCCTTCCCCTCTTACCACTTCTTCCTCTAATTTAGGAATTTCAATGTCCATTTGTTGCTCTGTAGTAGGTTATTCTTCACTAGGCTCGAGAATGGGCTCCTTACAATTTGTGCTTCTAGAGATGCTTCACCCATTTTAAGAATCACCACTCGGGGTGTTTCATGTTTGGGATCCAACAAGGTAGTTGGTCAAGATGTAGCAATGTCATATTTTTGTTTCATGAGAGACCATTGGGCTCTTGTTGGTGATGAGGCTTATTATTTTCATTTTAGAGGGGCCTTGGGTTGTTATTATGCCCCACTAGAATTGATAGCCTTAGGTCTTGGCCTTTTATCTTTCTTTCATGCCCTTTATTTTGTGTGTGTTTTTGGTTAGGGGAAGTGGTTCCTTTTCTGCCTTCTAGCTTTCTAATTTCCTTTGTGCTTGAAGCACATAATAAACCAACTAGATCTTTCCTTGCACAATTATTTTGAAGGGATTGATATCAATTTTTCTTGAATCATGTTGCTCAGTATACACTTTATTTCCTATATATACATAAATATTGTGAAGAGTGTGAATCTCAACATCAATCTTGTTAGCATCAATATTCATTAGGTGCATGTCTACAATGTGATTGATAGAATCCATGAAATATATGGTTGTGAAGACATATGACAACTTGAACCGCCCTAACAAGTTATTGATGGTCTCCAACCAAATCCATGTGAGTGAATAATGTTGTTTGATATCAAATTTGACATAACTTCCCATCTATGTGGGCAAATCCTTTGGCACATGCCATTCATTTTCAAAGGCTTCCTTCATCCTCTCATACCAACCCTTCATCTTTACCTTGTAGGAAGGTGTGATGGTGCCAGAATAGGTGAACTATTTGAATCTCTCGGCAGGGGACTTATGTTATGGTGGGTACACCCACTTCAATTCTTTGCCATAATACTCTAGAGTGCCAATCTCATAAAAAACAAGTAGCAACATAAATGTGCCCCATGGAAACTTATGGCTGGGTAAGTGATGTACCTTCGTAACATCTTCTTTAATTTTCCTTGAAAAGAGTTAGGAATAATTATACTTTGTGTCTTTGGCCATTTGGCTCACAACATAGAGGTAGGTCATATCCACCTCCTTCCACCTGTCTATGCCCCCTATTTTGGTCATAACCAAGCATGCAGCTACCCAAATGGTGAGATCTATAAGACTGGTTATATACATGGTGTGGCCTTCTTTTTTGTATTTTAGCATCATCTTAGTTTGTCCAATCATCGCCTGATTATTGATATTTACATTGACATCAAATTTGAAACAAATTAACATAATTACCTTGATGATCTATTGAGTGGTGATCCTCATTTTATGCCCTACAAAGTAGATATAATATTCTTGGATGCATGAGATCAAGAATTGAACCACCTCATGGGTTTCCCAAAGTAAGGTAGGTTGAAAAGTTGGAGCACACCTGCATCCTCCAGTAAGTTGTAAAATATGAGATCATAAATGATCTCATTCCATGTATTCTAGTGTTCAACATAATATTTTCACTGTAAGTCACCTTCATAACTAGATTGGTGATGATTGTAATCCAAGACTTGACAAGTGGAGATGTTGGACTCCTAATTGTCTACATGCAAAACTGTATTGGGGTATTGCATTTCTTTAATCAAAATTGGTGGTGGGGGTGATGTGGTGGCTGCCTTCTTTGTTATATTTAACATATTTAAATGCCTTTTTGTCAGATTCTCTTCTTTCAACATTGTTAGGTCCTCAACTTGCACATCATGTACACTATATCCTTCTTCCTAGATATGAACAAGACTTCCTTCTTTTGTGCCCTTGTGCTCCTCTACTTCAAGAATGACTAGTAGTGGATCTCTTCTTCCAAACTAATTTTGTTACATCACCAGCTAGGGTCCCCTAAGGTTCACATTTAGCCAACCAATTATCCCAAATGTATACATCTTGATTACTTTTCCTAGACCCAAAATATGAATCCTTGTTTTATCCTCCTCTAATGGTAGTCATAGCATCTATAACCTATAACTTCTCTCACACCAGCTCCTACGATCACTTTGTCACTTATTTTGCTAAATTCTCTTTGCCACAATCTTTGATTCACTTTTTGTCATTAAAATTACTATATAGTTGCCTTCTTTATCGCTTGTTTGAGCTCTACAATTGTCAGGTTTCAATAGTAAAAATTAAAAATGAAATGCTTCAAAGTATTTTATAGGTGGACAAATGGTTTTACATTAACTACCCCTCACACCATCATCCATCACTTCAACCATTAATACCTCAAATGGGCATTCCTTGGTACCCCTTTAACATGATTGCCATTTATGCCAATATGTCATTAATAAATGCATGTCCCATCCTTCCTTCAAGATTTGTTGCTCCTTTCTTGTTGTGTATTTCAACTATAAAAATTCAAATTTCCCATTTGTTTTTGGGAATTTCCTTTTCATTAACCCATCTTTATAATGGTGTTTCTTTTTCGTATTCATTCCACATTCCTGGGTCATGCACCACCTCTTGCATGCCTCATTCATGTGCCTTCTCTTGTGCACTTTTTTTATGTACCACATCTTGTGCATCTCTTTGTCTTACATCTTATGTTCCTCATTCTTCATTTCCTTGTCTTTCACAACTTGATCTTTGTGATCTAGGAATTTGACTCATGAAAGGATGGTTAGTATGGTGTTAGTTCCAAAATGAAAAAAACACACTAACTAGCATAACATCTCTATGCCTAGACACTAGGGAGAGCTTAGTTAATAAACATGAATAAACAAAAAACTAAAATGCAAAAGAAACTCTATTTTACCTTCTTTGGATGCTCCAAAATGCTTGTTGTAGTGGCTTGCTCAGCTTTGTGCTCATGAAGTCCTTGGCAATAGAAGTTTGGCTACCTCTGTCTCTCCTTGGCACCTTTAGCTTGTGGCTTGGCTTGGCTTGGAATAAATTTGGCATGGTAACACTAATTTCAATGGCTTCTTGAAGATATTCATGCATTATAAATTTTCACCAAAAATAGCTTAGAAATGATGTTCATGGCCTCTCTATTTATAGATTTTTGATAATGTCTAAAATCAACCTGAACTTTCCATCTCAAGATTGAGATGTGTGTTTGAAGATTAATTCAATTTTTGGAATTAATTTTATAATTATCCTCATCATGACATTGGAATAAGGGGAAATTAAGAGGCATGGAGGGCATCATGGAAGGCATTGGTGAGGCATGGAGGGCATGAATCTTGATATTTATGGCATTTATGAACTAGGGATGTCTTCCCAAGAAATGAGGTCACCTGATGATGAAAATATTCAATATTAATTTCTAAAAACAAGTATTCAACAAGTTTCCATGGAATTTTTGATTAGGCCTTGATTTGGATTCATTAGCTCTTAAGCATGTGTAAGCACTTTGTGCACAAATTACTCATATTGATCAGAATGCCTTGTTATTGGTCCAAAATTTGAATGGATTAGAATTGGAAGTGAGTGTCAGATGTGTTCGATCCATTATCCCATTTATTATGTTACCAACAACAAATAACAAAGGCACATGTCTCGTGTAAGATATTTTATAGGAAAGAGCAATCCAGAGCACCCAGCTGCAAAATTGGCATTTTGACTCGAAATGATCTGATCAAAGTTAACTAGCCCACAAATTGCATTGCCCCATTTAGGGATACCCTGGCCAAAATCAGCACTTTAATATGTCAGTTTCACATCATTTAGCATGTTTTAGTGTTTTTAGGCCAAATTGTGCATTTTGGGTGGAAATTGGCCAAAAGTCTGATTGGAGGTTATTAGTGGCAAGATTTAGGTGTCTACAATCTTTAGCACTAGGGTATTCCATGTTATTATTTCATGTCTCTCTCTTATACATCATTTTCTTCCATGCCAAGGTCTTTAGCAGTGTTTTTGTGTCCTTTCTATTCTATGTTATGGCTCCAAAATAGTTAGAATATATTACTACAAAATTTGGGGTCCAACACAAATATTTAAGCCTTGGATGCTTTTGATGCCTAAACAAGCAAGGTCATTCCATGTGTCTCAATCATGTTTATCCATTCCCCATAGGACAAATAACTAATCCATGTAAACCTTCCAATCATTCGGTTGAGTGTTATCCTTATGTATGTCTCAATCGCACTTCTTTGTGGCATGCACATCAAAGAGAATAAGTCATGCCTTTTTTTGACTCCTAAATAGGTGAGAACATACCACGTGTTTACCACATCATTTCCATCTATTCTGGACATCTTCGCCACATTAACACCACCTATCTTTAGGTTATCACTACGGTAGCCATACATGTCCCTCACATCATTCTCACTTCCATGTGTCTTTTGGTTGATGCTTTGGGGCTTGAATATAAAAATCTAGGTCATCAATTAACCAACTGCTTGAAAAAAAGAGATTATTCGATGTGTCATGATCATGCTCATCTGTGGCCTCCATATGATCAAAAATGTTTCCAAGGTAGAATGTCGATTAGGCTAGTGATATCAATCCACATGTCAAGATCTTAGTTTCCTAGAGAGTCAACAATGAAGAACCAAGAACAAGAGCCTAGTAATAAAGTGACATCACATGATTGTGCTAGGTGTCAAAATCATGATTATCCATAAACAAAGAGTAAACACAGGGTGTAAAAGTAGATAGAAATAAATCAACCAAGCATGATCATTCCACGCATCAACATATAGTGAGTCACAACCCAAGGATGAAGTCAATACTCACTGAGACCTGACAAAAAACAAAAGAGACCAAAGCTCCACATGGAAAATTAGATATTAAAAAGAGACCAAAAGATCAAATTCAAAAAAATAATAACTTACATCCCCTTGGACATTCTTTGCACCTTTGGGGTAACTTCTAATATTTAGCTATATGAATGTCTTTTATTTTTTTATCATCAATGTTAGCTATAAAAATTGTGTATGTCACCCACGAACTTGCTCTCATTTTCTAATGACAAATATATTGTTATAAATTATCTCACACAATTTGCATGGAAATAGTCTTGACTCTCCATTGAGAAAGCATGAATAAATATGCAAAAGGTAAAATGGATCATATGTTAATTGTAGTTTGCATGCAAATAATCTTAACTCTCTATTGAGATAGCATGACAAAATGGGTCATGATATGAAGTTAAAAAACCATGGTTGAAACATTGTTCCACTTTGGTCTTCTCCACCTTATAATGTCATTCACCATTTCTATACACATTTAGCCACTAATAAGAATAAAACTAAGACAAATATTTAAAAAATAGAAAAAAAAAGTACCTTAAAAATAATATATCGTAATGTGAAAATTGTTACACTATACATACATTTATATATAGATAAAATTATAAATAAGTAAATTTCATGTGCAATGTTAAAAATCATGACATTGGTAACAAATTAGGGTGTGTGGTCCACCTTTAGATTCTTAGTTGTAGAATATTTAAACTATTTGTTGCCTCATGAGAATAAGAATATGAAAAATTTTAAAAATGTTAACACATTATCCTTATGCATATATGATACACATTTTTCATATTTAAACAATTTTAAATAATATTTTTGCCATCAACCCTGGTCTATAACTCAAAAAAAATACCTTGAGAACAAATTATCTCAATTTTAAAAAAAAACATAAACTATAAGCTTCATAAAAATTTGGCTAGGCACTAAATTAAAATGGTGTGTTTGGGTGGAGGAGGATTACATGAGAATACAAGCATTGCAATGGGATCAAGAACTTGAAGAATGAAATGAAATGAAATTCTTTTACAATCCATGATGTCAAGACCTTGGTTATGGTATGCAAGGTAGCTTACATCATATGAGACCACCTCCTAATCCCAGTATACAGTAGGCATCTAACCGTACTTCAAATAAGAGGCATACATACATTACCCCTTTCAAGCTTTGAACTCATGGCATCCATTTCAAGAGCACAAGTTCTTCACCATAGGCCAACTCAGGTGTATTGTTATCACCAAAGGATCTCTATCATCACCACATCTAATATTTTCATATTTATTTCTCCTTGGATTGCTTAAGTCTAAAGGTTTTTATACCTACAAAGACCATTCATTATTCTTACTACAATAAAATAAACCACAAACTTTGAAATAGTGACCAAAAATCATAGTTTTTGGAAAGAACAATAGCTAAGTTTCAATCTACCCATCACATCACCATCTAATTCAGTTGAGTAATGAACAATGAAAAATAAAATAAAAATTTAAGAGCATGAATGAACTATGAAAAAAAAAGAGAAAGTAAAAAATGCAAGGAAATATTTATAATTATAAGGAAGTAATGATAGTTATGTGTGATGGATTTGTTACCAACTAGCATGGTCAATAAATATTAATAACCATAATGCATCTACAATCCACTAACTTTCCATCCAATACAACATTGAATACATTGAATCCAATGCAACGAATGGCATAATTGAATACACACAGTCCAATGTAATAAACAATAAAATTAGCCTCAACAACTAGTTTTTAGTCTCACACCTATTAGACCATGTAAAAAATACATGTTGGCAGCATAGTGTATGGGAGAACACCCAAACATGTGGGTATCTGAAATAAAAACACTTCAAATTGGAAGTCTTAAGCTAGCTTTCACTATAATTAGTATGTGTAGGGTAGTTATCCTACATGAGGATACACACCCCTAAAGTTACTTCCCTTAAATTTATTTTTAATGCCACTCTTTTTAAAGATTGGTTGAGTTGAGGGGTTGCTTAAAGTGCTATGAAACTACCACCTACTTTGAAACATGGGTGATTTGTGGGGTTATTTCACACTCCCGTGGTGTTGCCACCCACTTTTAAAGGTGAGAAAATTGGGGGTTTGCTTAAATTCTCATGGGACAACCAAGCTTGAGAGCCTCAATTATCTTTTCCTACTTATCAAACTTCTTCATTAATGAAAATATGCTCACAACATTGGTCATGTTCCTTTTCGCATCCTAATTTCTTCTCCTTACAAATATATTTTACAACAAAGGATTCAATTCATGTTTCTTTTCACTTCCTAATTCCTCCTTGCAAACATCATTTATAATAAAGGAATAAATTAATGTCTCTTTTCACTTCGTGGTTCATATCTTTTGCAACAAAGGAATAAATTTGTGTTTATTTTCACTCCCTGATTCACATCTTTTGCTACAAAGGAAACAATTTGTATTTATTTTCACTTCTTAATTCCTCCTCCTTGCAAACATCATTTACTACAAAGGAATCAATTCATGTTTCTTTTCACTTCATAATATCTCCTCCTTGTGAACATCATTGTTGCTATTAAGGAGTCATTTCATGTTTCTTTTCATTTCCTAATTCTTCCTCCTTTCGAACATATTTTGCTTCAAATGAATCAATTCATGTTTTTTCTCACTTCCTAATTACTCCTCCTTGTAAATATCCTTTACTACAAAGGAATCATCTTTAAGTTAATTTTTTTATTTTACCCATTCAACTTAGGAATTTCCAATAAGATACCATACATGTCAATTAGTGCCTCCATTAAATTCCCATCTGAAGCCTATCAATGAATGGATCTATTAGCTTCTCATAATTTCCCAACTTCCCCATCAACTAAGAGTTATTCCCTCACTTTGAAAAGCACATGAGTTGGGGGCTTACTTAAACTCCCATGAGTCTGCCACCCACTATTAAAGGCATGCAAGTTGGGAGGTCTGTTAAACTCCCATATGGATTCTTGATCTTGCCAATGAGTGCCTCCATAAATATTTTCCACTTGTTAAGCTTCTAAAGATCATTTATTAATGATGAAGTACTTTCCCATTGTCACCTCATAATTCTTCATGGAATCAATTAATATTTTGTTTCACTTGAAAATATCTTTTGCTACCTTTATGAATATCATCTTTTGCTACAATGAAATTAATTCATGCTTCTTTTCACTTGTCATCTTCTTTTGCTACAAAATAACTACCTCTTTATCGATGATGAGATAATATTTTTATTTTAAAAATGCAACTTAAGCATTTCCAGTAATGTCCCAATCTTACCAATGAGTCTCTTTGAGTGTCTCTTCCCTTTCGAGGCTTGTCAATTAATTCCATTGGATTTACTTTTACCCATGCAGCTAAGCTATTTCTAATTAGATGCCAAGGAACGCCTTCATTAAATTCTTGTTTGAGGCTTATCAATGAATGATGGGCTTGTCAATAACAAGTGTCTCCATTGGATTTGCTTTTACCCATGTAACTTAGGTATTTTTAATTAGATCCGAAGCATGCCAACGAGTGTCTCCATTGAGTGCCTCCCCATTGAGTTCCTCCATTGGCTTCATTTTTATCCATGCGACTTGGGTATTTCTAATTAGATCTTAAGCATTCCAACTAGTGCCTCCATTAGCTTCACTTTTACCTATGCAACTTGGGTATTTCCAATCATATACCAAGAATTACAATGAGCATCTCCATTAAGTGTCTTCATTGGCTTCACTTTTACCCATGAAATTTGGGTGTTTCTAACTAAATCCCAAACCTGCCAAGGAGCACCTTTATCAGCATCACTTTTACCTGTGCAACTTAGGTATTTATAATTAAATTATAAGCATGCCAATAAACATTTATATTAAATTCCCATAAATAACGGTAACCATGTTTTTGTACTTGTCACTTACAACATTTATCATTGGTCATGTGTTTGTCTCATAAAAGCATTTTCCTTCATCATAGTTATGCTTGTCTTATACAATCATTGTCTTTCACCATAGTTGTGTTTGTATCATACAAACATTATCCTTCACCATTGTTTTACATGTCATACAAACATTTTCTTGCTTTTATTACTAATAAAAATCGAGACAAAAATGTCATTATTTTTAAAGTAATTGAAACACAATTAATCTTGATACAACCAAAACAAACTAAAATGTAAAAGACATGCATGATCCCATTTGAACTACAAACCACAAAACCATGGACCAAAAAGAACTAAAGAAAACAATAAAAAGAGCTAGTTGTCAAATACAAGTCCACTAATGAAAAATGTCAACCAAACCATAATGGTTAAGTGTTACAAGAATGCCCCAAGGACCAAATGTAATCTTTACATAAGGAAACAAAGAAATTAAGATGCCTTATAATTGTGATGCATTAAGTTAATTGGTATAAAAATATTTTTTCAGATGAAGAGTTGTGTACACCTCTACATTCATGTGGTCTAATAATATAATAATATAATATTAAATGGCCTAATATAAAATTAAGAAAAAATTATGCCCATCAAAATTTAAAAAGTATATATTTATAAATAAATAAAATCAAAGATCCAATCAACCTTATATCATTTAACAAGACATGTTTTATATTTAAAATCAATTTAAAGAAGCTTTAAAGGTAAGCTTAAAGGAGCCTAAATATTACATTAATATTTTATAAAAATAAAAATAAAATTATTACTAACATCTTGGAGATGATAAGAAAACAAGGCCACATAGTTTTAGTATTGTTGATTTTTGCACTTGAAGTGGAATTGAGAATATTTATAAACTAGAAAAATAATAAAACAAACTAATAAATTAATGGATTATATAAGCTCTCTATAATGTAAAGATGTGTCAAAAAAATAATAATATTGTAAATTGGAAAAATATGTATATCATTTTTTAATGTTTATATAAAAAATATGGGCTTTATAAATATCTCAATATAAAATTGCAATAGCAATTTGTATATAATAATAAGGATAAAAAATATGTATGTATAAATAATTATATCATTATTTAAATTAACACATGATTTTTTTATTTTTTTATTAAGTATTTGTGGGATAGAGAGGGACACAACCTTTTAGAACACAAATAGGTGTTCTAGTCTTTGAGCCTCTAAATAGACATAAAACCAAGATACCCATAACCTGTAACTAAATACAATAAGAGCATGCATTAAGAATCCTAACCATTATTAGGATCAAAATATGTTATACCTTTACACCATAACACAAGGATCACAAAAACTAATTTAGCACAAACTTTTCCCAGACCTAAGAATTGTTTGGTTAAGAAAAGGCTTCTTCTTGCTCTTTGCATTCAACCATCTAATTTCACTGGAAGAATATGGAGACCTCGGGGAGGAAGTGAAAATAGAATCAATCAGATAAACCATCCCCCCAAATTCAATGACCTCCTTTATAGGAATGGGAGAAGAAATGGGATAAGTGTTACTTTGAAGCGGCCTAAGAAGAGGACTATGAGAACCACCTAGAGTTTGTTCCTAAAGAGGAGGATTGTTTGTAGAGAGGGAGGAACATTATCCTTATCTAGATTTGAGACATGATCTAAGGCATAAGGAGTTTTTGGAAGCACCGAGTGGTGATGATCATGGACCTCTAATCCATCCCACCATGATGGGGTTTATTTTTAAAACTCTCTTAGTAAATCCAAAGAAATCCAACAAAGGTTCTGGGGCATTTATTGGCCAAATGTCCATACGTAAAGCAAGTTTGACATCTGAATGCCACCTACTCATAGTCAAGTTTATGTTTCCACACCCTTTCACCCAACTTCATACAGATATTTTCAAGTAGACCCTTAGAAAAATCTACCACAACATAGATTCTTACAAAATTAGTAAAGTGCATTTGAGAAGTTTATGGGGAAGAAAAATAAAAATGGCCAACAAAATTACCTATGGAGGAGAAAGTAGACCGAGTCCAAAAATGGAGGGGAAGGTTGGGGGTCCTTACCCATATTGAATCAAAAGAGATTGTGTCAATCGATGGGTCGAACGAAGAGAACCATGGCTTCAATCAAATCCCAACACCCTTCCTAAACCAAGTACCTGACTTGAGGATATTATCTTTATTTGTTATCTCCTTGTAGACCATAATAAAGAACCCTTTTGCATAATGGTATATGGATATTTCTTGGTAAAACATGATCTTTTAAATAGAAGAAATCTAGACATGAAGGGCACCAAATTTGGCCATAGATTGTAAAATATATAAATTAGATCATGGTTAAGGAAGAAGGCCTCTCTTAGATCAATATCCTACCTAAGATTAATCACTGGAGTGGACTCTACATGCTTAACACAAAATTGCCTACAGACAGATGGTCTGATACAAACTCGTGATTTCATAACGCTTTCTTGAAAGAAAAAGGAGGAGAAGATGTCTGAGGGTTGTTGTCCAAACTTGCACACTTCCTTGGAAATTGTATTGATTATATAATTGATACTTTTTAATGAATATTATTTTAATTTAAGGTTACTCAACAATACAATTTTCTACAATGGTTATAAATCTCAATCATTGCTTACTTATAAAATATTTTAAGAGTTTATGATTTCTTACAAATACTATCTTAATTGAAGGTTACATGTCATTATACTTTTAATTGTTGTTTACTTACATACTTCGCCTCAATATGAATTAAATAAAACTAAGCATAAAATATGTTGTGAAACTACCAATTATTGATGTGTTGGAGTAGACATTATCCTACTATATTTATTAAAGAATATGGTATTAAAAGTAAGCAAATCTTGAAGGAAACCCCCTAGATGGAAATCATTGACTCTTTCATTGAGGATATGGAGCATGATTTGGGCTACAAATCCCTATTTTGAAAGTGTATGGGATCTCATCCATTTTTTATGAGTTATCGCAATGGGCTAAGTCTACTTGGAGCTTAATAGGTGTCCCTTCTTTTTCCCTACTTGGTTCGAGATTCTTTCACGTTGTCTTTCAATGCTCTTCGGACAAGGATTTTGTTTAGTCTTCTAGACCATGGTTCTTTAGTAACTTCAAATTATTTTTCTGCCCCTAGATGCCCTTCTTCAAACTAGAAAAGATGAAGATCTGAGAAGCTCCCATTTGGATCAGATTGTATCACCTACCACCTATAATGAGAAAAGAAGAGCATATCAATATGTTAGTTAATAGAGTGGTTTCCTTTATGAGAATCAATGAGAATTCATTAGGAGGTAGTTTGTGAGAGTTTGTGCTCTTATCAACCTTTTCAAACCTCTCTTCCACTCGGTGATCTTGCTCTCTTATCAAGGTAAGTGGACTTAGTTTCTCAACTACAAATGTCTTTCATTCTATTACTTTTGGTGCAACCTCTTAGGGCATAGGGTGGTAGCATGTTCATATGTGACCCGTTTGATGTCCTCTTCCTTCTTTCAGATGGTTTGAAGAAAAAAAGAGGGCATCCCTAACTAATATTTCAGGAGGCGCAGTCATGGGATTTTTTACTAGCATTCAACTCCCTCCCCCTACATTTTGTGCTTGAGGATCCTTCCTCCCCTTCTTTGAGGGCTTTCCATTTGAAGGATGTATCCATCCCGATAACATCCCCTTTTTCTCCTCTACATGCTTAGACATCAATCTCCCTTCCTATGTTTACAGTTAAGAGACACAAATCTAATGTGGACACTATAGCTATAAAGAAAAGTCATGTGTCTGAGACATAAAGGTTGAGATTGGAGATAGATGAATTGATGAGAGACAATTCTCAGTGGACGATGAATGGCCTCTTCTCTAGATGTGAGAGAAAACTTGTTTTAGCTCGAGGTTGATGGCTATTATGTTATTGGATGGTCTTATCCTTGGTTGGTTTCTTCTTTTGGCCACTAGTTGGTTTTTGTATTTTTACTGCTTTTTGGTGGAAGATTTGAGAACTGGTGTTTTGCTTATCTACTCTTTGTATGGGTATTTTTCTCTCATATGAGGTGTATCAGATGTTTAGTGTATATTGTTAATTTGATGTTTCTTTTGTGTTTCTCAAGTTACAATGACCAAGTCGCTAATTGTACCTCAAAACTAATTCATGGCTTGAATCAAAAATGTTTACCCTATCCAACAAAAAAATAAACATATATAACGTGAAACTACCATTATTATATACTTACTACACATTTATATATTGTAATCGCTTCAACTATTGTTTTGTATTAAATATCATATAACTAATAGAATTAAGGTATTTTTCCATATTCTTGGCTTTCAACATTAACTTATAACATAAAAAATCCAACATAAACTAATTTATTGTCTTTCTATTGTATAAACTTAATGGATGTGACTATTTATGTGGGGAAACTTAGTATTTATTAGATTGAAATTTATTTATTTATTTGTACAGTGAAATTAAAAATCAAAGGGACATTACATCAGTGATTTTTTATGCTACAGAGAGGCGATGTGGAATTAAATAGATTTGGCACAACAAACCACCACCTGCATGGATATCAGGTGCAGCTCTTGAGTACTTTACTCTGTGCCTTGAAAAATTTCTCCAGTGAAAAATTTATGGTATGCCAACATCCACAATGCTCCTTCAAGTACTCAACCGTATCTCCTAAACTTGAGGCCTTATACGTCTGCAAACGAAAAAGTTCCAAGCATTAAAGCGTTAGGGCTCATGCTTCTGAATTAGAAGATAACACTACAGTGTGTGAGATCCATCTTATAAATAAAATCCTTGTCGGCTATATCTTGAGAAATTATGATCTAAAGCCTCTGCCTAATATATCGATCAAGGATTGCAGAACATGCTTGTCACTAGGAATGGGAAAATTACAGAATTGTTGTTGCCACCCCCTCCCCCGTGACATCAAGTAATTTGGCATCCATTATATTCCTTTTCAAATATGTCTAGGATATATTATGTTGTTTTATTTTTATTGGCAGAAATTGATTTTTTTTTAAATCTCTGTAAATAAAAATTAAAATGCTTACCTTCAGAAAAGTCATCAAGAAGATTATCCATCATATTGGGGATTATGGGTGGCGTGACACCCACCTCAGTTGGTTGTTCGTTGGCAATATGAAGCAGAGTAAAATCCACAATTTTAAGCAAGTCAGCAACCCTAAGTGACGCATATTGAAGGTGGTACATTCTAGTTTTATTTATTACTGTAATGCATAATAATAGTTTGAACATAACATGACCTATCTCTCTGTGATATAATGAAGATGCCCTAGAAATCAACTCTGATAGAAATAACTGAGAGTTTTCATGATAATAACAAGCTTTGAGAGGGAGGGTTTGGCCCAATGAGTGTAGTTACTATTGTGTCCTCAATCTAAATTATGATCTATTGGGTAGATTAGACTAACGAGTATGTTTCCTAAAACATTTCCTGTGAAATATGTGGGCTTGTTTTGATTCTCAGGGAATGGCTAGATACGGAAAAGAGAAAACAATGAAAAAGCTGTCTGCAAAATCTGCACAAGGAAAAAAAGAATTTGTGAATGAAACCTTGCTGTGTGTTATCAGCTACCTTCAACCTGTCTTCCTTCCAACTCTCAACTGCCCCTTGCCAGAATATTTGCTCCTTTTCCTCTTAATAATGTCTTAAGTGATTTAATTTCAATCATAACCTGCCTCCCTGATCAAATCTTTATTTTATTTTTTAAATCACATAATATATATCAATACAATCTAAATCTATATATTAAATTATACATAAATATAATTTATTTAGTAAATAATATTATAAATAAAAATATGAAATTATAAATTATTATTATTATTATTATTATTATTATTATTATTATTATTATTTATACAAAATTAATTTTTAATTACAAATATATAATATAAATAATATTAATATATTATAATATTATGTATAGTTTATTATGATATTGGATTAAGGGTTATGATTTCATAATCATATTTTACTTATTTGTGCTTTATTTCCCTGCAATGTCCACCTACATATAAATAAGCCTATTAAATGCAATTGTGTTTTTCAATATTCTTTAAAATATAAAGTTCTTCATATTAATATTAAATGTCATTAGTTATTTTCACTCAAGGTTTGTGTTTATATTTCTATTTAAAAATTACTTTGCATTTTAATATGTAAGAATTGCACCATGTGCACTTGAAATAGTATATATTGAATTCTTTTTTATCGATTTAGGTAATATGAGCAATTTATTTTATATTTACATAAATTTGTGTTAGACGTGTCATACATAATAAACGAATTGTATCAAAAATGACACTCAAGCTAAATTCAATATTTATGGAAGCAATATATATATCTTTAAATTGTTGAAATGACAAGTAAATTGATGGCCATAAAATTGTGAAATAAGAATATTAGTTGTTGAATTACATTTCTCCTTTGTTGTTAGTGAATTTAATTACCTAGTTGTAGAAGACTTCAACTTGTTATTTTTTGCTCTCCCTATAAATATTTGAATTAAGAGACTTCATATATTTATCGTTGTTGTTATCATCACTATCGTCTTTCTCCATGACTTATGTCTTGATAACAATTTCCACATTTAATCTCTTTTAAATAAAATGACAACATTTCACATAATAATTTTAAATATACTTATAGGCTCATGAGATCTATTAATCTATGTGACTATAATAAAAATCTTAACAATAATTAACTTTAAATATTCTTCCTAACAATAAATACTAAAGCCGTATCAGTACTCTTATTACTATATTAAAATAAACAAACTCCTAGCATAATATAATATTAAAAGTAAACATAAGTACATTTCACTTGTCACTCTAAATGCCATGTCTCAAATGTTTCATAATGAGTATGTGATAATGATTTCCAATAGTTATCAATTTGGCAAAACAATCTTCATGAAATCTCCCCCAAAAGTTCCATCCTTACTATTCTAAACGTGTCATAAATGTTAAAATATTTGTCATCGTTATCGTTATCGTCACCCTATATTTTAAGCCCCTCTTCCATGTTACAATATATCAAACATTTTTGAGATTTATATTAATAACTGAATAGTTTCCTAGTTGCATTTGTTTTTCTTTTTGGAAATTTTCGTTTCACCCATTAAATAACACATACTATTGCATGGTCATTTTCAACTCAAAAAATATTTGTAATATTAAGGCATTATTTATATGTTCTTATTAGTACTTGCACCGCAGTTTTATTGTAATCAGTTGGATATAATAAGTTCTATTGTAATTAATTGGATAGATTACTTTTACATAGAAAATTATGTTGTCAATTAAAACAATAGATTTTTACAAATTCTAAGATTTGAACATTAGTTGTGATATATGATATTATTAAAAAATAATAAATTAATTAATTTACTTTCTTTTTATTTATTGGATTTTGATGATCTATCAAATATGTTGGGAAAATTTATTATTTATGGCTTTAGAAAATATTAAATTTTATATAGTAAAAACAAAAACATAAGAACCTTAGAAAAATTACTTTCACTGTGCAAATGGTTAATGTGGAATTAAATGGGAGAACATATCGTTAATGCCACAAATAGCTAGAATCTCCATGTACTTTCATGACATTTATGTTCATCTAATCTTTCTCTTTATTTTTGTTGCGACATCTATAGACTTCCAAACAAAGAAAACATAAGCCTATTTTATACATTCTATGTATGTGAAACTGAACAATGAAGCTTTGGTGGACAAAGAATACAAGTTTGTAATATGTTGATGTATGTGTATTATCTAAGCAATTAAGCTTTGTCTATCTCATACAAAGCTAAATGTATGTGAATGCTTTATGTTTACAATCTTCATGATTATATTTTTTTTACTGTGTTTATCAGGGCAGCCATATCATCTTGTAAACCCTGCACTATTTAATCTTAAGTCTAAAGCCTTGATGGAGGACTCAGTATTGGAAAAAGAAAGCAAGACAAAAGAAAGAAAGCCCAGTGCAAGAATCTTCACAACTCTTCATTGAAAAAGCCCCTAGATGATGCTCTGTAAACCTTGATTAAAAGAGACAAAGGGAAGTTGGTTCTCATAGTTTACATTATTGATGAGTTGGCACATCCCCTGTTTCTCACAATTTAGAGGTATATATATAAAGAATATTAACTTAGATTCCTTGGTTCATTTATTTATTCAAAATACACTCAGCAATTTCATTTACATCAATTGCTCAAAATTCACGTGTAGACAAATTATTTATACATATTCAAGTTTGTTCATAATCCCAAGACTAAGCTGGTAGATTAGCAGTGTTCTCAATTTATAGCATCTTCTTCATACTTAGAAATCACATGAAACTTTGTCTATTTCTAAAAAACCCTATAAAATGAATTCAAGTTTTATATTATAAAACTGAATTTTGCATAAAGAAGTGGTGAAACAAAATCTACCCAACATAAACTTGGAATTCACCTCTCCCAGCATGTTTTAAGGCCATTTTTTAATCACATATCAGTAAGTAATCCACATTGAATCCAAGAGAAATTAAATGCTTTCTAAAATAGAGAACACTAGAAACATAATGCTACGAAGTGCACCTATGTTTGTAATGTCTAATACTCCTTGCAAATAAACTTGGCTCCTTCTCTACCAGACCTATAAAACATCTCATGCACCTAAAATTGAATGATTTGATGTCTTTATGATCTATTAATGTCATTCCTTTTATAAGTTTGGTAGAGAAGGAGCCAACTTTTTCTAGACATTATGAATATATTATTTTTATATTCAACGTTCATCACAAGCACTCTCATTAATGTTAGCACCACCCTTCCAAGCCATTGCCAACAAGCATACACTTAAATTCAAGATTTTAAACAAGGCTAAATATTAATGGAAAATATAAATTGCATGAATAATATCAATAATCAGTGTTTATATTGTCATTATATAACTTTTTATATTGTGAATAGATTTAAAAAATATTTTATATTCATCAATACATAACAATGCTTTATTTATATTAAACATAGATAATATCAAAATATTTGTAAATAAAATATTGACACTATAATTTTTTAATAAAGACCGAATATAGTTAAACTATTGTAAATCATTGGAATTGTTTATAAAAACATATTTTCTTTTGATGAAAGAGTGTTCATGTGAGAGTGCTATACTCAAAAGTACGTAGATTGATTTACACTTTAGATTCATATAAAAACTATAAAATCATATGCATGCATTGTCAATAGTAAATTGTTTATATGAGTTATTTGTCAAATAAATTTTAAAATGTTGATGTGAGTTAGATCTAAAATGATTTAAGTTTTTAAAAAAGCACATCTATTTACACCTGCTTATAAAATTTTGATGTGAGTTCTATTTTTTTTTCCAAATATATTTATGTGAATTTTTATAATTTGTTATATAAGCTTAACATCTTATAAATTTAAAATAGATTTTCATGTTTAAGTTTCATGATTTTTTCATAATAATATACTTTTATATCGTTCACATCATTTAATATCAAAATTATGTTTTTGTTCATAGTCTGCACAATTATTATTGTCATTCCTAAAATGAAGAAATAATTATTCATAAACTTGTTACAGCTAGTAATAGGTACTAAAGTCACTTCATGGCACTTGTTATTATATAGGATTATTTGTTGCTTAGGATTAAGCATATACTTGTATGTTTTTAATGTCTTATAGGTTTATGGTTTTTTCAGGTTATCAACTTAGGCATATTCTTGTATGTTCATAGTTTATGTGTTTATAAAAATAGTATATGTACAAATCTTAGGGGATAATATTTCATTCATTCTTATTTTATTTTAGTAATATTTAATTAGCGTACATATCTTAGATAAGTCTATGTAAAATATGTTGCAATATATTATTCTCGAGATACTTATTTTAATTGTATCATAAATTTAATATAATATTTTCTTAAATAAATTTTAGATAAAAATATATAAAATTTTACTACTATCAATGTTTGGATTACATCAAGTAATCTATGTAATATAATACAATGATAGATTACTTAATATAATCTTGAACATTGATGATAATAAAATTCTACATAAGCTGATCCAAAAACTTTTTTCCTATGGAATGGTTACTTGGACAAATCATTTTTAAATTAATATACATAACTTAGATAAATTTATGTAAAAGATGTCAATAAATATCATTCTCGAAGTACCTATATTATATTGCATTTGTAACATAAGTGGAATAGACGTCTTGAAAATGTTATCTCTAAGATATGTATACTATTATATTATATTATATCTGATATTTATCTAAGATAAGTATGGTAATACAATGACACCCATAAAGATAGATTAAAGTAACATAGACTATAGGGACTTCAAATATGTTTTAAATATTGATTGTATACCACCATAACTTAGGTTTAGTCTATCCAAATGATATTAAATCATGGGTAGTCAATTTGAATATACATTGATATTTATTGATATACCTATAATTTAATTTTTTGTAGATAATTACATCAAGAGGTGTTCTATGATATCATCCGATAAAAGGGGGTGGTGGTGTATTATAATATAGTGAGTGTGTTCACTTTTGAGTCCAATCTTAAATTTGATGTCCATTTAACATCATTTAGAATTTTTTTCATTTAAGAAAATACAACCAACATTTTTATGCCATATTAACTTTTATTAGAAATATAATTTTATAAACGAATGCTATTATAAGTTAAAACCCTACTGACATTATTATATCATATTAGCTTTTATTAAGAGTATAATTATGAATGTACACTATTACAAGTTAAAAACTTAAACATGTAATTTTTTATTTTAGCCCACCCTCCACCATTACACATTAATTTTATCTTGTTTTACACATTTAATGTTGTAAACATATAATGTTTTTTATTAGATTGGGTAAACGCCTTTGACTAGAGTTATGAACCGGTGCTAGGACACAAAATGGGGCCCAATCCCTGACAATACAAAGATGTAAAAATAATAAAGAAGTAAAAAACCACAAAAGATGACAAAAACCCAGCCACAATAGGAACATGGCATTAAAAGGAAAGGCAAAGCAGAATAAAAACAAGATGTCAAACCTCTACCTATTAGCATCAACAAACCCAAAAGAGAAAATAATGTCCTTCAGTAAGACTTCATCCAATCTAACATGTAAAAGATCAAAAAAAATAAACAGAAGCAGAAGCCAACTAAAAGGAATCCAAACTAATGCAACAAGCCATTAGTTACAAGCTAGGGCCTATCTTCTCTCATGCCTTGAAATAAGGTCCTTCATTGTCCATTGGGATCCTTCTCTCACCAAATATTTCACCTTTGAACTCAGCCTTTCTGACTCAGAGCATCTACCCTTATTTTTAGTGGTGGAGCCTACATCAAATTTGAGTTTCCTAACATGCTTAGGAAGAGGGATAATAGTAGGAGAGATGGGGATGATACATGGGGTGGGTGGGAAATGAGAAGGGAGATACACAAGGAGGGGAGGAAGGGTCAATGGTCTTAGTGTGAGGGACAAAAATAGAGGAAATGGGGGAGCGCAAGTTAGGGGGGATGGACAAAATCACTACATCTTCACTTGACTGCTCCACTTTCAAACCACCACCAAGCCTTTTAGAAGAGTCTTCCATAATGATAGAATGTATGGGCCTAAGAGGGAGGATGAATATACCTACAGAAGAGTCAGCTGAGGATTGGTTGAGGGCACCTCCCTAGAATAGTCTTCCATAAGAACCTTCTTAGAAAAAGGAGGATAAATAAGTTGTGATTGCATTGCATGAATTATTGATTGGGAGTCCCAAATTTATTCTTCCAAACTTGAAAAGACTAGGGAGTAGAGGGACATCTTTTCCTATAAGGACACTCAATGATCCGATGGCCAGGAAAGTTACAATGGAAATAGTGAAAGGGGAGTCCTTCATAGTTAAGGAACTGAGTCCACGAGCCATGTGATTATGATTATTCTTTATATTTAAGGCTACAATGTAAACTTATAATGTTACACCATTGTGATTATCCATAATACAAAATTTTATTCCCATTTTCTCTATATCCAATGAATAAATTTGTTTTTCGATTTGTGCAGTAAAATTGATTATTTTTATTTAAGTTTCAATGCTAGTGTTTTTTCAAGGAAACACATTTGCTTCCATATAATACTCCAAAGTGTATTTTGAGTGGCATTGTAGCTAGGGTCTCCAAATATAATAAATGGTACTTATAAAACTAGGTTCATTTCTATGCTAAAAATACTATTATTCTAATAGATTAATAATTGTTTTGTTATTTTTTCTTAGGTAAGCATGCGACTAAAGTTTGAGATAAGAAGTAATATTTTTTGGAGATGTCAATTACGAGGTAGCAGCCCTAAGTGAAAATATTTTTTTCAAATTTAATTGAAATAAAAATAGAGTTGTGGTTAGGTTTATAAACCAAATTTGATCATCGTATGAGTCATGGATTTATGTACAATTATTTTTTTTGTAAATGCAATGAGAAAGTTTGAGCACCCTAAGCTATTAAAGATATGTCTATTTTCTTTAATTTTCCATCCTTAACTATGATTTATATGGGCAATGTTGAATAACAAAACTTTTTAGACCTATTCAAACTAGACCTATCATATAATAAAAATTTTAAACTAAAATATTTATTGAGTGAAGTTTTACTATGGATTAATTTGGAATGAATACAACTTTCTAAAACAACTCTGAGTCCTCATGGATGTTGCTATAAATGATATTCAAATTCCTAAAACATGGTTGTCAAGTGTATTATTTGTCCTCGATAAAATGTATATAACAAAAAAAAATATGAACCATAACAAGTAATTTAATTTTTTTTATTAAGGGTAAATGCTATTGATTGGAGCTATGAACTAGGAGACCATTTTTTACCATAGATATGAACCATCTCTGAGACATAAATAGGGGGCCCAATTCCCTAAAAAACTAAAATCACTCAAAATCAAATAAAGATCTATTCATAAACATATGTATTGAGAAGAAAACAATGACTACAAAAGAAACACCCAAAACCATGGATAAAATAAATGCACAACAACAACACCATTTTTATAATCCAAAGAACAACAAACAATTAGAGATCATACTAAAATAAAAAAAGGACAAGGGAGTTTCCCACTCACAAAATACCAATGCATTTAAAATAAAGGGAGAAATAAATTAACCTCAGGCTGGAACTAATCATCTCCCTCATCGAGAAAGGAGCTCCTCTAACTTCCATTAAATGAAGTCTTGCACTATTTCCTATACATTTGATATCAGTCTTTATGCTTCAGATATTCACCATTTCCTTTTAGCTATTGATCCTAGGTTAGCTTTTGGTCTTGTCTATTTTGGTTTGGAAGGAGTGGAGACATTCTCAACAAGTTGGGCGTAACTCAAAGATGAAATAGTAATAGACCCTTCCTTTAACATGTCCACTTTGATGTGGCAAAGAAAAACATTATTCATGTTGGCATTATTCATAAGTTACTATTCACTAATGAGGTGGCAAACACTATTCATCTTGATGAAGTGTTCACAACACTATTCATGATGGATAGGTGGCATGGGGTGCCACATTCCACTAACATACATATGGGTACCTATTTTTGGCATCTAGTATGTAGTCAAAATTCCAAGTGGGGAACACCTTTTACTTTGCACATGCATGTGTAGGACATCATTTGCTTTACACATTCAAGGAGGGACCTGTCTAAAGTCATGCACATGGAGAAGATCAAGAACACTATTATAAATGCCTTGCACATATTTTTGGAACCCAAACAAAGTGGAACACATGGAAGACTTCATCATTAACACATGATGGGGATAAATTCTACTATTGATGAATAGTTCCTCTAATGTGAAGGTTGGCACATTTTCTTGGGGAATACTCTTAGTATTTTGTCTTTGCCTTCATCCAAATGGAAGGGGATGAATTTTTTGGCATCCTTTATGGTTTTTAACTCTTGTTTGTAATTATTTATATAAAATATTGAACTCCTTGGCAATAATTAGGCTAATTTGCGAATAAGGCTAGTGTTAGAGAAGAAAGCTTGTGTGAAGCTTTAAAATCCTCCTTGTCATGTTGAGTCTAAGTTATGTATGTATGTAAGCTTTGGGAATAATCTTGTAGATCCTTGGCATGGTTGGAATCCAAGAGTTATGTGATGTGAGGAAGATCTAATGAGAAATTGTGAGAGTTTATTGGGTAAGCATTATGTGGTATGCTTTGAGAGAATTGAGTTCATGAGATGTTTATGTTTGTGATAAAATGGAAAGATATGGATTGTTGAATCCATTATATGTGATTGTGAGAGGAATGAGTTTGTTGAAGAGAGATTTTCTATTTTAAGCTCTATAGAGTTTTGACTCCATCAAGTGGTATTAGAGCAAGTTTGAATCCTATGGAGAGGAGAGATTTGGATAGAATATGTTAGAGTGAGTGTGTTGTTTTTTGTTTTTTAGGTGTGAATATGGACAAGAAGACTAGAAAAGCACACTAAGGAAAGAATGGGAAAAGAAGTTGAAGACTTGGGATAGACTATTGCAGTTGCTGCTGGCAAGATTTGAAGAATGTGAAACTGAATAAAAAGAAGATATGGTGTGTGAAATAATAGACTCCCTAAAAGAAAAATTGGCTTCATCAAAAAGAGAATTATCCACATGGAAGAGAGAAGATTCCAACTATGAAGAGTTACAAATAGAAGAATAAATCCTCATGTAAGAGGATATGAAAATGATTTTTGTTGAAGAAGAAGATGAAGACATCTTTGTGATGGATGATGAAGAGATGGTAGAGGAATATTTTAGCCATAAGATTTGAAAAAGAGTGAAGAAAATTACATCCATGTGGAGTTGTATATAGAGGAAGAGGAAAACAAAATAAAGTTGCATGTTTCCATGGTGGAAGCATTGGATAAAGAGGTTCTGCAAGTAAGTGCACAAACGGATATTTTAGAAGAGTTTCATCTATGTGAAGAAGCTGAAGCCAAAGGTATGAAGGATGATAAAACGACCATGAGATTTGTTATGGATGGGAAATTGGTATCCTATAATGACATTGAAGAGCATGAGGAGCATGTTAACATTGAAGATAAGTTACAAGTTTCTTTGGAATAAACTTTGGATGTGGATGTTGTGCAAGTTAATACACATAAAGAGATTTTGATGGATGAGGATGATGAGATTGTAGCCATGAGTAAGGAGATGTAAGTAATGATAATGTGTGATGTGTAAGATGATCTAACAAGTGATTGGATAAGTTTTGAATAAATCCAAGTGGGATTTTTTTGGAGGTGGATAGTTTGTAGTGGGCTTGAGCTCACATGGGAAGATAAGATATATGATAGAACATCTTGGTGGAGGTGGATAGACAATGGTTGGTTTCATCCCACAAGTGAATGGAATGAAATATGTTTAAGCCTTTGGAAAAGGAGGATGGTTTATGGTGGGAGGTGTGATCCCATGAGGAAAGAGAGGAGGAAAAGAAGTGTGAAGAGGAGAGGAGGAAGACCAACAAGTACAAACTGGAAGTGGAGGAGGAAGGAAGACAACCTCTTGGAGTACTTGGTGTGTTAGAATGGGATGTCATGGTCATCAAACTTCATTACTAAAAGAATGGTTCTACCATTTACCCCATCTATGTGTTGAGAGATCACATTATAAAACCTTGGGTGTTTGATGCAGGAGCATCCAAGGGTTCATGCAATCTTGCATCGCCCAAAAATAGAGTTGTGTGTTCATGTGCTCATGTGTTTGTTTGCTCATGTATTTGTGTGTGTGAGCCTAAAAATCTTGGAAAACAATCAGGGAAACTTGTAGGAGTTCAATTATTTTTAACTAGAGGAGAATGGTGTGGTGAGTAAAAACACTATTCATGTTGGCACTATTCATAAGTCACTATTCACTATTGAAGTGGTAGACACTATTCATCTTGATGAGGTGTCCACAACACTATTCATTATGGAGAGGTGGTATGGGGAACCACATTCCACTAACACACATGTGGGTAACTTTTTTTGGCACCTATTATGCATGTGGGTCAAAATTCTAAGTGGGGAACACCTTTTGATTTGCACATGCAAGTGTAAGACACCATTTACTTTGAATATGCAAGGAAGAGACCAAGAACACTAATCCATATGCCTTGTACATGCTTATGGATCCCAGATAAAGTGGATCACATGGAAGACTTAATCATTGGCATATGGTGGAGACAAATTCTACTATTGAAGAATAGTTCCTCCCATGTGAAGGTTGGCACATTTTCTTGGGGAATACTCTTAGTATTTTGTCTTTACCTTCATCCAAGTGGATGGTGATGAATTTTTGGGCCTCCCTTATGGTTTTTCTCTATTGTTTGTAATTATTTATATAAAGAGTTGAACTCCTTGGCATTGGGTAGTCTAAGTTGGGAATAAGGCTAGTGTTAGAGAAGAAAGCTTGTGTGAAGCTTTGAAAGCCTCCTTGGTATGTTGAGGCTAAGTTGTGTATGTGTGTAATCTTTGGAAATAAGCTTAGATCCTTGGCAAGGTTGGAATCCAGGAGCTATGTAATGTGAGGAAGATATAATGAGAAATTGTGAGAGTTTATTTTGTAAGCATTATGTGGTATGCTTTGAGAGAATTGAGCTCCTGAGATGTTTATGTTTGTGAGAAAATGGAGAGATATGGATTTTTGACTCCATTATGTGTGATTGTGAGAAGAATTATTTTTTTGAAGAGAGATTTGGGATTTTAAGCTCTATGGAGTTTTGACGCCATCACACATGCCGAGGGGAGACCAAAACATCCCCAGGCACATATAGAGAGGAGTAGTAGAATTAGGATTATGGAAGAATTTACCATGACTATGCCACAAAAAATCCTAATCAGGAGATCCATAATTCTTTTTCCAAACCATCTAAAAATGAGACAAGGAGGGTGAGCAAGCCTTAGAAGGGCACCCATCTTCACCATGCCCTAAGAGATTACAATGAAAGCATTTGAAAGCAATACCTTTGTAGTTCATTTATTGAGTCCATGTGCCTCTAGAAGAATCAACTTAACCAAGTGAAAGAGATGTTTGGATATGTCTAAGATAACACACACTCTAATAAATTTATTTCCCAAAAAAATTCATCAATTTCCACAAAGGATATCTCTTTATTAGCCAATATTTTCATGTGCTCCTATTTTCTCATGATGATCAAAATATTATACAATCTAATTCAAAGAGGAACAACCAAGATTTTTGCCTTAGCCAAGTCAAATAAGGGTGACAAGGGGTAGAACAAGAACCCATGGTTACAAAAAAATAAAGGTCCCAATGACCAAACAAAATCCCTATTAGAAGAACCTTGGAAGACCACTTGAAAAAAACTTGAACTCAACAGAGAAAAGGAAAGAGAAGAGGTTGAACTCCAAAAATTTGAAACCCAAATGGAAATATTTTTTAATGATAGATGAGTGCCCATGTATTTGCAAAATAATTATTTTTTTCTCAAGTTGAGATCCATTTCCTGATAGGAGGGGTCTGAGAAATCCAAATATGAAGTCTCCACCAAGAAAGACACATGAACATCCCTAAGTGATAAATAAGGAGGGGAAGAAGACATAGCAAGAGTGGGAGGAGCATGAACACCCACTTTCACACCAACCACAACGAGAACAAAACCGTTAGAACTAGAAGAGATCGAGGATTTTCAAAAGTACCCATAGGCATGGAACGGGTTACCGACATTATTACAATCAACAAAAATCCATCTCTCCTCACATGACTTCAACTCTAAACCTCTAGAAAGGAAATAATCAAGAGATTTCTTAGTCTAAGGTTGGTACAAAATAGGAATGTTAGCCCTACCATAGGAGCTAGCAGATAGCTCTATTATAATGCGTACTAACAAGTAGCCCCTTCCCTTCCCTTATAATCCTTCGCCCATGTCACCATCATCGCATGCCCTCTAAAAACACTAGAAGACACCAAAAGACTAGTTGTCTAGGAAGAAGAAACATATTTTAGAGTTTAAAAATATATTCCTACACTAACATTTGCCTTTGATGTTGAAGCTTCACTGCTTCCATTTTTAGGGTCTTTAAACTTGATTGAGTTCAAAAAAAACCCTCTGTAATCTTGTCCCACTACTTGTTGGGATATTTAACGTTGACCCCACTTTGCAATAATCATTTTTGGATCTAGGATTCCACATAGACTCTTCCTCCACAAGCTTTTATAATTGAGTATCCACCTTCTTAGCCTCCTCAAAATCATTTAACCTAATTCGAAACTAGAGGCCCATGAACCTATGAAACTATGCAGTTAGCGATTGGAGAACGAGTGGGCTAATTTTTTATTTCAAACTTTGATTTACCTCTCATGGTAGACCATAACAAATAATTTAAATAAAATAAATAATTAAATACTATATTCCTCAAAGGATATTATATCTTAATATATTTATTTCTTATTTTAAATTAATAATTAACTAGTATACATATTAATTAGTCTGGTTCAGATCTTCATAGATTAAACATGGAAATAATGAAGCTGAACATTGAGAATTAATAATATAATTCTTCACACACTATATTTATTCGAATTAATACATGGAAATTATATAAGAAGTACCAACACTATATATGAGGTCCTTGAGATCCTTATAAACACTCAACAGATAACCTCCAAACTATATGCAAACTATATTGTTACAACAATATATTTGTATAACTAGCAATATAACAATCTAACTAATAATAACCAAACTTACCTATGGTACATACTATCTAGTAAATAGTAATTTACCCTATAGTAAATCCAATGTAAATGTTAATCCTTAGCATTCCCCTCTTAGTGTTTACTTGGGGAGAATGTACATCTTCAAGAACTGGCCCGAATAGAATCATATGCCAACACATACATTTAGGTTTGCATACTATTGTCTAAATCTTGTTGTCTAGATCTCGTTGTACATGACCACTGCTATGTGAAGAATGCATCCCATATTTACTCCATGTGAATGCAATGGACGTTTCACTGGCTAATAATATTCATAAGTACAGTAGTTAGAGGATCTTTGCAGTTAATAATTCTACAGTTACCTACCCTCTTATACAACTATTGTCACATTCCATTATATTTACACTCTCTTTTTATCCAATCTAGTAAGGGAATGAAAATACACATAATACTTAGAAAATGAAATATCATAAGGAATTAATCCTCATTTTCATCTTATGTATCCTCTATCGATGTTTGTTAACACCCAAACAAAAATAACATAGACAATTTTTACTACCACTGAAAAACTATCCTTGGAGTTAGCCGATTAGGCACAAAACACACCACACTAAAAAATGAAAAAGCACACCACACAAAAGATGTCACCAAATCATTTGGGCCCTATCATTGGCAATTGATGAGAAGCTTTAAAATCTTCACCTTCATTTCCTTCATTTCCTTCATCCTTCAATATATGCTACTTACTTAGTCAATGTGTCAATGAAGTTTGTTTTTTATGACAAGTCTCCCCCCCCCCAACAATTCAAACATCACGTACAAGTGAAAATGCATCCATGAGGCAATTTTTTTTTATTTTTACAATTTTTGAAAATGATGACCAAAACACTTTTGACTCTAGACTTTGACGTAAAAGTAAGACTTTTGAAAAAATGACTCAATTATCGACATGTTTGAACTTTTGATAAATTTTTGACTTTAACAACAAACGACTCTATATTGACTTTATTAAATAAAAAACACAAATACATATTATTGACATTACTTTGTCAATAAGATGACAATAAATGAAATTAGATTTGTAATAACAATTTAATTACAAATCTATTTATTTAAATTTATGGAGCAAACTTATGAGGTGACTCAAAACTAATAGACTACCTATAAGCATCGACTTCCTTAAAAATAAATTTAAATTAAAAAACACCTAAAAACTAAATCTAAATGACTAATATCACCTGCTAACTTTTGATATGACCAAGGGACATTAATCCATGTTGACTCCACATATTTTGACATTGAACAACTATCAATGCAATGTGGTAAATGTGTATTCAAAGCCAAGAATCCAAATCTCCTTAATGCACTCTAACACAAAAGCCAAGGGATATAATATCATTCATTGTGGGTGGTTACAAGTGCATGACAATGAGATTGCATGCAATCTAATAGTAAAGATAAGAATGCTATAACATATTGACAGGAATTATAGATTTTTAATTGATGCGTATATGCAAATCTGCATGCTTTATGAGTCGTGGTCCCAAAAGAGGCGAATAGGTTCTGCAAGTGTGACACAAACTTTTAGTTACATATTTTATGGAACTCAGTGGGTAGTTTGGAAAGAGTTATTCAATAGGTTCATGAAGATAAATCGGTTGATATAACAGATGTATAATGAATATAAATATATCCAACAAATGTAGCACTGACAGAACTGATAGGTGTTGGCTCAGATATTAGCATGAAAAACCAAAAAAATTACATCATGAATACTTTTCCATAAAATATTGTATTGTATTATTTTTAAATGAATTTATAAAGATAGGTGAAAACATATAAAACTTTCACTAGGTGGTTATGGGATAAAACCAATTCTCATGAACCAACGTATTTATTAAAAACTAAACAAAACTAGCTAAAAACAAAATACTTTTAGATCATAAAATAATTCAACACACTCCCCCTTGATCCAAAGGGTATATAAAAGATGAAGATATGGAGCTATTACTATGAATTCATTAATGAATCTCTATTACATCTGCAAGCTAGCACACTGTACATCATGGTACTGATCAAATCGATGTCTCTCCATAAAGAAGCCCAACCTACGAGTTATGGCATAAAAGGCTGATGAGCATGATCAAGGCCTACTCATCCCCTATGACTATTGTACTGTACTATAGTATAACCCAATCAAAAGCCTATCAAACTACATCAACCCACATAAAGTCCCACACAGGAACCCATCTAAGTGATCCTCCATTACTCTATATGGCACATCTCTCAGATACCCAACAATCACCAACATCGTATGCATTCCTTTACTCAACACTCAAAATGCTAGAAAATCTAATGTTGATTCGTACAACCACTGATGATTGATCGAAGGTCACTATGCAATATCTTACCCCCATCAGGCGAGAGGTGAGAAGTTTTGTAGCATAAAAACCAATTCATACTACTTTGTCTACTCCATGTCATGAATATCATATATAGAAAGCCAAAAATAGAACTGAAATTAAAAACATAAGCTAAAAATTTCTATCCCAATATTGAACCCATATTTCGAGTGAATAGAAAATTGGAAAAGGGAAAATATCCTCTAACCTCCAGTTGGCTTTGTTTAGCCTGTTAGATCCTTAGGGACTAGTAAATGCCAAAATGTAACACCATCATCACTTACATCACAAATAATGGGACACATCTTTATGATATTTGTTTGATGTATAAAACACATTTTTACCATTTGAGAAAAACTTTGGGTGTTAGATTCCACCAAAAATGCTCTTGATTTCATTATAATGCATAATTTATTCAAAATATGTAAAAAAAACATATTTATGCATGCCAAAATCAAAAATTGCTCACACTAGTGCTCTTAGAAATCCATTTCTATGAAAAATGAGTGGTCACATGAAGAATTTGGCCATTATATGTAGAATATATGACAATTTGAAATTTTGCTCCTCTGTCAGGTTAGGCAAACCCCCCCCCCCTCAATGTTAATTCAAAAAATTTGACTAGTTTACAAGGATTAAAATATCATAGCAAAACATGATGGACCCCTCCTTGTTTATACTCATTGAAATTCTATCCAAGTATAGTTTCCAAAAAGGTAACTTTGACAAAATAATATGATAATGTGTTCAAGATATGGTAAAACCAATCATGATTGGTGTAGATTTTCTTAGTTTTCACAATTAATTCAAATAAACCCTTTGCAAAAAAACATTTTCTTGGCACTTTTAAGGGTTGAACCCTTGACCTTTTGTCCAAATAACTAACAAAAGCACCCTATCCACTTTCCCATCAATCAATTCAAGATTACAAATCTAAAACTTTCTATATATCCTTTGTGTTCAAGAAATAATAAAACAAAGAAAATCACATTTTTACTTTGCATGTAAAAACTTTATTGGTAGGGTAAATCAAATGTGTTGCCTTGTTAGTGGATCCCACCAAAAAAAATTAAAACCTTAATTAAACCTACTACAGGGAATTTAATTCCAGTCGTGTCTTTGAATCTATTACACTATTCCCATTTAATTCCACATAAGCATTATAACCTTTACGTCAAAACTTGCAACAAGGAAAAATAATAGCACATAGGCCACCATTCTACCACACTTTTGCTACAACACCAAATTAGACAATGAAAGAATAGAATAGATTTACGCTATAGCTCAAATTTTCAAAATGTCGTACAACAGGTCTACAAAGTGGCAATTCTATGTTATCGTACCAGGTTTTCAATGTAGCAGTTATGTGTTGTGTAGGTATTATATCTCCAATTTTTTTCTTATTTCACTTGAGATTCTTATGATTTGAAATAAATAATAGTATATGTGCATAAAATCTCCAATAAACTACGCTCAGAGATCAGAGTTGGAGTGCCACAAAATTTAACAGAGACAAAAACCAACATCAGTTTTGGGTCATTTCACATCTAACCTAGAATGGGATGCTGTCAGGTTGACTGGTTCATCAAATATTGTTTTCTTCTCCTACCAAATTCTTCTAAAAAAAATGCTTGCCACTACAGAGAAAAAATTGCCTTCAATACTTGGTGATGAGTCCTCGATTCAAAAAATAAAGTTTGTTGCACCATTCTTCCACAACATCATAGACTTGAAATTATAAGAATATATCTGAGTAAATCACTCTCTCTTTCCACCTTTAAATCCATGGCACGTGGCTCTAATACCACTATTGGCCCAGATATCAGCATGAAAAACCAAAAAAAATTACATCATAAATACTTTTCCATGAAATATTGTATTGTATTATTTTCAGATGAATTTATAAAGAGAGGTGAAAACATATAAAACTTTCATTGGGTGGATATGGGATAAAACCAATTCCCGTGAACCAACTCATTTATTAAAAACTAAACAAAATTAAATAAAAACAAAATACTTTTGGATCATAAAATAATCCAACATAGGTATTGTAGATGTAGATATGAATATAGCATTCACTGCATGAAATAATGTTTTGAATCTTTTTTTCTTCCTACATTGAAAAATATATCTACACTTTTGGAATACTTATGCCACATTACATGTAAGTGCCTCTGAATACTTTTGAAGACTTCACACAAAATATACCACTAATACGTCCTTTTATTCCAAAGTTGCACGTTGATTGTCTAGCCTCAGCAATGCTTGAATGCAGGTTTGAGATGTCTGAGCAAGGGACATACACAAATGGATGAATTATACATTCCTGAGGTGAACTCACACTATTCTACCTATACTTCTCTCACAGGAAAATTTAGCTTTATCTTTATAAACAATAAAAACTACAACCATTACACAGAACTAAAACTAAAAATACATTAGACGAAGCTAAGACAAATATTGTAGCTACCCCTACAAATAAATTCAATGATCCATCATAGGGATCTCCTGCTCTGATACTAGATAATGAGCCTGGTTCAAATATCCATAGACTAAACACAGAAATAATGAAGCTAAACACTGAGAATTAATAATATAATTCCTCACACACTATATTCATTTGAAGCATTACATGGAACTTATATAGGAAGTGCAAACAATATATATAGGGATCCCTGAAATCCTTATAAACACTCAACAGATAACCTTAAAACCATATATGAAATATATTGTTATAACAATATATTTGTATAACTAATAATATAACAATCTAATTAATAATAATCAAACTTGCCATACGATATATAGTATCTAGTAAATAGTAATTTACCCAATAGTAAATACCAATGTAAACGTTAATCCTTAACACATATCTTAGATAAATCTATGTGAATGTTGGAGATATCATTCTCAAGGTGCCCCATTCATTTTATTTCACAAATCCAAAATCACATTGGCATCTCAATAGTGATATCTCTTAATGTATTTTGCATACATTTATTTAAAATATATATGCTAATTAACATTGGAACAAAGTAAAAACTTTAAGATATAGTAAAAACTACATGGAACATGAGTGGGATTTGATGGAGAATGTCCCATGATTCTATAAATCTCTCTGTGCAAAGGTAAATGAAAAAGAGAAAAATAAGAATAAAAACTACACACACACACTAAATCAATGTTAAGTTTATTTCATGTATTTTAAATTTTATTATCTATATTTTATTCAAAATATAATGTTATAAAAAAGTATAAAATAAATGATATTAAAAAAATAACTTTAAAAAATAATTAATATAATTTAAAAACTCACAATTTTTAATATATATTTTAACTTGTATTTTATATCATAATCTATTTAAATATCTAATTTTATAACATAAAAAGGGTCGCATAATGGTTAATACATGTCTTTATATTGAATTTTTTTATGGTTGAGTTTGCATGAAAATTTATAATTTCAACTTAATGCATCAAATTAGTATAAAAGAAATATGTAGTACAATACCATTACAAAAAAACTTGTGTCATTAAATATTTTCTATTAAATTGTAAAGAATTGATGAAATTAAATTTTGTTTGTAGACATGCACTTAACATGGCACGTGTCCCTTTTGTGGCTCCACGGTAACTGTCTTTGTTAGATTGTGTGGTTAAGTTGCCCAATGTTACAAAATATATCCCAATTTTTAAATATTACAAATACTTGATTCAAATGGTTTTTAGGTTGATTTTGAAGGTGCCATTTCACTAAAACTTTATAAATCATGAAACAATGCATGACTAATGTGGGTAATACTTATATTCAACAAAACAAATTTTGAATGGGATGACTATGTTGAAAATGACACTCCATAAAAAAAGAAGGAATTAATGAGAGAAGATAACTTGAAGCTTTTCAATAAAATTAACTTTGACAACCATGCTTGTATAGTACCATATGTATTAAATTATATATATTACGGTCACTTCACTACAGGTTGTAATATTTATCACCTATTCTGGTATTATGAACATTAATTATGTTAATAAACTTGTCATGATATGATGACTTATAAATGATATGACAACTAGTAATAGACAATACATTGTTATGTGTTAATAATTATAAATAATGAATATTATTTTAAAAATAAGGGAAAATATTTTTAAATCAATTTAACTAATTAAAATATATAAAAATTATTAAATTATCATTATTATATTAATATAATAATGATTATATTTATTATATTGATATAAATAGAATCTTTTATAATATGTAAGATATATTATTTATTTTTTGGGTGTTAAGTGTAACATAAAAGTACGAGGGGTAGTTTTGGGTTAATAAGAAATCAAATCAATTGACAAGCATACCATTAACCTAAGCTTGCATCCTCGTATTGGGCAAGACTAAGAAGAAAGTAAACAAACAAACAAGTAAACACAATTGTTATACCTTTTTTTGTAATATCCTTACCGAAAAGAGTGACGTGCTCAGATGTAGTTGTAAAAAGGATTGTACAATACGTGTGGGTAATCCAACAATGCAACCCCTTCCAAACTAGATGATTTAGATGATGAGTGATGGGGATGATTGAATCTTTATGTGAAGACTTGATAATCACTTCATTTTCGAATGAAAGCTTATTGAGATGGAAGGGTGACCCTTTCGTTTATATATTTTTAGGATCGATAAGCATAATTGATATTATATGAAGATCAATGGTAGAGGAATAATCCTAATATGGGAGATAGGCATTAAATTTTATGACATGATGTGTGTAAAAACTTTTAATAAGACCTATTCATGAGGGTTTGGAGTGTGTAAGTACATGTGATAGACCTTACTCGCACACTTATCATCTTGCATTAAAATTTCCTTGTCAAGGACACTTTGACTTTTATAATATGATTTTTAAATTACCACGTAGGGTCTTTTGATGACATCATAAGTTTGATATGAAAAATATGATTTATGGATTTATGTAAAATAGTAATTGTGCATTCCATAATTTTCCATTAATATTGAGATTAGGTAATTAACAAACATAAATTAACTAATGTAATGTGATGTGATTTTTTAGGATTGAATGCAACCATAGAAAAAAAGATTAATTGATCAAGGCAGATGAATAGTGAATCAACTAGGGATGTTAGTGTGAATAGAAGATTGATTATATGATTGAGAACGATGTTAGCACATATGAAAGAATAGTTAAAATCAACATGAAGTATCTAATTTTAGGTGTCTACATTTTTTCCATCTTTGAAAGGGTGTTGCAAGACACAATGGGTGGAGTAATCAATTTTTAAATAAATAAGAAGCCAAAAAAATTAAATTAAAGTTAGGTGATGATGATGAAATAATATGATGGATGATGCCCCCTCAAGAGGACATGCAGGGATGAATGGATGCAAATGGGCTCTTAAAAAAGAGAGGTAGAAGCTATAATAGAAGAATCAATGGGTGGGTGATGCAGAAAGAGGGGTTGAGATGCCAGATGTGATAATGATTTGATGAGATTAATATATGGACAAGATTAATCCACTCAAGCTAATGCTTGCATGCTTTGATTTCTGATGATCTTGGATTGATTTTCCCCAAGCATGGTATATTTGGGAAGGATACATCTCGAGATAAGCCACACACTTTGACTTGCCCCAAATAGGTATATTTGTGAAAGACACATCCTGATATAAGTTTCACACTTTGACTTTCTCCAAGTAAGGTGGATTCGTAAAAAATATCCCAAAAAAATTATGGGTTTGACTTGCCCCAAGTAGGGCAAATTAGGGAATGACCTATTCCAATGATGAGTTGTACACTTTGATTTGCCCCAAATAGGGAGAATGTTTTGAGCTTGAACTAGATGGATGAAAATTTGATTAATTAATTGACTGATTTATAAGCATGGATCAATGGTTTTAACCTATTGTACGAATTAGGGATGATACAATAACATTGATCGATGATAAGAAGTTGATAAGTTATTGCAAATGTATGTGTAGGTAGTATAACAAATTTTCAAATAATGAAGAAGTCATAAAAAAAGGTATACAAGGATGTTCCAAAGTTATGAAATTAATGATGTGATTATATTTGTAAATAATTAGATAAAATCTGGATGAAAAGGGGATTGTTAGTTAGAAAAAGTAGATAATGAAAATTAGAGTAAGAATAGTGATGAAAATGGTGATGGTGGTTGAGCTGACCTCAAAAAATATATGTGACTAAGCACTACATACATAGTCTAAATAGACCTCAGGCCAATGTAGTTATCCATAAAATAGAATAATGTGATGAGGAATGATGATTATAAATAGATGATGATTGATGTTGACAAATGTCAAAGAGGGATGAGATGATTTGATTTGAGAAGATGACTTTATTAGGGGATTAACTACCACTTTAGCAAATCTCCACATATATTTTATAACTTGATTTTTAATGTTGCACCCAATATTATGAACCATGATATAAAACACCATGATGATTTAGTCATAATGTGCATAAGGACTGACCCCCAATCCAATAGATAAATGATATAAATGGACAATGATATGGAAATTTTAAGATGAAATTATTGTCATATATTGATGGTTGGACTCAAGTACAAGCATGTGAGAGAAGGCATCATGATATGAAAGAATCATGTTGATATTGTTGGTGCACATAGACTGAGTTAAGGCACAATAGAAAAAATAAGCAAACAAGCAAACACACACAAACTTGAAAATAAAAGCAACAGAAAGCATCTTATCATTTTACATGTGAAGGCTCAAGGATATTGATAGCTATATGGTTCCCTCAAGCAAGGATACATGCAAAGGGATAGATTTTCAAAAATATCTCAAAATAAGTTGAACATTTTGATTTGCCCCAAATTGGGTGAAAGTTACGAGCTAGAATTGGATGGAGGATTTAAGTTGCCCCAAACAAGGAAAATTTCAGAAAGACACATCCCAATGGTAGCTAAAATGATTTGATTAAGGATTTTGACTGGAATTAGTAAAATACAAACATTTTTAGATTTTATGGCTTTATATCTCTTTTTAGATATTTTTGTTCTTTTCTAATTTTTTAGGATTTTATGATTTTTGGGATTTTATGATTTTATGATGTTTTTGGATTTTATGGTTTTATATCTCTTTTAGGATAATTTTAGCCTTTTTTATTTTTGGGAATTTTGTGATTTTATAATATTTTTGGATTTTTTAGATTATTTGATGTTTTTGGATTATATGAAATAAGTATATTAAGGGGGGGCATTTAGATGTATGTACAAGTGCTACTAGCAAAAGGGAAACATGTTCTAGCACCAAGATGGGATGGACAAGATTTAAAATGATGTTGGATGATAAGGGTGTTGTCTCCAAATCTTACACCCTAGAAGAGAGTGTTCAATCCTCATCCATATTTGGGAAACATTGGGATATTTCCAAGCATGTGGGTATACCTATAGAGGAAATAAACCTCTATATTTAAAAGGGGCTAGCTCCCTGAATATGTCTTTGCAAAACCACTTATGTCTAAACCATTCTTCTTAAAGGGAAAAGAGTTATAAATTATAGAAATGAAACCTATTTTAATAATGGTGATGCACCAAGATTTCTTCCACATGAATGTCATATTTTAGTGCATAATACATCAAAATGTAAAGACCCCTTTTCAATTTCTAGAGATTCTAACATGAATATTTCAATATAGAGGTGAGATGCATGAAAGAACAGAAGGAGAATGAACTAAAAGGAAAATTGTACATTCAAGAATAGTTAAAACTCTTACAGTAGTTCCATATACTTCTACACTCAGGAAATTGTTCAAAACTTTGAAAGAAAGGATTATACTAATGCTCAAAGTCAAAATATGACATCAATCTAGCAGGGCTTAACCATACACTCCATGGTTATCTTTTCACTAGCCAAAGGGCCATATATATAGTAGAGAAGAAGTGAGAGGGGGAGACCTTTGGCACCAAAGAGAGGAATCAATTAGTTGGAAGTCTCCATCTTCATCTGCAATCATATTTACAAGGGATGTTCATTCCAACCATTTGATTAATCTATGTCATCTCAAACAGTTACACATTTGGCCTGCTCTCTCAAAGATGCTCCTCCAACATTTGTGCTTAGCAAAATCAATATATTCTTGGCCTGAGTCATGATATCAAAGTGGCTATCCACCTATTATGGATTTGTCACTTTCATTCTATTTGGCTTTTTCCTTTTTCTTTGACTGGTCCTCAAGGGATGACTTAGATCCTGATCGATCAATGGTGATATAGGCTCTCTAATTGTTTTGATGGATGAAAGATGTGAGCCCTTGGATCTGATTATGAGTCCTTTTGTTTGAACACCAATGGTTATCTCATTGTATTGAAGTTTGATGTTTATACAAAAATCATTTTACTTGGACATTTACTTTGGTCATCCTTATTAAACAATTTCCTGTGGGCACTTTCCCCGAAAGATACAACCTTTTGGGCTTTTTATTTTGGATAAAAAGTCTGAAACAATTTTCCCACAGGTTCCTTCTCTTTCCTCTTCGAAACTATCTTCTCTCTATGGACTCTCCTCTGGTGTCCCTTCAAAATTTTTGTGTAGGGAACTTTTCAGGTGAAAAGGTCCTCCCAAAACTTAGAATTTCCCTTCGAAAGAATGGAATTTCCCACTTTCTTGAAAAAGAGACCCTTCAGGCTCTTTGAAAGTGTCCCTTCAGACTTTTTTTTAAGGACACTTTGAAGAAAAAGACCCTTTGACATTTTGAAAGTGTCCCTTCAGACTTTTTTTAAGGACACTTTGAAGAAAAATACCCTTTGGGCTTTTTGTGAGGAACCCTTCAGAAGGATTGTTTTGGACAAAAAATCCAAAATAAGCCTTTCAAAAAAACTTGACGTGCCAATTTTTTGGGCTTCCCATTTGGAAAGATTTTTTCAAATAAAATGTCTGAAATAATTCTTTTCTGCCTTGGATCTTTTCTTTTGGAAGAAATCCTTTGAATCCTTTGTAAGTGTCCCTTCATGCCTAAATCTACCCTTCGTCAATCTCAAAATATCCCTTTGAAATATTGAAATTGCCCTTCAGAAAAGTGGAATTGCCCTTCAAAAAATTTGAAGTGTACCAATCAGAACCTTTTGTAGGGCACTTTCAAAAGAAAAGAAACCTCAAAAAATTAGAATTGAACAATTCTTGCAAAAAATTTGTCTGCAACAATTCTTTTGGGAAAATGCAAAGGACCGATTCTTGAGAAGATACCCTTCAGCAAAAAATGGAAATGTCCCTTTAGAAAGGTTGCAAAGGACATTTTATGAGAAAAGATACTTTCAAAAACTTGAATGGACCAATTCCTTGAGAAAGAGACCCTTCGACAAAGTAAAAAGGACCAAGTTATTGAGAAAATCAAGTGTCCAATTCCTTCACGCTTTTGCAAAAGACACCTGCATAAGAGCCAATTCCTTCAGATTCTTTGTTTCAGACAAAAAGTCCAAAACAATTCCTTTGAGACTTGGAAAAAAAACTCAAAGTAAAACCTTGCTGAAAGAAATATCACTTGAAAGGAGACTGAACAAAAGCATTCTCTAAAGGAAACCACACTTGACATTTAGCTATGAGGATAAACAATTATGAATGTTGTACTTGACCATAATGAAAAGGCAAAACCTAGGAGTGAATTTTGGCTAACAAAGGGAGGATGATGGGGGATGAAAATGAATGAATTCTTAAGGGATCTCCAAGGACCATGTCATGTGGGAACCAAGTGTGAAGTCATTAAAGTATCATTCTAAAGATATGCAAGGATGTTATCTAAAATAGGCCTCAAAAGATCTTTCAATTCTTTATCAAGGTCAATATGGTAAGAAAGATGGAAATGATAAGATGGATACAGAATAAGGATTTAGATAAAATTAGATGGACAAAATGGATTGAATGGAATAATAAATATGCAAATGAGGCTACCCCCAATCATTAAGGTACTTGTAGATAACTGATTATTTATACATGATGTTGGAAACCTAGTTTTTATCATGGTACTTTCCCAAGGCACCATAATCATAGGTTTCACTATTGGATGAATTATTTCTCTTTTTATTTTTTTTATTTTTTAGCATCTCAACTCATTGGAGGATTATGAGATACACAATACTAACCTTTATGATCTTCAACTATGCACTTTAGAGATGTTATAATGGACTTCATTGATTTTTATATTGGCTTGATCCAAATTAATTAGGATGCCATCGTAGCCCCTAAGAAAGAGGGTGTTATCAATGAGGGTGAAGTGAAAGTTGTATTGGATGGAGGATGTTTGTTGATTACGTGAGGGATATGAAAGGATGTGGAGATCATGATGTATGGGAGGATTGGGACCAAAAATCTCACTACTAAGAGTATATGCTTGATTTTGATTTTGATTTTGATTTTGATTTTGGTTTGATAGCACCTCAATGATTTTTTCACTAAAGGACTTGGATTTTTGTATTTTTTTAATTTTGATTTTAATTGTCCCATAGTGCCTCAAATAAGGTTTCACTATGGGACTTTTCTTCTATAAATCCAGGATTTTGACTTTGATAGCCTCGTAATGCCTCAAACAAGGGTTCACTATGGGATGTAGGTTTTGGATATTTATTTGATGGTTTGTACCGTAGTGCCTCAAATAACGTTTCATTAGGGATTGCTAATTTTTTATTTTGATTGTCCCATAGTGCCTCAAACAAGGTTTCACTAAGGGATGTTGATACAACTTTATGCTCTTTTGGTTGGATGCCAGTCATGAATTCTATCATGGTTTGATTGTTATGGAAATACATTGATGGTAAATGATTTTATTGGTCCCAATCGATGGTTTTAGGAGATTGAATGCCAAGATAGCTACTATGGATGAAAATTTTGTTAAAATGAGTAATGGTAGCACAGTCTTCATAGGGAGTATGAACAAAACCTATGTCAATGTTGGATAAGGCCTCCTAAAAAATTGTGAGAGTATCACTAACACCTTTATGTTTATGAATAAATGGTTTGTAGTTGATGTCATGAGAACATTTTTATATTCAGACATGGACTAGTTCGATGATTCTTTGTTCATGAAGGCCAAGGCCTTTGCCTTTGTAGTTCATGTTTTTGAAGATTCTGATTGTGATGGGATATTTTTTATTTTGGAAACAAGCCATCTAGTTATCTCCATGTAACCATGTTTGTAACATCTCCACTAGGATCTACCTAGAATTATGTAAAAAAAATTTAATTTAAACATATATAATATAAATAGATTACACCAAGAGAATATAACCAATGATCATATAAAATACTCTAAGTAAGATAACTATAAATGAAATATAACACATCATACATCCCCGATAACTATCATCATAAGAAACACATCATAATATAAATATAGAAAGTAATTACAATAAACCAACCACATCTATTACATGCCTATAACCATTGTTGTCAATGTAAAATAAATAAGTAATTACAACTCTTCATGATAATGTTTCAATAATAAGTAAAATACAATATAAAGTACATATATAAGATGCATGGCTCTCTGAAACATAGTTTCCTAAACTTTAATATCTATGATAATCTCAAGTTTCATCTCTAATTAAGTACTATTGTAGGGGGGAGAGCATCATTCAGGTACTTTCCATACCAACCACGAACCAATGATCCCCTTCACTAATCTCATTAGGGAATGGCCCTCCCTTCATGGATGAGTAATTATTGATGGCAAGGGAATCTAGAGATACAAGCTAGTACCTGTGTGTTGAATGATTTCTAAAACTAAAAATATGGTGTATCATAGAAAATCTGTTCTATTGCAAAAATGTGGTGTATCATAGAAAACCCATTCTATTGCAAGCTATAGAATAAAAATATAAATCATACTCATGAAATGATAATGTCTCACTAAATATTACTTTGGCCAAAGTTTTCAATAATAATGAATAATAGTGATCTATAGACTAGTCAAAATTCATACACACCACTTAATTAGCTTACCTTCATCTGAAATTATGATGCTAGTAAGCCAGTGAAATCCATCTCTCCTTACTTAGTATCAATAATGTGAGATTGATTGACATAATATAACCAAAATATTCATACAATTTAAATCATATTATCAATCATATCACATAACATGTTAAGCATAGGAGTAATCAAAAAGTATACATTTATTCCATCAAACATATGAATGAATCTCACATTATTATCTCTCATACTAGAAATAATGACTACAATTTATACCATCTGAGTAACATACATATTTAACTATAGATTATAATTACCATAATAAGTTTCCAAACATACTACACCCTATGATAACACATATTATCATGGTCTAGTAGTTTAAGCAAAACTACTAAGCACTACTACCAATCAAATAAAGTAGTCATAAATACATGAAAACTGTTGGCCATTTTTGGCCCACATATAAATCTCTTGCATTGTTTGATGAAGCAGTGGATCAAAGGCATAGAAATGGATCCAACATTTGCAAATATAAAGGATCCAAGCAAAGTTTTTTAAGAATCCAATGGTAGTGTTCAAGGGTAAGGCTGCAAGCTAAAAAGCTAAGTGCAAAGTCTCTTTTTCGGTTAAGTCTTTCTTGTTCATTATTTCAAACTTTGTATGGGACTAAGTGTTTCTCTTCTCTCAAGAATTTTATTTCCAAATAAGTGTTGGAATTCTTTCAGACAATTTGTTTGAAAGAAAGGTTTTGAAGACTCTTTTCTTGGGGAAAGGGTATTTTTTGAAGATCTGAAGGGACAAAACATTTTTCCAAAGGGCACTTTTCAAAATAAATGGTGCTAAAAACTTTTTATAAAAGATATCCTTTCGCTTCAGAAAAATGAACTTTTTAAAAATCCTAAGGGTCCATTTCAAAGGCCTAAACGATCTCATCAAAGCAAAGTGCCCAAACAGTTTTTTCAAAGGGCAATTTTTGGGAGAAATGGTCCAGAATAGAAAAATCTAAAGGGTAATCTCCCTTCACAAAGATCCAAACACTTTTTTAGAAAGACCATTTCAAGAATTTTGAAATGGCCTTTTAAAACTTCCAAAGGGTCCAAGAAAAAAGTTTGAAGACAAAAAGCTAAAAAAATAGTCCAAAAAAATTCCTCTGAAGGAATAAGTCCAAAAAACAATCAATGAATTATTTTATAAAAAAGGTCAAAACAAATATCCCGAGGAAATTCTTCCAAAGGAAAAAGTCTGAAGAAGTGGTCCAAACAAAAGTATGAAGGAATTAATGATGGGCTCGTAAACATCAAGTTTGAGCCCCTGCAAGTAGATATTGCCTTTGATCAAGTTTTTAAAAGGTTCATCAAGATTATCATGAGCTTGACATTTGTCAAGATCTAGCAAGGAGATCAATGGATGAAAAAAGACCAGGCATCAAGTAGAGTGTCATCTATTATAATTATAGGAAAACCAATAATCTAGATTGGTTTTCAACCTATGGTTAATTCAGGTTCAGGTCCCAAAGCATAGAACAAGTATGTGATTAATGAAAAGAGTGGCTTGAGCCATTCTTTTAACAAACCACCACTCAATGCACACACGACATGGCTCTATCAGTTTTAAGATATGAGGACCTTGTCCTTGTAATGAATCCAAGTGAAAGCTATGACAAGATTCATGGAGCAAATTTAGGAGATTGGAGAAATAAGTTAGAGCATTCAATAATGATCAAAACCTTTGAAGACATTTTCTCCTTGAAAGGATCATGACTCACCATATAAAACAAACTCTTGTCCTCTAGTGCACTTTTCTCAGCCATTGAGAAGAACTTGAGAACTAACTGGAGCTATTGAAGGATAAATGTTGATGATGGACTTGTCCTAATTGGATAAAGGGGTGGTGGGGAAAATTTGAAAGGTGGAGCTCATTCAATGATCATGGAAAACATAGCCCTCTCCTTTCTCCCTCTATTTCTCTTCCCTCTTTTATATATCCCATTCTTTTCATTTGGAAAAGGGTTCCCCAATTTGAAATTTGGAGAACCTAGTTCTCTCTGATTTGGAAATTTTAGAAGAACTAGGGACCTTTTTAAGATATTATAAATATGCTCCTCTTGATTAGGCTCGACCCTATCAAGCATATGTAATAACTACCTCTTGATGCAATATAAGACTTTCCTTACCTATCTTTTGCCTTGAATTTGTGTTTTGTGAGTTGTGCACTATGGCATTGTGTGAAGAAGAATCTTCCTCATCCATGGTCCTTCTTTTTGACCTTGTTTAGGGAGTTTTCAATATTGTTTGCAAGTATGGATTAGTTTTATTTATACCATTAACCTAAGCTTTTATTGAGTCTTAAAACTTATCTTTGTTTCTATTCATTGCTTCCTGAACCTCTTCCATGAAACACTTATGTAATTAGCTTGAAATTGAGATTGTGTGAGTTAATATTGTCCTCTACAGATCTAGTGTGGGTTCGAGCTTATGAGAGTTCCCCATTTTTTATTTTTTGCATCACTTAGTTAACTTCTTTAGGATCCCTTTTCCCTTTCTAACCCTTTTTTGTGTGAAGTATTAGTTTAGCATTAGTTTTAGGTGAGCATCAAAGAGGAAGCCAACTTACTTCAAAGGTTCAACCTCATTACAAGATACCCACAACTTTAGGTTATTCCAATATTGTAGCTGGAAGTGGGAGAGCCTAAAAACTTCTCCCACAAAGTTGTAATTCTATGCTACAATAGTTTTTGGCACGCCTGGTGGGACTATGTTTTTCACTGAGTGAAGAGTTTTGGTGTTCTCTTCATCCAATCAGCCTTTGGAGGCATTTGTGCAAACACCAATGGTGACTCTAAGTATTCATCAGCTAGTATAAGCAACCCAAGTGCCTAATCATCATTATCTAGTATGTTCAATAAATCATCTTTTGATCAACATGCTTATTCTCTACCTCAACCCCATACTTATCAAGCTAACAATGTTTATGTTTTTCCCCAAAGTGGCCCTCAAACAACCTATCAGCCCTATCATAGCCTTTGCCCTCCTCCCACTCCTGTGTATGACCAAGATCAGTCTCCTTTACATTTAAATCAGTCTTATAATTCCCCTTGGTAAGACTATGTTTATCCTGTTGCATCCTCGTTAGGATTCAAGTAAGCATTATCAAATTATATTGAGTTGATAAGGGAGATTGGTAGGGGTTTAGAACTTTCTTCAGTCATCCCTATTCATTTTCTACAAGAGGAAAAAAATGTTCTTCAGCTGGTTAAGGACAGATGGTCAATTTGTGAGAATGAACAATGGGTAGTTTAGGACAAGGAGAATAAGGTGTGGTTAAGAAGCATTGTCCAAGATTTAGAAAGTGTGTTGATATCTTACGAAAATCAGCAAGCTCATTTAGATCAATCTTATGTCTCCTCTCCTTTCCAAGAGCCAATCATTTTGTCCTCTCCTACCCCTATGCCCATCCCACTCAATATTTTGAAACCATCCCACCATGGATCTTCTCCTACACCTTTGACTCTGATTATGTCATGCCCTCTTTTGTGAAACCACCCTCTCCTATATTCATTTAAAAGGAAGAAAAGGTGGATGTTCCCTACACAATTACATCATGGAAACCAGTTCAAAAAGGCATGGAGAAGAAGGAATAGGTGTCAGTTGTGGTGATCCAAGAGACATTTCAAGAGAAGGAGTTAGTGCTTAAAGAATATAAAAAAGAGGTGTTAGCTTAGCTCAATGAGCTTTCCCTACAAGAGTTCCAAAACTCTTTCTCCCTCCCTTAAGAACCACCAAAGAGACCACTCAAAGTATTTATTTGGAAAGACACTCTCTTAAGCTGCAAGCAAAATAAACTTCTTCATCCTCCCACAATCTCCCTCTTGGAGGAAGAGCCTATTTTGCAAAGAATAGAGGAGGACCTTAGAGTCAAATTTGAGCCTAAAGAGGACAACACAAGTGTCTATGATGAGGAGATCATGATAGGTATTCCACTCCATAGAAGGGAGGATAAATCAAGTTTGGACCAGCTATTGTGGCATGGCTTTGACATTAATGAATTAAAGCCTAAAGGTAGTACTGATGCCTTCATACTTAAAGAGGTGTGTATTCAAGATGCAGCTGAGAGCAAAGAAAATTTTTTTTGGTCTCAAGAGCTTCTATTTGGTGTGGCTACAAATGACGATGACCAAGATGTAAAGATTGACATAGTCAATCATTTAGCTGACCATGTTGGAGAGGTCATGAATGAGTAAGAGGATCAAGATGAAGAATGGCAGTAGTTGTACCATGACTTCATGGATCAGGGAGAGGTTCTAAACTAGTATATGCCTCCTCTAGAGTATGAGGATGAACTCACCAATCAAGTTGAAGAAGCTAAACAATCTCAAGATGAATTATCTATTGAAGGTAGTATTGATGTTTTCAAGAATAAGGGGGAATGGTCAGATCCAAAGCCATAAAAATATGATATGTTGGGCTTTAGGTGGATTGATGAACTACCATATGGTCCCTTTCAAAGAAAGTGGAGAAAATATGGTGTTGAAGTTGGCATTATCTCAAATAACCAAAAGGAAGTTGCCTTTTAAGATGACTTAGAGCTTTTTTGCCTAAGCCTAGACAGTAAACCAAACAACAATTCAAATGAGCCATCACATGTGCTTGATTCAGAGCACAAAATTAAGCCATCAAAAGAAAAGATTGCAAAATCCCCTACATTGCAACATGAACCAAGTTTGGAGGACATGAACCATTATGTATACATCAGAGACATGTTTGTTCTATTCCATCCATTAGAGAGCACATTAAAAGGATTGGCCATAAAGTTGCTTGGTTACCAATTATGGTACCTCCAAAGTAAGGTATTTTTCATCTTGGATTGTTACAAGTGAATAATACCCATAGTTTCCCATTTGATCTAGGAGGGAGATACTTGAAAATTGTAACATTGTATATATTAGGATATATTTCATACTTTCTTCCAAGTTCTTTGTGCACATTTCCTTTTTGTTTTGTTTTTCCTTTCCTAGGTGCTTTGGGCACTTTGTTTTGTGTTTTCATTGTTGCTTCAAGAGTAAGTTCCAAAAAGGGTCAGCCTTCTATCGAGTTTTAGACCATCTCAGTTGTAGAGGCTAATGACTCCATGCCCAATGGACTAGACAAGGCACATGGTCTAGGTTCTCTTGCATAACATGCATGCTTCCCTGAGAGTCACCAAAGATGTTGGCCATTTTTGACCCAAATATAAATCTCTTGCATGGTTTGATGAAGCAGTGGATCAAAGGCATAGAAATGTATCCAACATATGCAAATAGAGAGGATCCAAGCAAGGTTTTCTAAGGATCTAGTGGCAGTGTTCAAGGATAAGCCTACAAGCTAAAAAGCTAAGTGCAAAGTCTCTTCTTCAGTTAAGTCTTTCTTATTCATTCTTTTAGACTTTGTATGGGACAAAGTGTTTCTCTTCTCTTGGGAATTTTGTTTCTGACTAAGTTTTAGAATTATTTCAGATAATTTTTCTGAAAGAAAGGTTTCGAAGACTTTTTTCTTGGGGAAAGGGTATTTTTTGAAGATCTGAAGGGACAAAACATTTTTTCAAATGGCACTTTTCAAAATAAATGGCACTAAACACTTTTTCTGAAAGATAAACTTTCCCTTTGGAAAAAGAACTTTGAAAAAAGTTGAAGGGTCAGTTTCAAAGGCTCGAAAGATCTCATCAAATTAAAGTGCCAAAACAATTTTTTTGAGAGGTACTTTTTGGGATAAATGGTCCAAAACAAAAAAAATGAAGGGTACTCTCCCTTTGAAAAGAGCTAAACACATTTTCTGAAAGACCATTTCAAGAATCTCAAAAGGGTATTTTCAAAGTTCCAAAGGGTCCAAGCAAAAAATCTGAAGACAAAAGGCTGAAACAAATAGTTTGAAAAAATTCCTTCGAAGGAATAATCCCAAAGAAAAGTCAATGAATTCTTTCAAAAAAAAGGCCGAAACAAATAGCCCAAGGAAATTCTTTCAAAGGAAAAAATTTGAAGAAGTGGTCGAAATAAAAGTTTGAAAGAATTAATGATGGGCTCGTAGACGTCAAGTTTGAGCCCCTGCAAGTAGTTATTGCCTCTGATCAAGTTTACAAAAGGTTCATCAATATTATCACAAGCTTGACACTTGTCAATATATAGAAAGGAGATCAATGGATGAAAATAGACTAGGCATCGAGAAGAGTATCATCTATTATAACTATAGGAAAACCAATAATCTAGAATAGTTTTCAACCTATAGTTAATTCAAGTTCAAATCCCAAAGCATAGAGTAGGTATGTGATTAATGAAAAGAGCATCCTAAGCCATGATTTCAACAAACTACTATTCAAAGTACACATGTCATGACTTTATCAGTTTTAAGATATGAGGACCTTGTCCTCATAATGAAGCCATGAGGAAGGTATGGTGAGATTCAAGGAGCAAATTTGGGAGATTAGAGAAATAGTTAAAGCATTCAATAATGATCAAAACCTTCAAAGATATTTTATCCTTAAAAGGATCATGAATCACCAAATAAAACAAACTCTTGTCCTCTAGTACACTTTTCTCAGCCAATGAGAAGAACTTGAGAACTAATTGGAGCTATTGAAGGATAAATGTTGATGATGGACTTGTCTTGATTGGATAAAGGGGTGGTGGGGCATCCCTTGAAATGTGGATCTTATTTTATGATCATGGACAATGTTGCCCTCTCCTTTCTCTCTCTATTTCTATTCTCTCTTCTATATATCCCATTCTTTTCATTTGGAAAAGGGTTCTCCGATTTGAAATTTGGAGAAACTAGTTCTCTTTGATTTGGAAATTTTAGAGGATCTAAGGAACTTTTTGAGATATTATAAAGTATTCTCATCTTGATTAGGCTCGACCCTATCAAGCATCTGTAAAAGTTACCTCTTGATGCAATATACGACTTTTCTTACCTATATTTTATCTTGAATCTATGTTTGGTGAGTTGTGCACTATGACATTATGTGAAGAAGAATCTTCCTCATCCATGGTCCTTCTTTCTGACCTTGTTTAGGGAGTTTTCAATGTTGTTTGTAGGTATGGATTAATGTTATTTTTGCCAATAATGTGAGCTTTCAGTGACTCTTAAAACTCTTCTTTGTTTCTATTCATTACTTCATGAACCTCTTCCATGAAACACTTATGTAATCAGCTTGATCTTGAGATTGTGTGAGCTAATATTGTCTTCTTCAGATCTAGTGTGGGTTCAAGCTTATTGGAGTTCCCCATTTTTTATTTGGTGCATCACCTTGTTAACTTATTTAGGATCCATTTTCCCTTTCTAACCTTTTTCCTATGAAGCATTAGTTTTAGGTGAGCATCAAAGAGAAAGCCAACCTACTCCAGAGGTTCAACCTATTACAGGTTACCCATAGTCTGAGGTTGTTCCAATATTGTATTTGGAAGTGGGAGAGCCTGAAAAGTTATCTCATAAGGGTGAAATTCTATGCTACAACAAAAACATAAACTTCTATTCAAGTATCTAGATGTAACAAACCAAGTCTTAGTTCACATGAAAAATAGAATACTCTATTTTAGCATTTGTTATATTCTCAAGGGTTGTATGCACGCAATACATAAATATCTATTATAGATAATTTTATAATATACTTTATAACCACCCATGGAACTATAGTTAGAGGAACACATCCCTACATTCAAGTATAAGCTAATAGGCATAAGTATACCTATATTCATTTTTAAGCATAACATTAATTTTTCATAAATATGTAGCTTATTGTGTGTTATAGCCATGCTATGGTTTTGTTTATAGGATACATATATGAAAAGTGATCCTGCATCATAGAGTTTATCATGATATAATGAAAGACTACATTTACCTATATAATTCTCACATGTTTTACCTGAACCGTGTTATGATATCAATAAGTTTATAGCTACATACATGTCAGTATAAAATAATATAATTGTTATAGTTAATTACATGATAAGAATTAAGACATTAGGTGATCTTATATTATCACTCCACTAGATAACAGTTAAAAGATACAAGCTCTATGCCCATTTAGAGTGATCTACAAATCTTAGTCTCATTTTATCTATAAATTGGGTTTGACAAAAATACTGACAAGTATATTATAATCAGATGACCACCTACTATTATGATAGTTTATAATCTAAATGCTATGACATTGGATAAAAAAGATTCCATGGTAAGTTATGCATGAGTAAACTAATCAATAACCAAAATACTCTTGATCAAATAAAATGTCCAAATCAAATCTATTTAGCAAGATTTATCAGTATTAAATATTGGTTGTATCCCTATCCATTATATTAAATATATTATAGTTCTTAGTATGGAATATTAGTGCTATGGCATTAAATAGACCATCAATATAACTGTTGATGTTGTGGATTGCACCCTTGAGAGAAGGTTGGGCTTCTCTCTTCCACGTGGCACAATGGAGACTCATCTCTTGCCTGTGGGTCTAGCAAAACTAAGGAGAGAATCTCTAGATAAGGGCTAGCTCCCTTTGATGCATCTCTGAGTTATTCCAGTACTATTTCTAATATATATATATATATAAAAGGGGGGGTTGCAAAGAGAGAAGGATTATTGAAAATAGAACCTAGATTAATACGATGATGCACCAAAAAAGTTTGATATACTCATTTGCTCACACTTCAAATCATAAGAGCACATACATACACTTTATCTACTGGAAAGACCAGACTGTAGGGAGCTTAACAGGAAGGCTTAATGAAGACACACAAAAGATGAACTTACCATAGGTGTTGTAGGGAAACACACTATCTGGCAACCTTCTCCTATCTCTATGCTCCTAAATATAGCTCTTCTTGTTACCTGCAGGAATGGCACTTTGTCTATACCAAGTGTGTTGGTATCAAGCTTGTGAAAGCATCATGGACAAATGATTGAACACAAGGTTAATACTCTGGCACACTCAGAGATATATCCAACCAAATAGAGGTAGAAAATGCTTTCTATTGATTCAAGGTGAAAATTGGTAGAGTTGTGCCATACAAAAAATGAGAGATCCCTTTACAAAAATGAGAGATTACAATATATAGCCTTTTTGGAAAAGACTTTGGTGCTTTCTAAAAAATAAATGACCCATGCTGTGTTGAAAGCCTTAGGGAGAGGAAGTCGCTGATGCTGATATCATTCTTCTAGAAATAGCCTGACAGAAACATGTTGTTTAATCACTAGTCTTGAATTTTAGCGCTTAAAACGTATTAAACGCTATTACAGAAGCATGGGTCACCTAATTGTTTTAATGACAAGGCCACCCTTATTTAAGACTTATGTGATTGTCTGCTCATTAATACAAAATGAGGAAAAATAGGTCGTGTCATTCACTATTTACGCTCCTTGATGACCACTTGGCAGAGACTATTTCAACCATTGGAATAACTCCTTATGCTAACACCTTCTTTTTCCACCTAAACTGTTCTCATCTTTCCTTGTTATTTTTGTCTCTTCCTTGCTTTGTCTTTTCTTGGCTTTGTGAGCACTCAGGGCTATCTTCTCAAAGGGTCACTGAGTTCACTTGTGGCCTGTCCTTAAGCATTTAAAAATTAACAGCTATTTTACCACCTTAAATTTGACATTCGCAAACCCGTTACTGGGCGTTTGAACCTCTAACAGCTAGTTCACCATGCTAGATTTTGATGTCTGCAGGCCCATCACCCTCCTTTGGCAATTTTTTCAGCTCTCTTTCCTTCAGCTTTTTCCCTTTGTCCTTTTTGTTCCTTTGACTTTTTCCCTTTGTCTGGACCTTTGTCTTTTAACCCTCCTGAAGGGAAGGTGTCGCTTCGGGACTTGAAGAAATGTCCCTTCTGGCACTCGAGAGTCCCCTGCAAGGGCACATACCCTTCGGGGTCCTTCAAATGGGATTTTTTGGTCCGAAGGAAATCTTCCCTTCATATTTTGTCAATTATTTCTTTTGATGGGCTTTTCCTTTAGGCATGTTCCTTTGGATAAAATGTCTGAAGGAATTCCTTTGGACTTTTGTCCAAAAGAATTCACCTTGTCATTTTGCCACGGAATTCTTCCTGAATGATAATATTTTTTTGGTTCTTTACCTTGTGAATTTCTTCAAACAAAATGTCTGAAGGAATTCCTTCAAAAATTTTGTCTGAATAAATTTAACCTTTGCTTTTCTTCTATCTAATTTCCTTCGGACAGAAAGTCCAAAGGAATTCTTTGCCTTGGTCTTTCTTATTGAAGGAAACTTACCTTTTTTTTACCTTGTTCACTTGTCTTCAAAAAAATTTCCCTTCAAAAAATTTGCAATGGTCCTGTCATCGACCATGTGCCCTCTGTAAGGGCTCTTATCTCTCGTCTGTGCCCTTTATAAAAATTGTAGGGCACCTGGGCTTTTTGTAAAGGTTTGAATTTGCTCATATACGTTCTCGAAAGGTACCCTGCCCTTCGAGTTTCTTGAAAATGACCCTTCCGAAGGGCTTTGGCTTTAAACCTTGCTTCTTTAGGTGGACTTTTGGATTCTCTAAAATATTCCTTCGGACAAAAGGTCTAAAGGAATTTACTTCCTTTATCTTAGGCACTTTGGCTTTGTCTTTCACCTTGCGGACTTTTGTCCTTAGCACTTTTCCAGAGGCTATTTTATGAAGTAAAAGCCTTTTTTATGAACCATTCCTTTGGAATTTTCCTATTGTATCAAAGGCCATTACCAAAAAAAGCAATGTATTCTTTCTTCCTTGGCTAAAGACGTGAACTTTCTAAATGGCAAGAGACAATCTACCCTGTGGAAGAATTGTCAACAGAAGCTTTGTAAACGCCTTACATCTTTGAATTGGTCCATCTCTTTGTCGAAATGCTTGTGCAAACCAAAATCATGACTGATGACTTAGAATAGTAGGGGAAGAAGGAGACTGATTTTGGCCTACAGGACCAAAATGGTCAACAAATTGGCAATTCCTAAGGGAAGCATGCCTGATATGCTTAAGAAACTAGTAGCCTCAAAGTCCATTGGGCACGGAGTCAGAACGTAGATTGAAAAGTTAGAAATAGCCTCAAGAGATCCAAGAATCAATCATGAAGCTTTTACCCCAAACACAAAGGAAAACAAAAACAACAAAGGCTAAAAAAAAACACTACCTGTGCAAACAGCACTTAGGGAAAATAGGGAAAGAAAAATTGAAAGCAAACTACTATGTACAACTTACCAGGTATATGTGCCTCCTTCCTAGATCAAAGGGAAAACTTCTTAAGTCTCCTTCATGGAAAAAAAACTTATGGTGCTAGACAAATGGCTGAACAGAATGGATATTTGGTGACTTGTTCTTCTTCCCTGCCACCTTGATTGGCTCGTATCTAAATGAATCGGGGGCAAACATGCTTCCAACATATATGTATTCTTCTTATTCTTGGAAGCTTGCCTCCTACTGGTTCTTCATCTTGGTGTGTTTCATCAAGAAATCAATGGCTACTAGCTCATCACTATAAACCCTTTGATATGCACATCATGGATTGGCTTATCTCTGTCTACCTCATTGAAAACACTGTCAAACTGATCCTCTACTTCATCATGGCTTTCTTGAAGAAGGGTGACTATTTTGATGTCTAAAATGAGATCACAAACTGATTGCTCATCCCACAGAACATCACCTTCTTGTTCAAGGCTATCTTCTTCAAAGCTTTCCTCAAAATGGACAGGCCTCTCCTTTTCCTGCTCAAAGACCAGAGTCTCTAGTTGTTCAAAGAGATCCTCTTGATCCTCCTCCAACTCAGTCTCCATGGCATGGTCATCCTCCTTGATGACTTCAAAAATATCATCTTTAGATTCACTGACCTCTTGAAAGGATAAATCTGAAAGCTTGCAGCCCCTTTGAATACTTATTTGAGTCCCAATGTTGCCTTCTCCACCCTTAGCCAGCTCATAGCCTCCTTGAAGAATAGTGTAACCTACCCCAATTAATTTAAACAAATCATTCAAAATATGATCAAGAATCTTTCCATGCTTCTCCATGACATCTTGAAAAGTAAGAGAAGAATCAAAGATCATCTCTTCCTCATCAGAGATAGAGGCAAAAGTTTGTGACTTGTCTTCTTGTTCATCACAGGGAGTAGCTATGGTGATCTCCTCCTCATCTGCACTCATGAAGTCTCCCTGAACAGTCATGAACTGAGCATACTTCTCTTCACTTACTTCCTTTAAGATGGATTCCTCAACATAAGAGAAACATTCTTCATTTACCAGGCAAGGAGGTGGAACATAAGGATTGTCAAAATCAAGTTGGGAATGGAAGCAGGGGATCTTTTTGAAAACTTATGAGAAAATGGGGGCAGACCTTGGGCCAATATCACTTGATTTTTGTCTCTCCACTTGACCAACACTTCATCAATATCAAAATTAGCTTGAGGATTGGTAGAAGGGGTGTCTTTTGGCATAGGCTCCTCTCTAAGGTCTGAAACCTCCATCTCTCTTTCACTAAGTAATCTCACCTTTGCCTTTAATTTCTTAATTTGCTTAGCTAGATTTTCTTGAAAGAGCCTTTCTTGGAGCTCATACGAATCATCATGGAAATTGGGAGTGCATGAAGGCTTCCATGGAGTACAAGAAGCTTCTTGAGGAAGGGTGGGAGGGACTTGAAAATGACTAGCCTCATTTTGTACCTCACACTCTCAGACAATGTATTTCTCCTCGTTGTTGTTCCATGATTCAACGACTTTACTCCAGCTCATGATATTAGGATTGGAAATCTCCTTTTGGGGTGATGGGGCTACAATGTGAGAGGGTAGTGAGGGTTTGGATTCCACTTCCCTTGCTGCCAACATAGACTGTTGCATTTGAAGATTTTCCATTTCAATCTGCCTATCAAGATTGGCCTTAAACATAAGATTTACTATTTTAGAACTCTCCTTAACATGATTGGGGAAAGGACTTTGATAGGTTTGACTTGGCTCATGAGTAGGGACCGTATATGGTTGATATGAAACTTGGGGCAGCAGGTATGCAAATTGATGGACTTGGTAAGGCTATCTCTCATGAATACTCAGCCTCTCTTCCAAAGATGCAATCAAACCACTCACATCTAGCATCTCACTTGTAAGCCTTTGCCAATTGGCTCTTTCAATAGGAGTCCATTCACTCTTAACCAAATCTAATGCATTTCTCACTTGATGGATGAAATGATCAAGAATTTCTTGGCCACATCCCCTTCTATTGTCAAGCTCCACTACATACTTTTTATATCCCAACAGTGTTTGTTTGAAGGTGGAAATGGGCTGATTGGCAAAAAGATTAGGTTGAGTTGGAGAAGTAACTCATTGAGAAGACTGGGCAGAAGACTGATATAGCTCATGACAAGGCTGAGACTGGTCATATTGGACTCGATAAGGATCAATATGTTGGGTGAATATTTTGTCAACCAGCTAACTGGTGAGCAAAATAGGTCTCTTCAACCACAGCATAGGGAGATTGGTCATCCAAAGTTGTAGGTTTACCACATCTAAAGGAGACAAATCTCTCCTCTCATCAAGGGGAGGTTCCCTATAAAATATGTAGTGCTATATACTATATATAAGCATAAAGTAAGACACAAGGGTAGGGTATCACCATCCATCTCTCTTTTTTCAGATATGATGCTCACAGATCAAAAGAGAAATCTTGGGTGATTGATGAAGGTACTTCTCTTCTTTCAAAAGTAACATTTAGCCAAGAGCCAAATCCCTTCCTGGATAGTAGAAATCCTAGTGAAATGATAGAAGGCACTTCTCTTCTTTCAAAATTGCTTGTTCTTGCAAACAACAGGAATCTTTCTAGTAGGATAAGTAACAGGGTGCCAAGGGCATAGTAACTAGCAATCTAAGGTGTAGCACAAAGTCTCCACCTTGACTACCCAAGAGTGAGGTATGAAGAACAATGGGGGCACAAAGTCATCCCAAGGTCCTTTACACAGAAAGAAACTAAAAACACACACTGAAAATAATTATATCAGCACAAAGTCTGAAAGTAACTGGTTTCAGGACACCTTCCTGATTACTTCCACTAGCTCTACTTGTTAAATTGAATAAACAAGAACACATTCAAAAGACAGACATAAGAACAATCTCCTAGAAAGATACAAGCTATACATCACAAATTCTATGAATCACTTGCTTTTTCATTCAAATAAAATAATATGAAATATAATCTGAGCTCAAAGTCTCAGTGATGCCTTTTAATTTGGGCAGAGTTTTGCTTTTGGTAATGGGAAGATCTCCCTTCAAATGGTACAAAATATTACATTAGATAGAGGCCTGAGGGAGGCTTGGCACTTTGTCCCATGGAGCGACCCATTCAGTGCATTCAATGCCTTGGATGCATTCTTGGTCTTGTCAGAAAGGGCCATGTTGGAGCAAGGCAGCTACCTTAACTATGGCATGTCAATTCGTCTCTAGTGCCTCCTCCCGAGCCTGAATCTCTCATTCCATCACCTGCTTAGATGTGCAACTGTCTATTCTACCTTTATCTCAAAGTAGACAAATAGACGGTGCTTTCAATGTTTACAGGCCCCTAATATCTACTCGGCAAACTACTTCACCTACTAAAATTAACTCCTACTGAGTTTCCTTCTTTTTCTCTTCCTTCTCTTAGTCGTAGCCTTAGGGTCTTTTTAATGCATTCAGGTCCATGCTTTAAGTCTGCTAAAATCAATAGACACATCATTGCGATAAATTTGACATTTTTGGGCCTATCATTCTTCTTAGCAACTCTCTCATGTCTTTCTCACTTGCAATGGTCACTTTTCACTGTGACACAGGTGAGGACATGTGGTGGCATCCACATATTCAAAATAGGCTTATCGAAATAAGCTTTGAAACTTGTTAGTGACTAGAAGTGCAAATGCAGACACGTGATAGCTTCTCCTGCACTGGGATGGGACACGTGGTGAGTTTTGCACTTTAAAGCTTCATCTGAAACTGTGTCTCGACATGTGACACTTGGAAACTTCTGCTGCAATTTGAGGCTCAAACCTTTCCTGAAGGGAACTTGCCCTTCAGGGTCTTGAAAAAGGTCCACTTCTGAATGTTGAGTGTCCCTCTGCAAAGGTGTCTGCCCTTCAAGATCTTCCAAGTGGCCTTCGGGCTTCAATACTTCGGCAGGGTATTGGTCCCTTTATTTCCTTTAGACAAAATGTTTGAAGGAATTCCTTCGAACAATTTTTCTAAAGGAAACCTTTCCTTGGCTTTATGTGTGCCTTTGCACTCGAGGGTGTTCCATCTTTTGACACGTGGTGCCTTCCACTCTTTTAACCAGAGACACGTGGCATCTTCCATTATTAACACTTGGCAGCATTTGCCTTCTCGAGCCTTCATGACATCATAAAAACATTTGGGGCTTAGTCAGGCTCTCACAGATGATGACACTTGTCAGCCTCCGTCGATCTCTACCAGGGGCATGTGGCACGGTTCGTTGCTCTTAGAAAAACATAGTGGAGCCTTCTATGGTTGCCATTTGTCACCCTTTGTGAAACTCTGAGAGAAGCTTTATCGAAAGAATCCTGCAGCTTATAAGGAGCTTTGAGAAGTGAATGCTGACATGTGTCATGTTCCACTGAGTCACAACGAGACATGTGGCATCTTCTGCATACTTTTAATAGTCATGCAGATGCAGACAAGTGGCAGCTTTTGCTTGACTCTTCTTTACTCGTGTTTCTTTCCTTAATTGAGGTAGCCTTTAAACCTTTAAACTCAGTCCATTGAACTGATTGAACGTTAAACCCATTGAACTGATGAACCAAAATGGTTCAAGGTTCAACGGTTCAAGCTTTTGAGGCTCGTTAAGTGTTCGAGGCCGCAGAACCTTTGAAATGGTTGAACTTTGAACTTTGTCGGGTGCACTCAACACCTGCTAACAACATTGAACCTTGAACCCATTGAACCCTTAAACCTTTTTGCTTAAAGGTTCAATGGTTCAATGGTTCAATGGTGCTTAAGAGCTTGATGATTGAATTCTTTTGATTGAACCAAGGTGTTGAACCAATCCCAAAAATGCTTGAGTGTTGGAAATTGATTCTTTTGATTGGATTCGCCTGCAGAAGCCTTTGAACCTTTGAACCTACTAATCCCTTTACTAAAAAAGCTTGAAAAATGGGGAATTTGAAAGCTCAGAACAAATTTTTGGAAAGGGAAGAGACAATTTTGGTCTTGCAGGGCCAAAATAGTTCATATGTTGTCCCAAAAATGAGAAGTAACTTTTTGGGGACAACACAACACAATGCTGATAAGGATCATAGTTAGGCTGGCCAAGGACTTGCTCAAACTGAGGAGGAAGAGGCAAACCCTGCATTGTTTCACCAACCTGCAAAGGGAAAAACTCATAACCATATGCATCTTTGTTTCCTGAGCTGATTTGATGTATAACCTGAGCTTGATCAAAATTATATGAAGGAACACAAGGCCCATGCTTCTCAGCAATGAAATTATACATACCAAACTGTGATTTCTTGATGGCACCAGGACTACTTAACCAGCTAATTCAACTTAGAGTCGACATTGGTGTTGATGCAAAAAGCCTCCAAAGGCTGGTTGGTTGAATAACACACCAAAATTCTTCAACTCTTTGGATAAAAACTAGTTTGTCCCACCAAGTGTAACAAAAACTGTTGATGCTGTGGATTGCACCCTTGAGAGAAGGTTGGGCTTCTCTCTTCCACGTGGCACAATAGAGACTCCTCTCTTTCCTATGGGTCTAGAAAAACTGAGGGGAGAATCTCTAGATAAGGGCTAGCTCCCTTTGATGCATCTCTGAGTTATTTTAGTACTATTGCTAATATATATATATATATATATATATATATATATATATATATATATATATATATATATATATATATATATATATATATATATATGTATATAAGGGGGGGTTGAAAAGAGAGAAGGATTACTAAAAATAGAACCTAGATTAATATGGTGATGCACCAAAAAAGTTTGATCTACTCATTTGCTCACACTTCAAATCATAAGAGCACATACATACACTTTATCTGCTGGAAAGACCAGACTATAGGGAGCTTAACAAGAAGGCTTAATGAAGACACACAGAAGATGAACTTACCACGGGCATTGTAGGGAAACACACTGTCTGGCAACCTTCTCCTATCTGTGCGCTCCTAGATACAACTCTTCTTGTTACCTACAAGAATGGTGCTTTGTCTATACCAGGTGTGTTGGTATCAAGCTTGTGAAAGCATCATGGAAAAAGGACTGAACACAAGGTTAATACTCAGGCACACTCATAGATATATCCAACCAAATAGAGGTAAAAAATGCTTTTTATTGATTCAAGGTGAAAATTGGCAAAGCTGCACCATACCAAAAATGAGAGATCCCTTTACAAAAATGAGAGATTATAATATATAACCTTTTCGGAAAAGACTTTGGTGCTTTCTAGAAAATAAATGACCCATGCTACATTGAAAGCCTTGGGGAGAGGAAGTCACTGATACTGATATCATCCTTCTAGAAATGGCCTGATAGAAACATGTTGTGTAGTCACCAGTCTTAACTTTTAGCACTTAAAACGTATTAAACACTACTGTAGAAGCATGGGTCACCTGATTGTTTTAATGACAAGGCCACCCTTATTTAAGACTTATGTGATTGTCTGCTCATTAATGCAAAATGAGGAAAAATAGGCTGCATCGTTCACTATTTGTGTTCCTTGATAACCACTTTGTGGAGACTATTTTAACTGCTAGAATAACTCCTTGTGCCGACACCTTCTTTTGCCACCTAGACTGTTCCCATCTTTCCTTGTTATTTTTGTCTCTTCCTGGCTTTGTCTTTTTCTAGCTTTATGAGCACTCGGGGCTATCTTCTCAGCGGGTCACTAAGTTCACTTGCAACCTATCCTTAAGTATTTCAAAATCAATGGCTATTTCACCACCTTAAATTTGACATTCACGCACCCGTCACTGGGCGTTTGAACCTCTAACGGCTAGTTCGCCATGCTAGATTTTGACATCTGCAGTCCTGTCACCCCCCTTTGGCAATTTCTTTGACTTTTTTTCCTTCGACTTTTTCCCTTTGTCCTTTTTGTTCCTTCAATTTTTTCCCTTTGTCTGGGCCTTTGTCTTTTAACCGTCCCGAAGGGAAGGTGTCCCTTCGAGGCTTGGAGAAAGGTCCCTTTTGGCAGCTGAGAGTCCCCCGCAAGGGCACATGCCCTTCAAGGTCATTCAGACAAGATTTTTGGGTCCTCAAATCCTTCAAACAAAATGTTCGAAGGAATTCCTTCGGACATTTTATCCAAAGGAAATCTTCCCTTCATATTTTGTCAATTATTTCTTTTGGTGGGCTTTTCCTTTGGGCAAATTCCTTCAGACTTTTGTCCAAAAGAATTTGCCTTGTAATTTTTCCATGGAATTCTTCTCGAATGATAATCTTTTTTTTGGTTCTTTGCCTTGTGAATTTCTTCAGACAAAATGTCCAAAGGAATTCCTTCAGACTTTTTGTCCGAAGAAATTCAACCTTTGCTTTTCTTCTATCTAATTTCCTTCAGACAGAAAGTCTAAAGGAATTCTTTACCTTGGTCTTTCTTATTGAAGGAAACTTACCTTTTTCTACCTTGTTCACTTGTCTTCAAAAAAAATTGCCCTTCAAAAAAATTGTAGGGCACCTGGGATTTTTGTAAAGGTTTGAATTTGCACCTGTACCTTCCCGAAAGGTACCCTGCCCTTCAGGTTTCTTGAAAATGACCCTTTCAAAGGGCCTTGGCTTTAAACCGTGCTTCTTTAGGTGGACTTTTGGATTCTCTGAAATATTCCTTCAGACAAAAGGTCTGAAGGAATTTACTTCCTTTGTCTTAAGCACTTTGGCTTTGTCTTTTGCCTTGCGGACTTTTGCCCTTAGCACTTTTTTGGAGGCTCTTTTCCGAAGTAAAAGCCTTTTTGATGAACCATACCTTTGGAATTTTCTTTGTTGTAGCAAAGGCCATTACCAAAAAAAAGCAATGTATTCTTTCTTCCTTGGCTAGAGATGTGAACTTTCTAAATGGCAAGAGACAATCTACCCTATGGAAGAATTGTCAATAGAAGCTTTGTAAAAGCCTTGCATCTTTGAACTAGTCCATCTCTTTGCCGAAAGACTTGTGCAAACCAAAATCATGACTAATGGCTCAGAACAGTAGGGGAAGAAGGAGACCGATTTTGGCCTGCAAGACCAAAATGGTCAACAATAACTCGAACATCTCCTAAGGATTTTATTAATCATTTTCTCTAATTCACACATCATGGTTATATCGCTTTAGCCAATATCAAGACTTAGTAAGCATGTTAATCATGAATCTAATTTTGAGAGTAAAAGGCATTGACAGTTCATTTACTGTTCAATATAGTCTCCCTAAATAAAAGGGCATCGACTAATTCTAACTTATAAATTTTTGAGTGTCAACAATGGATATAATTCCAAGTATATAAGGCTAATATTAACATTTAATTCATTGTGTTTTTACCAAGTTAACAAATAGACCCTGCCACATTTTCTAATTGATATACTAACTCAGATCGCCCTACTACCTAGTTGGAATAATCACACAAGTCATTGGATTTGGATAGTTTAAAAAACTACATCATAATTTTTATCATTGTATAACCAAATTGTCAATTTACTAGATATGTATAAAGATATAGTAATAATTGGTTCAATGTATTAGCTATATAAAACTTATTATGAATTAAATTCATATAAAATCAGATCATTACATATTAAATTTTACATAGGTTGAGTAGTCTAAGTTAATAGATCACCATTCGTATTGGAATCATTTTTACTGATAGGTCGCCACCCAACTTATAGTCTGAGAATTCTGACATTCTCTTAAAAATATAAGTTGACATTATCCTATATTTTGGTGGCATACAATTCTCTACTCTTACTCATGTACATGTCTTATATTTTTGGTGAATATATAACCTAAATGAGTTTATTTATCCATTTTTTTATATAATAATATATATTTTTATTGTTTTGCAGATCTGTTAAATTTAAATAGGTTAGGTGTGGATCGATGCCTATCTATGGCTAGGATAATTTTAGCATATGCTCTTTTTACTTGGAACACCTAGATCAAATATTTTTTGCCAAATTAATTAAATGATTGTTTAAATACACATAGAAATTAAGGTTTTTATCATGGCCAAAGCACCTACTTGATAGCCTATTTCATTGTCTTTTATGTACTTGTTTTTGCTTCCTCTCAAATCTCCACCAACACCTCTTCTCTTTTGTCAATCTTCTGTGATATGCCCCTCTCCTTGTGCTACGCCTTTCTCCTCTGAAAAATTACTTATGATCCTCCTTTCATAATCTCTATTAATATGAAAAGGGCATGGTCTTTTGTTTTAATTTCTTTTTCTTTTTCTTTTTTTTTTCTTTTTTTCTCCTCAATAGGAAATTTCTAAATTTTTATTTATTTTTACATTAATTATAAAAAACCAATAAATTCACTAATTTAGTTAGCATCTCTAAATGCCATAACAATTTAATCATAAATTTATAAATCAATAACTAGATTTAATTTAACTATGCAAATCATGTTTCTACCAAAATTTAATGATCACACATGTTAATCACACAAAAAGAGTTCTATTAAACCATTTAAACTATACTGGCAAATCATGAGTAAACAACCATCTAATGCAAGTAAAAAAAATACATTATGCTAATTGTAATAACCCTGCTCTATTAGATATAGAAATACATGAAATTTTATTTTTCCAACATATATACCAAATATATATTACACCATGAGAATCTATAGAGGCCATAAACATTAAACAAGGTGATAATAGCAACAAGTAGTATACATCACATAATACTGATCTCTGGTATCATGAGATTACATGCCATAATGTGAATATAGAAAGTAATTACATTAACTCAACTACAACCGAAACAAGTCTATAGCCACCACTGTTGATTTACAATAGCAAGTACCTCATTTAGTCTGGCAAGAGTTGTTATAGGGAAGCTTCTTTAAAGAAGAATGGTGCAGATAAATTGAAACCATGATTTTATGGGCCTTATCAGATTTTGAAGTGGATTGGTGAGGTTGCATATGAGCTAGAGTTGCCTAAGCATAGTAGGATTCACAAAGTTTTCCATGTGTCTTGTCTCAAGAAGGTACTTGGGCAACATGTTAAACCATCTAAGGAGTTGCCACCAATGGAAGAGGAGGGTAAATTAATTTTAGTTCCAGAATCAATTTTAGAGGTGTGAGAAAAGAAGCTCAAAAACTGTATCATTAGGGAGTTTTTGGTAACAAGTACCTCATTTAGTTTGGCTTCAATAACAATCTATAGACAACCAATTTATGAGTGCATTTTAGTAGGAGTTATTTAGATTGGCAGGTATTGAGTTAATTTTGAGCACTAGCTATCATCCACAAATTGATGACCAGATCGAGATTATGAACAAATAGATTGAGGGATATTTGTGGAGTTATGTGATAGGCCATCAGAAGGCATGGGTGAAGTGGTTGTACTTGGGAGAACATTACCACAATATAACCCATCACATGAGCATTGACATAACACCATTTAGGGCCCTCTATGGATATGTTGCCTCCTCCTTTATGGATCTAATGATAACAAATAATTGAGCTCCCAAAGCTTATGATTGGATTGAATAGAATCAAGGTATCATGAGGGCTCTCAAGCAGAACATACAATAAGCCCAAAACTAGTAGAAGAAGTATGTTGATCGACACAGGGTGGAGAGGTCAATTGATGTAGATGACTTGGTATTCCTTCACCTACAGCCTTATAGGTAGGCTTTCTTGAAGATGAATGGTGTAGAGAAATTGAAGCCATGATTCTATGGGCTTTATAGGATTTTGAAGTGGATTGGCGAGGTTGCATATGAGCTAGAGTTGCCTAAACATAGCAGGATTCATAATGTTTTTCATGTGTCTTATCTCAAGAAGGTACTAGGACAACATGCTAAACCATCTGAGGAGTTGCCACCAATGGATGAGGAGGGTAAATTGATTCTAGTTCTAGAATCAATCTTAGAGGTGTGAGAGAAGAAGATCAGGATCCGTATCATCAAGGAATTTTTAGTGCGATGGAAGGATTTACCTTTGGAAGATGCCACATGGGAAGATGAGTAGATCTTACAACATCCCAATCTATAAATGTTTGATGACAAGCAATTCTAGGAAGGGAGGACTATAATGTCCCCTACTTCCTAACAGGTCTTTTGGTGGAGGCCCAATAGCTTATTTTATTCTTGTAGGCTAATTTGGGTATGGTAAGGGAATAATAGTGTGGGGGATCACTATTCACCAAGTATTATTCATAATACTATTCATGTAGCATTATTCATATGTCACTATTCATGGTGACATGACATAGACATGAGGTGACATAGGTGATGAGGTGTCTGGGGTGATATGGCATTAACCCACATAACAATTTTATATTATTAAAATGGTGGAAAAGTAAGTGGGGAAAAATTCTTCCTTTGGCCATGTGAAGGAATAGTAAAAGCACATGAGGGAGACAAATAGATTGGCAATCAAGTGGGGACACTTGGTAGAAGTCAAAAAAAGGACACCTTGCAGATGTGGGGGGGAAATGATTGGTAATCATGGAGAAACACATGGGAGAGGTCAAAAGGATAATATTGCACTGTGGGAGACAAAATGATTGCTAATCATGTGGGGACACATAAAGAAGGTAAAAGGAAGAATCATGAAGATCTTGCACATGGGAGAAACAAGGTGGGATTAGCACTTGAGGACTTAGAATGGTCAAAACTCATCATAAGATGTTCTAAGATAAGGTGAGGCAATAATATCATGAGGTTATTATTATCAATGAGACTCACACCCTTCTGAAGGTAGTTTCAAGCCTTCACAATCTGTTGAAACATGGAAACAATCTTAGGCTATGGTTAATCTAATCAGTGGATTGAATCTCTCGATTGTAAGGGCTAGCTCCCTTTGGTGTATCAATTAGGATCTCTACTCTACGCTACAAACTATCAAGAAAAAGGGAAGAAATAAAATTAAAGAGAAATCCTACCTAAAGATGGTGATACACCTAAATTTGATTGATCCACTCAATTTGAGCTTTTAAAAACACTAATCAGATAATAAACAAACTAAATTTTTAACCCTAATTGACCCTTATGCATCAGTATTTCATGAAAAAAAATTATCTTGTGATCAAAGCTTGAGAGAAATGATGGAATAGGCCTGATTCAAGGCACTAACCAGCCACTTATATCCACTGTAACATTAGTTAAAATATATTAAACATAAAACATAACTTGCATAATCTGATCAGCTAGTTTTTGGTAAGAATCAAGACTTGACAAGAAATAAAATTCTATCACATATGCAAATCACTGACATAAATACATTATACCAGCACCTTGGAGTCTAAAAACTATCCTTCTATTAATCTAAAAAGATTACACATCTCAAATTTTTGGTAGAGTATGGTCTTGCCAAAAAGAGTATACAATTCAAGGTTGAAAAGCCAACTAATATAGAAAAGATACAACAACCAAGAGATTGGTGCTAAAAATAGAAGAGAAGGTCAACTCTTACATTAATCAAGTCTAACTTGTGTTATCACAACCTTCAAATAATACTCTTTTTGTCTTTTGTCTTGCATGAAAATCTCTTTGGCATTGAAATTGATGGAGATCGCATTTCATAATCCTTATTTAGAATAAAAATTAAATTCTTCAAGATTGATCAATGTTCATGGGTCTTGCATGATGCTACAACAAAATTGAATTTAAAATCTACTTAAACTATTGAAACATTGAAAGCCTTCAACAAGCTAAACAAAAGTGCATGCATAAAATTCCATGTTGGCGTAGAAGGGATGAGGTGGACCCAAGTTTGATAAGTTAAACTCTTGCATGGAAATCCATGCCACATCTTGGACTGAGAAATGTACTTGAAACTGAGTTAGAAGTGACTAAAAGGCTTGAATTCCATGAAAACCAAGGAGAAGAGCATGGCTTATCAACTAGTCAACATAAGTGCAAGGTTTAGTCAAATCTAAGTTACTCCCTTTTGCATGAAAATATCTTGAAGATTGAGAAGCATGTATGAAATCTTAAATCAACTCCTTGGACAGGCATGGGTCTCTTGCTCTTGTGCATGTATTCTTTCAGGCTATTTATTCTCCTTCTTTCTCTTTGAGTTTATTTCCCACAGCTTTATACCTTATTTATTTCCATTGGATAAAATTTTTGAAGGAAATATATCTTTGGGCTTATCTTTGTCACCTTCTCATGGACAAATTATCTATGGGAATTGTCTCTTCATCTTCATTTCCTTCAAATAAATTGTCCAAAGGAAATATTTCCCTCTTTTGTTTAGTCTTTTGTAATTGTTTTGTACTTTACTTTGTGTCCATTTCCTTCAGATAAAAAGTCTGAAGGAATTCATTTTGTTCCTATCTTTCAGAACTTTCCTCCTCGTTCATTTTCTTCGAACAAAAAATCTGAAGGAATCCATTGTATAGAACCTTCACAAATTACCCTTCAGCTTTTCAAGTGACCCTTAGTTTTCTTATGGATTTTTTGATAATGATTGTCTTGAAGAGATTCTACCCTTCAGGTTTTGTGTAGAGTGTCCTTTTGGCCTTTCGGGCTTCTTAGAAAAACCCTTCAAAAGTTTTTTTGACTGTCCCTTTGTCTTTGAAAATGCCCTTTTTTGAAGGGCAGATACTCTTCAAGTTTTTTCAAATGATCCTTATAAAAGGTAAGGGACCTTCCAAACTTTGTAAATGCACCTTTCGGCAAAAGTGAAATAGACCCTCGTCTTTGTAAAGTACCTTTCAAGGTTTTACAATAGACCCTTCAGAAAATTTTAACGGTTCTTTCTTCAAAAAAATTACCTCACCCTTTTGAAATTGTCCCTTCGAATTTTTTCTAGTGCCCTTCGGGCTTTTATAAATGGTCCTTGAGAGAAATGTAAGTGCCCTTTGAAAAAGTAAAAAATGGACCATTGTCAAAGAAAAAAAGCCTTTCAGACAAAGTGAAATGGTCCTATTGTCCTTTTTATTTCCTTTGAACAAAAAGTCTTAAGTAAATCTTAAAATATCCCTTCTCGAAGAAAATGGGCTTTGGTCTACACCTTTTGGAGAAATTGAATAGTCCACTTGCCTTTCTGAATTCCCTTTTTCCAAAAGAAAGGTACCCTTCGGCTTTCTTGCAAGTGTCCCTTTCTCACAGACAAATTGAAAAGGTCTATTCTTTCAAAAAAATGTCAAGGTCCTCTTGCCCTTTAGCAAAATTGAAATGGTCCTTTAGGATTATGAACAAGCCCTTCAAAATTTTGAAATGCACCATTTGAAAGTCTAAAAAGGTCCTCTTTCTTTGAAAAATGCCTTTCAGGCTTTATGAAGAGAACCCTTCAGCATTGGTGAAATGGACTTTCCCGAACCTTTGAAACTGACTTTTCTAAAGTAAAAGAAACTTTCAAAAAAATTGAAATGATGCCTTAGAACTTTGAGATGAACTTTTCTAAAAGAATAAGAGCCCTTCGAAAAATTTGAACAAGCCCAATTCCTAACATTTGGACAAAGAAGCATGATTATGCAAATTTTAGAATGATAAGGGTGATAATTTGACCTATGAAGTAAAAATTGTCAATAGTTATCTCACACATGTGGGGTAAAGGATACTTTTGATGAATAGTGCTAAGGGGGACAAAAGTTTTCTTGCCATTCTCTCATTCTTCCCACTTCTCTCTCTTCACTCTCATGCATTCTTTTTCAATTTCTTTAAGTATGGATTTCTCCATTGTTCTAACCATTCTATGTCAAAACAAAACCCCTTATTGTATTTGAACTTACATGTTCAACCCCACTCTCTTTGGATTAAAACCCATTGGGTTGTAATACTAGTCTAGGTGGTGAAAGATTCCACCCTTGCTAGTTGTAATTTATTCTTCTTTACAGCTTTCAATTTATCTTTGTATGGGTTGTATTTACTCATTGTGGCATCATATTAGAAGGTTTGCAATTCATATTTATGGACATTCCAGTATGTGTTGATTTTGGAGATTAGATCATAAGTGAGTCTCTTAGTAATATGATATGTTATGTCATGTGTATGTTTAATTATAAATCTAAAAATTATAATATCTAGGTGATTTAGGGAGTGTAAAAAATCTAAGTTTATGTGTCATTAGTGTTTTAAAAAGTTTATTTGTTGTCATTCATGTTTTTTAGTAAATATCTTGTAAAAGGGATATTTCAGTGGTATTAGAGCAACATTTCAGTCTACAGAGTGTAGATCATGAGAAGATCTTACAACATCCCAATCTACAATTATTTAGGGATAAGTAATTTTGAGAAGGGAGGACTATAATGTCCCCTACTTCCTAAAAGGACTTTTTACGAAGGCCTAATAGCTTATTTTATTCCCATATGCTGATTCGGGTATGATAAAGGAATAATAGTGTGGGGGATCACTATTCACCAAGTACTATTCACATGTCACTATTCATGGTGTCATGGCATAAACATGAGGTGACATAGGTGATGAGGTGTTTGGAGTGACATGGCATTGACCAACATAGCAATTTTATATTGTCAAAATGGTGGAAAAGTAAGTGGGGCAAAATTCTTCTCTTGGCCATGTGAAAGAATAGTAAAAGCACATGGAGGAGACAAATAGATAGGCAATCAAGTGGGGACACTTGGTAGAATTCAAAAAGAGGACCCATTTCACATCTGGAGGAATAAATTGTTTGCTAATCATGGAGAAATGCATGGGAGAAGTCAAAACGAGAATCTTTCACATGTAGGAGACAAAGTGATTGTTAATCATGTGGGGACACATAAAGAAGGTCAAAGGAAGAATCATGAAGATCTTGCACATGGGAGAAACAAGGTGGGATTGGCACTTGAGGACTTGGAATGGTCAAAACTCATCATAAGATGCTCTTAAACAAGGTGGGGTATGAGCTCATGAGATTATCTCACACATGTGTGGGGTAAAGGATACTTTTGATTAATAGTACTAAGAGGGACAAAATTTTCCCTCCCATTCTTTCATTCTTCCCACTTCTCTCTCTTCTCTCTCATGCATTCTTTCCCAATTTCTTTAAGAATAGATTTCTTCATTGTTCTAACCATTTTATGTCAAACCAAAACCCATTATTCTATTTGAACTTACATGTTCAACCCCCCTATCTTTGGATTAAAATCCATTGGGTCACTGAAATATCCATTTTATAGTATATTTAATAAAACACATCAATGAAAACAAATAAACTTTTTAAAACACTTATGACACATAAACTCAGATTTCTTACACTCCTTAAATCACTTATATATTATAATTTTTAGATTTATAGTTAAACATACACATGACATAACATATCATATTACTAAGAGACTCACTTATGATCTAATCTCCCAAATTAGTACATACACCTCAGATCTAAATTGCAAACCTTCTAATATGATGCCATAATGAGTAAATACAACCCATACAAAGATAAACTGATTTGGATAATAACATATATGTATTGGAAATCATGTTGAAAATAATGTATTACAAGAAATGGAGTATTGGAACTCTCTTGCATTACAAGGTATGCAAACCTAACACAAATGGATGAAATCCCACACAATTTATACTCTAAAACTTGTAAAAAACACACTGAAAACTCCACACACTTGCACACTAGAATATAAAAACACCTGCATTCTATAAACTAAAATTTGAAAACCTACTCTCTGCATACTGGAAGATAAAATATGTAATGAAGAATAAATTACAACTAGCAAGGGTGGAATCTTTCACCAGTGAGACTATTATTACAACCCAATAGATTTTAGTCTAAAGAGAGGGGGGGTTGAACATGCAAGTTCAAATATAATAAGGGGATTTGGTTTGATATAGAATGTCTAATAACAATGGATAAATCCCTACCTAAAGAGGTTGGGAAAGAATGCATGAGAGAGAAGAGAGAGAAATGGGAAGAATGAAAGAATGAGAGAATGGGAGGGAAAATTTCATCCCCCTTAGCACTATTCATCAAAAGTATCCTTTACCCCACACATGTGTGAGATAATCTCATGAGTTCATGGCCCACCTTGTTTAAGAGCATCTTATGATGAGTTTTTACCATTCCAAGTCCTCAAGTGTCAGTCCCACCTTGTTTCTCCCATGTGCAAGATCTTCATGATTCTTCCTTTGACCTTCTTTATGTGTTCCCACATGACTAGCAGTCACTTTATCTCCCACATGTGAAAGATTCTCATTTTGACTTCTCCCATGTGTTTCTCCATGATTAGCAATCAATTTATCCCCCCACATGTGAAAGGGGTCCTCTTTTTGTCTTCTACCAAGTATCCCCACTTGATTGCCAATCTATTTGTCTCCTCCATGTGGTTTTACTATTCTTTCACATGGCCAAGAGAATAATTTCACCCTACTTACTTTTCCACCATTTTAACAATATAAAATTACTATGTGGGTCAAGCTATGTCACCCCAAACACCTCATCACCTATGTCACCTCATGTTTATGCCATGTCACCATGAATAGTGACATGTGAATAGTGTTACATGAATAGTACTTGGTGAATAGTGATCCCCCACACTATTATTCCCTTACTATACCTAAATTAACCTATAAAAATAAAATAATCTATCGATCCTCTGTCAAAAGACTTTTTAGTAAGTAGAGGACATTACACAAGTAATTACAGCTCAATGATAAATACAATTAAATACAATCTAATGTACATATAGACATATGACTCTCCAGAGCATGAGTTTTTTAGACTCTTCAGTATCTGTGACAATCTCAAGTATCATCTCAATAGTAGTACTATTGTGGGAAGGGAGAGCATCATCCAATCACTTTTTCACACCAATCAATACTAATGATCCTCCACACTAATATCATCAGGTTATGGTCCTCACTTCATGGATAAGTAGATAGTGATGGTGCAGAAATCTAGAGAGACTAGTAAGTACCTGTGTGTTGTATGATTCTAAACTAAACATGAAGTATGTCATAGAAATTTGTTCTATTGTAAGATATCACACTAACATGTGAACCACACTTTTAAAATTATAACATCTCACTAAACATACTTTGGCCTAAATCTTTATAAATAATAAATGATAATGATCTAGATCAATCAATTTTATACACCCCGCTTGATTGGACTGATTTCATCTAACATTACAATGCCAGTAAGCTAGTGAATTCCATCTCATTCCTTACTCTACATTGGCAATACAAATTGATCAAATACAAATTCAACCACAAGATTCATCAATTTACATCTCACTAGAAAATGCATCACACGACACATTATACATAGGAGTAATAACAACATATATTGAATCTATCAGACATATGCATGATACTTTCATTATATTCTATCACATACTAAAAATAATGATTACAAATATATCACCTAGATAAACATATAATTTAACTATATAATTTAGAAAATATAATTGTTTTTCAATTATCGATACCCTATGACAACCTATATTACTACAGTCTAGTATTCTAATATTTAATTACCAATTTTTCACAATCAATCAATCATAAGAAATAGACTCAAATACACTAAAACACAAGTGTCTTACAAGTAACTACTTATAACAAAACAAGTCATCGTTTCCATGGAAAATAATAAAATTTCAACATAGCATTTGATAAACTCTCAAAGTTTACATGCATGCATACATAATTCTGTCAATTGTAAAAAAATACACACTATCCACAGCAATAACTAGTATATATATAGTATACAGACAAATGTAGTTAAGTATAATAGCTATAGTAAGTACCACTTGGGTACAACATATTTTTATATTGTAGTACCCTATGATATCCCATACTACCATAGGTTCCTAACTACATAACAATACATAAATCAAACTTATGAATTTCAAGACTCAACTGATCAATGTAGATAAAAATAAGCAAATAGTAAAGTATTATACCACTTGAGTGTATTGTACATACAAACATACCAAGATATCTCAACATAAAAACATGCATCATGATACACCATTATGCATTACATATAACTATACATTTAGCACACTCATAGTATGCAAATTCACATACGTATTCCATATTTAATGCATCTGATAACAGTGAATTTCATTATTAATAATGAGTCAGATAAATCTATTATCATATTCACTCATTTATTTCTAAGAGATTATTGTAAAGGTTATAGTTTTTTTATTCCTATGTAATTTAGTGACTTATAAAATCATCTAATGAATTACAGGTACAATCTCCACATACGAGCACTTGCACATCTTAGTGTGCACCTCATGTAGGTATTTTAATGTTATTTCATTTCAAAACTATGGTTTAACATTTTAGTTGTAACTTCTAAGCATATAAATCAACAAATGAAGTAGCTATAAATACAAGAAACATATTTTGCATATCACAACTAGAAGAATCAAAACTTTATTTTTCTGAAACACAAATAATCTAGTTTCACAACCAATTTATATTTGGAAGTTTACAAGTAATCATTGCTAAATTAGTCTAGGTCAATCTTTTAATATTTCTCCTAAGAATATTACTTAAAGGAATCCACCCCATGTTTTGACTGTACTTCATAAACACTTAACTTCATATATTGTCAAATTTTTGTATAACAATTTTTTAATAAATAAGAGATTTTAAAGCTCTTCAGGATTAACTTTTTATAGAGGATAATTATGTTCAACCGTTCAACTCTAAAGTTAATTCACTCTATATTTGATAATAGATTATTTAATTAATCAAATTTGAATCTAATAGTAATCTGATAATCCATAACCAATCAATTTAGGGAATCTTAAGCTTTTTTTCAATCATTTAGGTATAAACAAACACACATGAATTTATAAAATACATATTACTACATTTCTGGAGTCATATCAAATATACTCACGTGAAGTTTAAAATATATATGTACTTCTCAAATATTATTTTTAAGCCAATAACACATCTACTCTCTTGGGGTTCTAAGATAAACTAATAAACAAGTTTACGCCTATTTTCAATATTTCATAACTTGTTATTAATTCAGATACATAATCTGCTTTCTCCACTATGAGTGTTAATCTATGATTTTTGAAAGATTTAAACATCAGTTTATTTTTTTGACTATTTATAAAACTCATAAGTTTTCTACTCTATTAGATAAATAAGTCATAATATCCTTATTAGGTTTAAATACATCCTTTAGCATTACCAGATGTCCGAATAAAAAAAACACATTTATTTCTCATTTAATAAATCATGTTCATGGTTTGGATCTAGACCAAAATAAATAATAATATATTTTTCTAAGATAAAGACTAATAATTTTTTGAAATCATACTAATATATTTACCCAAAATATATTAAATATATTTTTTCAAAATAGATAACTATATATATTTTTCTGAAACATATAATAATTTATTTTTCTAAAAAAAGCTAACAATTTATATTTCTGAAATATATAATAATTTATTTTACTGAAAATAGCTAACAATATTTTTTTCTAAAATATATAATAATTTATTTTTTGAAAATAGCTAACAATATATATTTCTTAAATATATAATAATTTATTTTTCCAAAAATAGGTAACAATATATTTTTCTAAAATATATAATAATTTATTTTTTCGAAAGTCCTAGCAATTTATATGGCCATGCCTTCGTGCAAAACTGAATATATAAATAATAATATATTCTCCTTGCTAATTTAATTCACCATTACTTTGGGCAGAGCAAATTGTTAATATGTACAGGGCGTATATATAATTTCATTTTTATTATCTATGGGCATCAATTATGATGCTGGAATTTTATATAAATAAATATTTTAATTATTTAATTTGTTGAAACGCTATAGATCAAACCATTATAAGAGACCAATTTTCATTGGACACCATACAAGAAAAAGTACTAATTTAAGACCAGAATTAAAATTTATTGATTACGGGTTAAGCGGATCTGTTTGCGATGCCAACATTGGAAGAATTAACAAATTAACACTAGATTCTAGAATGCCCTATGCATATAAATCCATAATGTTGGCTGGAACAAATAATAGTTAAAAAAAATAGATCTATAAATTGGCACTTTAAAAGATAATTCCTATTATCCTAAATAACTCTCTCTTCTAGCGTTTATTTCCCACATAATCGGTATAATAGATAATGTATAATTATTATCTAATTATCAAGTAGACCTGATATAACACAAATCACTATATCTAGAGGTGGCGATCTGTGTTTTAGATTAATTCATATACCAACATTATTTAGATAGTATAATGGTCGTTGTTCTTTTCTTTTATATTCTTAAATGACAAATAGCATACAATGTTTAGATAATCACAGGAAATAACACTTCAAACAAGTAACAAAAGCAATTATTTTAAAATACATTTCTACTATGACTATTTGCAGTGTGTATGTGTGTAGGATTTTTTCAGCTATCTGTTGATCAGTGATGTCTCCATTTACAACACCCTCTTCGATGATGTTCTCCCTGTGACACGTTCAAGGGAAAAATTCTCTTAAATCTACCTCACAACACATAAGTAATTAGATCTTTTCACATGATAATTATAAGCAATAATATGTAACTGAAATAATTCATTAATATGTTTAAAATGTAAACGCATAAATAAATTAGTTTACAGTAAGTAATCTTGTATTAAAATCTAACTAAACAACATTTTATCTCAAAATAGTATAAATCTCAAGCTTAGTCAAAAATAAATTCAAATCTAAATTTGTTAATTGCAGATATCTATGAATAGTTTAGCAAGTTTGCTTGATAAAGAATTGGGATGTAACACTAACCATTTTATTATGCATTTTAACATGTGTTAATTAATGTGGTGTGTTCAAGGTTCTAACTGATTTTTCTATCATCCTTTGACATCTCCATCTATGTCACTCTATCCAATGATGTTTTCCCTCTATCATGCTTTAAGGGATGAATTTTTTGCATCAACTTCACAACAAGTAGGTAGTTAGATCAAAACATCATGATATACATACATCATAAAATATAAATAAAATAATAAACTAACACGATCATAATGTAAACATGTACATGATAGCTAACTCATATCAATATAAACATGTAACCTAAATAAAATTCTATTGTCTCATAACAATATATATCTCAAAGCTTAGTCAAAATTAACCAAATCAACTATGTCAACTATAAATATCCATGGCTAATCAAATAGTTTACTTAGTGAGGAATTGAGATGTAACATCCTTCCTCTTAAATCTAGTCATCATCTCGAATGACTCTTATTCAAACATAAGTTTTAAATTAAAAATATTGTTTAACAAAAAAAATAACATAGTATAATAGTATCTAATCAAGCAAATAAATGTGAAAATCTCTTGTAAAATTCTTCATAATCTTCCTAAGTAACATTATCCTCAGAGTACTGGTCCCACTAGATCTTGCACTATGACATATCTCTATTATGAAAATGAAATTTGGAAGTGTAAGTTATCCTGATTGATTCTACTATGATCACCTCGAGATCCAAAACTTGTAAAGCATTTCAATTTAATATATGCATAGAATCAGTAATATACTTTTTAAGATAAGAAACATAGAAGACATTATGTAATAAAGTTAGGGCTGATGGCAAAGCAAGCCTATACGCTATAATATTGACCACTTTTAACACTTTGAAGGGTCTCAGATATCTCGGTGATAGTTTCACTAACTTCACAAATTTAATTAAATTCTTATGTGACTTAACCTACAAGAACACTTTATCACCTATTGCAAAGTGTCTTTCTATCCTCTTCAGATCTGCATAACTCTTTTATCTATCATTGGTCTCAAAAAATCGCTACTTGATTATTCTGACTTTCTTTTTTATTTTTAAAAGCATCTTAGATCTAAAGACTACCCTGTCCTCCAACCTGTCCCAATTGATTGGTATCCTGCACCTTCTTCCGTATAGTGCCTCAAATGATGTCATATTCAAAACTGATTAGTATGAATTATTGTATACAAACTCAACTAATGAAAGATAATATTCCCACTTATATTAATAATCCATGTAATACATATGAAGAAGATATTCTAACACCTAATTAACTCTATCAGTCTGTTCATTAGTCTTTAGGTGATATGTTGTATTAAAATTTAGTTACGTACCCAAAATTAAATTCAGATTTATTCAAAATCTATAATTTATCTTCAGATCATGATTTAAAATAATCTTCTCCAAAAATCCATGTAATCTATACACTTCTTTTACGAACCTCTCTGTAAGGGTAGATGCATCATCTGTTAAATTACCCGATATAAAATGAGTCACTTTTGTTAGTTTGTCAACAACTACCAAGATCATATCATGCCTATTACATGACATAGGTAAATCTTAGACAAAGTTCATAATGATCACCTACCACTTCCTTTCTGGTAGATCACGTGTATATAACAATCCATCTGGATGTATATGCTCAATTTTTTCTCATTGACTTTTCAAACATTACAACACATAGTTTGCTACATTTTTATTAATTCCCTTCCTGAAATACAATGGTCTAAGCTCTATCATGAGTTTGGTTACTCCCAAATGTCTTGATTATGAGACATTATGCAATTATTTTAGCACTATGATTTATACATTCTTTTGATGTAACACATACATCTTTCTATTGTAACACAAAAGGCCATCACTCTTCAATCTGAATCTTTTATACTGAGTATTTTAAGCATTCTCAGATAATGTTTTTAGCTATGATCATAAAATTTGTTTCATGGTGATAATTCAATAACCCAATCCTTAAAAGTACTTCTGATAGTAGCTAAGATTATTATGTACCTTCTGTGATAAAGGGCATATACTCTATTTTTTCTACTTTTGATATAGCTGATATCAAAATCGTAATCAAACAAGAACTCAAGCTATTGTCTCTAACGAGCATTCAAATTAAGTTGGGTAAAGATGTATTTTAGTCCTAAAATATCCATCTTGAGCTCAAATAATTTTCCTAATAAGTAATGCTACCACACTTGCAAAGCATGTACAATCAATGCAAGTTCCAAGTCATAAGGGGCATATTTAAGCTCATAAGACTTTATATTTTATGACTCATAAGTCACCACTACACCATCTTGCATAAGGACTCCTTCTAGTCCATCCCCTAAAGCATTTGTGATCACTAAAAATTGATTATTGAAGTCAAAAACTCTTAACACTTGTGTTGATGTAAGCGTTATTTTTAATTCTTGGAAAGTTACTTTGCACTTCTTTGTTCAAATAAAACTATGGTTTTTTAATTGCAAATAAGTAATTAGATTAACTATCTCAGAAAAATTTAGAACAAACTTTTTGTATAGCCTACTAACCCCATGAAACTTCTTATCTCGTGCACATTCTTCAGTACCGGCCATTCTATAATGCCTCTATTATTTCTCATACTGTCTTCAAGATAATATATCCTAAATATTAGACTTTCTTTTAAAAATGTGCACTTAGATATTTTATCATATAATTTGTGCTTCTGCAACCATTTCAAAATTAATTCCAGATGTTGAAGGTTTTTCTCTTCATTCTTTGAGTATATAAGAATGTCATCCAAAAAAACCAAAATAAAGTAATCAAGCTAATCTCTAATTACATTATTCATTCTATTCATGAAAGTTTTTAGAACACTAGTCAACCTAAATGATAACATTATTAACTCATAGTGCCCATACTGAGTTTTAAATGATGTTTTCAAAATATCTTCATCCTGTATCCTTAATTGATGATATCCCACTCTAAAATCAATCTTAAAAAAGACCATTTCTCCTTGCATTCGATTGAAAACATCATCTATATGAGGTAGATGATACCTATTTTTGATAGTGAACTTATTCAATATTCTATAAGCAATGCAAAGTCAAAGGGTACCATCCTTCTTCTTGACAAAGACAACTGATGCACCCCACGATGACACACTTAGCCTGATCAACCTCTTTACCAATAATTCTTGAAGTTGAGCCTTCAATTCAACCAACTTAGTTGTTGTCATCACGTATGGTGCCTTAGACTATGGTTCTAAATCAGGTATGATGTCGATAGAAAAATCAAACTCAAATCTAAGAGGCAAACATGATAATTATTCTAAAAATACATCATGAAAATCTCTAAAAAATGAGCAATCTTAAAGAGATGGTTTCTTAGGTTCCTCCAATTCATTTATCTTGATGATAAATGTCACCCTTTTCCTTGGGCTCTTTTATGTTACATTATGAAAATCTGTCTAAGCCTCAACTCTCTTTTCTCGCTCTAGATTTGTGTTTGATTTTTAAAATCATCAAGACACTCAACCTTCTTCAAGTAGTAGTCAACCTTGGCCTTATATTTCCAATATAGTTAAATTTTAATATCACATCATATGACCCTAATTGTGTTACATACAAATCCATAACTATTGTGAATTCAATCAACCTAATTTCTGCTTCAACTCAATACTTGTCAAACTTGACTTTTGAGTCACTCATATTGTATTGACCATGCATTTGTCATTACTTCAGCTCTTCTAATTAATTTAATGAGCATATTAGGAGTTATAAAACATTATGTGGCTCTTGTATCTATCAAAATGGAAACTGGATGGTTAAACAAAGCACTTGATAACTCTACAAATAATACCTAAAATTTGACTTGTCGATTATCTATTGTTGCATGAATCTACTACTAAAACTACCCTATTATGGATTAGGACCTTTTCCCTTTGACTTATTCTAAGGGCAATCATAAGCATAATGGTCATCTTCACAAATGAAACAACATATAGGTGCTCCTTTCTTATTATTTTGTTGGTTTCCATTGAAACTACCTTTGCATTCATTGCCCTATTTCTTGCTCCCTGAATCATTATTGCACTTGGAATTCTAAGTTTTGAACTACTTCTTGGAGTCTCCACTCCTCTATTTCTAATTCTTATTTTTTAAGGTTGACTTATAATTTCTAAACTTTTTTTTTTAACTTGTCATTGGCCTGAGAAAGAAACTTCAACTTCTATTCATGTTTAATTGTCTTCTCAAAGACCTGATCCATGATAGAAGGTCCATGAACATCTGCCTTTCTATCAATCTAAGGTTTTAATCCCATCATAAACTTCCTAATCCTAAACCTTTCATCTCTCTGGTACTGAGGTACGTACTTCAAAAGTTTAGTGAAATGCTTCCATTACTCATTCATTAATAAATCTCTCTACTTCAGATTCTATAAATTTATGAGCTTCTAATCAAAATAAAGCTATAAGATCTACCATGACCTGAATAATGCCACAAACTTATCTCAAGTAGTAGAGTTCGAGTTAAGATTCATTTTCAACCTCTTATTGTCCCACCACGTAGCTACCTCTCTAGCCAACTAGTATGCTCCCCAAACTGTCTTAATGACCTCAAAGTAGTTTCAAATTTTGAAATACTTCTTTATCTCATTCAACCATGCCTTAGCTCCATCACCTAGAATAGTCCCATCAAACTTAGATGGGTTCACCTTCTTCATGTCTCTATCCAACTCTATTGCTACCTGAGCTCTAGCATCCTTAAGATTTTTTTGTTTAATGGGATGTTTTTTAGGTATGTCCTATTATTCTACTTCTATATGGCTATGAACCACTTACTTTAAAGCTATAATCTGATCCTTGGTTTCATTTATGGCTATTAGGTTCTGATCCATCTTTGCTGACTACTCAGTGATAAATCGACTAAGATCAAATAGAGAATCACTGTCATTAGTGTTTGATGGACCCTCTATGAAAACTCTAACTTTCACCATCCTTTTTTCTATCAACAAAAGGATATAAAAATGTTAATGAACTCATTAGGTCCTAGAGTTTGAGTCATAGCTCTGATACTATATGTAACATACCCACTGAGATTACCTAGAAGTACATTATTTGTTTAATTTAAATACATATACTGTAAATAGATTATGATATGAGAATATAATTAGTGATCATATAAAATACTCTAAGTGAGATAACTATAAATGAAGTATAACACATCATACATCTCTAATCACTATTATCCTAAGAATCATATTATAATACAAATGTAGAAAGTAATTATAGTAAACTGGCCACACTTGTTACATGTCTACAATCATTATTTTCAATGTAAAATAAATAACTATAAATATTCATGATAATGTTTCAATAATAAGTACAATATAATATAAAGTACATATATAAGATACATGGCTCCTCAAAACATAGTTTTTCTAACTCTAATATTTGTGACAATCTCAAGTGTCGTCTCTAAGTAAGTACTATTGTGAGGAGGGAGAACATCATCTGAGTACTTTTTCACATCAACTAAGGACTAATGATCCCTCACACTAATTTCATTAGGGAATGACCCTTCTTTTATGGATGAGTAGATAATGATGGCACATGAATCAAGAGAGATAAGCTAGTACCTATGTACTGAATGATTTCTAAAATTAAACATATGGTGTATCATATAAAACTTGTTCTATTGCAAAATATTGCACAAACATGTAAATCATACTCATGAAATGACAATGTCTCACTAAAAATTATTTTGGCCAAAGTTTTCAAGAATAATAAACAATAATGATTTATAGATCAGTCAAAATACATACATGCCACTTGATTGGATTGTCTTTATCTGGCATTATGATGCTAATAATCTAGTAAAATCTGTCTCACTCCTTATTCAATATCAATAATATGAGATTGGTTAGCATAATATAACCAAAAGATTCATATAATTTACATCTTACAAACAATCATATCACATAACATGCTAAGTATAGGAGTAATCAAAAAACATATATTTATTCTATCAAACATATGAATGAATTTCACATTATTATCTATCCCACACTATAAATAATGACTATAATTTATATCACCTAGGTAAAATAAATTTAACTATAGATTTTAATTACCATAATTAGTTTCCAAACATACTACACCCTATGATAACTCATATTATCATAGTTTAGTATTTTAAGTAAAACTACTAAGTACCTCTACCAATCAAATAAAGTAGTCATAAATACATTAAAAAATAAGCTTCTATTCAAGCAACTAGATATAACAAAGCAAGTCTGAGTTTACATGAAATATAAAATTCTTTATTTTAATATTTTTTATATTCTCAGGGGTTATATGCACGCAATACATAAAGCTTTATTATATATAATTCTATAATATAGTTTATAACCACTTGTAGAACTATAGTTAGAGGAACACACCCCTACATTCAAATATAAGTTAATAGGCATAAGTATACCTATGTTCTTTATAAGAATAATGTTAATAATTCATAAATATATAGCTTATTAAGTGTTATATCTATGCTATGATTTTGTTTATAGGTTATATATATGAAAAGTGATCCCGCATCATAGAGTTTATGATGATATAATGAAAGACTACGTTTACCTATATAGGTCTCACATGTTTTACCCAAACCATGTTATGATATCAATAAGTTTATAGCTACATAAATGCCAGTATAAAAAAATATAAATGTTATGATTAATTACATGATAATACTTAAGACATTAGGTGATCTTATATTATCACTCCACGAGCTAACAATCACAAGATATAAGCTCTATGCCTATTTAAAGTGATCTACAAATCTTAGTCTCATTTTATCTATAAACTAGATTTGACAAAAACATTGACAAGTATATTATAATCAAATGGCTACCTACTATTATGATAGTTTATAATCTACATGCCACGACATTGGACAAACAAGAGTCCACAGTAAGGTATGTATGAATAAACTAATCACTAACCAAAATACTCTTCATCAAATAAAATGTCCACATCAAAGATATTTAACAAGAGTTATTGGTATTAAATATTGGTCATAACCCTATCCATTGTATTAAATATCATGCATTTTTTAGTATGGAATATTAGTGCTACAGCATTAAACAGACCATCGATATAACTCGAATATATGCTAAGGATTTTATTAATCATTTTCTAAGTCATACAATCATGGTTATATCACTTTATCCAATACCAACACTTAATGATCCTATCAATCATGAATCTAATTCTGAGAGTAAAAGGCATCGATGGTTCATTTACTGTTAAATACAATCTCCCTAAATAAAAGGGTGTCAACTAGTTTTAACTTATAAATTTCTACGTGTCAATGATGGATATGATTCTAAGTATATAAGGTGTTAACATTTAATTCACTGTGTTTTTACCAAGTTAAACAATAAAACCTATAAAAAATTTAATCGCTATACTATTCCACTACTCAAATTACCCTATTACCTAGATGGAATAATCACACAAGTCACTAGATTTAGACAGTTTAAAACACTACATGGCAATTTTGATCATTGCATAACCAAATCACCAATCTACTAGATATGTATAAAGATATAGTAATAATTGGTTCAACGTACAGGTTATCTAAAACTTATTATGAATTAAATTCATACAAAATCATATCGTTACATATTATATTTTACATAGGTTGAGCAGTCTAATTTAATATATCACCATTTATATTGGCATCTTAGCATACAGTCTTAGTATGGGAAAATTTAGTATATATATTGCTAAGTTTTATCTAATATTTGAAATCATTTTTACTGATGGGTCACCGCCTAACTTACAGTCTCAAAATTCTAATATTCTCCTAAAATGATATGTCGACACTATCTTATATTTTGGTGACATACAGTTTGCTACTCTTACTCATGCATATATCTTATATTTTTGGTGAATATATAACCTAAATGAGTCAATTTATCCACATATTTTTTAATATACTAATATATTTTTATTCTTTTGCATATCTATTAAATATAAGTAGGTTGGGTGTGGATCGACCTCTATCTATTGCTGGAAGAATTTTAGCATATACTCTTTTTACTTAGAATGCCTAGATCAAAAATTCTTTGCCAAATTAATTCAATGATAAATGATTATCTAAACACACAGAGAAATTAAATTTTTTATCATGGCTAAGTTCCTACCTAGCATCCTGTTTGATTTTTTTTTTTGTACTTGTTCTTGCTTCCTCTCAAATCTCTACTAATGCCTCTTCTCTTCTGTGAATCCTCTGTGTGCTATGCCCCTCTCCCTGTGCTACGCCTTTCTCTCCTAAAAAAATTACTTATGATCCTCTTTTAATAATATCTATTAAGATGAAAAGGGTGTAGTCTTTTTCTTTAAAAGATTTTTTTTCCTTTGTTTTTGTTAATATTTTATGTATTTCTTTCTTTTAGTTTTTCTCAAATTTAGACATTTCCATTTTATTTATTTTTTATTGTTTTTTATTTTCTTTTTTTTCATTTTTTCTCCTAAATAGAAAATTTTTATTTATTTTTACAATAATTATAAAAAACAAGTAAATTCACTCATTTAATTAGCATCTTCAAATGCCATAATAATTTAATGATAAATTCATAAATTAATAACTTATATTTAATTTAACTATGTAAATCATGTTTCTACTAGCATTTAATGATCACACATAGTAATCATGCAAAAAAGAGTTCTATTAAACCATTTAAACTATACTAAAAAATCATGAGCAAACAATTATCGAATGCAAGCAGAAATAAATACATTATGCTAACTATTTTATTATGCATTCTAACATGTGCTACCTAATGTGGTGTGTACAAAGTTCTAGCTATTTTCTTTGTCATTCTCTGACATCTCCATTTACATCACCCTCTCTGATGATATTCTCTTTCTATCATGCTCTGAGAGATGAGTTCTACTGTGTCAACCTCACAACAAGCATATAGATAGATCATAACATCATGATATGCATACATCATAGAATATAGCTAAAATAACAAATAAATATGATCATAATGTAAACATATACATGACAACTAACTCATAGCAATGTAAACATATAACCTCAAAAATATCTTACTATCTCATAACAGCATATATCTTAAAGCTTAGTCAAAATTAACCAATCAACTATGTCAACTATAAATATCCATGGATAATCAAATAGTTTACTTAGTGAGGAATCAAGATGTAACAATGTTTGATTTTTTTGATTGATTTATTCTTCTTTAAAGAATCTTAATCTGATAAATGATATCTTGTTGAACTCATAGAATGTTGATGCTAATGATAGTTCTAATTTTGATGCCAATTTATTATTTAAGATGGGCTTGTCCACACGAAAGGCATTTTGATGTTTATTATCAAAAAGTACCTTTATCACTTAAGGCATACAGTTTTGGGTGATGGAAGGTTTGATATGTTATGAGAGATGGATTGATAGGCCAAGGATGGTGTTGTCAAAGATGGGTTCATCAAGGACTAGTAGTTCATCGAAGATGGGTGGTTGGTCAAAGAGATTTTGACCTAGGATGGGTGATTGGTCAAGAGATGGTTCATCAAATATGGATCCTTCATTAAAGATGGGTGGGTGAATAATGATTTGGGATTGGTCAAAGATGGGTGATTCAATAAAAATAGATTCATCGAATATGGATTGATCAATGATAAAGTGATTGTATTGACCTTTACTTAAAAGTGAAGGAATTTGATTATGATTTGGAAGGGGATCTTGGTAAATCCCTAATGGATGATTTTTAGACTTTGATATACATATTCCTTTGGTAAATTATGGTCCTAGAGGGTCAATGACATGACATAGCTAGATTGTTGGATTTGTTGTGGCTCTAAGACGTAATGGGTGTTGGATAGCATATTGTTTGATGTTTATGACTCAGGGGAATTTGATGTCAGATTGGTGGATGAAGGGATTATAAGGGATGTTATGTGGGATACATGTTGACTAATCTATAGGATTTGGTCAATATTTTATTAACGTTGGGATTATGGGATTATGGGATGTCATGGGATTTGATGTAGGATTAGTTGATTTTTAGATTAGTTGATGTGACTTGATTAGGATTTTATATTTAATTAGATTATTAATTCCGAACATTTGATGTGATTATTCTCATATTAGATTTCAAACTTGATTTGCATGGAATAAAAGATGTATGTTGTGATTTTGTCATTTCTAATTGACAAGAGTGGGAGATTGAATGGAAAGACAAGGATACAATTTGAATTTGGATGTTTAATTGATTTGGAATTGATGTGATTTAATCAAAATAAACCTAATTTGACTTTGTTTCAATTTTGACTTTGGACTTTGATTGGACTTGATCAAAGTTGACCAAATTTGACTTGATTGGACTTGGTCAAAGTTGACCATATTTAATGTTAACTTTAGTCAAAGTAAACCTCAAAGTTTGATTTTTTAACTTTATTTGACTTGGAAAAGTTTGACTTTAACTTGATGTTTGAAGGTTGACCTTGAAAGGTTTGACCCAATTTGACTCAATTTGACTTGATTTGGAAAATGTGGACTAGATTTGAATAATTGGTTTGGAATTAGATATTGGTCAAAATAGATCTAATTAGGTTTTAAATGTGGTTCAAATTGGATAGAGTAACAATATAATGTGAATAATGTAACATTTCTATTGGATATAATGTCTCTTGATTTTCACAGAGTAACACCTTAACATCTAATGTTATAATTAGATGTAATAAGGTAAAACTTAGGAAATTTAGACTTATTTGATGTGTATGGAATAACACACAATATGGGTATTGAAAACAAATGAGCAAACACACAAGTATAAGCCCTGTGCTTAGTGATAAATGAGTGTACAATGTCACCACCAACCCCTCAATCTACTCATGCAAAGCAGTGAATAAGTTGGACTCCCAACCCTCACTAAGCATATGTATGTGATGAATAATAGTCAAGAATGGTATTTTCCTTATACTATGTGTTGTTTGTGGTCAAAGGTCTTAATCTAAGCATAAACAAGTTTATTTAGGCATGTCCCCTATATACCTTGTAGTATGTTGGGGCCCAAGTCTATGGAAGATGATAGTGATGGGATTTATGAAAGGGTTTAATCCTTTCATAACCACTCCCCCATAAGACATCAATGTAGGGTCACTAGAAATTACTCCTTGAGAGTGTTGTTTGAAACTTGAGGTTAGAGAAAAACTCCTTACCTTGATAATTGTGCTTAAAATACATAACCGCTTGGATAATGTCAACAACTCCTCTTAGTTTATATACTCAACTAAAATATGGGGTTGGTACACATGTTGAGGGATGAAATCCCAGTCGCTATGCCCTAAGGACTCATAATTGATGATAAAGTCTAACTCACATAGCTAAAAACAAAAAAGGAAAATAAGTTATTTTTTATCTTTAGGGTACCACGAGGGGGAAGAAGAGAGCATACACATGTCAAATTATCACAAATAAAGACACAAACACAAAATCAAACTCAAATAAGTTCATTTTAAGCACCAAATTCAAGTGTTTATGAGATGTTTGGTTGAATAATCACATATTTGACAAGTGAAAATCTATAAATAATAAGTTAATAGTCTCAAATGTGATCTTTGATAAGTGAATGAGGCCTGAAATTTAACGATTTAAGTCTCTGTCTATGTTTTTACCATTCTACAGAGTGATTCCACCATTATGCAGAATGATTCCACTATTCTATACGTCAATTTTGTTGTTTTGTAGGAAACACAATACATAAAATAAAGGACTATGTTTCTACTATTAATGTTAGTAAATTTTCTACTATAAACCATGTTTTTTCTACTACATAAAGTATTTTTGATACTACAAAAACTAGTAAACAAAAATAAAAAAACCATGATATCGCCAATACCAATAATAATTTCACTACTAACCTATATAATTTTTCCACTATGCAAGTTGATTTTGACACTCATTTTTTTATGGTTGCGTATGTCTTCTTAATATCTTCATTTTGCTACAAATGGGAGGTCAAACAGACACCCAAGTCAAAATTTATGGCCTCAAGAAGGTAGATAATGCAAAAAGAAAACAACACATGGTGATTTTGCCATTTTAGTGATTTCATCGTTAGGTGATATAGAACCTAGTTTGACAATTCTAATATTCTGTAGATCATTTATATGATTTTGAACCATGTTTCCACTGATTCTATAAAACAACCAATTAATAAACAAGAAACAATTTTTCCATTGTACACTGCAATGTCATCACTTTGTAGAGTGATTTTGTCAATCCCTACAAACACAATAAGAAAAAATTCCACTATTATGTATTACATTTTCACCATTTTTATTTTCACATTTTTGTCGTTACACAAATTATTTCTACAAGCCATCTTGGATAAAAACTTGAAATATTTTGGGAAAAAATGAGGAGTTTTTGACAAATATTAGAGTTGGGTTTTGAACTAAAAAGAGGATGAAAAGATGTCAAAGATGATTGGGGGCTATGGGTCCCACTAGATAACACACAAGTATCAAGGTTAATTTTAGGTAGGACGAAATAAAATCAGTTGAAAACATACAATTAACCTGAGCGTGCATTTTTGGATTGAACAAGACTAAGAAAAAATTAAACAAACATAATTGTTATACATTTCTTTGCAATTTCCTTTCTGAAAAGAGTGATGTACTTGGATGTAGTTGTAAAAGGTCTTGTACAAGGTGTGTGGGCAATCCAAAAATGTAACTCCTTACAAACTAGATGATTTAGATTGTGAGTGATGGGGATGATTGAAGCATTATGTGAAGACTTGAGCAATACTTCATTGTCAATTAAAAGTTTCTTGAAATATAATGGTGGCCCATCCATTTACATATTTTCAAGATCGATAGTGAGCATTGATCTTAGATGAAGATCAATGGTGGAGGACTAATACTACAATGGGAGATAAACATTAAATGTTATGACATGGAGTGTGTAAAAACTTGTAATAAGATCTATTCATGAGGGTTCTAAGTATGTAAGTGCATGTCATAGACCTTGCTTACACATTTCTCATCTTGTATTAACCCTGCCTTGTGAAGGACACCTTGACTTTTAGAATATAATTTTTAAATTATCAAGTAGGATCTTTTGATGACATCATAAGTTTGAGATAGAAAATCAGATTTATTGATTTATAGAAAATAATAATTGTGCATTCCATAATTTTTTATTATTGATGAGATTAGCTAAATAAAAAATATTAATTAACTAATATTATGTGATGTGATTTTGTAGGATTAGATGTGATCATGGAAAAAATGATTAATTGATCAAGGGAGAAGAATAATGAATTGAATCGAAATGTTAGTGTGAATAAAATATTAATTAGATGATTGAGAATTATGCTAATGCAAATGAAAGGATAATTGAAATCAACATGAAGTATCTAATTTTAGGTGTCTACACTAAGATTTAGAATTATTACAGGAACAATGTCTTGTCAAAGGTTTTTATTGGTTAGAGCAAAAAAAATATGTGTTCAACTGATTTTTATAATACCTAAACTTTGCAAGTACTAAAAACAACAAACTCAATGATTACAATAGTTCCAATATCATGCAAACCAATGTTGAGAAGTGTGTTTATAACATCAACTTATATGCTCCAATAAATATTCTATTGATTGTTCAATTTCCTCTTTTTAAGTGCTCAATAGATTCTTATAAATAATTATTACATATTGTCTCCCTATATGAACTAAAATACTTGTGTATTTTTAGACATATTTCATTCAATTTAGGAATCTATAAGCACCCAAATTAGCATTTAATGATTTAAGAAATGAAAAAAAAATTAAAGGGTTTATATGGACAAGACCCAGCAGGGATTGCAATAATGGGCCATGAGTGTTATATTACGTTGTATAATGTACAAAGTGTTGGGACACTAGAAATAAAAACTTGAAGTGATAAAAAAGGATAATAGAAATAAAGAGACATTTATAAACTACTAAGGAAGGTGGAAGGACCACTAAAAATTGATAAATACATCATTAACGGTTAATTTAGATTGACAAGTACACAAACACTCTAGAAACATGTAATTTAACTTCCGTGGGGACCTTTTTTGGGGTGTCTAAATATATACAAAATATAGGTAACCTTAAAAATCATGCATTCACACACTATAACCTATCTATGCCATTATCATTCCATGCATTATTTGTATGAAATATAGTTTATAACCATAATACAACACAATGACAATTTTGACCATGTTGGAAAAATGTGTCCTCCTTGAAAGGGTGCAACTCAGAATGGTGGAATTTATGATAAACAAATTTGGATCTCTCACCTCACTTTCTTATTTAAGACGTAACATAAGTGCAATACATAATGACAAGTAAAACATACTTATTATAGATTTATCACCAAATGTACAAAAATGTATATGCTCAAATGATTATAAAATTTTTAAATCAAGTAATATTAGCTATTTAAAAAATAGATAAATTAATATTATTTTAATTATTAAATTGATTTAAATAGAATATTTCACAATAACATGTAGTGGAAAATTATTTAATTTTTACAAGCTAAACTTTAGAATTGCTAATGTATTATGTCTTGTCAAAGGTTCTCATTGATTAAAGCACAAAAATCATCTGCTCAATTAATTCCTATAATACATAGCCTTAATAAGGACTAATAATAAGGGAGTGGTCCTATAGAAATATGGCTACTAAATTTACTTACTTGTGTAGAATAATTTTAAAAGCATATGTACGAATGTGGTCCCATGATATAATTTTTTTGAATGTATGCTATAATTTTTTAAGAAATGATAATTAGAATTCTTAAATTTTTATTCACAATAAAAGTTTAAATGAAATTTGTTTATTCATAAGTTTAAATTTATTAAAACACATCTTATAAATAAGATCTAAAATAGAAAACTTCAATCCCCTCCTTTTTTCATCTGCTTAAACTTCCCCTAAAAACTTGTTATTCAATTTTAGGAAAATATATAAAAATTTATTATTTCCATGTCTTTTATTTTTTATAGGAGCATTCTTCATTTTTTTCTCTATTTAAACTTTCCTCCTAAAAACCTGCTTCTCTTTAATTTTATAGAAAGATTCAAAATTTTCTTATTAATCCTTGCCTTGACAAGGTACTAATGGTTTCACTTTTGAAATACCTATTCTTTACCCAGCCAATCAAAAAACTTAAAATTCATATGATTTTGACATTTACAAAGTTTTGTATACAGTTTACCATTGAATTAATGGCATATTCCCAAGGGGTTATTTAGGAATAACATTTGTTGACATCATGAACAACTAATAAACTTGACAACTTATTCTACCATTAATAACTAAGATTTTAAAATATGTATAGATTTTTAAAATATATTATTTAATTACACAAAAAAAAGAACCCAGGTGGCTAGACAATAGACCAACAAAATTACAATGCTTTATAACAACATGACATCACCTTTAAAGATCTGTTATTATTTTGTGTGGGTAAATTTTAGTGAATCTAACAATATTTATTATCTTACCTGTTTCATAAATACCCTTTTTGTTCTTATGTATATCCTATGCATTGATTTGGGCTAAGTCAATTATCAAGTAATCAGTGTTATATTTGGTCCTTATTAATGGTTGGAACTCATCTGTTCTACAATCTCATCTACATAGTAGAATTGAAAACATGTATGTCAAAGGTAAAATGGTTCATATTCAAGTCAGTCATTATATGGCAGTCTAAAGATGTACAAAAACTAGATAGAATGACAAGATTTAGAATTTATTTTTTTATTTTCCTCTTTGTTTTGTGTTGGAAAGAACATTTGTTTTTTTCATGTTAAATATTTTGATGGTTTCTAATTTTGTTGTCAACTTACAGCTTTGTTACAAGAACTTGATTGGTTCCATGCAAATGGAATTGGGAAATTTGAAGAGATTGGTTGTCTTTTATTTACTAAATAATTGATTGATATGAGTTATTCAGTCTTCATTGGGGAAGCTCGCCTTAGATCATGATTTATAGGGAGATATGTTTTTTGCCTGATAGTGGCTCTAGATTTATTTTCCACATAAACTTTCATTTTTTATTATGAATTATAGTTTTCTTTGTTGTGGTCACCTTTGGCTACAAAGTATGCAATTTTTTTCACACATCATAGAATTGAGGTTATGTTTTTGTATTATTGTGTATCATGAATGTGACAAATAAAAATTCTCCTTCATTGATGTGGGACTATTTATTTTGTAATTTCAAGGGTGTTTATTCCATGGAAAGTTTTAAACCTTACAATGGTTTCATCTTCTGTGGATTAATTCTAACATATAAAATTTACATAAACTTATAACTTCAAAACTAAAAGTAAAAAAAATTGAACACCTTCATTTTTTATGTTGATATCTAATTTTTTTATTTGTTTGAGTTTTTGCCAATATTTTCTTGGTTTCTCTAGTGCTAAAACATAGGTCTTGTTGGCACATTTTTCTAATAAATCAAGTAACATATATTTTGCACATTGTAAGAAGAGTGTAATTTTTATCTAACATCTTAATTATTGATTAAAAAAAATAAATGGCATCCTTTTTATAAGATTTATAGATGTTATTGCCAATCCTTACTTCATTTAACACCTCCAATCATAACATGTGTAGTTTGAGGGAACATTGACAATAACAAACATATACTCAAAGCTATTTTAAGCTACTTGTAAGAATTATATCTTCATATCTCAATCCATGCAGCCTATTAAGACTACAAATTTTAGATATTATTTGTGTCATTAACCGAGTTCATATACATATACCCATCACCTTACTTGCAATCTAAAAACAATGAAAAAAGATACCATACATTGCACTCTCACAGGACTACCACTAAATATAGTTGATGTAGAGGTACATAGGAAAAGCTTTTAACTTACCAATTCTTGGCTCTGAACTTGTTTAATTAACTTCTTAATGCTTTGCTTTGTTCCTTAGTTTCAATCTTCATCAAATGGTTTTTGATATTCTTCAAGCTTGATAGCCTTCATAAGCATAACTATGTTCAAGAGGAACCTTATAAATCATTCTCATATGTCACTAGACCATGCATAAGTCTCTCACTCATCATCTCCACTCATTCCATTCACTCTTTCATCTCCTCATCAATAACTCACTCACTAGCTTGACATAAGTCACAACTTAAGGCTAAAAACCTCAATTCTTATTATTAATCTCAGTGACTCAATATGCATTCATAAATGACCTTACCTGATCACATTACACTTGTATTGATCCCTCTTTTCCTCTCATTCACTCTCCATCATGTACTGACACACCTAAAGTTCCATAGTGAACCCATCTCCTTGTAACCTTTTTTTACACAATTTCTCTTTGTTTGAACAGTCTATAATTTCTTCTAAATATCTAAGCCCATATTTTGGAGGGGGAACCCTCTATCTTGTTACAGCCTCCCATAAAGTTTCAAGGTCAAACTCTCTGTCTAAATACAACTTCCTTTGTAGGCTTCTTCCCAATTAGGCCTTTTAACCCTCCATACACTATCCCAGTCATCAAAACCATAATATTGTGTATTATACCTGACCAACACCACTTTAATAATTTTCTATGTGCCAAAATACATATTATTTCAAAGTTTTAGTAAATTCTCATAGTTAGAATAGAAGTTATAGGGTTTTTAGTTTCCAAACCCTAGGTGGTTGACTGTCTAGACTAAGAAGGCTCAAAATTCATTTTCTTTAGTTTGAGGTTGTTTCAAATGGAACTAAGACCTTACCTGGGTCTATATAGAAATTTTACATCTTCCCAAATATATTAGAAGCATTGATTAATCCTTTTTAGTCTCCTAATGGGTAAAACTTGGAATTTTACCATAGTTGACTGTGTAAGGGTTTTAATAGACTGTATGTACTCAACTAAGTTCCTAACTTCAAAAGGGTTATTTTCAAGAATTATCCTCCTTCTACACAAATTCAAAATTCACTAATCTAATCCCCATTCACATTTATCTACACATATATGTTCTTTCTTAACACATGACTATGTAATAATAGGGGACCTGCCTATGCAACAAGGGTTTAACTTTAAGTTAACTATGCATTGCAGGTTTGTCACTCATTTTGAATTAAAAACATATGACCTAAATTTACATAAAATTTAATTTATCTATAGACCATTATTTAAATCCAATGCCATAATATATACTTCAAGAAACATTAACTTACCTTCTTTCCTTGACTATCATAGGTGTATATAGGGTCTTCGGATAGAGATATCCTTTGCCTGAGTTTTCTTCATTCCAAATGATTTTCTCAGAAACCAAAAGGTCTATATGATTCCAACATCCTCAATATTGGTGTACCATGAAATTTCCTTCATTCATACTCTTTATAAACTAACCAAAACATCTTCTTGTTGATTGTACCTTGTACTTTCCTGTCTCAGACCTAAAACCACATAAATAGTGACTTGTTCATAGCCTCAAGGGATTTACTGTAAAAATATATAAACAAGATAATAAATGTATATTTACATAGATATTGAACACAACAAAATGACTTATCATTATTCATATGAACTTACAACTATTACAAATACAATCCTTTCTTGGACTATGCCACCTTTCTTGAGGAGTATACAATATTTTATTCTTTTGCTCCCTCTTTCTCCTTCTCTAATATCTCTCTCTCTCCATTTATCCTAATCTCCTCTAATCCTACAACTATATTTAACTCCCTACTCATCCAAAACCTATGTTGGTTTTGGGTAGTTACAAAACAAGACTCTTACATTCAAGCACCAACCTTACATTGGGTTTGGTGGTTACAAAATAAGAAGTCTCTACCACCTTTCTCTCCTATCATGATATTTACATATTTTCATCTTATTATGACATTACATGACCATCTAAACACTTACCTAACCTCCTCTCTCATCATTGAACTCACATGACCCCTTTATGCTTAGGTCTCACAATTTGTAATTGAAATTACAATTTGGAGGGAAAACTCAACATGCTCACAAACACACCCTTAATGACTCATTATGACTCTGAAGATAAAAAATTGATCTTAAAGGATCACACACACATACCTACACCCCAAAATAGATCACTTGTGACCCCTAACTAGAATATACATTTCACCAACACAAAAATGATGTTTGTATGCTTGATGCTCCTGCATCTTACTCCCTAAGAGGGATAAAATTTTATGCCAACAATTTATTTCTTGCCTTCCAATTTAGTCTTTGGGGATCTTCCATGATCACCTAATTGTTCCTCATCCTTTCTTGCTCCTTTATCCTCATTAGATTCTTGAATTTCCACTCCCTTACCTTGTTTATTCTTCTTATCAACTCTTCCTCTACCTCTATGAGGTGTACCAGTTGATACAATTCTTTATTTTCTACATGTCCTTACTTTTCCAACTTAGTTTGTACTTCCTCGTACATTGTTTCTAACAATTGGTTGTCACTCCTCATTCTTACTCTTGCTTCATGGATTCTTTCTTCATTGTTCTCACTTGATTCTTATTTTTTTAGTTATCTTAGCTCCTTGGAATTGTTGGTTCCTTATTCTAATGGTCTCATAGGCTTCATAATCTTTATCATTTGCTCAAGTATACTCTCTTTTGATGTCTCTTCTTTACACATCTCAATTTATTGATGTGTCTTCACACAACCTTGCTCATCTTGAAAAGATAACCTCTTGTTTAATTCTCCTTCATCATGGTACAATGTGGTTTGGCATATTTTTGTCTTTCCATCATCATACAAATTAATAAATAATTCAATTGTAACTTCACCAATTAAATATATTGCCTTTTTGACTTTCTCACATTCCCAATGCTTGTTTGTTAATATGCTTACTTGTGGCTTTTCTTGCATAACTCTTTGTGCTTCCCTATGCTACTCCATACCTGATTCTTCTTTGATCTCATTCATGACATTATACTATTGTTCATCACCTGATTTCAGCCCATTCAATGGACTAAAAATCTTCTCTAGCATCTTTATTTCCTCTTTCAACATGAGAGCATCTATCTTTCCATAATCTTCATCAAATTTTGAACCACGTTGTTCTTCATCTTCTTGGGCATCTTGATCCATAACTTGTCCTTGGACTCCCTCATTCATGAGAGTCAAATCAATCTCCTTTTGTTTCATATCAAGTTTGTTAAGCACTCTATGAGGTGCTTCATCTTCATCTTGCCTTTTCACAAGCCTCTCCAATAATGTCATTGTTTCTCTATACAAAACATCTTCACTATTTGAAGTATATTCACATACATCATCAAATTTTGAGAACACTAGAAATCAAATTTTGAGAAAACTTAACTTCTTCAAACTTGTCATCTTGCTCACTCAGTTGTATCTTCTTTCCTTTGTCTTGGTTAGCCTCCACCATGTCTTCTATTTTCTTCTTTAACTTGCAATCTTCTCATATCTTCATTGTTTCTTGGAGTGTACCTTCAATACTATCTTTGTGCACCCACTTCATGTTTTTCACAACCCATTTTCTACCTTGTACATGCTTGGATTGAAATTTGCTTCTTACCTCTCCTTCTTCATGCTTATTTTCTTGATAAGTTGCCATGTCAACTTCATGTAACCTACCCTTTCTTTCTTTCCTACTTGCTTGTGATTGTGTCCCACTTAAATTATTATCTTGAATGACCTCTTGTTTGAGGTTTACTTTCTCCATCTCACCACCTATTTCCTTTAGCCACTTAGGCACCACGTACCCATGATTTTATACTATCTTCAAAGACTGTACTTTATTCTTCCTTCTTCCAATCTGTATATTAGCTTCTTTCTTTTTAAATGTGCAATCAAAATCAATTCTTAAGCATTGATTTACCTCCATATAGGAATGTTGCATGGTTATTTATTCATTCATGTCTTCATAAAATGTATTCATGTATTCTTGGTGTGATTTTCCTTTTGCTTCAATTGCAATGCTTGTCAAAGCATCATAAAACTCCTCTTCCATCTCATCCTTAGCATGCTAAGATTATTCAATCTTCACCATCTTGACTTTTAGAACTGGTCCTCTTGATTTGACATCTCCTTTCATCTTATTGGGTGATGTACTAGACCCATCCTTCATAAGATTTAAGGCCTTATGCTTGGCCTTCATCAAACTTTGCTTGACACCTGCATACACACACTTAAAATCAAAATTATAATATAAAATAAGAGACTACATAGTATTCATGAATGCCTCTTATATAGACATTCTCCTCTTCTTCTTGTCTTCTATCTCAAGTGCTTCTCTTTGCACTTATCTCTCCATGTTCTCCTCAATGAGAACTCTTTTCTCATTCTTCTCTATCTTTTTTCTCTCTTCGAAAATCCTCAACTTTCATGACTCTATGGTTTGTACTTTCTCTTTTCTCAAGACACTCATCTTGTGCCTTTTCTCTCTCTCTTAGGTAGCTCTATGGGCCACTTCAAACTCTTCTTCACATTATAGCAAAGCCATTGGATTCTTTGATCTTTCATGAGCTTCACCATAATCTCTATCTTCTCAAAAATTTACCCCAACTCTCTTTTCATATATTTTACTTCTAAATCCATCTTGTCTTTTCCTTCACTTTCTAGGCCTTGTTTAGACCACTCTCTTAGCAAGCTATCTACTTGCCTTTTAGATCTATCTTGGATATTTTTTCTTTCTCTAGTACTTTATATAAGACTAATCTTATCTCTTTTGACTCTCACATAGATTCTTTCCCTTCTTTCTATCTTGAGCTTCAATACTCTTTCCACTTCACCTTCTATAGTTCTCTTGACTAGTTTCAAGTCCTTCTCATTGGACATTGGTGCTTTAGTTCCTCTTTTCACCAATATGTTATTCCTCTATGCTGACCTCAATAGGCCATACCTATACCATACTATTTTCCCATAATACTCTATAATTTCATCCCATGCACTCTTCATAGCATTCTTGACAACCTCACATTAATAATCCTTATCAACTAACTCAAAACAAAATGAAACCAAGAGCTTACCTTGCTATGATACTTGTTGTCACCAAATATTCCACCCTAGAAGACGTTTTTAAAGCCTCTTATAGATTTGGACAACATGAGAACATTTCTAGGTATGTGGGTGTACCTATATTGGAAATGAGCCTCTAGGTTTAAGGGCTAACTCCTTGAATATATCATGTAATGTTTGTCACTTAAGCTATTATTTACTTATGGGGTAAAGGATCTATAAAATACATAAATTGAACCTACTCTAAAGGAGGTGATATACTAAAAATTTCTTCCACATCACCATCATATTTCTACCATAATGAAACAAAGCATACAAACTAGTCTCTAAGCTTTAATAGATTCTAACATGAGTATTTCAATATAAAGGCGAGATGTGAGCAACAATAGAAGGTAAATCAACTAGAGGGTATGTTACACACTCCAAGGATAATTGTACACTTGAAAAAGATTTACACACTAGACTACACTCTATATGACTTATTAGATTGGGAACCCTTGCTCAACATGAAAGGATAAGGGGAGGAAGGATAAATAATTATCACTTCTCATCACCATACATCACTTACAAATATAGACAATTGTTCAAAACTCAAAAATAGACTTGAATTAATGTTCAAAATTAGAATATAACATCAATCTAGTAGGGATTCAATGTATATGGTGTCATTGAAATCTAACTTGGCTTATTAATACATTGACTCAACTCACTCTATCGATTTCAATCTATACAAATGCCCATAGATCATCAATCTTCTACCAATTAAATGTCTCATTGACACATGTCATGAATACATTCACCCTTCAGATTTTTTTACCCATTTGACCTTCACTCACCATTATATTTGAATGTTTGATCAACTACTAACCATTAATCTATTGGGACCCACTATTGGAAAGCCACTGGCTAGTTCATGATCTTAAAATTGATGCCATCACTCCCATTGAATTATGTTCATGTGACTAAAATTGATTGTTGCATGACCATAAAATTTAAGCTCAAATGTATTTCCTTTGCTCTATCTAAAACTTGACAATTATGTGAATGTTTATTGCTTTTTGACCAATTTTGAAGGCTTAAATCTTGAAGCACAAGGATCATGGAGGCATCAAACTTTTAGGAGATGCTCTTGAGGTCAAAAAGAGTAAACCCATTTGATCCACCAATCCCAAGAGATTTATAGGTAAAGATATCAAAATCACAAGTTGATTGGTCCATGTGATCTTACATGATGTCCTAGCTCAAAAATGGCCAAGTATGGAAACTTGGCAAATTTTGTTTGAGGAGCCAACTTTGAACCTACATAATTCATGTTGCGCTTAGATAAAGGACCTGTAATTTGGCATGTAAAAATTAGGGACCAAATTAAACAAACCCATGTGATAATTTTCCCCTAAAACTATCATACATATGAGATATAACTTTGTTAAGATGCTCACTTGGCTCTATTTGAGCTTCTTTGGAAATGGTTGTGCAAAAACAATGAAATTTGGCTGAGAGGCCAAATTTGGATCTCTATAAATTTTGATGCACTTTGGAAGAGGACCTAAAACTTGGTGTATATAAACTTAGCACAAATGTAAATAAACCCATCTGACCATTTTTCACTAACTCATCCATATGTGGAAATGGTGATGTTAGTAAAGTGCCTACTCAAAAAATTTACCACTAGACCTAAGATGCATAGATGAATACAATGAAGAACCAGATGGATCCCTTGTATTTCCACACTTTTTCCAAGCACCTGGACATCCCATAGGGTCTCTATTACACTTAATACCTATCCCAAATCTTTTTTTGATCCATTAAAAACCTAATCCATGCTCTAACTACATTTATCACCATGAAGACCTGCCACTTGCATATATGACCTTAAAAAGATCCCTAAGACACCAAATGGCACAAGGATTGAACTGGACCATGACCCAGAATAGAATGGCATATGAAATGACATCATATGAGCTATAACACACCCTATGACATTATAAAAAATCCCCTATAAAAGATCTGACTATAGGGGGTTGATCCATTTTAGCCTATGGGAAAAAATGGTCAACATCTTTGGCAATTTCTCAAGGGTGGTATGTTATGCCATGATCAGTTACGTGATCCTATCCATCGAGTTGTGGAGTCATAATTATATAGGTTGGATATATAAAATACCTTGAACATTATATGAAACAAATAAAATAATAAGAACAAAACACAAAGTGAGGAACTAAGCAAAACACATTATACTTCAAAAGCACTTATTGGGATACAACAAAATAAGAAGGGAAACACATGCCTAACCTAATATTTGAAAAATAGACCTTCAACTCTTATTAGTAGGGTTTTAAATGTATTCCATTCACAAGGATAGGCAGTTCTTCTCTATCCATCCTTACTAACTAAAAGAAGTTATTTTGGTTGCACTTGGTGATGACATATGGTCCACTCTATAGGGTATCAAATTTAGTATGCCTCCCCAGTTTTGCTCTATTTTCATCCCATTTTAAGACTACATCCCCTTCTTAAAATGATCTTGGATTTGACTTCTTGTTAAAATACCTCTTCATCAGTATCTAGTGATATTCCATGGCTTGATGAGCCTTACCTCTTGTCTCTTGCAACTCCATTAATTATGTCAACCTCACTTCCACTGGAGTGTTCTCAAGCAACTCTAGTTGGTGTGTTAACTTTAAGGTAGGTAGCTCTTAAGAGATAGACAAAATGGTTTCCCTGCCATAGATAAGCATAAAAAGAGAATTATTTGTTTACCTCTTTGGAGTTATCCTATCATCCCATAAGGTTGTCTTCAGTTTGGTGTGCCAAGCTCTTTGGTTATGCTCCAAGGTTCTCTTGATGATTTTGATCAGGTTCTTGTTAGTAGATTCAACCAACCCCTTACCTTGAGGGTAATATTTGGATGAAGTGCAGAAGAATACACCATTGCTATTTGCCTAATCAGATATCCTAACACCCATAAAATCAAAAGCATTATCTAAAATAATAGTAGAAGGAATGTTGAATCTTGTTGTGATTCTCTCATAAAACTCTAAGATAACACTCTCATTAGCCTCCTTCAATACTACGACCTCAACCCATCTTGTAAAATAGTCAGTTGTTATGAGCATCCATTTGTGACTAGCACTTGATGGGGGATTTATCATGCTAATGAAATCAAAACCCCATTACATGAAAGGTTAGTCTACTTGGATAGGCTTCAGAGAAAGAGTTGTAAGCTTTTGCTTTCCTACAAAGAAAACACATTGTCCACACCTTCTCACACAAGAATGGTAATCCTTGAAGAGGTTGGGCCAATAATAGACAGCCCTCATGATCTTGGTAGTTATGGTCCTTAGAGAGAAATGACCCCCTGTTGTCCCATCATGAAACTTCTCAAGCAACACTCTAAATTGGTCATTATCAATACATCTCAGTAACACACCATTGATGTCCCTCATAAATATTACACCATCCACAAGACAAAATGGAATAGATTATAATCTAAAATACCTCTTATGTGATCTATTCATATTATCAGGGTACTCACCATTTTGGAGAAATTTGATCATGTCTTGTGCTCAACTTTATGGAGGCAATAGACTAGTTGGTTGGGGACACTCATGGTTGACTAGAGATTTTCCTTTTGATTCATAAAGTTCTAAAGATATATGTTTATAAAGGCCTTTACCCTTTACTAGTTTTGTCACTTTGATATCAACATCATACTCCATCACCTTAGTGATCCACCCTGCCCTCTTTTCACTAAGGTCTTTACTCAAAAGAAACTCCTTAGTGTTGGGATGAGAGACCATAACATGAATCTTGTTATTTGACACCATATGTCTAAACTTTTTTATCCTCTTACAACATCAAGGACCTATTTCTCCACAAAGGTGTACTTGACTTCATAGTCCTTTAAAACTTAACAAAAGAATGTAATTGGCTGCTTCACACCCTCATCATTCTTTTACATCAGCAAGGTTGAGATATTATCAAGGATAGAAAATGAATATAACATGAAGTCCTTAGTAAAATCAGGGTTCACAAGGGTAGGAGCTTCTGTAATTGCTTTCTTTATAATTTCAAAACTAATCTTACCCTCTTTGGTCCAAGAAAAGACCTAGTTTTTATTGAGCATAGTTGTGATAGGTTTCATTAAAGATACAAAACCAAGAACGAATCTCCTTAAAAAAATTATCTTGTCCAATAAACTTTGAAGACCTTTCTTATGCAAGGGAAATGATAAACCTAGAATAGCCTTTATTCTCTCAGGATCAATAGTCAGACCATCCAAATAATATGTTTTAAGAGCTTACCTTCATGAACAACAAAGATGCACTTATTTGGGTTAAGAGATACTCCATACTACCTACATCTTTCAAACGCTTACCTTAATTTTTGCATGTGTTCATTAGCATCCTTAAAAAATATTGTTATATCATCTAGATAAACCAGTAGCATCTCATTGATTAAACTTTTAAAGTCCATGTCTATTACTCTTTGAAAAGTGGTACCGACATTGGATAGACCAAAGGGCATATTCCTATAAGCAAAGGTTCCCCATTTGGTAGTGAAGGCTATCTTGAATTGATCATCTTTATTGACCAAAATCTGATTGTAGCCTAAATAGCCATCTAAAAGAGAGAAACATTAAGAACCTGAAACCATATGTAGAATCTAATCCATCAAGGGTAAAGGATAGTGATATTTAAGTGACAATCTATTAAGATCTCTAAAATCTACACAAAGCCTTATCTCCTCATTATTATTTCTAATAGGCACAAGGTTAGCTACCCATGTTCAATGCTTGATGGGAAATATTATCTCAAATTCAAGGAGCTTGGTAAGCTCTATCCTCATGAGTTGCTTAACCTTGGCGTTGATGGGTCTTTGATTATGTCTAACTGGTTTAACTCCTGATTCCAAATCGATGGTATGGTGTGATAGGCTAGGATCAAATCCTTTGAGGTCCTTGTATTTCCAATCAAAGATATCATGAAACTCTCTACATATCTCAATGAATGCTTGCTTCTTTAGTGTAGAACATACCGTGCCTAGTTTGAAGAGTTTATGTTTGAAGATCAAGACGCTTTCATAATTTTCCTCCTTTGTACACACACTCATTTTATCTTTAATACTCTGATCATTCTCATTGAAGATACTTTATAAGGTCACCAAAACCTTAGGTATCTTATTGGTCCTTAATTTTACAATCTGATCACCTAATTTTTCATGGAGCCTCCTTTGATTCTTTGAAGAAAACTCAGCCTCATTTTGTAAGAAACGTGCAATGTGTTTGTCATTGTCAAACACTTACCAAGATACTTTATTATTAGGTATAAAAGGTCTGATAATGATCTTAATATGAGACTTTTTACCTTCTTTTTTAATGGTAGTTGGAGTGTCAAATTGAGCTCCTATGGCAGCTAGTCTATCAGCATGACTATTTTTCTATCTTGGGACTAAGTGAATATTGAATGCATTAAAGTCTTCAAGTAGATCCCATACCCTATGTCTATATTACTTAAGAAAAGGGTTCTCGACAGCAATCATATTTCTCACTTTGTGTACAACCAACTCATTATCTCCATATACTTGCAAGTTCTTGATTCTTTTTCTGTTTTCCCATTAAAGGTCGTGAATCAAAATTTCATACTCAACTAAATTAAAAGTCCAATTGAAATGAAACCTGTATGAATCATAATATTTTTGTTTCGAATGAGATACCAACATAACACCAGCCCTTGCACCAACTTTACTTCTTGAAACATAAAAAAACATCTTCCACAGTTCATCATTTTCACCCTCTTCTTTGGCAAGTAGAGGTGTTGGTATTCCTTCCTCATGCATGCAATATATTCCTAGATTAGTTTACTCCATAAGAGCATAAGGATCTTGCTCATAAGTATTAGTACCATATTCATTAAGAAATAAATTTGCAATGCCCTCAAGCTTGGAATAAGTGCCATAATCTAAAATAGAATTCTTTTCTTCATGAACCACACAATTCAAATTAGAAATTGTCTCAAAGTAAGGTTCAATATGAAACCTTACAAGAGGTTGTGTCCTAATTGTCACCCTGGTCAGATACATTTTCATGAAATCCAAGAAAGACCAGTTACCTTATAGATAACCACATATTTTGGTTGTGAAGTCCCTTGAGAGGCAGATTGCAAAGTGGGTTGGGACATCAACCATAACTTGTCTTGCAAGATAGGAAAACTGGGATAACTATGTAATAAAACCTCCAAGTTTTTTATCATCCCTACTGTCTTTGCAAGTGTGTCATCTAATTGAATGAACCTTTTGATAAGTGTCTCATATTTCAAGCCCAACTTGTCAGACATAATTTTGGGCATGATAGAAGTAGACATTCCACTATCAACTATGTAATTATGTACCAATTTGTCACCCATTATGAGAGTGAGATAGAATGGTGGAGGTTTCTCAACCCTGGTGGATGGTTCAAAAATGGTATTAGTCAAATTTTCAAGAGAGACATAGCCATGACTTTGATTTGAAGTTGACACAATAGCAGGGATAGTAGATAACTACTTTTTTAGGAGTTCTTTTTGACCCGGCATGTGAAGAACATCCCAAAGAAAAATAGATGTTTTAGTGTTCTTCAAAGATCATGTTTAAAGAAGCCATACCAACTTTATCTTGGGTTTTTGTAGGTATAAAATTACTTACAACTTGAGGAATTGGGATAGACCTTACCATATTTTGACTTGTTAGAGGTGTGGAAGCCTTTGGAATCACCACATAAGCCTTTGGAACTGTCACACTTGTAGCTATGTCTTGTTGCCTTTCAGGAGGATTGGGTGATCCTATAGGCATACTGCTACCACCTCCTAGATCCTTCCTCTTTGCCTTTGTGTTGTATACAATATAGGCTCCTTGATTTAGCATAAAAGTGTCTTCAACCAAAAAATTGGTGAAGATCTCTCCTTAAGGTTGTCAACCTTCATTAACTTGCATCATCACCTCATCTTCATTTGATAGGAGGGGAGTAACTACCCCTTGAGCCACCAAACCTTGTTTTCCATTTTGATTGGCATCCATGAATTAATCTAGCTTCAAATATTCCCCCTTCACCAAATTGCTATGAAATGGTACCATTTCTTTTGCATTGTAGGTAAAGTTAGGATTATATGTATTAGCAGGCCTATTGGGATTAGGCTGCCATTGACCTCTCCCTCTTCCATATTGTTGACCATACTATTGTTGATAAAGGTAAGGGTTTTGATAAACACCTTTTTTCACATTAGCTTGTCTATTTTGATCCTCTAAGGCTAGGAACTTTGTTTTCTAATCAACATTATTTTTTGATTGCCCACGAGCCACTGTAGTTTTGGTATTGGCATTAAAAACTTGGGATACATCTAGAAGACTATCAGAAGCATGAGACAAAGGAGGTATAGACACTGTAGGTGGAAATATTATAGCTTGGATGAGATTATTTTTAGCTTTAATAGAAAGTTAATATGCTTCAGGGAGGGTGGATCTTCTCATAGATTGAAGCATAACAACAATTTTAGTCCCAATAGCTCTTAAGTAGGGAACACAAAACTAGCAGGTAGCCTCATAGGAGGAGGCAACCTATGCCAAGTCTTCTTAAACCTTTTGATGAGGTCATGCATTATTTGTTTGGGTCCCCTCTTTATCACATTGAACTAATGTATGAGAGAAGCATGGTCACTTTCATTTCTAAATTTAGAAGTCAACAACACTCCAAACTCATCCCATGTCATGATGCATCCCCCTTTTAGATTCCTATACCAATCAAGAGCCTTACCTTTAAGGGACATGTCAAATATTCTAATGGAAATGTTCTCTCTAATGATATTGTGGAAGCTACAAAAATTAGAAACATCTCTAATGTGTTCACTAGGTGTGATATGACTCTCACTATTGAATATGGGCACACCTTTTGTGCCATTAAGAGGGATGGCATCATTTGCATGAAGTTGGATTGGATTGTCAGTGTTGAAGGTAGGGAAATCATGAGGTCTATCCATGTCTTCTTCTTCAATATCTTCAACTTCTTCAGTCTCTACCTCTTCCTCTTCCCTAGCAAAATCTACTCATTCTTCAAAGGGTACATTAAGTTGTGGATACTGAATGGCAAGAGGGATCTCAGGTTGAATGGGTGGACTAATAGGATTGGGTGTTCTAAGAGAGGATGGCCTAGTGAGGACCATGAATTATGGGGTGAAGCTTATAAAAAATAATGGTCTAAAACTATATTTACTTTGAGGAGTCACCAAATGCTGAGTAGCACACCACTTTACAACTAGTGTTGTCAAGACCAACATTCACCTTAACAAGTTGTCTTGAAGATAGTGGGTCTCACTAAGCATGCCAAAAATATTGTCACCAAATATTACACCCTAGAATAGGTTTTTCAAGCCTCTTCCATATTTGGGTAACATGAGAAAATTTCCAAGTATGTGGGTGTACCTATATTGGAAATGACCCTCTAGGTTTAAGGGCTAACTCCCTGAATATATCATGCAATGTTTGTCACTTAAGATATTATTTACTTATAGGGGAAAAGAGTTAAAAGTGCATAAATTAAACCTCCTCTAAAGGAGTTGATGTACCAAAAATGTCTTCCACATGACCATCATATTTCTACCACAATGAAACAAAGCATACAGACTAGTCTCTAAGCTTTAATAAATTTTAACATGAGTATTTCAATATAAAGGTGAGATATGAGTAACAATAAAAATTAAATGAATAAGAGGGTTAGTTTTACACTCCAAGGATAATTGTACACTTAAAAAAGCTTTACACACTAGACTACACTCTATATGATATGTTAGACTAGGAAACCTTGCTCAACATGAAAGGATAAAGAGATGAAGGATAGAGAATTATCACTTCTCATCACCATAAATCACTTGTAGATTTATAAAATTACTCAAAACTCAAAAATAGACTTGTATTAATGTTAAAAATCATAATATAACATCAATCCATTAGGGCTTCAACATACATGGTGTGGTTGTCGAAATCTAACTTGGTTTGTTAACATGTTGACTCAACTCACTCCATTGATTATAATTTATACAAATGCCTAAGGATCATTGATAGTTTGATAGTTGAAAATGTTATTGACACATGTCATGCGTAAATTCACCCTTAATATTTTTTGACCCCTTTAACCTCTGCTCATTGTTAGATCTAAGTGTTTGATCAAATGCCAACCATTGATCTATTGGGATGCATTATTTGAAAGCTAACAACTAGTTTATGATCTTAAAATTTATTCCCTTGCTCACATCAAATAACATTCATGTGACTATCATTGATGGTCATGTGATTTTCAAATTTAAGCTCAAATGGATTTCATTTGCTCTATCTAAAACTTGATGTCTGTGTGAACATCTTATGCTTTTTAACCAACTTTGAAGGCTTGGATCTTGAATCACAAGGATCATGGAGGCACCAAACTTTCAAGAGATGTTATTGAGTTCAAAAGGAGAAAACCCATTTGATCTGATGGTCCTAAGAGCTTTCCAAGTGAAGATATCAAAAGCACAAGTTGACTGATCCATGTGATCCTACATGACATCCTGGCTCAAAAATGGCCAAGTATGGAAACTTGGTGAATTCTGTTTGAGGAGCCAACTTTGAACCTGTATAACTCTTGTTTCACTTCAGTAGATGACTTATAACTTGGCACATAGCAATTAGGGACCAAACTAAACAAATTCATGTGGCCATTTTCCCCTGTAATTATTACATGTGCAAGATATAGCTTTATCAAGATGCTCACTTGGCTATGTTTGAATTTATTTGGAAATGGCTAAGTGTGGAAAAACAATGGAATTTGGTTGAAAGGCCAACTTTAGATCTTCATAAATTTTGATTTGCTTTGGTGGAAGACCTAAAACTTGGTACATATAAACTTGGAACAAATGTAAATAAACCCATATGATCATTTTTCCCTAACTCATCCATACATGGCAATGGTGATGTCAATAAAGTGCCTACTCGAAAAATATACCGATTGACCCAAGATGCCTAGATGAATACAATAAAAAACTAGATGGATCCCTTGCATTTACACACTTTTTCCAAGCACCTAGACATTCCATAGGGTCTTTGTAACACTTAAGATCTATCCCAAAGCTTTTTTGATACATTAACAATTTGATCCATGCTCTAACTACATTGATCACCATGAAGACTTGCTACTAGAATATATGACCTTAAAAACATCCTTAAGACACCAAATGCCACAAAGATTGAATTGGACCATGACCCAGACTAGAATGGTATATGAAATGACATCTAATGAGCTACAATATACCCTATGACATTATAAAAAAGCCCCTATACAAGATCTAACTATAGGGGGGTTGATCCATTTTGGCCTATGGGAAAAAATGGTCAATAATACCAAATGATGAAAAGGTACATGGGAAAAGCTTCAAACTCACCAATTCCTGGCTCTGAACTTGCTTAATCAACTTAATGTTTTGTTTTGCACCTCAGTTTCAATCTTCATCAAATAGTTTTTGATCTTCTTCAAGTGTGATAGCCTTCATAAGCATAACTCTATTCAAAAGGAACCTTAAGAATCATTATTATCTATCACTAGACCATGCATAAGTCTCTCAGTCATCATCTCCACTCATTCCATTCACTCTTTTGTCTCCTTATCAATAACTCACTTACTAGCTTGACATAAGTCACAACTTAAGGCTAAAAACCTCAATTTTTATTATTGATCTTGGGGACTCAATTTTCCTTCATAGTTACCTTACTTTATCACATTACATTTATCTTGATCCATCTTAACCTCTCATTCACTCTCCATCATACACTGACAGACCTCAAGTTCAATAGTGAACCCATCTCCTTGTAGCCTTTTTTGCCAAAATTTCTCTTTGTTTGAATAGTCTGCAATTTCTTATAAATATCTAAGCCCATATTTTGGCACCCTTTATCATTTTACATCCTCCCATAAAATTTTTAGTAAAAACTCTCTGTCTAAATATAACTTCCTTTGTTTGCTTCTTCCCAATTAGGCCTTTTAGCACTCCATACACTAGCCCAATCATCAAAACCATACTATTCCATACTATACCTAACCAAAACCATTTGAATCCTTTTATATATGAAAAAATACATAATATTATAAATTTTCAACAAAATCCCATGGTTAGAATAGAAGTTATTAGGTTTTTAGTTTCCAAACCCTAGGTGGTTGACTATGTAGGACGAGAAGGCTCAAAATTCATTTTTTTTAGTTTAAGGTTGTCTCAAATGGAATTAAGACCTTCCCTAGGTCTGTATAGATACTTTCCAACTTCCCAAATAGATGAGAAGCATTTATCAAACCTATTAAGGCTCCTAATAGGAAAAACTCATAATTTTGCCATCTTTAGTTAACTGTGTAAGGATTTTAATACGTTGTCTATATAAAAATAAGTTCTTAACTTAAATGGGGTTATTTTAAATATTTTTCCTCATTCTAAACATATTCAAACTTCACTAATCTAATTCCCATTCACATTTCTCAACACATCTATGTTCTTTCTTAACACAAGACTATGTAATAACAGAGGACCTACCTATGCAACAGGGGTTTACCTTCAAGTTAATTGTGCATTGGAGGTTTGTCACTCATTTTGCATTCAAAATATGTGATCTAGCATTACATAAAAGTTACTTTACCTATAGACCATTATCTCAAGCCAATATCATAATCTATACTTCAAGAAACATTAACTTACCTTCTTTCCTTGACTGTCACAAGTGTATATAGGGTCTTAGGACAAAGATATCCTTTGCCTCAATTTTATTTGTACCAAAATGCTTTAATCAACAACCAAAAAATCTATATGATTCCAAAATCCTCTAGATTGGTATACCATGAAAGTTTCTTCATTCATGTTCTTGAGAAACTAACCAAAACATCTTCCTGTTGACTATACCCTATACTTTCTTGTCTCAGACCTGAAACCACATAAATAGTGACTTGTTCATAGCCTCAAGGGATTTCCTATTAAAATACACAAACAAGACAATCAATGTATCTTTACAGAGAGATTTAACACAACAAAATGACTTCACATTATTCATATAAACTTTCAACAATTAAAAATACAGTCCTTTCTTGGACTCTGCCACCTTTCTTGAGGAGTATACAATATTTTGTTCTTTTGTTCCCTATCTCTCCTTCTCAGAGCTCTCTCTCTCTCCCTTTGTCCTATTCTCCTCTCATCCTAAAATTATCTTCAACTCCGTACTCATCCAACACCTATGTTGGTTTTGGGTAGTTAGAGAACAAGACTCTTACATTCAAGAAGCAACCTTACGTTGGGTTTGGTGGTTCCAAAATAAGAACTCTCTACTACCTTTCTCTCCTAGCATGATATTTACATAGTATCATATTATTATGGCATTTCATGACCATATAAACACTTACCTAACCTCATCTCTCATCATTGAACTCATATGACCCCTTTATGCTTGGGTCTCACAAGTTGAAATTCAAATTACAATTTGGATGGAAAACTCCACATGCTCACAAACACACCCTTGATGACTCATAATGACTCCTAAGACAACAAATGAATCCTAAAGGATCCCACATACATACCTACACCCTAAAATAGATCACTTGTGACCCCTAATTAGCATATAAGTTTCAACAACACAAAAATGATGTTTGTATGCTTGATGTTCCTACATCAATAGTGTTTCCTGAATTGAGTGAAATCTCATATGACAACTATATAACAGACAAAGCCAACACTATCTACCTATTTAGAGGATTTTCACTACAAGAAAAATTCACTCTTAATAAAGAAAAAATTATTCTAGATGCTGATGTAATAAAAAAAATTTGATATACATGATTCACTCTGAAAAAAAAAATCTTTGAAACTTTAATATATATACTTCTAATAATTTTTTCCTTCTTGTGTGATCTCACAGGAATAAGTACCTATTTCAAGAACCAGTTGCACTACTCCCTATGCATAGTTCTTGACTAAAAGTTATGCTTGGGTTTTTTGTCACTTGTTAATGTATACAATCATATCAATAACTTTTGTAGTTAGTCTAGACTCATATATCGTAGTTGTCCAACACTCTGACACTTTTTTGTCTTTTGAAAATTGTTCCACGTCCATCAGCAAAAAAACATCTATTGTTCATGGTTTCTAAAACTTGTTAAAATCAGTTCTATAAACATTGTTTATTTATATATTATTATTGTAGTATTGATTTTATATATCTCATTTGCCTTAATATGCACATGTGTGATTAATTAAGTTCAATTATGAATTGCATAGCAGTTTTTTGGACACATGTAATAATTGTAGTGATAATGTCAGTTGCATAGGCTTCGATGCTAGGAATAAGTTGGCTGATTGTATAATGGCTAAGTTTCTACAATTTTCAATGAATATAATGAAATTTTGTAAAGACCACAAATTGTTTGGGGAAGGTTCTTATATAATGTTGCTATGCTAATAATTTATACATTACAATCACTATTTTAATTAGAAATGCATTTAAATGCTCTTGATTAGTCCTCAAATGAATTTCACACTCCAATTTTAATGTTCATTCAATATCTAAGGTGCTCTTCCATGTGATTTTTCCACTATATTACCAACTCGTTAGTGCAATTTTATAGATTTTATAACCTCCAATATCTTCAATATAACTTTTTATTATACATCAAAAAGGGACAAACCATGAAAATAAAAATAATCTCTAAACCACATACAAGAGTTAAAAGAATTAGGAATATCTCAAGACCACATATTGATGCTTAATCTCTAATATTAGAAAATATATTGTAACTAAAAACTAACTAGTGTCAAGTACTAGAATCCTGCATCATAAAAAAAGACTATCTAAAGATCTAGGTGTTTTGATCACCTATTCAAGTATAGAGATCAACTCACTCATAATGATCTTAAATTAGCAAGAAATTAAAAACATGATAAAATTACTTTTAAGAAAATATTAATGGCAAAGATTTTTAAAGAAACAAATTTCCACTTAAATGTTATCAATTTAAAAATATAGAAAAATGGATTTTGCAAATATTTGAACACATAATAACTAAGACATGGATCAAAACCTATTACTTTCATGGAAAGACACAATATCAAATATAAATTCAATGGTCTAAACACAATTTAGTACATTATTACTGTCTAATTGAAGAATATCCAATTATACACTTGCACATAAAAATAACTGATGACATCCAAATGTGATCATTGTCATTGCAAGAAAAATACATCTAATTATTGAATAAATAAAGCATATTTGAGCAAGACTAATTTGCATGAAATCCAAGTATAGTCTATATTGCATAAAAAAAAATATTACATCTCCATTCTAACTTGTTGAAATTGATAAATATAGATAAATGCATCTAACTAAAATAAATCTACATCTATTAACTCTTCAAAACTATTCCCCAAAAAACAACTCAAAAATCATGGCATCCAAAAGTAGGCTCCAAACATCAATAAGTCTGGGGCATGAATGTTACAACCCCTCAAGTTGTATTTAGAATAATGTAGTAAATTTTTTTAAACTAAACACTTTACATTTATTCCCCAGAAACACACTTAACAACTTATCCCAAAAATAACTTAGAATAATAACAATTCTAAATTCCAATACCAATATGTAATATAACTTATTACAACTGTAAAGAAAGTAAATACATAAGGGCTTAGCCATGGTTGGTCGATTAATATAGCAACTATTGTTCAAGTATATACAAATATATTGCAATTAGATTTACTTTAGGCATTTAGTCTTAATACTAGAAATAGATACCATGCCCTCTTGAGCTCGAGTCAGACCAACACGTGTATCTCTAACAAACTCAAGTGTGGTCTCCAAGTAAGTAGTACTACTGTAGGGAGGGAGAGCATCATCTGAGTGCTTTTCCACACCAACTATGGACTAATGATCCCCTACACTAATCCTATCAGATAATGGCCCTCCCTTCATGGATGAGTATATGGTAACCATACCAAAAATAAGATAACAAACAACTACCCAAGTGTGTATGATTTTTAAAAACTAAACATGAAGTGTATCATAGAAAACCTATTCTACTACAAGATATCACACTGATATGTAAATCATACATACCAAAAGATAATGTCTCACTATACATTATTTAACCATAAGATTCATAATAATTACATCCTCCTATCAATCACATCACATGCCATGAAAAACATATGAATAAGCAAAGTATTCATTTATTCCAATAATGCATGAATGAAACTTACATTATTATCTATCCCAAACTAAAAATAATGCCTATAGTTTATACCACTTGAGAAAAATTCACATTAAACTGTAGTTTCCCAATTACTACAATAAGATCCATACAACTACACCCCATGATATCCCATATTATCATAGTCTAGAGTTCTAAGACATAACTACTAGTTTTCTCACAATCAGTCATACAAAGAAGTCATAAATATATGGAATCATAAAATTTTATTCAAGAAAGTATATATTACAAATCAAGTCATACAAACACATAAAATTCTAACCTAACATTCATTTACACTCTCAAGGTTGTATGTACTTATACAAAGCATACTATTAATAGTTATACCCAACACATATACATTTACTTAAAAGTAGGTCTAGATATAATCGTTATGGTATGTACCATCTAGGTATAACATAATTTAATACTATAGAACTCTATGGCATCCCATTATATCATAGCTCATTGTGCATGGACACCCCACTCAAACATAAATACACAATTTTTTACTTATAAATATTAATCAATCAAATACAGGTTATATCACCTTGGTATACCCTAGGTTTAAACTGCATACTTATAATCATGTGAGATTATACTTTCAATATATATACCATTATAAAAAATAATTGTATTTATGTTATTTATCATACACAAATATTCAACAATATAGAAACACTATTCATTACAATCATCTAAAATCCTCGATAGCCTAAACATTTTTTTCAGTGTTTCCAAAACTCTTCACCAAGTGGTTTATGTTTGTTAGTAACTTAAAAGAAATATACCCAATACTCCCATATACTTTATTTTTTTATACTGACTATTAAATCCTCGATTAGGTATATTTTTAACATAATTATACTAAATATAATAAGATATGATTTAAAATATGTCTATAGTCTTTTATTTTTCTTAGTCAAATTTTTGGATAGTATAAATTACTGGCAAATTTTTACTAATAAATGCCTATGTTCCTATAATATAAGCACTATACATAATATATCTAAATGTATACTATTGTAATTTATGCCAAGTGTCATTCATAATCAAAGTTGAATGTTTCATATGCTGTTGAAATATATATATACACACACCACATAACTGATTCTAATTAGAAAATAGTACGTAAATAGGCACTGCGCATCATAATTAAGTCACTATATTAACCATAAACTTGTTGTATAAAAATAAAGTTAAAAGCATTGCATGTTTTTTTTAATGTATTAGATTTTCTTAAGGATCCCATGATAATTATTCTCATTATTTAAAATAAAGATGCAATTCAGGTTCACATCACCATTTGGGCTCATATCACAACTTGGGCTAGCAGTGCAACTCAATTTAAACCAAAATATGAAAATTAGAGGCAAAAATAAAGTTCCACCGAACATTCAATCTTGCATAAAATAGATAACATAGTTTCTTCTTACATTTACTTTTTTTATCCAAATTTACTAAGCATTCCAAGATAATCACGCTCATTTGTTTTTAAAAACCTAGAACTCAAAATTTCAGTGCAATTTGGGTCAAACGTAATACTAAAATTCGAGGCAAAAATAAAGTTCCATAGAACCTTCGATCTTGCATTAAAAATGATACATAATTTCCTTCGCACATCTTCTATGTTGTGTAAAAATAATTAATTTGCTATAGAATTAAAGTGAGTAGCTATTCTCTATTTGAATCCCTACACTCAATTTTTCCACTAAAGAATCATTACGCTATTGATTGAATCACCCTATTTCTAAATAAGCTATATTTGAACTATATCTTTCTTCATTTTTTTTTAATTACATGTAGATCAATTTATACCACTATCATAACCGATATATTTTATTCACCAGTAAATATAAAATGCAATAATCTTAGTAAAGTGTTGATCATATTATTATAATATAGTTATTTATTAAATCACTACTCTTGAACAAAACCCAATTAATAATTTTAGACTATGCCCCCATAAATACAAAAATGCGGTCTATATATATCATACAATTCTGATATAAATTGTTGTATATGGATGCTTCCATGAATGTTCCATCAGTTTACAAGAAATCTAAATGGATCACTTCTTTTGGAAATACAAATTTCTATTTATAACTTAGGCGTAGTCTCTAACCAGATATATATATATATATATATATATATATATATATATATATATATATATATATATATATATATATATATATATATATATATATATATATACACGCATGTGTGTGTGTGTGTAATTGGGGCACTCCTAAACTTATCTAAATATTATGTTGTTCATTCAAATACAAACAAGACGCAGTCAACAATATAAAGTGTTGTCTAATTCATTAGGTTTTTTTTTCAAAATATACTATACACAAAAATTTGAATTACAAAACCAACCTTCTCAGGATTTGCCTAAAGGATGAAGTCACCTCTTACTTATTTTGGAAATACAAATTTCTATTTATAACTCAGGCGTAGTCTCTAACCAGTTGTGTGTGTGTGTGTATATATATATGTAAGTGGTTTATATTTGTCAATAACTTAAAAGTAATATACCCAATACTCCCATATACTTTATTTTTTTATACTGACTATTAAATCCTCGATTAGGTATATTTTTAACATAATTATATTAAAAAATAATAAGATATAATTTAAAATGTCTATAGTCTTTTATTTTTCTTAGTCATATTTTAGGACAGTATAAATTACTGGCAAATTTTTACTAATAAATGCCTATGTTTCTATAATATAAGCACTATACATAATATATCTAAATGTATACTATGGTAATTTATGCCAAGTGTCATTCACAATCAAAGTTGAATGTTTCATATGATGTTGAAATATATATATACACACACCACATAGCTAATTCTAATTAGAAAATAGTACGTAAATAGGCACTATGCATCATAATTAAGTCACTATATTAACCATAAACTTGTATAAAAATAAAGTTAAAAGCATTGCATGTTTTTTTTTAAAGTATTAGATTTTCTTAAGGATCCCATGATAATTATTCTCATTATTTAAAATAAAGATGCAATTCAGGTTCACATCACCATTTGGGCTCATATCACAACTTGGGCTAGCAGTGCAACTCGATTTAAACCAAAATATGAAAATTAGAGGCAAAAATAAAGTTCCTCCGAACATTCAATCTTGTAGAAAATAGATAACATAGTTTCTTCTTACATTTACTTTTTTTAATCCAAATTCACTAAGCATTTCAAGATAATCACGCTCATTTATTTTTAAAAAACTAGAACTCAAACTTTCAGTGCAATTTGGGTCAAACGTAATACTAAAATATGAGGCAAAAATAAAGTTCCTCAGAACCTTCGATCTTGCATTAAAAATGATACATAATTTCCTTTGCACATCTTCTATGTTGTGTAAAAAAAATTAATTTGCTATAGAATTAAAGTGAGTAGCTATTCTCTATTTGAATCGCTACACTCAATTTTTCCACTACAGAATCATTACGCTATTGATTGAATCACCCTATTTCTAAATAAGCTATATTTGAACTATATCTTTCTTCATTTTTTTTTAATTACATGCAGATCAATTTATACCACTATCATAACCGATATATTTTATTCACCAGTAAATATAAAATGCAATAATCTTAGTAAAGTGTTGATCATATTATTATAATATAGTTATTTATTAAATCACTACTCTTGAACAAAACCCAATTAATAATTTTAGACTATGCCCCCATAAATACAAAAATGTGGTCTATATATATCATACAATTCTGATATAAACTGTTGTATATGGATGCTTCCATGAATGTTCCATCAGTTTACAAGAAATCTAAATGGATCACTTATTTTGGAAATACAAATTTCTATTTATAACTCAGGCGTAGTCTCTAACCAGTTTTATATATATATATGTGTGTGTGTGTGTGTGTGTGTGTGTGTGTGTGTGTGTGTGTGTGTGTGTGTGTGTGTGTGTGTGTGTGTGTGTGTGTATACATATATACATATACATATACATATATATACATATATACATATGTATATATACATATATACATATATATATATATATACACACACATATAAATACATACACACACACACATATATACATACACACACACACACACACACACACACACACACACACACACACACACACACACACACACACACACACGTGTGTGTGTGTGTGTGTGTGTGTAATTGGGGCACTCCTAAACTTATCTAGATATTATGTTGTTCATTCAAATACAAACAAGACGCAGTCAACAATATAAAGTGTTGTCTAATTCATTAGGTTTTTTTTTTCAAAATATACTATACACAAAAATTTGAATTATAAAACCAACCTTCTCAGGATTTGCCTAAAGGATGAAGTCACCTCTTGCTTGTCTTCTCCAATTCTTCTTAAATTCACCTCCTGTCTCTTTTATTTTCATTCCTTTCTTTTTCAATCTTTGTCCTCCTTTCTTTGCTTAATATCCTTTAAATAATAATTTTCCCTTGTCATCCACTTCAAGCATGTTAATTACTCCTCTTTCATTTGCTTTGACTAATAGCTTAGTTTGTGTTTGCATGATCAGCTTGAAGTAACCGACTTTGCTCAAACTCATGCAACTCTAAATCTAACTTTCTCTAAAGATTACTCAATTGTAATTAATGTTAAACATAACCTTTCTTTCCAAACTATTCTTATTCGAAGTTGAATTCATGCATAAACTAGTTAAGTATGCCAATTATTTGACTAAACTAATGTTGAACAATACTTTACAAGTTATTTAAAAATAGATTTATTATTTAAACATTGAAATATTTCATTATGGTAGTCCACATAGGAGAATTATCATTTAATTTAATAAATTAATATATTTATTAATTTAAAAAAAGGATTGCCTAAGACATTAACGATTTTGATTAACTATATAATATATTAAATTTTAGCATAATAATAATTTTCAAACCTATATTTCACATATTATAATGTTATACCTATGAATTATTTGTTAAAATGCTATAGAGATTAGTTCATTGGCTTAACTATCTTTAAAAAGATGCAATAAACATTACATATTTTTAGTTAATTAAGTAATAATGTTGCATAAACACAACAATCACTAAGCAATCATCATTCAAAACTAATTGTAAGCTATGCATAAACTAAAACATGATCATTATATAAATACTCAAGTATTTAAACCATACCAACTAGCTAACTAGATCAAACAAAAGAGTCAACAAGTTATTCTATTATGGTGTGTGAGTTTGGGCCACTAGTAGTTCCTCTGTCATCCTCCAATCATCCCATCTATTCCATTGTCTCCAATGATGCTCTCCCTCCATCATGATCTAAGGGAAGGATCAATCTTGCATCCACTTCGTGACAAGTAGGTAGTTAGTCTAAATCATCATATATATCAACAAATGATGTATAACCAACCAATATACATCTACTATGTATAAAATAAGAAAATACAACTATCACATCATGTAAGCTAAGCAGCATATCACTGTCTCATAATCAATATATATATAATAAAGCTTAAATCAAAGCAATAATAAATAACTAATAATCATATTAATCCATAGGTTTTTAAGGTTATAGAACATAGGGTGAAATCGAGATGTAACATCCTCCCCCCTAAAACTGGTCATCATTCTAATCACACTTATTCAAACAATAGTTATAAATAACAAATAGAGTTTAACATAATAAACACATAGAATCAAGTATTAAATCAAGCAAATAAATGCGAAATTTACCTTAAAAATCATCATAGTTATCTCAATTAGCACTATTCTCAGAGTACTGGTCCCACAAGACCCAACTCTAACATTTCTTAGTATGCAAATAAGTTTTACAAATATTGCTTACACTAATTGGCTCTATCATGACCACCCCAGGGTCTAGAACCACAAGACAAGCCTATAAAATTTTGGTAAAAGTTTAACTATCTTCCCCAAAAAACACATGAGATCATCACAAAAACCAAAATGAATGACTAGGAAGAGTTATAAAACCTTCTAGCCTCTATGCACATCTCTTAAATCTAGAGAGTGTATTTCTCATTTTGGAGAAAAGTATTTAGGGAACCTTACAAGAATGATGTGTGTAAGTTAATATTATCACTACTCTACGTAGATTCAGATAAATATAACATGTCAATATTATCACTACTCAATGGAGCTCTTGACAAGTATGATGATGAATAAAAACTGGAAATATTATATTTTCAATGTATACAAAATTATGGAATACCTATCCACAGTATACATGTGTGTGACCATACGACTGAATTTGACAAATTCATCTATCAAATCCTAGATTTGATAAGTACATCTATCAAATCCAAATTAGCAACAATTGAGTCAATGTGAGGCCAAGTAGGATACCATCCTATCACTTAGATCTCACATTCTTAATTCACCACTCTTTCCTCAGGTCTCCATGACCTGATGATCTCCACAATGTGCATAAGCTTCCATGAAACACAAATCTTTACTAATAGATCATAGAAAAAAATACTATATGCTAAATGATTCCAAATGTAATAACATATATATAAGAAAAATTATAATATCATTCTGAGATTGTATTAAGTTACCACTAGCTAAACATAACTAGTATCATAATTCATAGCTTAACCTATAGTGTTATATTCATAATTAAGAGCAAATAATATCAAAATTAACATAACATACAAAGGCTAAGGATTATACCGTCCTTACAACCTTATAAAGGAACAAGCGAGACAATGTCTCCCTGTTTACTTGGTTGAAACTCAACAAGTTAAAAGTTTATCTCAACCCTTTTAGTCTACCAAGATGTTTTGCACAACTTATACCTTACTTGCTCTCGAAAAAAGGTACATCTATAACTCTTCAAAACAACATGTTTTAAAAAGATAATAAGATCAGTGTAAACAAAGGTATTTAATAACATAATAATTATAAACACTATAATTAATATAAATTCAAGGTTCGTCACTCCTTGTGGTCAAGTTCATAAGTTAGATAAAATAGTGACTCTAAAAGGTCATAAGTGGAAGGTAGAGATCTAACATCTCATAAACAAAATTCCTACATACCTCATATGGTAAAAAGAAACATTATAACCCAAGATTCTAAATCACTATTCACTTACCAAAATTGTAAGCGTACAACCAAAATGAAAATACTAACCTCAAAGATGCATCAATCTATCCAATCCTATAACTTCTCTCAACAAGAAGTATAAAACAGTCTCCCATGAACTCAAAGAAATAAGATCAAACAACATTTCAGAAACAAGTTTTTTTTTTAAGGAAACACTAAATCAATATCCTGTAAATATGAATCTTCTTGGTAGCTTAAAATGATGTAAGAGGAGAGTGAGAGAATAAAAACTCACCTCTAAGATAACTAAATGAGATGACACTTCTCAAGTCTATATAAATATAAGTATGTTAATCCACATAACAAACTCCTAACACAAAAGAATTCTCAACCATAACATCTACACTCAACTACAAGAAAATTTCCATTCCTAAGATTTGTAAGACACAAAACTAAAGCATAAATACCTAAGTGGGAAGCACTCCATGCTTTTTAAAACACTCACATTACACAAACACAAATGGTGAAGGTGATTCACTTAACAAGAAATACATAATCACACTTGAGGTGTTCAATCTAAAAGATCAAAAATATGGTAGGAAACTCTTATTCACAACTTAAGAACTAAGCTATGTACTCTTCTACCCATGCACCTTATAAAACCATTACCAACGAGACACTCAATAAACCAACCCTTTATCAACTCTTAAGAGGGTATAAATGCTCTTAGGGCACATACTCAATGTACCACACACAAATTCACAATTCTCTTTTATGATAAATAAAAAGATATGAAAATACTAATGGACTCATTAGGACCTGTTATAGCATGAAATTGCACCCCTATGGGAGAGTTTTTTAGGCTCTCCCACTTCTAGCTATAAGCATGGGAACAACCTTAGGATGTGGGTGTCCTATGACAAGGTTGAGCCTCTAGGATTTTTAAAGAGGCTAGTTCCTCTTGGTGGATCACCTAAAATTAATGTTGAAATGAAACTTCATAGGAAAAAGGGTTAGAAGGGAGAAATGGCTCTAAGAGGGCTAACTAGGCAATGCACGAAAAAAAAATGGACACTCATTTACTCTTGAACCCACATTAGATTAGTCATGAGGTGACTTGGGCTTGTACGATCTTAGGGTCAAGCTAACACACACTAGAAGAAATTCAGTCAAAACACTAATCTAGACCTGCAAAACTTGAAAATACTTCAAAAAGGTAAGCAACAGGATAATGGACTAGGAATAAATGCATTCACAAACCCACCAAGCAGTAAGCATACTAAAGCATTAATTGAAGATAGGAAATTAAGTCTCATTACATTCAAGAGGTAGTTATTAAAATACTTTGATAAGGTTTAGCCTGGTCGAAGGAGCACATTTTTGCAAATGTCTCGATGAGCAACTGTCTCCCAACAAGATGATAAAATTCTAAAAAATTGGGGCCCATTACAATGGATTGAAAGCTAGTATATATAGAAAGGGACGAGAGAGAATAGGGACTTACATGGGAGAACCAAAAAAGGGGAGAAGAAATCATTGATGATCAAAGCCATTGTTATTGTGACTGCCTTGACTATGAAATGGACCACCCAAGATCACCATAAAATCTCCTTTAACCCTTCACACATTCAAGTCTTCTTCTTCAGAACTTAGTGAGCCATATTGATGGTAGTTGCATATCTCTACCAAGTCTAAGTGTTTTTATCTTTGCATTATCTTTATTACAACTTGGACTATCCCAATCAATCCTTAAATGTTTAATGCTCCACTTGGATGCATATAATCCTTGTTTGACCACTTTGCATGTTTTGGAAGTGAGTTGTATGTACTTGTGCCACTTATCCTTGGTTGATTGGCCCTTTGGATTTACTGACCATTGACCTTAATGTTCCATGATCATTCTCTTTTCGTGGACTATTTTCTATAATTTTCCTTTAAAAACTTTCCATTTTACTCATTCGAGTTTCACACTCCTTGCAACTTATCCCTTGAGCTTATTTTCCCTGGAACATTTTCTTTGCTTATTTCCCTCAGACTTTTTATTCAGAACCTTTTCCATAATTGCCTTTTAAGATTTTTGACAAGGACTTTCCCTAAGGGAAAGAGACCTTTTAGGCTTTGTCAATGGCACCTCCTAAAGGGTAACATACCCTTCAAACATTTTACTTGAGATCTTCAAAAATATTGCAATGGTCCTTTAGATTTACGCTTGGAGAAGACTTGTCTTTTTGAGAACTTGAGAAGCACTTATAAGACAAAATCAAGTTTTTGATGTCTCATTACTTATTTTGGGTTTATGACTACTCAAAAATTATGAAGTAATTAAGTAGTGCTCCTTGGAGAACCCAAAATACACTACCCAGACCAAATCGAGCTTTCCAAGCCTTCTTACTTGCTTCAAGGTTTTAACTCTTGATTACTTATAAGGTTTTTTAAGTAGTGCTCCTCTAGAAACCCAAAGTTGTCTTCATCAGAGAAACCCTAAAATAATGTGTACCTTTCCTCCTAGATCAAAAATAAAGCTTGATACTCTTCTTGTATCATGAGATAAGAGATTGAATAAGGCATGCAACTTCTTGACCCTTGGTCTTGATGTCTACCTCTTCTTTGTTGCAACTGTCAGCTTCTTTGTCATCATGCCCATTGAGAATCAAGCAGATCCAAATAGGTTAGCTATGTGAATCTAGACAGTCTCAAATCCTTCATATGGATCTTTAACTACAACCTCCAATAGTGGTTCAACAAGGCATATCTCTTTGATTTTTATGGTGTCCTCAGTAGGATTGGGCTTGTTCTTTATTTCATGTTTTTTGGGCTCATCAAGGAGTTGATAGCCCATTCTAAAGATCTAAAACAAGTCTCTATTTGCAATGGACTCTTGAGGTGGAAGAGTTAAAAGGCTTCCCACTCCATCCCCTTTGATCTGCTTGACAAGGTTGCCCTCATTGGCTACAACCAGGTCATAATTGCCTTGGAGAATAACATAACCAGCTCTCAAGATCTCAAACAAGTCCTCAATGAGGCTTTTAACTGATTGGTAACCTATGGCTACTCCACAAGTTCATCAGTTTCATCATCTATTTCATTCATCTCCTAACCCATTTTACAACATGATAGTTCATTTAAGGAAGTGACAACCTCAACCCCCTCATTTTCAACATAAGGTGGTAGCTTTGAATTCTCAATGGTGCACTCTAATTTATGCACAACTGCAAAAGAGTCTTCAATATGTTCTCCTTAATTCAAGAAGGATGCTTTGATATTTTTCAGACCAAGGGGGGACCCTATGGTGACTTATACCTTGTAGTTGTTCATGATATCCTCCTCAACCTCTTTGGATGCATCTCTTTTGTTTTCCTCATAGAAGAGAGGCTCTTTCTCAAAGAGTGGCATAATAGGCTCTTGAAAATGCTCAACAAGGTGAGAAAGGTTCAGGGAAGATACCATACATTCCTAATTTTGTTCCTAAAGCTGCTCTGCTTGGATCACCCTCACCTTCTCTTCTTGATTTTTTGTTTCTTGAATGGCTCTCCATGAAAGAAAGACTCTAGGCTTTTGAGGGGAAGGGAATGAAAGCTACAAGGTTTCCTATCTGATTTCAGGAAACATCACCTCCTCCTTTGGCCCACTACTCTAAATGGATTTCCAAGATGGAAAAGATAGAGGCTCTTGAGGAGGGAGGGATGGGGGTTGAATGACCTTGGATTTACCTAGTTACGTGACTTGGCTCTAAGATGGGAAAGGTAGCAGCTCTACTTTCATTTGATGATTCTACCTTTATTTTTCTTTCCTTACCTTCAACTCCAAATCTATGATTTAATTTGATATATTCTCTTGAAATAGCTCCTCCTTAAATTGGTCAAGAACACAAGAGGGCTCCTGAGGAGGGATGAAGTCTTGGGCCCAAACAACAGGTTATTCCATAGCAAGCACTTCATTTTTTTGGCAGTGCCCTTGGATGGATTTCCAAGAAAGAAAAGACAGTAGAACATATGATGAATTTGGAAGATTCAAATGAGTACTTGAAATGGCCTCTTGAAGAGGAAGGAATGACACAAGAAGGCAATGAAGGTGTGTATATAGGCAACAAAGGTTGGTGGGGCTGGCCCTGCTGTTCCTCAAGTCTCTCCAGCTTGTCTTCAATACTCTTAATATAATTGCATATATCCATCATGTCACTAGTGAGGTTGTTCCAATTTGCTCTCTCAATAAGTGCCCATTCTACTTTCATTTGCTACAATAAATCCCTCACATAATGGATCTAGTGAGTAGGGACACTTTGGCCATAACACTTTTGTGAGCACAACTTTAGTGCGTGCTTGTCAAGGCTCATTAAAGTTTGCCTAAGTGTTGGTATAGATGGCTCATGATAGGGATGATGAGGAGTAGTATTTTGATGCGCTTGTTTATATGGATGATCATGGAAATACTCCTACATATATGGATCATAAGGAACTTGCCAAGGTTCATCATAGCCTTGATAGAAATCTTGGTAGGAATAATTGAGCTCATATGGATCATGAGGATCATATTGGTGCTACTAATAAGGAGGTGAATAATAGGAATATTCACCATAGTTGTTCATTTTAGCCTCATAAGTCAATTAGGAGTTGATTAAAACTTCAAAGAGATAAACCTAGTCTGCTCATAGCTAGGAGTTTTGATTTAGAGTCATCAATGGTGTTAATACTTGCTTTCAAAAGAAAATAATGATGATCAGGCACTTGGGCTACTTAAACTAGTTGATAGATGCTCAGAGTCACCATTAATATTTGTTGAGTACCTCTAAAGGCTAATATGTAAAAGAACAACATCAAAAATCATTTCACCACTTTGGACATTAGTCACATCGGGCATGCTAGAAACTATTATAGCATAGAATTTCACCCTTGTGGAAGATTTTTTTAGGCTCTCCCATTTTTAGCTATAAGCATGAGAACAACCTTAGGATGTGGGTGTCTTATGGTGAGGTTGAGCATCTAGGATTTTTAAAGAGGCTAGTTCCTCTTGGTGGATCACCTAAAACTAATGTTAAAATAAAACTTCATGGGGAAAAGGGTTAGAAGGTAGATAAGGGCTCCTAAGAGGGATACTAAGGTTATGCACCAAAAATAAATAGGCATTCATCTACGCTTGAACCCACACTAGATTAGTCATGAGGCAACTTGGACTTGCACGATCTCAGGGTCAAGCTAACACACGTTGGAAGAGGTTCAGTTAGAACACTATTTTGGACCTGTAAAACTTAAAAATACTTCAAAGAGGCAAGTAGTAGGCTAATGGACTAGGAATAAATGCATTCGCAAACCCACCAAGCAAAACGCGTACTAAAGCACTAATTGAAGATAGGAAATAGGTAAGAAAATCAAGTCTCATTACATTTAAGAGGTAGTTCTTACAATACTTTGAAGTCTTCTTTAAGATGAATCTTGACGTAGTTCACCTTTGAGAATCCGATCTACACTATCCATGAGTAATTCAGGTTTATAAACCTGAATTACTTCTACTTATAAAACATTTAGAATTAAAGCACCATTGGAAAATTGAAGTCTTGCGACTTCAAAAGCCCAAAGACTTCTACTTCCAAGAACCCAAAGTTGTCTGAACTTGCCACTTTTGCTTGAAATTCCACCTTCTCACACTTGGGGCAAAAATTGGTATGTGGGGCAAAAATTGGTATGTGGGCCAAAAATGGCCAACAGGGCCTAGAGTTCAAGCCACAACTCTGGTACCACATGTTACAAATCCTTAAGTTATACTTATAATAATATAATATATTTTTTTACACTAAGTACTTTACATTTATTCCCTATAAACATACTTAACTTATTCCAATAATAACTTAGAATAATAATGATTCCAAATTCAAATACCGATATGCAATATAACTTATTACAACTGTAAGGAAAGTAAATACATTAGGACTCAACTATGGCTAGTCCAATAATAAAACTGCTATTCAAGTATATACAAATATATTACAATTACATTTATTTTAGGTATTCAACTTTAATACTAGAAATAGATACCATGCCCTCTAGAGCTTGAGTCAAACCAACTCGTGTATCTCTGACAAACTCAAGTGTGGTCTCCATGTAAGTAGTACTATTGTGGGGACTGAGAGCATCATTTGAGCTCTTTTCCACACCAACCATGGACCAATGATCCTCTACATCAATCCCATCAGGGAATGTCCCTCCCTTCACAGATAAGTAGATAGTGACGGTGCGAGAAACTAGATAATAAGCAAGTACCCAAGTTTGTATGATTTCTAAAAACTAAATATGCAGTGTATCATAGAAACCTTGTTCTATTACAAGATATCTCACTGACATATAAATCATACATACCAAAAAATAACGTCTCACTATACATTATTTAATCATAATATTCATACTAATTACATCCTCGTAGCAATCATATCACATCAAATGCTAAACATATAAGTAAGCAAAATGTTCATTTATTCCATCAATGTATGAATGAATCTTACATTATTATCTATCACAAACCATAAATAATGACTAAAATTTATACCACCTAGGTAAATTTCACATTAAACTACAGTTTTTCAACTACTACAATAAGATTCATATGACTACACCCCATGATATCCCATATTATCATAGTCTAGAGTTCTAAGACATAACTATTAGTTTTTTCACAACCAATCATACAAAGTAGTCATAAATACATGGAATCATAAGATTTTATTTAAATAAGTATATATAATAAAATAATTCATATAAACACATAAAATTCTAACCTAACGTTCATTTACACTCTCAAAATTGTATGCACGCATACAAAACACACTATTAATAATTATACCCAACACATACATTTACTTAAAAGTGGGTTTAGATATAATCGTTACGATATGTACCATCCAAAGATAACATACTTTAATACTATAGAACTCTATGACATCCCATTATATCATAGTTCATTATGTGTGGACACCCTATTCAAACACAAATACACAATTTTTCACTTATAAATATTAATCAAGCAAATATAGGTTATACCACCTAGGTATACTCTAGGTTTAAACTACATATTTAAATTCATGAGAGGTTATACTTCCCATATATATACCTTTATACAAAATAATTATATTTGTGCTATGTATCGTACACAAATATTCAACAATATAGAAATACTATAATCATTAAAATCATCTAAAATCCTCGATAGCCTAAATAATTTTCTCAGTGTTTCGAAAACTCTTCACCAAGTGATTTATATTTGTCATCAACTTAGAAGTAATATACCCGATACTCCAATATACTTTATTTTTTTATACTGACTCCTAAATCCTCAGTTAAGTATATTTTCAACATAATTATACTAAAAAATAATAAGATATAATTTAAAAGATGTCTATAGTCTTTTATTGTTATCAATCAAATTTATAGACAATATAAATTACTGGAAACTTTTTACTAATAAATACCTATATTTTTGTAATATAAACACTATACAAAATATCTCTAAATGTCTACTATCGTAATTTATGCCAAGTGTCATTCATAAATCAAAGCCGAATGTTTCATATGCTGCTGAAATATATATATATAACTAATTCCAATTAGAAAATAGTATCTAAACAAGGACTACGTGTCATAATTAAGTCACTATATTAACCATAAACTTGTATAAAAATAAAGTTAAAAGTGTTGCATTTTTATTTATTTATTTTTAAAGTATTAGATTCTCTTAAGGATCCTATGATAATTATTCTCATTATTTAAAATAAACATGCAATTCAGGGTCATAGTGCCATTTGAGCTCATTTCTCAACTTGGGCTGGGAGTGCAACTGGATTTAAACTAAAATACAAAAATCCGAGGCAAGAATAAAGTTCCACTAAACATTCAATCTTGTAGAAAAGAGATAACATAGTTTCTTCTTATATTTACTAAGTGTTCCATCATTGATGATGGAACAAGGCAATACAAGGAAAAGTATTACGACTTTATAAGGATCCCAAGATAATCATGCTCATTTGTTTTTAAAAAATTGCAACTCAAACTTTCAATGCAACTTGGGCCAAACGTAATACTGAAATCTGAGGCAAAAATAAAGTTTCATAGAACCTTTGATCTTGCATTAAAAATGATACATAGTTTCCTTCACACATATTCTATTCTATGTAAAAATAATTAATTTGTTGCAGAATTTAAGTGAGTGGCTATTCTCTATTTGAGTCATTACACTTAGTTTTTCCACTACAGAATCATTACACTACTGATTGAATCACCTTATTTCTAGATAAGCTATATTTGAACTATATCTTTCTTAGTGTTTTTTTCTATTACATGCAGATCAGTTTATACCACTATCATAACCGTTGATATATTTTATTCGCCAATAAAAATAAAATGCAATAATCTTAGTAAAGCATTGATCATATTATTATAACACAATTATTTATTAAATCATTGCTCTTGAACAAAACCTAGTGAACAATTTTAGACTATGCCCCCATAAATACGAAAATGCAGACTATATATATTATTTGTTTCTAATATAAACTGTTGCATATAGACGCTTCCATGAATGTTTCGTCAGTTTACAAGAAATCTAAATGGATCACTTATTTTGGAAAGACGTATTTTTGTTTATAACTCAGGCATGGTCTCTAACCGGTTTATATATATATATATAGTCAGTGCCTTTTCTATATATATAATATATAAGTATTTAGAAAAGGCACTGGCAATATATATATATAGTCAGTGCCTTTTCTATATATATAATATATAAATATTTAGAAAAGGCACTGGCAATATATATATATATATATATATATATATATATATATATATATATATATAACTTGGACACTCCTAAATTTATCTAAATATTACGTTGTTCATTCAAATACAAACAAGACGCAGTCACCAACATAAAGTGTTGTCTAATTCATTGGTTGTTTTTTTTTCAAAATACACTATACACAAAAATTTGAATTACAAAACCAACCTTCTCAGATTTTGCCTAAAGGATGAAGTCACTTCTTGCTTGTCTTCTCCAATTCTTCTTAAATTCACCTCATGTCTATTTTATTTTTGTTCGTTTCTTTTTCAATCTTCGTCCTCCTTTCTTTGGTTAATATCCTTTAAATAATATTTTCCCGTTTCTTGTCATCCACTTCATGCATGTTAATTACTCCTCAATCATTGGCCTTGACTAATAGCTTAGTTTGCATTTGCATGATCAACTTAAAGTAACCAACTTTGATCAACTTCATTCAACTCTAAATCTGACTTAAGAACTCAAAATCCTCAAAGATTACTCAAGTCCAATTAATGTTAAACATAACCTTTCTTTCCAAACTATTTTTATTCGAAGTTGAATTCATGAATAGACTAGTTAAGTATGCCAATTATTTGACTAAACTCATATTGACCAATACTTTACAAGTTATTTAAAAATAAATTTATTATTTAAACATTGCAATATTTCATTAGGGTAGTCCACATAGGAAAGTTAGCATTTAATTTAGCAAATTAGTATATTTTTTAATTTAAAAAGACGATTGCCTAAGACTTTAATGGTTTTGACCAACTATATAATATATTACATGTTAGCATAATAATAATTGCTAAACCTATATTTCACATATTATAATGTTATACATATGAATTTTTTGTTGAAATGCTATAGAGATTAGTTCATTGCCTTAACTATCTTTAAAAGGATGCAATAAATAATATAGATTTTTAGTTAGCTAAGTACTAATGTCGCACAAACACAACAATCATTAAGCAATCATCATTCAAAACTAACCGTAAGCTATGCATAAATTGAATATGATCACTATAGAAATACTCAAGTATTCAAACCATACCAACTAGCTAACTAGATCAAACAAAAGAGTCAACAAATTATTTTATTGTGGTGTGTGAGTTTGGGCCATTAACAGTTCCTCTATCATTGTCCAATCATCCCATCTATTCCATCCTCTCTGATGATGCTCTTTCTCTATCATGCTCTGAGGGAAGGATCAATCTTGCATCCATCTCATGACAAGTAGATAGTTAGTTCAAGTCATCGTATATATTAGCAAATGACACATAACTAACCAATATACATCCACTATGTACAAAATAAGAAAATACAATTGTCACATCATGTAAGTTAAGAAACATATCATTGTCCTATAATCAATATATACATCATGAAGTTCAAATCAAAGCAATAATAAACAACTGATAACCATATTAATCCATGAATTTCTAAGGTTATAAAAATAGGGTGAAATCTGGATGTCTAAGGTGTTTTAGGTCTTTGAAAAAATTGTTGTGACTAGTCTCAACAAAGGTTGAGAATGAACATCTACAAAAAGCCCAAAGACTTTAAGAGAATTTCATAAGTGTTTTTGGTCTTCATAAAAAATGTTGCAACTTTGTTGAGACTTTTGCAGACAAAAGTCACGAAGATTAAGTTGCTAAGGTTGAGGCCCAATAAAACTTGCAAACAAAAGTTATGAAAGCTTGTATCTTCAGAACAAAAGTGCCAAAAGCAATTTTTGCAAAGACTAAGACTTGAGTCATAAAGAAGCAAGAAAGAGGCTATGAATTATTATCTATAGTTTCTTTAATGATAGAGAAAATTGTTAAAGTTGTTGGGATTGCTCAAAAGCAGTCTGACACCTTTAGGAAAGAAATAAACATTAATTGTCTTTTGTTTTTTCAATAGACATATGCATTTAGACAAGTTTGGATTTAACATAGGTGATTGCACACCTGATTTGCATATATTCAATATTCAATCTTCTTAATTAGTTCAATAGGTTGGAAAAAAGACGAGTGGATATAATCGGATTGCACAAAATTAGTGTGGAAATAGCTCATGCATATCCAAATATAATCAAAAGAACATTAAAAAACAAGCATGAAGTTGTTTTGGGTGTTTGAGAATCTCAGTTGCTTGGGGGTCTCATCACATAGCAGTCACCTCCAAGCACCCAGGTGCATGAGATTCTCTAACGTGGTAGCAACCTGGGTGCTCCAGAGTCTCGACAAGTCTAGTTAAAGTTTTGACACATGTGCTTCTAAATTATGGTTGTTTGTCTTAACAAATCCTTGCATTAATTAAACACACCTATAGACCTATCATGTGGTGGATTTTAATCATAGGGCTAGGACCCTTCTAAGTGCATACTCAACCACTGGCAACCACTTTTTAATGGATCGCTTGATCTAAGGTCGAGGTTCAAAATAATTGGCTCAATTTTTCCTGAAGACCTAAAGACATTGTGAAAATTGTAAAAATATTCTCGAAGGTGAAAAATGTTGATTGGGATGTGTCGAGACCCCTATGTGCCTGAGATGTTCCCATGTGGTAGCATCCTAGGTGTCATTGAACTTGTCAGGACTCTAGAGCATGTGATATTCCACCACATGGCAGCATCCCATGCACCCAAGTTCCCATAGATGATTGGGATGTGTCGAGACCCCTGGTCACCGAGGATACTACCACATGGCATTATCTTGATCATCTCCATGGGATAGTGGAGTAGTGGGATTTTTCCACTTGGCATCATCCCGCCCACTTGCTTTCTCAAAGGCTCTATGCTATGTACGAATATGTCCAAGATGACAGAACAATGAGATGATTCCACATGGCATCATCCCATTCACCCGCTTGTCTAGAGGCTTCATGCTCTATATGAACATCGCTAGGATAATAAGGCAGCGAGATGATACTACATGGCATCATCTCACTGGCCTGCTAGCTTGGATACATTACATAGGTATGGACCCTGTAGTACGTGATATTCTACTGTGTGATAACATCTTATGCTCTGTATAATTTTTTTTAACCTTCTAGTCAATCACACATTTTTAGCAGTTAGCTAAAGGATGTCACGCATGTTCATTGTTTTACAGTGTAAATTCATATATTTTTGTAAATTTTCCTAAGGCATGAACTTGAATTTCTTTCTTTCGAGCCACATGTTAATATTTTATATAATCACACATACGTGAGTCATAAATAAAGTGGCCGTGGAACTCAAAGATTTCAGATCTATGAGGTAATTTGTGATTTCCACTTGTCAAACATGTATTTAGTCGTGACTTCAAATTTTTTTACCAAGGCATCTCCATTGAGTATCCTATGGGCTTGCAAATAAATCTTGAGCCACCATGCAGGTGAGTTTGATGGCACCATGCACTCTATAAATTCATATATGGGATATTAAAGTAGCAAGATGTTGTCGTGTGGCATCATGTTGCTTACCTCAAGGCTCTACACTCTACACGAACATTTTTGGGATAACAAAGTAACATGATGATGCCACATGGCATCATCTTACTCACCCACTTGCTCTAAGGCTCTGCACTCTCTACAAACATCTCTAAAATAAAAAAAGTAGTGAGATGATGTCATGTGGTGTCATCTTGCTCTCTTACTTATTTGTAGACTCCATGCTCTATATAAACATCTTTGGGATAGTAGAGCAATGGGATGAGCCATGTGGCATCATCCCACTCACTCGCTTGCTTGTGGACTTTGTGCTCTATACAAACATCAATAGGATAATAGAGCAATGAAATGATGTCACATGGCATCATTCCACTCACCTATTTGATCAAAGGCTCCGCACTCTATACAAACATCTTCGAGATAACAGAGCAGTGGGATGAGGCCACATGGCATCATCCCGCTCACCCATTTACTTGGAGGCTCTATGTTCTATACGAACATATCTAGGATAATAGAGTAATGGGATGATGCCACATGGCATCATCTCACTCAACCGCTTGCCCCGAGGCTCCATGCTCAGTATGAACATGTCATGTTTTCATAATCTTCTAGTAAGTCACACATTTTTAGTAGTCAATTGAAGGATGTCACACATGTTCATTATTTTACAGTGTGAATTCATATATTTTTGTAAGCTTTTATAAGTCACGAACTTGACTTTATTTCTTTCGAGCCACATGTTGATATTTTACACAATCATACACACATGAGTCACAAATAAAGTGGGTGTGGAGCTCGAAGATTTCAGGTCTGAGAGGTAATTCATGATTTCCACTTGTCAAACATGCATTTAGTCATGACTTCAAAACTTTTTACCAAGGCATTTTCATTGAGTAGCCTACGAGCTTGCAAATCAATCTTGTACCACAATGCGAATGAACTTGATGGCACCACAGAAACAAACTTATTGACACCGCACACTCTGTACAAACATCTCTAAAATAATAGAGTACTGGAATGATGCCATGTGGCATCATCCCACTCACCCCTTGTCTCGAGGCTTCGCACTTTATACAAACATTTTTGGGATAACAAAATGACAATATGATGTTACATGTCATCACCCCACTCACCCGCTTGCCCCAAAGCTCCATGGTCTGTACAAACATCTCTGGGATAGCAAAGTAGTAGAATGATGCCACATGGCATCATCCCACTCGCCCGCTTGCCTATAGATTTTGTGATCTATACAAACATCTTTGGGATAACATAGTAGCAATATAATGTCACGTGGCATCATCCCACTCCCCTGCTTGCTTGGGGGATCCACACTCTGTACGAACATCTTTGAGATAACAAAGCATCAAAATAATGCCATGGGGTTTCATCCCACTCGCTTGCTTGGAGGTTCTGCACTTTGTATGAACATATCTAGGATAACAAAGTAGTGTGATGATGCCACGTGGCATCATATTACTAACTCGCTATCACAAATACATTATAAAGGTACGATTATGGGGTGCACAATATTTTATTATGTGATAACATCTCATGTACTTGAATTCTTGGAGATGACTGTGATGTGTCGAGACCCTGGGCACCCAAGATGTTGCCATGTGTCAGCATCCCATGCATCTCAATAGGATAACAAAGTAGTAGGATTTTGCCACGTGGTGTCATCCCACTCACTTGCTTGCCCACAAGTTCCAAAGTTTATACAAACATTTTTGGGATAATAGAGTAGTGAGATAATGCCACATGGTGTCATTTCACTTGTCCCAAGGCTTCGTGCTCTATACGAACATCTCCAAGATAAAAAAGTAGTGAGATGATGCCACATCGCATCATCCCACTCACTCGTGCACTTGAGTGCATAGAAATTACAGGATGTGCTGAGACCCCAGGGCCCCTAGGATGCTACCACATGGTAGCATCCTGCACACCCGAGTGTCTGGATATGACTGGGATGTACAGAGTTCGTATCTCGTGTACCACCATCGATATTTAAATAAGATCAATAGCTTGGAGGAGTTGAGAGCCTAATGAGAGAATAAGTGGAAGGGCCCCAAATGAATTAAGGAGTGCCAAGTCATGAAAACGTAGAGCCCTAAAAAGTTTAGTGCGCTATGAACTTTGCCAACGTACATATCTGTCATTCACAATACCCATATGCATTGTCAAAGTCATTAGATAGTCGTTGGACAACACCATTGGATATGACTATTCAACTTCACGATATATATTTTTGGCAATGGCCTTTCAACTCAACATATATAATCTATTTTTTCTTAATATTATTTTAATTAAAAATAAATAAATACTATACATATATATTACTGCAAAATTATAATTTCATATCCAGAGCAATAAAACAGTTTTCCATAAACCTATAACATAAATTAAGATAATTAAACACAATGTTTTATAACACTAATTTAAATGACTATAAAATTAATTTTGTTAATTACAATTAATATTGTTGAAAGCCCAATTAATACTAGAAAATAAAGGCAACATAAACACTGATCAAATTCAAATTGTAATGACAAGTAACACAATATTGCATCTCTATTTTCAAGTTCAAATTATTAAAGTGTACATTGCAAAATTGCAACAAACTAAAGCATAAACAATTCTTAATACAAATGTAGGGACTAGTTGCTACACTAATCGGATGAGATTATAAAAATATACAAAATAGATGTCATTGTTTGCCTTGTATGGTGGGCCCTTACAAAGTATCTCGAGGCACACTGCTTCTTTTACTGATATTCTCACTAATCAAATTCAAATTGTAATGACAAGTAACACAATATTGCATCTCTATTTTCAAGTTCAAATTATTAAAGTGTACATTGCAAAATTGCAACAAACTAAAGCATAAACAATTTTTAATACAAATGTAGGGACTAGTTGCTACACTAATCGGATGAGATTATAAAATTATACAAAATAGATGTCATTGTTTGCCTTGTATGGTGGGCCCTTACAGATTATCTTGAGGCACACTGCTTCTTTTACTGCTATTCTCAATGTGCATGTGTTGCTAATAACCTTGGATATCATTGAATAGTCATAGCTACCAACATGGTTAAACTTTTTTATTGACATCAAACAAGAAACAAGATCTTTTGAATCTATTTTTTGAATCTCTCTCTGATCAAGTATTATAGAACATGTCGAATGATCTAGCATCTTACTATTAACATCTTCAAAGCTCTATGTTAGAATAGCCATTGCTTCCATCATTGACTGTTGCATTGAGCTTACATTGCAAATTTATATGCAAACTTGACTTTAAACAATTTACAATACAAAAACTCTCACACATAGTTGCGCTTCCTCGACTCCCACGTTCACCATCGTTAAAATATTTTGACAATACATAAGCTTGTACATTTTTGAATAAAGTATCGCCACTTTCTTCCGATTTATCTAGTAATTACTTCTTCAACAACCCTGTCACGAATTCACAATAATATTCTTACTAAAAACAAACCTACCGGTTACTACACGACCCTTGTTTCTATATCTTTCATTTTTCATAGGTAGTTATGTATATTAAAAATAGGAGCAAAATATATTATTTATTTAGAATCATTTAATTCAACAAAATATTAATAAAGTATAACAAGTTGTCTCAACCAAGGCTTAAATTTGATAGTCGTTTAGACGTTTTTAAAGTTTTTCCATGATGAAAATACAATCAAATTATATTTTTAACCGTATCAAAAGACGGGCAAAAAATTGTGCAACATGTCATATTGACTTTCACAACAAAAATTGACCATTTTAAAATATTAAAAATAAAAATATTACTATAGCTAAGTTGACCTGACCTGCCTGACCTGACCCGACCCAACCCACCAGTGCACTGCAACTTGCAAGTCTCTGCGGATCCCAAAATTTAAATTGAAAATTTGGAACTAAGTTCCAATTTTCAAATTTCAGAAACCTCATTTCTCCCTCCATTCGTTTGCATTTTCATTTTCAATTTCACAATACGGAGTTTCTCCCCCCTTACTTCAAATCTCAAATTCTCCAAATCCACCCCACCAATGCCTTTCAATCTCTGCACTGCACATACAAATACATCTCCTGTTTCTCACACATTTCGCCCAATCTCTGAAACACTCTCCACGCTTATTTCCAAACTGAAAAGGCCATTGCTTAGAAGGGACTTCGGATGAAAAAACTGTTAGTTTTGGGTAGCTCAAAAGTTGTTTGTCCATACCCAGAATTTAGATAACAATTGTTTTATTGTTGGGAATGGGAATAGTTATTATTCAATTTAATTGATTTCCTTAGTGACACCTTGCAGCAACCAATTCTGTTATGGGTTGTTAAGTTGTTTTTTATCTCAGCGGTTGATTGAGAATCAATCTCGGCAGTTGGTTTTCCAACGAAAGTAGTATAAAAGGGGTCAAGGGGCATTTGGAAAAGTAAAGTTATAGAAGCATTTGCAGTGATAGCAAATAAATTTGCAGTGATAGCAAATAGTCTTGCAGTGTTAGCAAGGGCATAGTGATAGCGTTGTGAGATAGCAGTAGGGGAATATCAGCAAGAGGAATTGGGAGATTGACGAAGCTCTGCCAATAAGAGGCAAGCAATTTTGTATCTCTTAATTTGCTGAAGTTTAATATTTTTTTTCATTTGCAGTACTGGATTTCCCGTCAGGTTTTTTCCGGGGACATTTGTCCAAAATATCATGTTCATTGTGTTGCATATTTATTTCTGTGTTTCTTTTGTTATTTGTGACATTGTAGTTGTGTTATTGTTCAATATTCGTTGTGAATTATTTTTCGGTAGTTAAATAATCTTTATAAGACAGGGGAATTATAATTAGAATTTTCAACATGGGATCAAAGCCAAGTGGACGGTAGAAAAAGTTTACCCAAGGCAAGGAAAGAAAATTGAGGGTTTATAAAACCTAGTTTGACCTCTTCAGAATTGTTATTTTTTTTTTAATTCTTTGAGATAGCGTCCGCTGGTTTGAGAGATCAGGGCAGATTCGATGGTGCCTCGAATTTGGTGTCTGGAATACCCGAATTTCTTTATTGCTAGAAGAGAATGGTATCTAGGATTATGTTACTAGTGTCATCGTTGTACCTACAGATCCAACACAGCTTGCAGCGTAAAAGAACGATGCCAAGGTGAGGAGGATAATCCTTGATGGTGTCAAGGACCATATTGTTCCACATATCTCAGAGTTAGATACAGCGAACATGTGGGACGCCATTTTGAATCTTTACTAGAATGCTACCACTAGCTGGAAGCTGATTCTTAGAGAAAAGTTGAGGAATACTCGGATGAACAAGGGAGAAGACCTTACAAGTTACCTCACCAGGGTTAGACTTGTCAAGGATGAGTTAGCAACGTTTGGGGATAAACCAGGGGATGATGAGCTAGTAAGGATAGCCCTAAATGGGTTCTCTAAGCAGTTGGATGTCTTTGTTCAAGTTATTAATGGACGAGACACCTTACCAAATTGGGATCCACTGTGGAGTGACTTCACTTAGGGGGAGCTTAGACTAAGCCTTGTCAATGGGGCCAACAAGAGTCAGAAAAGTGAGGTGGAATAGGAAAACGTTGCCCTAGCGAGAAAAGGGAAAGCAAAGAAGGGGTCTAGTAAAGGATCAAATTCACAAAGTGAGAAGAAGAAGAAGGAGCTATCTAAGGTCAAGTGCTTTGGTTGTCACGAGTTTGGCCACCATGTCAGTGATTGCCCGCATAGGAAAAAGAATGAAAAGAAGGGCAAGAAGCAGGTGGCATCTTCAACGAGTGTAGATAAACTCTCTAATAGAATGGAGGATGAGTTTGCACTCATAGCTTGTTTGGGTAGCTCAAAAGTTGTTTGTCCATACCCAAAATTTAGATAATAATTGTTTTATTGTTGGGAATGGGAACAATTATTATTTAATTTAATTGATTTCTTTAGTGACCCCTTGCAACCAATTCTGTTATGGGTTGTTAAGTTGTTTTTTATCTCAACGGTTGATTGAGAATCAATTTCGGCAGTTGGTTTTCCAACGAGAGTAATATAAAAGGGGTCAAGGGGCATTTGGAAAAGTAAAGTTGTAGAAGCATTTGCAGTGTTAGCAAATAAATTTGCAGTGATAGCAAATAGTCTTGCACTGTTAGCAAGGGCGCAATGATAACATTGTGAGATAGCAGTAGGGGAATATCAGTGGGAGGAATTGGGAGATTGACGAAGCTTTGCCAGTAAGAGGCAAGCAATTTTGTATCTCTTAATTCGTTGAAGTTTAATATATTTCTGATCTGCAGTACTGGTTTTTCCTTTGGGGTTTTACAAGGAACATTTGTCCAAAATATCATGTTCATTGTGTTGCATATTTTTTTTTGTGTTTCTTTTGTTATTTGTGAAACTGCAGTTATATTATTGTTCAATATTCGCTGTGAATTATTTTTCGGCAGTTAAATAATCTTTATAAGACAAGAGAATTATAATTAGAGACTGCAGTAAAATTTTCAACAAAAACAACTGGTAGGAGGCATTCACAAGAATTAGTAATCAGTTTCAGATTTGTGCTTCTCTACTGCATTCACAAGTCCATATGATCTATCCTTAACTCAGATTTGGAAAAAATTAACAATAATTGAACCCTTAATTCTTATAACTATTATGGTATTGAAATGAAAATTTGGGGAAAACAGATGAAAAGTCCCTTTTTCCGGATTTAGTAATGTTCACATTTTTAAATATAGATCTTACTTTTTATTTATTTTTTGTTCCTTTGTTTTTACAAATTTGTTGACATTTATACAGTAAGTTATCATCCATTTCTTCTAATGACTGCTAGTGAAGGTTATCTTGATACACCGGTGAAATCTCCCAACAATTAGTAATCTAGTGAAATCAGCGTAAATTGTGAGCAACAATTGGGCACGAAAAACAAAGAGAGAATGTCTGTTTGCTGCATCTTCTAACTTGTGTGTTCTAACTGGTGTTTTGAATCAAGGAAAGGATATAATCTCCATCAACGATTAATGGATTGTGAATATCTTTTTGAAAAAAAAAAAAAATTACGGTTTTTTCCCATAAGCTTGTCTCTTTCATCTAAAGTGTCGCCTTGCCATAAATTTAAAAACTGTCACAAATGTTTTTTCGACGGATAAAAATGACCGTCAAATTTAACCTCCGGTCTCAACAAAGTCGCCATTACAGTTTTCAAAACCCTGACCGTAACGTTGCAGTTGCGCTGTTCTACCGGATCACACTCGAAGGGCTTTAAATCGGCAGGGAAGTGAATTGACAGGAGCAGGGGAGACAAAAATGAGCAGCCATTTCGGCCGATTATTTCAAAAATCAAATTCAAGCTTCCCCCTACAATGCGGAAACGCACTGCAATCCTCAGTCGTACGCCTCCGAGATAGAATGTTTCTCCTCGACGCGGGCCTGGCAACCCCCATCGTCTGTACGCAGGACGAGCTAACCAGAGTCCCAGCTAACCCCACCGCCAGGTTTAACAACAAGGTAGGGTTTCTCGATGTGGCAGGCGGAAAATCCAGGTCATTAAACAAGGCAGGCTTATCCGACGTTAAAATAGGGGGTCCATTGCCCGGGTCAAAAATTCTGGAGAGATTATTTGTTGATCTTGTGGCGGGCGATCAAGTGGCTAAAGATCGTGCAGCTGTAAGATTGAATGACATGGTGGGATCCGGGGATACAATTGCTGGGGAAGCTCAGGTTATTTCTCCTCAGAAGTTTAGGCAGCACAGGGTTTGGATGGAGTTGAATAAGCTTTGGCGGAGGAATAGGAAGGTCGAGGGTTTTGTTGTTGGGAAAGTGAACAGAGGTTATGCAGTGGCCATTTCAGGGTTTGTGGCGTTTCTTCCGCAGAGTTTGGGGAGGAATAAAAGGATCGTTGATAAATTCGTCATTGATCAGCTTAATTCGAAGTCAATGAATTTCGTGGTGAAATAGATTTTCACACAACAGTTTTTTCATGGTAAATATGCGACGATTACTTTTTGCTTCCTATTTTTTTTAAGTCCTATTGTAGTAGAAACACAATAATTCGAATTCTATTTCGCCATAGAATTGTGAAAGAGATTTCTATTTCGTTAAACCCTTTCTTTTTTTAGTTTATTTTCCTTCGCCTACTGCTGGTAGAAAAAGAGTTTGTCATCAATCAACTTAATTTGAGTCAATGAATTGTAGAGCGAAATAGATTCACCCACGCATGCAGTTCTTTAGGTGAAAATGCTATGTCTTATACAATTTTCTGTAGTAGTAAAACAGTAATGAAAAATTCTATTTCGTCGCACTGAAGTTTGTTGTGAAATAGATTCTTGCATAACAGTCAATAGGCATTATGTTATTTGGGTAAAACAGCTCTGTTTTTATTTCCTTCCAATTTTTTCTCTCTCCTACCGCTGGCAGAATTTTCTGAAGCAGAAGGACAATAATGGGTGTTTTGTGTCACTAACGACTTGTTAACTCTTCCAGATTTGCGGGTGCCAATCTGAATCATATGGTAACAGCAGGTTGAGTTCATGATGTTCTGGGACAGCCACTCGTCTATTTCTCCCATCCACATCTTGCAATTTGTTCTCTCCTAGTGGTATCAAGAGGGCTAATCTCTGTCCTATTATTGAGGAAGCTAAGATCGATTTGCCAAAGGTGTATTGCTGCTTTGTTGACTTTGGAAATCCCTTGAATCGGTTCCTAGAACTGTCATATTGGAATATCAAATTTGCCAAGTTTTGCTAGGATGATAAGATAATGGTAGGTCATTTTGATACCAAAAGTAGCTTTTCTGACTTTGTCAGTAGCAATATTGACGTCAAACAGGGGTGCCAACTCTGTTCCACCTTTTTTGGGATATATAAAGAATCAAGATAAAATGGAATGGTTTGTGTGGGAAACCATGTATGCAGAAGACCTGTTATTTATGTATCATACTCTGATCCCCATGCTTCTATTTGCTGATGATGTGGTTCTTTTGCCTCTTTACCATTGATTTATTTAGACAGTTGGATTCCCCGGGTCGTTTTTCTAATCTTTACCAGATGACAGTGAATCTTAGTAAGACAAGGTAATGGTCTTCAACACATACATGAAAGTTCTCTCCAAGGCTTCGCTTCTTGCTGAGGATGGTCCTATTGATATTACTACACCACACACCTTACCAGGTGTACAGTTTAGAGTTCCATCCTTAAGCTTGAAGCCTGTCTCTCAATATCGATTTTGCAAGGGTATGCTTCTCTTGCATTATTGGGGACCAATGCTCTTATCCTCATTTTCAAGACATCCCATCTAATATATGACTCTTTGTTAAACCTGCTTGTATGGCACTGATTTTGGGGCAAACGTTATCAAGACTATTTTAGGTTCCCATTCAAAAAAGTACACTTTACATCCATTTGATAGACTTTGAACTTCTTGTAAACAGAGAATGCTAGAAACATTCTTATAGCTTCCAATCTAGCTAGTGGTGTATTTTCTAGACAGCAAGGCTGTTGACTTCCTTTTCCTAATAAACTTATCTTTTACGTTTTAATCCATTTTAAGCAGTTCTTTCTTTCCTTTTTTTAGGGGATGTTTTACGTAGTACTTACCTCCCTTAATTGGCTGGAGCTTTTAGTCCCTTTGACCTGCTTTTGCCATTTTGGACATTAATATAATTTCTTCCTTTTTTTTCTCTCTCGTACAGATAATCCCTGCGCATGGTAAGTTAGTGCTACCATTTTCTCTGTAAAAGAAACAGAAAAAAGCTGCCCAGAAGAAACGTCCCTCAGAAGTCCCAAAAATTCGAAATTAAAATGTGACGTGTGCCTTTCTAGGGGACATTTTGGGAACTTAGGGATGTCCCCAAAAAATATTTTCAATTTTTTTTTTGTAATTTTTTTGTATCTTTTAAAAAATTCATTGTATTTCAAAGATTTGAATACTCGTACAAATATTTTAAATATATTTATATGAAAAATGCTTACCATACTGATTAAATGAACCACTACTTTCTACACAAATTTCCCACTAATTGGTGGCAAATGGTCTCAAACTAGCTGCTTCACTGCGTTGGTCTTGAAAAATATCTTTTTGGGGCAAAAAGAATGGGATCCAAACTCCACTGTTTGCCCAAGATATCACAATTTTTCAATCGCCTTCTCCAAGCAAGAAGAAAAACTCCTGTATGACGGCCAAATGGATGTGAAATTTAAGATTGGCCATTTTTATGGACATCTCTATCATTTGTGATTTTGGATTGATGATTAATCATAATATTTTTATTTAGTAATTTATTCATATTGTTTTACTTTAAATTTATCATTTGAATTTTGGCTTATTTAATTTATTGAAGTTATTTTTTCTAATTTTTTTAATATATTTTTAATATTTATATATTATTTTAATAGCCGTCTCCCTGTCATCTCCCCACGGTCCTGAAATTTGGAGTTTTTTTTCCATCTTAGAAACCCTGCCCCACTGTCTTATGTAACTACGAAAATAACAGGATTAGTGTGGACACAAGGATGGGAGATTTTACCTATAAAAGGATGGGCATCAAATCAACTAGGTTAATTTTGAAAGCCTGGAACCATGACATGTCTACCGGAAGTGGCTGATAAAGCTTTCCATCCTTTGCAGAAAATGGTATAGGGGACACTAGAGAAACTAATTGGAGACTTGGTCGAAGAATGAGGTGTCTTACTCTTCAAGAGATTTGTAATATGAATAAAGGTTGAAATTATATTTATTCCCTGATTTTCGGAGTCACAAGTCTTTGGGATTTGAATTTGAGAACAATTTGTGGGTATTGGCCTAGGGTTATCAAATGTGACTGCAATTTCAAACCACGGGGAACAAGTATATGAGGAATTTACTTACTACTAACTTATTTCATCTTAGTTGACCCATTTTTACAGCTTCATCTAATGTTCCTCTTCCCCTTGTTTCCTATACTTTACATTACCGGATACACCCCTGCAGACCCTTGGGTATGGTATAGGAGGGGGATACGAGGGGGAAACGGGCGGGTTATGCCCCTGCAGGTACGTCCAGATACGTCCATGGACGTATCCGGGTGTACCCTGCCCATTTGGTCTGTGTAGCCAGTCTGAAAACGCATTTTTTTATTTTTATTTTTTCAATTTCGCTGCAGGAAAAGTCAAATATGGACCTCAAAAAATAATTAAAAACAAAACAAAGTGGATTCTCAACCCTGAAAGCAGCATTTACACTCATTTTATCAAAACAACATTTTTTCTGTTATATATGGAGTATGACCCTGCAAAACAGCATTAAAACAAACAAAACAAATAATTTATGCTTTGAAAATAGATCTAACATTAGTTGAAACCCCCTACACATGGGGTGAAGCGTTATGGGCTTTTACTCCTTAACAAAACTAAGTCTACATTAAAACCACGATGTCTCCACCTGCATGGCAAGAAGGTCCATGGAGGCTTCATTGGAGTTTGGGGAGGAGGGAAAAGGCACCCATAAGTCTTTCCCCTCTCTCACTGTCCTCTTCCCAACCTTGTTCATGCTGCAACTGAGCCTCCAAAGCTTAGATTGACTTTTGTGAAGCATCCTTATGGATTAGGGTAACTTTTAGGGTTTACCCAATTCAATGGTTGTGATAGAACCTAATCTAAGGGTGGAGATTTTTTGCTCCACTTTTGGAAGGAAAAGTGTTTTAAATCTAAGTTACTTTCAAAGTGTTTTTAAGTTGACTTAAACTTTATTAAGTTGTGCACCATTATGTTTTTATGTTGAGTTACTTTATTAAATGAGGGTGTCACTTAAGTGACCCCTTTGGTGTAGCTTTATAACTTAAACATTTATTGTGTACTAAGTTTGTACTTTAGCAACATATATTGAGTTATGAGTATGTTTTGTGGTTATTTAACTTATTATGTTTCCTCTATACATATTTTGTGGTTAATTTTGCTTATATGGCTTTATTTTTATATGTTTAATTTTTTATATATATTTTTGTATGGCTGTATCCAAAAATGTATCCATCCCCCGGCCCCTGCTCGCCCCAAAAATATTCCCTGTATCCACATATCCGATTCTCATACCCGTATCCATACCTCTATCTGTATCGGCATCATAGCTTATTTCCTGTGGTTCCTGTCTTTGCTCTCTGTCTTGATTGCATTTCTTCTGCATGTTGTTTTCTGCTCAACTGGATCACACAGAGGCAATATATATGTTAATTCGGGCAATATATCCAACAATTTCATCAGCTTCTTCCTCCTCTGACAATCTCCTTAGTTCTTTCAGTGGTGGAATACATTGTGGATGGCCTCGGATGGGAAGTTGATTCAATATGACACAAATCTGGAGACCCAGATCTTGGTTGATTTGCTACCTGCACAGCAGACTTAATTGTTGCCCATGAAAGATCAAACCAAAAGAATTCATTTCAGTAATCTGGGCTCCCAAATCCCAAATTCATGAATGGCCAAATTAGCTCATTCTTCACCCATTCTGTGTTCTAAAACATTAAAAATCATGTCGTATAATTCTTAAACATCATATACCACATATAGTTTGTTCTAGAAACATAAAATTGAGGACAAAGGCCCTATACATACATCAATGGTACATATAGACCATGGTTTGATACCTAAAAAATTGAGTAGAGGACAACTGAACGTTAAGATCACTAGTGTTAATGGGACCCCATATTCAGGATCAATTTATGTGCACAGAATGGCGTGTATTGATAGGGAACGAATATTCTACTGCTGCTGCTCCCATCCACGTTATCTAGAGAGTAGTTTGGGTCAATAAAACAGTGGGTCCCATGCGGATGGCTTTTTGATCCATTATTTGCATCTTTAGATGTCTCTGTCCCTATTGCTGCTGTGCATGACCCTGTGTCATTTGCTTCAATAAAATCTGGAATGAAATCTAGTCTATCCATGTGCAGATTCACCCATATGTATCTATTACAGTTCTGACTTTTTTGTGCTTACTTACCTTCGATGGTTCAGGGTTTAACCACTTTAAATAAACTCCCGTTTTTATGTTTACTTTTCTTTAATGTTTTGAGTTTAGATACTTTTCTTAAACTATGGTGTTTTTACCCTAGCATTTTTCCAATGTAACTGATGTACTTTTTGAGTCACATTGATCTACTTTTGGTCATATGTTGATGTTAGTATAATTTCTTACTTTCACCCTTGTCCTTAGCAAATGGAAGGGTGGGGGATGAAATATATCAAAGAATCAGAGGACAAAGCTGTTAGAAACTGGTCAGACTAGGTTCTATGAGTTGGGCTTTTAAAAGGAGATTACTTGGATATATTGCATATGTTGGGTGTCATAATTGGGTGGTACAGAGAATCTCTGAGGTCTGATATGCCATTACATTAGTAATAAAGAGGGATTATAAAAGTTGTTTGTCTGGAATATTCCAGGCTTCGTTTGGAACATTTAAAAATAAAAAATTTAAAGCTTGCTTTTTGGGGCCTTTGAAGAGCTGCTATAAACAAGAAGTGTCCTACTAATGAAACTGGGATTCAGCTGTGCATCGGCTCTATGAGATACTCATAATAAACTAAAACAAAATAATAGAGAAAGGATTGCATAAGTGTAGGCCTACCAGAGATGACTAGAATAGTTAATAGGAGTAATGTGTTTTCTAACATTCCTACGGGGAACATATTGTTCCCACATGAAAATGTCACTTCAGCTGGAAAGAGAGATGAAATAATTGACAAAGCACAGATAAGAACATGGTAACCTATTCACGAGAGTCCTATTACTCAAGCGTATGTAAGGCAGGATTACTCTGATTTGGAAATAATTCTTTAGTCTCTTATGGGCAGGGACATTTATAGAAAGAGATTGTGTCCAAATAGAATTGTATCTCCAATTTTTTCAATCCAACATTGTCTATATCCTTCAACTTGAATGGGACAATTATTGTGACCAAGAGCACAAAGATTACGAAACTGTGATATGTATCCACACATGTAACAAATTTAGGCTTGTGGAAAGCTTTGAATGGTTCGAAGCCTGCCACTTAGGTTCCAAGTATATAGATGTAAACAGTGCAAAGCCAAGGCACACGTGAAGACTTTAAAGAGTTTTCATGATGGTGTCAGGGACGTGGAAGGTGAGGTGTGTTATGGCATTTGGGATCTATTTAATCCTTTTTAGTTCCTCTATGTAGGGTGATGTGATCATCTGTGTGTGTGTGAAAGATGTATGTTTGATAAGACAAGTGCTGTTTTGTTACCCATCAAGTTCCTTGTGGCAACAAATGCTTATAATTAAAACCTTTATTTCACTGTGTCTTGTACAGTGACTCTTTAAAATGTTGACGGTTTAAAGGTGTGAATGCACCTCGATCCTTGGGTAAGGTTGATTGGCGAGAAGCATTGTATTTTTTAAATGTACCAATCCTTGTCGAAGGCAACCGAGTCTATGTGTGTGGTGATTGGATCATGGATGAACGTTGAATGAAGAGCTACATGGCGGTTTTTTGAGAAGCCTCTTGGTGTGAAGAAGGTTTATTTATGTTGTGCCTTCAATTCGTTGCTCCTTTGTGACTCCACTAGTGTAGGTTCTGCTTATTGTGGTTGGGAAGTTCGGCTAAGTTTTTCTGTGAACAAAAATGTGTATGAAATGCGTGGCATCCATTTCCTCAAACCATCCCAGGGAGGTGAAAATGAAAAAATGATATGATAATTTCAATTTTCTGGATGAAGGAAATTGTATTTGTTTTTATGTCCCCAATAAGCAGGATGTTTTAAATCTCCAACTTGAAATGGAGTGTGCGGTTGCCAAGAATGTCATGCTGTTTGCAGTGTTCCTCAAGGTAGGCAAGTTGCTCCTATTTGCTACTTTCAATTGTGTGTTGTGACAGGCAAAGAGGACTTGATTTGGACAATGCCCACCATGGCATTCTTCCCAATTCTAACGAGGGTCACGAAGGCAATCAAGTGGATGTTGAAGCTCCACAGGTTGAGATGAATTCTAGATTTGAGGAGATGAATGTATAATTTTATTGTAAGAAAAGGATAGTAACTATCTGTGATGAACGCCAACGCAAACATGCATTGGGGTTCACTATGTTCGTTGTGAGACTTGTGGCGGTCATTTTCACTAGTTTGTTTTCCCTGTTCATTCATTCTTTTGAATTTCGTCTAGGATACGCCTCAGTCCCTGGCATTAAGCTGAAGGTCGAATATTCGTGCACCTGATACCTACGAGTTGCAAGGTCCCTGACTGGGATGTTCATCTTTCAATCAATTTTTTTTGTCTACTACAGTTGATTGAGCTCTTCTTAAATTTCGTGCTATGAAAGCTTTAGTTCATGTTTTTCGAGGAATTTGCTTTCTGAATGGTACTAGAGCATTATGTTTTGTACTCTTATATTTATGCTGCTTTTATGATTGCTATTTTTAGCTGACGCCTTTGGTGTTTATAAATATTTTGATTTTAGTAGACGTAACATTTTATTTAGAAAAAAACAGTTTTTAAACAAATGTATTTTGCATGCTAACTTTATTATAAATTAGTACATAAAAGCCTTGATCGAGCCAATGAAATAAAGCTTAAAAAATTCCTTTCTAAACTTGACATTCTTGTCACAATTTTTGGAATAAGTTCCATCATATATTTTTAAATTATAAACCAAAAACCCAGGTGGAAGTTACCATAGGCCGAAGGCTCACATAGATTTAAAAAACCGGGCATAGAGTTTAAATAGAAAGCAATAAAACACAGATGTTAAGGAAACTATATGCTACTCATAAGGACGGAGAAGATGACTAGATACAAAGAGACATGAAAGAAGTCTATGTTGCATGGGTATGGACGTGACAGGCGGAGCCCAAACAATGATGAGATATTCTGTTTCATCACCAGTGTGTACAACAAATACAAATCCCTTGGAAATTTCCTAGCCTATGAAGTGGACGTTCACAATGTTTGTTTTAATCACTTCTTTTACCTCCGTTGTAACTTTGAATTATTCTTTTTTTAATCTCCATTGTAACGTTGTAACGAAACAGTTATAGTTAATGTTGCTCGTAAGCATCAAAATTCCCTAGGGTTTGCTTTGTAAAGCACTGTCCATGAAATCTACATGGTATTGACAGCAATATGTGTGCAGAGTTCTCTACTTCCCCGACCAACAAGCCCAAAGTTACTCCACATTAATTAGTGCAAGGGACATTAAAAGTCACTTCATCTCATCTCGCTATCCAATGTATCTTTAAAACGATCTTTAGAAAAGTAAAAATAACTGAAAAGTTCATGTCATCATATTAATGTTGCGGTGTAGCCAAAAGTAGGCTAACTAAGTATCACAACAAAGAGCAAAGGGGGTTTTCAAAATCCTGACCCTGAATGTGCAAACGGTCTTTTCAGCTGTAACATTTCTTAGAAATAAGAGCATTTGGTTGATAGGGAAATGAATTGAGAGGAACGACAGAAACTGACCAGCCATTTCAGACAATTATTTCGAAAATACGATTCAAGTTTTCCTTTATAATCCTCAATGGTATGTGTAAGAGAAAAAATGTTCCTGCTTGACGTAGGCCTTGACACCCGTGTAGTCGGCATGCTAGATGATCTACTCAGAGTTCCAAATAACCATACTGCCTGGTTTATCAAGGCCGGCTTCTCAACATAGCAGGAAGTACAATTAAATCAGTTGTCGAGTAAATAAATCTTGATTTTTTTGATGCAATAATTGGGGATAAATTGCTGGGTTCAAACTTTTTAGAGAAATTATTCATAGATGTTGTGGCAGGGGATTTAGTGGTTCAATATTGAGCAACTTTGAGGTTGAAGGATATGATGGGGTCCATAGAAGCGGTCGCTAGGGAGTCTCAGATTATTTGTCTACTCAAATTCATGCAACATGGGGCTTGGATGTAGCTAAACAAGTTTTGGTTAAGGAATCAGAAGCGAAGAAATCTAAAAAAGGGGTCCAATGAAGGACGAACATAATCCTAGCAACCCTTAACAAGTTTCCCACACTAATCTCTTCTTATAGCATTCCCATATTTTTTGTCGCTTTTTGTGATAGATTTGTAATTTCCCTCATTTAAGAGGAAACTTTAACTATTAAGCAATTAAATCTAGCTGAATGAGAGAGGAGATATGGGTTATCAGCATTCAAAACAAATCTGACAACCTATTTTAACATGTTCACCACCTCATATGGAACCCACATTGTCATTTTGACTGAAATATAGTTTTCAGGGCTTCCCAAGGCACAACTGCTTACCCATATGACAATAAAAAATTCACGAAACAAATTTCCTCTTATTACATAATCTTTAGGCCACTAACACATCAAAATGTCTTAATACACAACCGACACTTATTTTCCTTCAATTACAACAGTCCCAAAATGCTCCTAGGCATTTTGTCAAACATTTACATATAATTTTGGTGTGTAAATTTTCATTAATGAAAAGGAATTACTCGAGGAGTTTTCCCCTTCACCATGTATGTAGGAAACCTATCCAAATATGGATTTACATTTTGGAATGAATGCACCATTTGCTCCAACCTACATATCCCCAAAACACCTTTTTCTTCCTTGTTCTTGTATTTTGCCTTTGAAAAAATTCTTGTGTTTTTCTAGTAGGCTTGGATGCCCCTTACTAATTATGAAATATGGAAACACTTCTTCTCTGTGTTTTCCCAAAAGGTTGTTAAGTACGAAATACATTGAGAGGGGGGGGTGAATCAATATATTATATATCTTTTACTTAATCTTATATATATTTTTTAATCACTTAATCACACATTCAAGATATATAATAAAAATGAAACAATAATATGCACCACATGAGAGAGAGAGAGAGAGAGAGAGAGAGAGAGCAGATATTTTTACATAGAAATCCAAAGTGGGAAAAATCACGAAAAACAATTTCAAGTATATGAATGAACACCAACTCAAATTACAAAGTTTGCAAGCACCAACTTGCAAGAGCACCAACCTCTTTGTCGAGCACTAACACAACTATTTGTGAGCACCAACTGACAGGGGCACCAACCCCTTACAAAGATTTGTGAGCACCAATCCACAGGGGCACCAACTTTTCGTGTATAAAACATAATTATCTCTCAATGTTGTTTACTCAACAAATGATATAACTTTACAATATCTCTTGTTTTTTTCTCCTCTAAAACAAATACAAACAATGCACTCTCTTGCATATTACAAATGGCTTTTCAAGTCTTTACTTATAGCTTTTCAAATGACCTTTGGCATTCACCCTTTGTGACCTTTCAATCTTTTTTCAAGCCTTTATTTATAGCTTTCCAAATGACCTTTGGCATTCACCCTTTGTGACCCTTCAATCTTTATGAAAAATAGCATCAAACTTGTATGACCCTTCGTATTCTTGCATTTGAAAAGTCACATGGTGACCATTTATAAATAAATGCATCTTTTCTTTTTTTGTCTTTATCTTGGTAATTTTTTGTATTATTTAAAGTGTCATTTCATAAAAAAATGTGTCATACCCTCTTTTGTCTTCATATGATGATTTTTGGAATTCCTCAAGATAACTCTTTATGAGAAAATTTGTCTCATTCATCTTTTGTCTTTTCCCTATGACTCTTTGATTTCTCCATGGGCCTTTTTTTGACTTATATGTAATTTAAAATATATTCGTTAATATTAAATAAATATTAACACACATTAGCTAAGATATGAATATTAAAAACACCATTAAATGCAATGGGGTCTTTATCACCAATGCTAGACCTTTGACATCAATGACAATATTTTCAACAATCTCTCCATTTATCATTGATGGCAACTTCAAATTGAAACTGTCACATCTTAAAATTTGTACTGCACATGTCAACTTGCACAAATTGCCATTTGAAAAACATACAATAACTCCTCTTTATTGTAGCATTTTGTACTTTTTTTTGCATTTGTATCTATACGTATCCTTGTTTATGTTCTTTTCCCCCTTTGACATCAATGGCAAAGGGCCTATCTTGGAGCTAACACTTAGCTCTTCTTCAACTGATGTTGATCTTTAATGGTAGGAAGTAAAAGAAATTACTCCCAACTTCTCTCGCAGATACTCAATTGTGTCTTTTGATAGTGCCTTTGTGAAAATATCTGCAATCTGCTCTGTAGTATTGATATATTTCATCTTAATTTGTTGATCTGCAACTTATTTTTTCAAAAAATGATATCTGATAGGAATATGTTTTGTTCTTGAATGCATCACTAGATTTTTTGAAATATTAACAGCACTTATGTTGTCACAAAAAATAGAAATAGGTTCATATTTTACTTTGATATCTTCCAAAGTTTGCTTCATTTAAAGCACTTGAGTACAACACAATACTGCTACAATATATTCTACTTCAACGGTAGAAAGTGATACTGAATTTTGCTTAGCCATGATATCAAGCTATCATTGAGGAAGAAAGCTCTTCCACTTGTACTCCTTCTGTCTGTAATGTCCCCATTTTAAGCGGCTAGGCTTACTCAATTTTCAGCACACTATTTGTAGTAAGCTAATAAGACGCAACGGAGGGCAGTTTTGATGATTGGATTTGATGCTCCTTGTTGAGAGATTTTCGGCAAGCTATCACTTGCACCATTCGGAGTCTGGTTGCTAGTATTTTTGAGGGCCTAAAGTGTTGCAAAAAGGGTAACTTTTAACCCAGCTGAAAGACATTGAGTGTCACTTTAAACATTTACTTTATGAGGGACTGTTGCACATCCTTTATCCCACATTGCTCAAGTGAGTTGAGTTGCCCCTTGGAGAAAAGATAAAGGGGAGTGCTTGTGGCTTCTTTACGGAGGTTGGATAAGAAGAAAATAATTGTTGGCACTTGCAGCTTATTTGGGCAATTGAGAACGTCCTTCTCATTTGTAACACTCTAGACATCAATCATTGGGGTTGATCTTTGGAGTTTGTGCTCTCAGCGACTGTAGCAACCACGCCACTGTAGCAGTCGTGCCACTGTAGTAGTCGTGCCACTGTAGCAGTCGTGCCACTATAGCAGCACATCATTGTAGCAGCAAGATCACTGTAGCATCTGTACACAGCTAGGTGAGTCCATAGTTTTCTGCAAAGTCTGTAGTTCAGCCTGCAGAATCCGTAGTTCCTATTTGCAGAGTCTGTAGATTTCTGCCTGCAAAGTCCGTAGTTTCTGCAGAGTTCATAGTTTATACATGCAGAGTCTGTAGTTTTGTGCCTGCAGAGTCCATAGATTTTTGCTTGCAGAGTTCGTAGTTTTCTGCAGACTCCGTAGTTTCTGCCTGCAAAGTCCGTAGTTTCTTGTCTGCAGAGTCCGTTGATTTCTTCCTGTAGAGTTCGTAGTTTTCTACGGAGTCCGTAGTTTCTACCTGCAGAGTCCGTAGATTTCTTGCCTGCAGAGCCCGTAGTTTTCTGCAGAGTCTGTAGTTTCTGCCTGTAGATTTCATAGTTTCTTGCCTGCAGAGTCCGTAGATTCCTGCCTGCAGAGTTCGTAGTTTTCTGCAGAGTCCGCAGTTTTCAACCCTATGGAGTCCGTAGATCTCAGCCTGCAGAGTCTGTAGATTTGGTTGCAGAGTCCGTAGAAGCTTTTGCAGAGTCCGTAGATCCAGTATGCGGAGTCCATAGAAAACCCAGCTTGCAGAGTTCGTAGTTCCGTGGGTCAGAGAACAAATGAAGCACCTTCAGCATGTGGCGGGATATCTGTTTGAAATCATGTTCATATGATTTCGAGAGAGGATTTAGTGAGTCACCACGTGACTGGGATTGTACTCATCTACTCATTTGATATTAATACAAATACAGTGTGCTGGCTATTCCGCTGTGTGTATCTATGCTTGCTATTCTATATTTATGTTGCATGCATTGGTCTTTGTAAAACACGAAAAAAAAGTAATCCCAGCAAATCTACCGGAATCATAAAGAGGCCCTGTTGGGTTAGCTTGGGTGCAACCGGGGTGCCCATTACACTGGTATCAGACCCTATTATTCCTGCCATCCTGTGAGGTTTCATGCATCCCACACATCAGTACTTCTTGAGGAGAAATCAGACAAACCCAGACTTACAAGTTTTCTCAGAAATTAAAGAGGGTGAGCCCTTTTCAGCATCAGCCATGGGTGACCGAGATGGGGAAGGGGGAGAGCCCAGCACCATGATGATGCTCAGTGATCTTGCGATGGGGCAAAGGGAGCTACAGACCACATTGCAGCAGATGGCTCTAGCAATTACACAAGCCCTGACTAGAGCATATCAAGGCAACAATGCCAACCAGGGTAATAATGCTAACCAGGTAGGTGGACCGAGTAATGGAGGTAATAGAGATGCATCGATTAATAGAGGAGCTCGGACATACGCTAGAGCAGGTTCTTCTACAAGGCCACTCATGCCACAATTCCCTCCGAGACAATGACCAAGGTAACGCTGGTCCTACACAGCAGGAGATACATGACCAAACACTGGAGGATTGGAGAAATGCTGGACCAGTTTTTCAGGGTGAAATGTCTTTCAAGGAGTATATGGATGTTAGACTCAAGCACATGCCCATGAGAGGGACTAGGTAACAGAATTATGAGATGAGAAAAAAGTTGGGAAAGTTGTTCATTCCATACTATGACGGTACAGGGAAGACTTCAGCGCGAACGTGGGTTCAGAAATTAGACACTTATTTTCAGTTTAATCCCATACTTGAGGAGGACGCGATTAAGTATGCTGCATTGCACTTGGATGGAAGTGCCCACGAGTGGTGGCACCACAGTATGGTCACGCTTGGCCATAACCAGGTAGATACTTATGCAGAGTTTACTGAGAGACTCATTGACAGGTTTGATACTAAGGACCTAGAATTGCATTTCAAGGAGCTAGCTCAGCTTAAACAGTGGGGTTCTATGGAGGCCTATATCACCGAGCTCCAAAAGCTGGCAGTATTGGTGATGGATATATCGAAAAGAACACTGGTTGTTCTTTTCATGGATGGGCTTTCCGACCCCTTGCGAGGATGGGTAAAGGGACATAACCCCTCTTCACTACAAGAGGCTATTAAGAAAACAAGAGATTTAGCATCTTCTTCCTACAGGAGTAAACTCCACTCTAAGGACTCTCATTTTAGGAAGGATAAGAAAAGGAAAACGTTTCATAAGGACCCTCAGCGGCCTAAGGGGGAAACTAAAGGGTTGGACAGCGATACCCTCAACGAACTTAGGAAGAAAAAACTATGTTTTCATTGTAGGGAGCCATGGAGTCCTTCCCATGAATGTCCGCTTAAGGCGAAGGCTAAGCCCATGGAGTATTTTTTAGCAGACGAATCACCTATCGAAGACAAGAGGCAACATTCAGATTCGATTCTAGTCGGGGCGATAGAGTTGTTGAGGAGAGTTCGGATGATGAGAAGTCTCTTGCTCGGTTGATAGGCGACCGGAAGGCCATCACCTTTAAGGTAAGAGGGATGATTCAGGGGCAGCGCGTGGTTTCCTTGATCGACACAAGGGCAACGCACAATTTCATCGACGCAAAGCTAGTGGCCAAGAGAGGTCTTCAGACTGAAGAGCACACAGGGTTCAAAGTCATGGTGGCCAATGGCCACAAGTTATTATGCACCCAGAAGATTTCAAAACTTTGCATCAGATTGGGAGGAGATTATGAGTTGGAGGACGATTTCTATGTAGTTGACATGGGCGATTATGATGTCATCTTGGGAATGACATGGATGGCTTCTCTGGTAGGGTTCACCTTCAACTTGGCTAAGCTGGAGATGAGGTTTCAGCATCAGGGCAGGAAGGTGGTGCTCCGAGGTTTACTTAATGGGGGGCTCAGGGTGGTATCCTTGAAAAGGATGGAACGGTTGTTCAGACATGACGATGTTGAGTGGGCTGCTGAATGTTTGATCATGCCTACGCCTCCAGAGCAGCAGGTAAAAAGCTATCACCCAGATGTACAGGGGATCATTTCTAGGCATGATAAGGTGTTTGGTAACATTCCACATGGGGTTCCTCTTGAGAGGGGTGTAGAGCATGTTGTTGAGCTGGAGGAGGGGGCTAAACCAGTCATCATTACCCCCTACCGCCATCCTAAAAATCACAAGGATGAAATAGAGAAGTCAATAAAGGAGCTATTGGAGATGGGGCATATTAGGCCCAGCAAAAGCCCCTTTGCTTCATCGGTTGTTTTGGTGAAGAAGGATGGGACAATGCGTATGTGCATTGACTATAAAGCTCTCAATAAGAAGACAATTAAGAACAGGTACCCCATCCCCAGGATTGACGAGCTGATTGATGAGCTGCATGGAGCACGATATTTCTCTAAGATAGACTTACTTCAGGGTACCATCAGATCAAGATGCGAGTGGAGGACATAGAAAAAACTGCCTTCCAGTGTCACTACGGGCACTTTGAGTTTCTGGTTATGCCGTTTGGACTAACCAACGCTCCAGCTATCTTCCAGAGTTGGATGAATCAGGTGTTTAGAGGGCAGCTCCAAAGATTTGTATTGATCTTTGATGACATCCTGGTTTTTAGTAGGACATGGGATGAGCACCTACATCAATTAGAGGAGGTGTTGGTCATTTTAGAGGAGTCATTGTATGCCAAAGAATCAAAGTGTGAGTTCGGCATGACCAAGTTGCTCTACCTCGGCCATATTATTGGTGCTGAAGGAGTTCGGGTAGATCCAGAAAAGATCAAGGCGGTGGTTGATTGGCCCACTCCAACCAGCCTTACACAACTCAAGATTTTTTGGATTATGTGGTTTTTATAGGAGATTTGTGAAGGGCTTTTCACAGACTGCAGCACCATTAACAGACCTCACCAAGAAGGGTGCTTTTGTATGGACATTGGTAGTGCAACAATGTTTTGAACATTTCAAGCGGGTGATGTCTTCATGTCCGGTTCTAGCTCTACCCAACTTCACAAAGCCTTTTGAGCTCCATTGTGATGCATCGGGTGACGGGGTTGGAGCAGTATTGATGCAAGAGAAGCACCCCATTGCTTTTGAGAGTAGGAAGCTCCGAGGGGTGGAGAGGAGCTATTCTATTTATGATCGAGAGATGTTAGCCATCATGCATGCCTTGGCCAAATTTTGATCCTACTTGGTTGGAGGGAAGTTTGTGATCAAGACGGATCACAATAGCATAAAGTATATCATGGGTCAACGAGACTTGAATGACAGGCAGCAAAAGTGGGTCACTAAATTGCAAGCCTATGACTTTGACATTGAGTTTGTCAAAGGAAAGAAGAATGTAGTCACTGACGCCTTATCCAGAAGACCTCACATTTGTGCTCTTGCAGAGATTTCAGGAGACTGGTGAGCTAAGATTATAGCAGAATATGCTGGAGATGCTTGGGCATCGAGACTAGTTTCAGGGACTATACAGGATGATCCCTATGAGGTGATAGATGGGTTGATCAGGTTTCAGGACAAAATTTATTTAATTCCGTCATCACCCTTAAGAGAGACAATACTGAGGGCATTTCATGATACACCTATGTCTTGGCATCCGGGGGTCTTCAAGACCTACAGGCAGATCCGAGAGCGGTTCTCATGGAAAGGGCTCAAGGACGATGTTCAGAGGCATGTCAGGGAGTGTGTAGTTTGTCAACAGAATAAGGAAGAGTACACGTTTTCTGCTGGTTTACTACAACCATTACCCATTCCAGACCGGAAGTGGGAAAGCATTTCTATGAACTTCATCACTGGCCTACCTCGAGTGCAGGGAAGACATTGCATTTATGTGGTGGTAGACAGATTGACGAAGTTTGCTCACTTCTTTGCTATTCCCTCTACTTATACAGCAGCTCAGGTGGCAGATGTGTTCTTCATGAAGGTTTTCAGGTTGCATGGGTTACCGAGATTTATTGTCAGTGACAGGGATAGCAAGGTCATGAGCATTTTTTGGCGAGATTTGTTCACGCTGTGCGATTCAGACCTTACACCTAGTACGAGCTACCATCCCCAGACTGATGGGCAGATGGAGATAATAAATAAGTGGGTGGAGGGTTATTTGCAGAACTATGTGACCGCACAGCAGAGAGCCTGGGTTAAATGGTTACACATGGGGGAATATTGTTACAATACCACGCATCACATGACCATCAGGATGACTCCATTTATGGCATTGTACGGGTATGAAGCTCCTAGCTTCATGGATATGGCTTTGGGGGACAGCAGGGTGCCCAAAGCTAAAGACCTGTTGAAGGATAGCCAAGATATCTTGAGAGTGCTCAAAGAGAATATACGACAGGCCCAAAATCAGTAGAAGTTGTATGCTGATCAACATAGGGTAGAGCGTATTTTTGAGGTAGGGGACATGGTGTATTTGAGGCTACAGCCATATAGGCAGTCATCGCTTAAAAAGAGTGGAGCAGAGAAGCTTAAGCCTAGATTTTACGGCCCCTACAGGGTGATTCGAAGAGTGGGTGAAGTCGCCTATGAACTTGAGCTTCCGGAGGGCAATCGAGTGCACAATGTATTCCATGTGTCTAGGCTTAAGAGGGCCATTGCTCAGGGTGTAGTGCCTACTGCAGATTTACTCCCTTTGGATGAGGAAGGGAGGCTCGTGTTAGAACCTGAGGCTATTTTGGACACTAGAGAGAGGAAACTCAGAAACATGATAGTGAAGGAGTATTTGGTCAGATGGAAAGACTTGCCGGAAAATGATGTTACATGGGAAAGTGAGCAAGTTATTCAGCACGCTGGGCTGAGATTGCTTAAGGACAAGCAAATTCAAGGGGGGGGACTGTAATGTCCCCATTTTAAGCGGTTGGGCTTACTCAGTTTCTAGCACACTTATTATTTGTAGTAAGCTAATAGGATGCAACGGAGAGCAATTTTGATGATTGGATTTGATGTTCCTTGTTGAGAGCTTTCCGGCAAGCTATCACTCGCACCATTCGGAGTCCGGTTGCTAGTATTTTTGAGGGCCTAAAGTGCTGCAAAAATCGTAACTTTTAACCCAGCTGAAAGACATTGAGTGTCACTTTAAACATTTACTTTATGAGGGACTGTTGCACATCTTTTATCCCACATTGCTCAAGTGAGTTGAGTTGCCCCTTGGAGAAAGGATAAAGGGGAGTGCTTGTGGCTTCTTTGGGGAGGTTGGATAAGAAAAAAAGAATTGTTGCACTTGCAGCTTATTTGGGCAATTGAGAACGTCCTTCTAATTTGTAGCACTCTAGACATCAATCCTTGGGGTTGGTCTTTGGAGTTTGTGCTCTCAGCCACTGTAGCAGCGACGCCACTGTAGCAGTCGTGCCACTGTAGTAGCCGTACCACTGTAGCAGCACATCACTATAGTAGCAAGATCATTGTAGCATCTATACATAGCCAGGTGAGTCCGTAGTTTTCTACAGAGTCTGTAGTTCAGCTTGCAGAGTCTGTAGATTTCTACCTGCAGAGTTTGTAGTTTCTGCAGAGTTCGTAGTTTATACCTGCAGAGTTCGTAGTTTCGTGCCTGCAGAGTCCATAGATTTTTGCCTGCAGAGTTTGTAGTTTTTCGCAGAGTCCATAGTTTCTACCTGCAGAGTCCATAGTTTCTTCCCTGCAAGTCCGTAGATTTCTGCCTGCAGAGTCCGTAGTTTTCTTCAGAGTTCATAGTTTCTGCCTGCAGAGTCTGTAGATTTTTTGCCTACAGAGTTTGTAGATTTTTGCCTGTAGAGTTCATAGTTTTCTGCATAGTCCGTAGTTTTTTCCTGCAGAGTCCGTAGTTTTTCCCTGCAGAGTTTGTAGATTTCGCTGCAGAGTCCATAGATCCAATATGCGGAGTCCGTAGAAAACCCAGCTTGCAGAGTTCATAGTTATGTGGGTCGGAGAACAAATGAAACACCTTCAGTGAGTGTCGGGATATCCGCTTGAAATCATATTCATACGATTTCGAGATAGGATTTAGTGAGTCACCACATGACTGGCATTGTACTCATCTACTCATTTGATATTAATACAAATACAGTGTGTTGGCTATTCAGCTATGTGTATTTATGCTTGCTATTCTATATTTATATTGCATGCATTGGTCTTTGTAAAACACGAAAAAAAATAATCCCAACAAATCTACCAGTCATAAACAACCCCTGTTGGGTTAGCTTGGGTGCAACCGGGGTGCCCATTACACTATCATCCAAGCAACCTGTCCAATCTGAATCTATATAAGCAACCAAAGTGAAATTTATGTTTGTGGGATACCATAATCCATAATCCAATGTTTCTTTGATATATTTGAATAATTTTTTCACCAATTGAACATGACAATTTTTTTGAACTGACTGATATTTTGCAACCATACCTACTGCATGCATGATGTTTGACCTCGATGCTGTCAACTATAAAATGCTATCAATCATAGATCTATATAAAGATTGATTTGTAACAGAGGAATCTTCATATTTGCTCACTTTATTTTTTGTACTCATTGATGTGTCAATTGGTGCACAATCCTTAAAACTAAATTTTTTCAACATTTTTTTGACATATTTACTTTTAGATATGAATTTTTTTTTATCTGATCGAAATATTTGCAACCCTAAGAAAAATGACAATTCTCCAAGCATAGACACTTCAAATTTTTTTTGCATATTATCAGAAAATTCTTGTCATCTTTTCAATATTTTCTCCAAAAATGATGTCATCAACAAATGTCACAACAATCAATTGATGCTCACATTTTGTTTTGATGTAGAGATTACTGTCAGCAAATCTTTTTTTGAAACTTTGATCTTGCAGGTACTTATCAAGTCTTGCATGCCAAGTTTTGAGAGCTTGTTTCAATCTGCATACATGGTTACTAATATTTGAGAGAATAAATCTTTGAGGTTGCTCGATGTAGACTTCTTCTAGATTCTCATTTAGGAAGGTTGATTTGACATCTATTTGAAACGCTTAAAAAAATTTAAACACTTCATATGCAAGAAACATTTTAATAGCTTCTAGCTTTGCCATTAGTGCAAAAGTTTCTTCAAAATCTATTCCCTCAATCTGAGTATATCCTTTACATATTACTGTTGTTTTATTCTTGGTCACTTTTCCATTTTCATTCAACTTATTTTTATAAACCCATTTTGTTCTTATCACATTGCGATTTTTTGGTCTAAGCACTAATTTTCAAGTATCATTTTTTTATCTGATTTAATTATTCATCCATTGCCTTAATCCAATGCTTATCATGTTTAGTTTCTGAAAAAGTTTTACGCTGAATTTTGGATAACAAAGAGAAACTAATTTGCTTAGATTCACTTATCATCATTCTTCTGGTGTGAATTTCTTCATTTGTCTCTGATGATGTCATTTTCATTATGATTTCTCCGAATATATTTGGATGGAGTTTTGGTGTCTTTTTTCTCCTCATTTTCATCTGATTCTTTAAAGTCTTCATTTTCAATGATTTCAAAAATGTCTACTAGATCACTGATTCTTTGTGTTCCATTTTTTTCTATTTTGACACTTGCACTTTCAATTATTTTCTTGGTTCTTTTGTTATAACATTTATATGCTTTACTTTTTCAAGAATAATCAAGAAATATACTTTCATCCACTCTGGATTCAAACTTACCAAGTTTTTCATCAATTTTTTTATGAAGCATCCGCTGTCGAAAACTCTGAAATAATCAATTGTTGTTGATTTGTCTTTTCATAGCTCATAAGAAGTCTTGTCACTATTGACTCTCAATAATCCTTTGTTTTGAATATGCACTGCTGTAGCAACTATCTTTCTCCAATATTTATCTGGTATCTTGGATTCATTTAGCATTGCCCTCGCCATTTCTTGAATTGTTCTCTTTTTTCGTTTAATTACATTTTGTTGTAGAGTTTTGACTGCTGAATAATGTCTCTTTATTTAAGTCTTACAAAACTCAATAAATTGATCTGACATGAATTCTCTTCCTCGTTTTGATTTTAAACACTTAATCTTCAAACCAATTTTATTTTTAACTAATGCTTTGAATACTTTCAAATGTCTGAAAGCCTCTGATTTTTTTTATAAAAACATTACCTAAGTCATACGTGAAAATCATCAATAAGCAACATGAAATATTTATCACCTTGAGTACTTTGAGTTCTTATAGGTCCACACAAATCAGTGTGAACAAGCTCTAACATCTGAGTGATCGAGTACTCTTTTGTTTTGAACCACCTTCTGGTCTGCTTCCCATGCTGACAAAGTTCACAAAGCGAGTTAGATGGCTTTGTAATCTTTGAAAGATTTTTGACTGCTTGTTTCTTGCTGATGTTGGCAAGATTGTCAAAATTTGTCTCATTCTCCTGTGTCATAGCCAATTTTTTCAATCTAACTCAAGAAACGTCTTTGATCTTTAATGTTTGATAACATATACAAATTATTTTCTATTCTCTGAGTATCTGCAACCAACACATCTGAATCTTTTCTCTTAATTTCACAACTTTTTGCATAAAATTTTAGTGTGTCCTAGATCACACATTTGACTTACACTCAAAAGATTATGCTTAAGACCTACATACAAAACATTTTCAGTTTTAGTTTTACCATTATCCAAATTTAGTGTATTTTTTCTGACAATTCTGACAATAATATTATCTTCGAATTTTATTGTGCTACCATTGATCTTCTTCAAGATTATAAACTTGCTCGTCTCTTGTCATGTGCCTCGAATATCCACTGTCAATGAACCATGGTTTTTCTTTCTCTTGCATGCAAAACTGTCTATACTAACATAGATTTTTTAAGTTGTTTCTTCTGTCATAACCTTGTCTGAACTTTCTTCTTGATGAATGGAGTCTTGAAACTCTGGTTCTTGACTAACTCGAACACGCTTTTACAATATCAGGCTAGGTGTTTGAAATTGTTGCACTTGTAATATATTATGGTCTCTTCATTAAACCCTAATAGATGAGCAAAAGAGTTGTGGCTTTTGTTTGACTCTACATGAGTTTTCTTCTCTTTATTTTTGAAATTGTTAGCTCCTTTTCGACATTTTATTTTCTTATGACCATATTTATTACAATAAAAATAGTAACCATAAAACTAGGTCATGTTTATGTATCTCTATTCTGATTGTTTTTTGTAGCTCTGCTCCTAGCATTCTTTGTTTGACATGTTTTCTGTATTTTTAACTTCTTACCTTTTTATTTTTTCTTTTGTAAGAGCTTCAACATAGCTCTTTCTTTTTTTGTGTTAACTTTGTGAAAGTAGTGGTCTTCTTTTTCTCTTTTTCAAATCTGATACTTGTTTTATTTGACATTGTTTTTTGACTTTTTAATATCTTATTCAACATATTAGTGTTATTCTCAAATTTTAAATCATTGGCTGCTCTATCATTGATTGTTTTATTTGTTTTCTCAAGATCTTTTTTTAAAAAAACAATTTCAATAACATACTTTTCATATTTTTCACTTTTTGCAATTATGTCGTTAGATTTTTTTCATTTTACTTGGCTTCTTCAAAGTGTGTAGATCTTCAATTGTTTCGTTTGACTCATTTTTATTTTTTTCGATTTGGAGCTTTAATCTTTAGTTTTTATTCTCAAGAGTTTTTAACTCTTCTAGGGCACAAACGAGTTCTCCTTTCAGATTCACTTCAACTTCATCATGTTTTTCTTCTTGATCATTTGTAATTTTGTTTGTGGAGGTATCTTCATGTGTGGTCATGAATAGAATCTCTTCTTCTGAATCAGTGACTCCACTATCTTCCGCTGAGCTAGGATCTTTATAATACAAACTCTTCTTCTCGAATCTCTTCTTGAATTTTCTTTTGAAATTCTTCTTGTATGTAGATTTTTCTTCTTCATTGTCACTATTACTCTTATTTGGGCACCTAGCTGCAAAATGTCTAATCTTTCCACAATTAAAACATTTAAAAATAATTTTTCTTGATATTTACCTATGCCTTTTTTCGGCTTGCAAATGAATAGAGCTCCATTGTCATCTTCATCATCGCTAGAGCTGTCATTTGATTCTTGAATCTTAGTTTTTTTTTATGTTTTGAAAATGACTTCTCTCTTTGAGGGTTTCTCTTGTTCGGTCTGTATCTCATATGCCGTAAGAGTACCATGTAGCTCATCCATCTTTAGCTTGTCTAAATTCTTCATCTCTTCAATTGCCGAAATTTTTGCATAATATTTTAATGGTAGAGATTTCAAAACTTTTTGTACTACAATTGATTCTTCTAACTTTTTTCCAAGACCTTAAATTTGATTAACTATTTGATCAACTTGTAAAAAATAACATGTTATATTTTCTTCATCTTCCATCTTCAAACTCTCAAATTGTCTTCTGAAAGTTTGAAGCTTAGCTTAATGAACCTTTCCATCACCTTTGTAAATATTTTCAATTTTTACCCAAGTTTCATGAGCAGATTTACATTGTATAACTTTAACAAATTCTGATTCACATAAACCACATTAAATAACATTTAAAGCTTTAGCATTATTTTCACTTGCTTTCTTTTTCGTCGGAGTAGTTACAAGTGTTTGCGGCTCTTCATTTTCCTCCACCATTGTTTGCCAAATGTCGAATCCAAGGGCCATCAAATAAGTCCTCATCCTTATGCTCCAAAAAGCATAATTTGTCCCATCAAACAAAGGTGCTTTATTTGTATAAAAACTTTCATGTGATCCAGTCATCGTGTTTTCCCCGATCTACCTTCAAGCTGTAAAACTTTTTCAAAAAAAAACCTACTCTGATACCAATTGTTAAATACGAAATATACTGAGAGGGGGGGGTGAATCAGTGTATTATATATCTTTTATTTAATATTTCTTTTCTTTAATCACTTAATTACACATTCGAGATATGCCATAAAATTGAAACAATAATATGCACCACACAAAAGAGAGAGAGAAAGAGACATTAAATTTTTACGTGAAAATCCAAAGTGAAAAAAATCACGAACAACAATCTCAAGTATATGAATGAGCACCAACTCAAATTACGAAGTTCGCAAGTACCAATTCACAAAAGCACCAACCATTTGCAAAGAGTTGTGAGCACCAACCCATAAGAGCTCCAACTCCTCTTGTATATAAAACACAACTAATCTCTCAATGTTTACTCAACAAATGATAAAACACTACAATATCACCTGTTTTTCTCTCCTCTAAAACAAATACAAACCATGCACTCTCTTGTATATTACAAATGGCTTCTAAAACCTTTATTTATAATTTTCCAAATGACTTTTGGCATTCACCCTTTATGACTCTTCAATTCTCATGGAAAATGGTGCCAAACTTGCATGACCTTTCGTATATTTGCATGTGAAAAGTCACATGGTGACCCTTCATAAGCAAATGTGTCATTCCCTCTTTTGTCTTTATCTTGGTGACTTTTCGTATTCTTCAAAGTGTCCATGAAAAAGTGTGCCAGAGCCTCTTTTGTCTTCACATGGTGAATCTTGGAATTCTTCAAGATGACTCTTCATGAAAAAATACGTCCCATTCCTTTTTTGTCTTTTCTCCGTGACTCTTTGACTTCTCCATGAGCCCTTTTTTGACTTATATGCAACCAAAAATATATTCGTTAATATTAAATAAATATTACCACACATTAGCCAAGATATGAATATTAAAAACACCATTAAATGCAATGGGGCATTTATCACCAATGCTAGACCTTTGACATCAATGACAATATTTCTAACAAAGACTTGGGTGTCTCAAAAATCCTCTATCCATGAAATATGAACAACAATTTTAAAATCATTTTTTGATTTTTTTTGGGTTGTTTTTGAATGATTCGCTTGTATTTGAAACTCTCAATTTACGTTGTATCATTTCAAACAACTCTTTTCACGCCATCTCCATACAAAACCCACAAAATCCATATAATTTGTTTTTTTTGATGTGGCCTAAGGACTTTTAACCATCACCATGTGCATGCCAAGTTGACGAAATGCAAACTCAAATAAATGCAATCGAAATTTGAAATGACTATTTTTAGTTTTATTTTATTTTTGGTGATGCAAGTTGCCAATACACCTTGGACACTCAAGTTAATAGGAGTTATGTGGTGGTAGATGTTAGTTTTGTTTGCGCCTCTGTAGCATCTGGGTAGAAATAAAAGAATTGTTGACAAATTTGTCATTGGTTGGCTAAATTCCAAGTCAATGAATTAAATAGTGAAATAGATCGATACAGAGTAGTTGTAGGTATGGTAAGATTGTTATAAATTCTTCTCCTACTACGTGCAATCTTTTTTTTAGCAAAAAGGCTATAAATGTGCATTCCATTTCATGAGTTTTGCGGTGAAACAAATTCTCACATGACAATTGTTGTATTAGTTTATTTAGGTGAAACCATACATCCCCCCTTTTTAAGAAGTTTTCTCATATGATGTGTAGTATTTTTGTGCATCCTCAGAAAAAAGGAATCTCTTCGCAGGGTTTAGTTATTCCACTATAAGGAAGACAATAATGTATTAGATAGGTGAACAAATATCTCTCATGATTTGAAGTTTTCTCATGTGACTGGGAGTATTACTATTCATCTTCAGAAAAGAAGAAACTCTTCACATGGGTATAGTTACCCTACTATTAAGAAGACTAATGTATGAGATAGGTGCATCTTTGGAAAAATAGATTTTCCTTCTCATTTCAATTGCAGACAAGATTAGGGGTAATTGCCAAATTGTAGAAAAACTGCTCAAAGAAATGCATTCAGATAAATTAAATTGTTTTCCTTCTAGTGGGTTTGTCATCCTTCTTCATGTCCATTGTTTCAACATTTGTTGGCATTAATGTCATTTTATAACTTTTTAAGTTGTGTTACAATGGTTATGTTGTGTTACAAGTATTAAGTTGCAATATTATTACGCCGAGAGACTTCCCTACATTGACATTTTGAGGGTGTTGGAAGGCTGTAATAGCGTGAGTGTGTTCACTTTAAATTAATTAAGAACCGACATGAAAAAATAAAAATAAAATTAAAACACATCCGACATGATGTTTTTAAAAAAAAAGTATAAACAAAAATAAAACACACCAAATCCAATCAAATCAAACCAAAAATAAAAAACCTATAAAGAAACTGTAGGAGGGCAGTGAGTGAAATGAAAAGTACATAAGATTAAAAAAAAAAGTACTGCTATTCCTTGAGACTTCATCGCTTCAAATCTATTTAAATGTACATATGAAAACTATTATTGTGCTTAATGTACCAAAAAAGAAGAAACAAACAGAGAGGAACGCAGAGAGAAGGAAATTCAATTCTGCTTTCCATTGCAACTCGTAGATGCATTTTATGACAAAAATAATTTCAGTGTTCCCCAAAAATGGCATGTTGTGTTAGCTCTGCTTCCATTGTTTCTCTGAAAAATCTAGTGTACAATGTTGGTTCCACTTTATTTGCTTCATGCAACTTTTATCTTCACAAATCACACTAACAAGTATTACAACAATCAATATTATTCCTATGTTTTCAAGCTTGGAACGGTATACTGCATTCAAATATTCATAGTTGTTTTTTGTGAAAGACCAATAGAAAAATAATGTTTTGGTGCACTCATAAATGTGAGGAAGGAGTCTAAGAAGTGACACCCATATAAATATTGTGTTTTCAAGGGTTTTCCTTCAATTCTTCATTTAGGATTCCTTAAATTTAACATGTTATTTAAGCTAGTATATATATCATATTATTATTTTTATATTAGGTTGTTTTATTTTTTATTTATCAACTTTTCAAATCATAAATGTATTAAAATATTAAATAATTATAAACTGAAAGAGAATATTTTTCTTTAGGTTTTAATGTTAATATATTGTTGTTATAAATGTCTTATATTTGTGTAATACGGAGTTTATAAATTGCTTATAATTATATTAATAACCTAAAATTGATTTAATATATATGTAAGGAATATGGTTCGAACAAAAATGCATTTTGAAAATGAAGAATAGAAAAAGGAAATATGAATAACAAAGGAGAGAACGATGAAGACAATACACTTGAGAATATCAAAGACAACAATGACAAGTACAAACAATAGATGGGGAGAAAATACGTAAAAATGAGTATGAAAAATGATGACATACAAAATATATAACTGATTTGCCAATTGAAGAACTAGAAGCACAAACGAAACATGCAGATCACATGATAGCACTTTGTGCATGAATATCTCAACAATACCAATTTGTATTGAAAATAAGATTACATATATCAATGTGTGTAGATCAAATGACAGATGTAAAAAAAGAAACTACGACAACATAATCAGTGTGCAATACAAAGACATCGTCTCACAAGTTCTAATGTTGATGTCGATTGTAATGGATATTGAATTAGGCCATATGATGGGCTTTATTGTAAAGCCCTGTTAAGTTTGTTGGTGTTAGATCTTGGATGTATATTCCTATAATTATTATAGGAGAAAAGTGGAAACCAAGAAAAATATGTGCTATTGTGAGGGTATGGCCAAGGTTTTGCAACATCCCAAAATAAAATAATCAGAAATTTGTAGATTTTTGTTGGTCATGATTACTATTGTACAAACCATTTTGTGATATTGAGAGAGACATTGGCCTTGAAGATGATACAATAAAATCCTTTTGGGGTCAATTTCAGTATAATCCTTTTCATGCAGAGTAGGTTAATAAAACAAATAATGACATTTAACGAGAAATAGAGGATGAAAATGATGATGTTATCCAACAAAACACAATTGAACATGAGTGGGAGATCGTATTAGGCCTACACTGAAAACAACTTCTGCATGTTTCTGAGATTGATATGTTGGATCAAAGAGATATTGATAGGTAAACACCTTTGAATGCAGACAATCTGAGTGAAGAACAAATGAAAAGATCACTTAAATTCATAGGCATGGCAAAAGAAAATGACTTACTTGCTATGGAAGAAATGGAGTCTAATTTTTGTTACGAAAACTTCAGTGAGAAACAAAAAATAACATTTGATATAATTATTAGACATTATAATCAAGGACAAACTACACATCCATAGCATATGATAACCTGAGGAATGACATGAAAAGAGAAATCTTATCTTATTAGAGGGATTAGACTTGCATTTATAGAGTTATCACAACCACAACATTTACCCCTTTTACTTCTTGCTCCAACCGGTGTTGCAACATTTAACATTGGTGCTAAACAATACATATAACTTTGTAAATGCCTATTTCATATTTTGATAAGTTAGAAGGAATTAGGTTAATAAGATTTAAAGAAAAAATCTACATGTTAGGTATATTTTGATTTGATGAGATGAACTTCATAAGTCAAAAGATACTTGAAAATATAGATTCTCGACTATGCCAAGTATTCTCAGAAAATATTGATATGTGTTTTGGTAGAAGGTCTATGATTTTTGTAGAGGATTTGGGACAATTGCCTCTAGTAATAGATAAATCTCTAAATGAAAGTACAACACAAACAAAGTTATTATAGTAAAACTTTAGAGCTTTTGTTACACTAGACAAGGTTTTCAGAGAACAAGGTCAACCTGAAGAAAAAAATAGTTTTGGCAATTTATAATAAATCTAAGAGATGTGAAACCAACCATTAAAGATTGGAGGTTGTTGATGACTAGAACCGATGCTTCATTTGAGGTCGTTGAAAATGAGGAGTTTAATGAACATATGCATTTATTTGTAACAAATGAGAATGTGTATCAATATAATAAGAGAAGTTTGTATGCATTGAATCAACATGTTGTTCTAAGCTTTGAAATTAGAGGACAAAACAATACATGTTGTGGGATTGGATGATGAACAATTGGTAGTTGAATATTGATTGCTATTGCCATAAGGGCGATGCCCATTACAAACTTATGCATAGATGCATGTTTTGTCAATGGTGCATTTGAATATGTTTGAAGCATTGTATATAAACTAGGGTTGACACATCTTGAACCACCTATATATGTAATGGTTCAATTCGAAAACTATACATGTATTCCCTCTGTTGATGCAACTCCAATCACTCTTATAGAAAGGGGTTCTAGTGTCAGTTATCTTTGAAACTAGCATGGGGATTGACAATCCACAAAGCACATGGGCTTAACACTTGATAGAGGCAAAATTGATATAAGACTTATAGAAAGACAAGGTTTGAACTTTATTGATATATTATGTGGCAAGTCATTACACAGATTGAGGATCTCACTACCTTTCGCATATGACTAGTTTAAGAGATTTAAGAGTGAAAAAGGAGTAGAGAAAAGAAAAAATGAAGAATAGAGGATCAAACACACACACTTTGAATATCATAAACACACACACACACACACACATATGAGTTTTACTAATATTGTGTTGTTCTCTATTTCCCATTTTAATATTACATTAAATGGAATTAAAATGAATATTAAAATTATTTATATTAAATGTGTTTTTATGAACAATAAATATTCACTTTTATTTTATATGACAATAGATCTTACTAACATACATATCTTAGATAAATCTATGTTAAAAATGTAGAGAGGTTATGTCACAAATATAATATAATATAAGTACCTCAAGAATGATATCTCCTAGCTTCTTAGATATGTATACTAGTCTAATATCAATAAAAAATCTAATAAACATGTACTCAAGGTAACTTTTTGTATGTAAAAGTTTGTAGGTATATTAAATGTATAAATTGAAAGGTGTAGAGAATTTAGGTATATGGAATGTATAAAGGAGATGATATAGAGAATTGAAACCAACGTTGTTTTGTAGCTTACAGTCATCCAAGTTGCCAATGAAGCATCAACGTTGTTTTGGGAGTAAACAAAACATCTCATGGTTTGAAACAAATCTGGTTGCCCAAGAGCTTGCCTAGAGGAGTGTCTTTCGTGTAACTCCTTTCTTGCAATTAACTTCTCACTTATGACAAACTAACTGATTATGGCCATTTCAACTCTTCTTATTTCTTCATTGCTCCCTTATGTTTGAGGGTCGTTGAAGCATTCATGTTTGAATCAGGTATGTTATGGCTCAAAAGAGAAATTCTCGAGTATTTACAACATTTTGATAATATTAATTATCAGTATAAAGGAGAATAGTTTACAAAATTTTATGGTCAAATCTTCCTCTTTTTGTTAAAAAGGGCAGTATTGATTGTTAGGAATGCCATGTCTTTGATCAGGGTAGTTCCAGATTGAAGAAAACCTTTTTGTTATGTAAAAGTTGGTTCAATGATGCAGATTTTAATTTGAATTTAGTGGACAATATGTTAAAATAAAATATATATATATATTTTTTTACAAGATTAATAAATTAAATTAAGGAATTCAACACAACAAATAATAATATACTACAATGTAAATGAAGTTTTATGAAAGCGAAAAATAATATAAAGATAACAATGATTGAGAAGTGATGTGAGGCTACAATAAATAGCCATCTTTGTAAAGAGATGTAAAATTAAAATATTCTAATTTTTACATTCAAATATCAATTAATTTTATTTATTTTAAATATAAAAAAAAAAAAAAAACTAAAAATTATGAAAAATACAAAAATATAATTATACTATTTTTTATATATTTTTGTATTTTATATTTTGAAGTCTTGAAAATCTTTATTAATTTAAGAATTTTTTAAAGAATCTAAAATAATTCACTTATTGAGTTTTCCGAAATATATTATAATTTTAAATTTTAAATTTTTAAAATTATGAGTCCAACAAAATAACATACTAACGACTTTAAATTTTCAAACTGTCACCTGCATCACTCAACAATTTCTTGATTTGCTTATTATTAAAAATAATTACTGATGAATTCTATTCAATAATTCAGAGTAACCAGATATATTTAAATTAAATGTCGAAGCAAAGCTTACTATAATTTATGTTCAATCTTATGATAGGATCTATTTAACAAGAAAATAAGATCCTTCTCTTAATCGAAATCATTGATTACTTGTAAATGATTTTAAGAGTTTATGATTTCGAATGAATATTATTTTAATTGAAGACATTATTGTCGGATATAAATTAAAGAAAAAATATACATCAAATGTGGTATGAAACTACCAATTATTATTACTATAATGGAATAGACAAGCTCTTACCATATTTGTCAAAGAATATAATATTAAATGTACTGCAAATACGGTATGAAATTCCATTATTATTATGTTGGAATACTTAAATTATTATCATAATATAATATTAAAAATAAACATAAATGCATTCTATTTATAATAATATAATATTAAAATAACATATAATATATTTAAGTTTTTAAAATTATTAAAAAATTATGTTTGTATATTTAAGTATTTTTAAGATCTATTTAGTAAAAAAAAATTATTGTGGGTTGTAGTTCAATAATAAGGATGATGGTGTAAAAATTGTTATCTAATCATTTACTAAGTACAAATTTTAGGAAATACAAAAAAAGGATAATGTTGGGATCATACTCTAAATGAATTTGACGAAATAAATACCCTTCAATCTTTGGCACTGAGTTATTTTATACACTTAATTCATGTAAAAGTAAGGTTTTAATAAGAAAAAAACTCCATTATATGATTGAAGTTTTTAATAAATATCATTTAAAAAATATATATTGTTATTCTATATTTACATATTTTGCCAAAAATATAAATAATAATATTAAAAAAAATTATTTATTTTTTATTATGATAAAAATGAGTTTTTCAAAGAGCCCAAATACTTTTACAAAATCAAGCTAATTTAAAAATCAAAATTTAAACAATAAGAACAATCATCAAAATTAAAAAGAACTGTCCACAAGGAACAAACAACAAATATATAACCCAAAAAAAAAGGTAAAAAACAAAAAAAACAAATCTATTACCAATCACCTTCCACCTCAATCTATCAAACTTTATGTTAATCAAAGTATAAGAAATAAGAATCAATATTCTCGTTTTACAAAATTAAAAATATAATTATTATAATTAAAAACAACATTAAAAAACTTTTTCATATAATTATATGAAAACTTTCTTATGAAACTTGGTATAAATTATAAATAAAATTAAAAATCAAATACTGTTAAACTATTATTTTTAACCATCTTAGAATAGTTAATTTCGTATCACTTATTAGAAAATATTATGTTAAAAAAATAACCATCGGTTCATTCCACCTGCAAAGTTGAGTTTGCATGTAAATTTGTAATATTAGCTTAGTGTAATAGTAAATAATATTCAAGAACTAATAATAATAAATAGGAAAAAATATTAATGGTAGGATTTAGGATATAATGTATAGTTTATGTCATAGAAGTAATGGCTAATTCATATAACATAATATACTTTATTTATTTTATATGTTATATGATGATTGATCAAAGAGCGATTCATTTGTATAGATTCATTTTTATATTATAGTAGGACTACTTACGTGAGGTTGAAAATGGAATAAATGTGTCATGTGCCATTTGGTTTCTAAAATGTGCAAAAAAACATTCCCAAAATTTCATGTGGTAAAAATATTCATTGTTGTCGACTTCTTCCAAATTTCAATATAATTAAATTTCTATCATAATGACACGATAGACAGCCTAGCTTAAATTGTTTGTACGAGGATTTATATATGAATGGAGTTTGCATTTAAAAGAATGTGTTATAATAAGTATTAAATAAAATATGATTCGAAGGATAAAATATATTTTGCATACAACCCCAACCTCAAGTAGCCTACTGTTTTTAGTTCATTGGCAAGAGTCAAAATGTGTTGCTACATAATGGACCACACAAGTGTTGATATAGTAATGGTGATGGGGATGTCAAAATGTGTTGTTACATAATGGATGGCACAAGTTTTGACATAGTAATGGTGATGGGAATGTCAAAATGTGTTGTTACATAATGGATGGCACAAGTTTTAACATAGTAATGGTGATAGGGATGGACATTAAAAACATGGGTTAAAATCAATAATTGGATGTTTGTAATAGTCAATGCTGATGTTTATACATTGTCTTTTTGCTTGAACGTGTCAGGTTGATATATATATGATATACATTGAATTTAAATATATTGTATTGGCACGAACCAATAATCCCTTGACCTCACATAACAAAATAAAATATATACGTACTATTTTGATATTTACTAAGTATTAATATCTTATATGTATTTTTTTTTAATATTTTAGAATCGATTACAAATATAAACATCGATGATGCAAAAAACAATTATAAGGTTCCCAAAATAAAAGTATCAAACTATGGGGCATCCCCCATCAACATAAAACGTAATAACCGATTATATAATATAAAAAATGGCCCCACAACCAGAAATAACAAAAACAACAAAAAGAAATCAACAAAAACCAACCACTTCAAATGTGGCAAAGCAAGGTTTAAGCATCTAGCGCCCTCTAACTAGCGACGCACTCCATTTCGCAGCCATCCACGGAATCCACAATATTAGGTCCCTTAAACGAATCTTTATCTTCACCAAGTCCCATTCGAAGCTACCCAACAGTTAGTTATGCGGGAGAATGGTTGACTTTTTTCAACATGGTTTTCATATTGTTCATTTTTACATAATCCAGGACATCCTCCACATATGTCGAGCCATCTCGTTTTATAAGCGTCTCAAGTTTTTCAAAAAATACATTGACATTATCATCAATCATCTTCCACACAATCTTCTTGGCATCCTGATCTTGTATCATGGGAGTCAATTCTTGAAGAGAAGACGTCACCACAGTCTTATCAAAAGATCTAGGATGTAGGTTCAAGTCAAATGGGGCAAAAGTTTCCTTAAATTCTCTGATAATACAACTTCACAATCCATCATTGTGCACATCTCTTAACATATTTTCAATAGCTGATAGCGAGCTATCCACCCCATTTTTATCAAAGTTGGTCGAGTTTATCCATTACTATACTGGGTGATCTACCTAGTCAAAGTATGAATCTTTTATGTAATCTCATTCATGCCCAATAATTTTTATCTCGGTAGTTGACTGATGGCAAATTGCCCAATCTGGATAAGGGCTCAGCTTGGGATAACCACCATAATCTACCAAGTAATCATAGGTAACTTTAAGAAATCATGCCCTGAGAAATTGTCCCAGCGGATCCTACGACACTTTTAGCTATAAGAAATTTTGCAAAGAGACAAAACAGAGAATGACTTCTACTGAGAAGTTAGTAATCACCCTAGCCTTATGTTGGAATACCTCAAGGTTCCTTTGCTTTCATAAAAATTCAGTTGAAAATACAAACCAAAATTTATGAAAGAAAGGGTGTACTTTAATGTTAGGATATGCATAACCAAAAACAATGTTTAGCTAGCCAATTTCACATTCAAAGACCACATTCCAACACTTAAGACAACTACTCCACAGCTTAGCCGCATATGGGCAAGAGAAAAAAAACATGTTCAATAGTTTCAAGTTCACTGCAAAAAGAACAAAAAGGTTTAGCAAGTCCATAATTACTCAAGACATAACCAACAATCAAATTTTTGTACATTAATAGCCAATGAAAGCAGGATTTTTTAGGTTCAAGACAAGAGGCCCAAATGATATCAAATATAAAAGACCAAACAATCAAAAGATCATACACAGACCAAATACGGTTAAGGGTGAGGTAGGGGACATTTGAAAAAAAAGTTTTTTATATAACATTTGAGTGGAGAATTCAAACAGAGGGGGGCCTTTAGTCCACTTCACACTATCCTAGAACTCACCCTCATTTTCCATGAAAACCACATTATTCTTCCCCTTCAATGATTTTTGGAGAAGAGTAAATGTTCTGTGCTATGTGGTAGGGATTTGAAAACTGCCTCTAATCTCTGACCAAGAAGCCCATCCTGCATGAGAATAGAGGTCCTTGAAATATCTCAACCCCTTAATATACCATTCAAAGGTAGAGTAACCCCTAGTGAGGACATGTGGTTTTCTGTTGACAAACAAGTTCCACCACAAGGATCTATACCCCTGATAAGCTATCCCAAACCAGTTGAAAATGTGTATAGTTGTGATGATGGGTTTAACAACATCCTAGGCTAACCAAATGGAAACAAAAATAGATGAACCAACCACTTTAATAGGAAAGGGCCCAATGAGAAGATCAACAATATTCAAACCTTCCCATCTTGGTTTTCCTTTGGAAAAGCCTCTCAAAATATTGTTTCTGACCAGCACCTTCTAGGGCTCATCTTCTTTGAATGCTATGATGATCCACTTAACTACGAATGTTATACCTTGAAGCCTAAGATCTTTTAACCCCAGACCCCAATATTTTTAGGCTTCAAGCAGAATTGCCATGAGACTGCATGCATTTTCTTACCCTCTTTCCCATCAAACCATAGGGAATATCTTATGATTCTATGGAGCATGTTAATCTGAGACTTACCAAAGAGACAACAAGAGGCATAATAGATATTATAAGCATAAAGGACCTTTTGACAAACTTGAATCCTTTCAAGTAAAGAAAGTAAGTGTCCCTGCCACTTTGCAATTTTCTTGTTTATTTTATCCAAAATACATTCCCACATGAGTTTGAACGATGGTGCGAGAGCGAAGGGAGTACCCAGGTATCTAACCATTTCATCTAGTCCTTTCCAAGTCCAACAAAAATTTTACAACTAGTTTGGAGGGTGTTCTCTCCATCCCAACATATGTGATTTCTGCATTGCCACTTTGTATCTAGAGGCAGAGCAATATATGTCTAGTGTAGCCTCCACCTATATCAAGTTATTTTGTTCCAATGTGACAAACAATGTTATGTCATTAGGAAATAGGACATCAATAAGGACATCATTATTAGGCAGATAAATTCCTTTGATAGGAGATCCTATATCAGAGAATCTAAGAAGATAATGTAGTGATTCAACTGCTATAACAAAGAGCGAATGAATAAGAGGGCATCCTTGTCTAATGGAACATTGAAGGTCCAAGGATTCTATCAATTCTCTGTTGACTTAAATGACAGCCGAAGCGTCTTTGTAGAGAACATTAACCATTCTGTAGAACCTATCCTGGAATCCAAAGGCTCGAAGCATTCTCTCAATGAAAGGCCACTCAATTTTGTCATATGATTTTTCAAAGTCAAGCAAAATCATTCTCGCATCCTGCTTAGAGTCCCTAGCCCAATACATCCCTTCCCAACCAGTAATTAAGTTGTCCAAAATGTATTTACCTTCAACGAAACCAGTTTGAGTTTTTGAGACAATAGTGGGCAACAGAGAGGAGAGTCTTATTGCTAAAATATTTTCCAAAACCTTGTAAGAAACATCGAGGAGGGTAATTGGTCTATATTTTTTGATTGAAGACATGTTACCATGCTTAGGAATGAGTTTAATTACCTCTCTATTGATGTTTAGGCCAAGGGTGCCAGCATCAATGGCCTCATCAAAAACCTCCAGACAGTCCTTGGCCAACCACTCCTTATTGGCTTTATAGAATTCAGCAGGGAAACCATCCACCCCTGGCACTTTATCATCTTTGAGCGAGTCAATAGTGGTTCTAATTTCATCCAATGAAATACAGGCATCAAGAAAACTAGCTTGTACTCGTGTCACCTTTTTAGGAATGCAGGCATCACATATTGTCCTATTATGTTCAATGAGGTCATTAGAACCACTGAAAAGGAAGAGACTGGAATAAAATTCAAAGAAAGCTTCTTTTATGATGGAGGCATCTTGTATAATCTGACCATTCATTTCGATACAATTAATCTTGCTTCTTGTATGTTTGGATTTCAAAAATTTGAAGAAAAACTTGGAACCTCTATCCCCAAACTTCAGCCAGGTTAGTCTAAAGCAGATTTGTGTCCCTAGTAATATAATTCTAAGACTGTTTAACTTGATGTTTTAAGAGGTTAAGCTCTTCAAGCCGTTTCCCATTAGCTGTGTCAAGTTGTAAAGAGCTTTCAACATGTATAAGCTTCTCTTGAGTGTCCCTTTAAATTTTTATGTGCCTTTTAGCTTTGACTTGACCATAAGTTATTGCAAAGTTTTTGGAGGTTTCCATATAAGAATTTCACTGATCAATTTTAGAATTGGAGTTACATGCAAATTTTCCAATGTTCCAGGATGATTGAAGACCCTCCAAACACACACGGTCAGATAGGTGGGACACATTGAATTTATATATTCCTTTGAAGGATAGGATATCTTTATTTTCCTCACAATTCAATGGGAATGCCATTTCAATGGGATGGTGGTCAGACATTGTAAACGGCAACACTGTCACCACATTACCATCCTTATTAGGGGTCATAGTGAGTGAGTCCCTATTCAAGTAAAACCTATCAAGTCTGGAGTACTGTCTTTTATTGTTACTTTGATTATTACACCAGGTAAATCAGATTCCTCTACTTAGGTTTTTACCATTTTGGAGTGGGTCTGCAATCATGCGCATTCTTTTAAATTTGGACTAGAAAAAAAACTCATTACCTTTCTAGGCTAGGTGATCACCTCTAATTTTATCATTTTTTTCTTCCACCATATTAAAGCCTCCTCCAAAGATCCAAGGGAATTTTTTTAGATTGGTAACTAGCAAGTTCCATAGATCAGATCGCTCCCTATGGTCGTTAGGGGCATATATGTTACACAAGGCAAATCACTGATTTTGGCTTTCTAGTAAAACCCAAACAACTTTGTTACAGGGGAGACACCTTGATCAAGGATACAATCTTTCAGAACAGGGTTGACCAAGATAGAGGCTCCACCTTTCCCTCTTTGAGGGTTAGTGGAGAACTGAAGAGCATTAGGCCAGATAAAGTTTAAGACTAAGGACAACTAGGATCCCATAGCCTTGACTTCTTGCAAACAAAGAAAGTCCAAAGTTTCTCTTGAATGTCTAAACTATCTCACAATTGGTTTTGTATCAGGGGATTCCAAACCTCTCACATTCCAACTTACAATCCGCATACAAAACCAGGGGGAGTAGAAGGAGGTCAATTAGATTGACCATAGGGCTTACCCCTATTGTTATACAGTCTTGTGAAACAGTTTAGGACTTTATTTTCCTTACCCTTTTTCTTGAAGGAAGGGTCATGGTTACTATGAGGACTCTTTTACTAACTTTTGTCTCTCTTTGGATGCAGAATGTTCCATCGGGGTGGAGCCCGAATCTATTTTAAGTCTTTTCCCTCCTCCTTTAGACATCTAGTTCTCAACAACTATTGTGTCCTTATGAGTCAAAAGATCACCACTTGATATATCCATCTCTAAAGTAGACTTATCGTTTTTTCCTTTCTCTAGAGAAATAGCCATAGGGGAAATTCCACTAGCAAGATTGATGATATTGTGAAGGGGCAAGCTATTAGAGATAACATTGTGCAGAGTAGGGGTTTCAGCTAGGAGAACCGCATATTCCCCAGAAGGAGAGTCTGATAGAGTTTTCTGTTCAAGAAAAGTATCATCCAAGATTTATGGCAGGCAATTGATCACAATAGGCAAGGGATTCAAGCTATCAGCAGAAGGCTAGGAGGGCTAGGCATCTGAAATGTGAGTGAGGAGTCATCTAGACCCCACTCATTTTCAACTTCAGATCCAACATTTCCAGAGGCCTCCTCAAGTGGACCACTATTTTTGAGTGGTACACTATTGAACAGGGTGTTTTCAAAGACCTATAAATCATCCAACACACTCATTTTTTGGGGCATCCTTTTCTCTTTGTTTATTAGGTATATTACCCAAATTAACCAACATAGGACAATTTTTCCTAAGATGGCCATCTTTTTTACAAAAAAATCAAGCATTTAGACCACCCTATGCTTTGAGAGCACAAGTATGGGACTTTCCATTAATTTTAAAATTGAGGGAATCTGAAAAGAACTCTAGGGGTTCTAAAGATAATTAAATCCTAGCATTCATATGGGCAAGTGACCTCCTGGTATTCTCAATTCTTAGTACTTCTCTAAGGAGTTTCAATGCCTGTGGTAAAAAAATCCACAATTGTCTCGGCACTCCTTCAATATCTACCCATCTGGGAGTAGTTTTGAAAATGAGGTCATTGTAGTCCAATTTTGGGCTTCACGAGACAGCTTTAAAAATTAATTGACTAACATTCTACAAGAGTTTATTGATAGCCCTACATTGCATATTGAAGTTTTAAAACAAAATCATAAAGACCCCTTTCTGAATCATCCAACAAAAATTAATATACAGACCCAATCACCTCCAACAGAGTTGAATCAATTATCAAAAAAAATTCTAGAAGGGAGAGAATTCTTCTTTAAAGAAACAAAAAAAATCCCTACATCTTTTACCCTAATTTCCTCCTGTTGTAAGTCAATTTCTATGGAAGCATTCGACACAATAGTCAAGGTCTTAGCAGGGCTAGGATGCTTACCGATTTGGCCTTTACTGTGCCCCTGTTCTCCATGCTTTTCACTGCTTGCCACATATTTAGCTCCTTTCGAGTGCTTAGCCCTTTCTTTCTGCCTCAAAATTTCACTAAACAACTTTTTTGGCAAGCCAAATGCTTTCTCTTCCACTTGAGACGGGTCATAATAATCACTCTTTAAGGCCACCATGTTTTCCCTTCTCCACACGCTAAAGCCTTTCCAATCCGAGGGTTTTCATAAACCACTGCAATTAATTCATGTCATTTCAAAATCTTCAACGGCAATAGGATGGGTGATCAGGAAGGGACGTGCATGTGGAAGTGAACAATACACCTTAACCCACAAAACAAACTTAATACCAAGCAAACCAAACGAAATAAAACAAGAACAATAAAACAAATTAGATGATAACAAGAGAATTAAAAATAAAATAACACCATTTGCATCAAGGGGAAGAGAAACAATAAGTGAAAAGGAAGCAAAGGTGATCAAGACTAGTCGTTTATAGAAAGCTTGAAGCATCATTAATGGAGGATGACTCTTTATCTCCCCATTGCAGAGCTCCAAGATTCTTTTCTCATATGTCTATATGTATTTATTGAAATGTTAATATATAATAATAAAATAATAAATAAATAATAATATTTTAATATATAATAATAAATAAATAATAATATTTGTTTGCCTTTGGTAGCTTTGGTTGGCTACGCATATGAACAATAGTTTGAAGGCAATGCAAGAATGAACAATGTATTTGTCCACTATCATTTTAATATATCATTTAGATTACATATTCACAACATATTTTAAGATAAATAAGATGTATATTAAATTTTGAGTCAAATGGGTTATTAATTTTTTATTTATCATTTAATAAAATTATGTAGATAAAAAATAATTATTTATTAAAATTGTGAAACTTCAAAAACTTCTAATTTGAAAATGTTTGCAACTAAGGTGTGATTGTTAGTTCCTTTTATATACCGTAAAAGTGAATGAAGACAAAATAAAAACTTGTAATCAAAGCACTATGCTCTTTCTGAAATTGTAATGTAGGGAGAAAACGACCATATTCTTTGTCAAACTTCAATGAAAATAAAGTAGGCATGCAAGCATGCAATCAACAAATGCCATTTTTAAAAAATTGGAGGGCATATGCACCTATAGTTGAAAACAAACTTGTTAACATATATGTTAATTGTGTAAATTTGGTGGAGGCATACAAAGCTTATAAACATATGATTGATTTACACACGTATTTGTTGACTTTTATGGCTGAATCTTGTACAAAAAACAAATGTCTAACTCAATAAAAAAAATTCATTGTTCTTTCAACATGTGCCACGTTGACATGCCTCAAAGATGGTATGGAGGTTCGTGAAAAAATAGTTATAAATGGGATTGTCATTAATGATAATGTTATGAATGTCCTTATTTATATATATGTAAAATGTGAGAACATATGGACTCCTTGCAATTTGTTTCAGAAAATTGTTCAATTAAGGATAATCATTATATACTCACCTCTCCTTGGTAGACTTGGTTTGGAAAGAAGACAATCCCATAAGACATGGTTTGAATGACAAGACCACACCCTATATATAATTGTTAATGAGACTATGAACTCTTTAATTAAATACTTTAATGACACATTATTACATGAAATACAATAATTATAAAATATGCTCAAATTAATATTTATGAAAAACTCTATATTTTTCAAAAAATAAAATTAATATGTATAGAGAATACTTTTTTTTTCCATTTTTTTAATTAAATATTCATATTACTTTAGCTAATCTCACAAAATTTACTAAATGCTTGTTTCTAAAATAATCCAAAATAATCTTTTATTTTGAAATATATTATGTTTACCAAGAATAATGGTTACCATCTTATTTGATTTTAATGGTGCAATTAAATTTAAATGTTTTAATAATGACATCACTTTAATTGAAAATTTTATAAATTTTAGAAATATCATTAATTTAGAAAAATTAAAAATATTATATAATTTTATTGAAGACAATTTTTATTAGATATAAAAAATTGAAGTCATATTTCTTTTTAAAATTTTGTGATATGATAAATATAAAATTTATAAAAAGAATCAACCTAAAGAATATTTCAACCTAAAAAAATTTCAAAATTTTAAAAATCAAATTTAAATATTGTTTAAATCATACATAAATTCAATTGTTAAAAAATATTTAAAAAATAATAATAATCAAAATAACAAAATGTAAAGTTTTCATATAGTTGAGTGCTTTTCCACCTACGTATTTTTTTAAGGATTAAACGTTACAATCTACAAGAGTTCTGCGTTCATTTGTTTAAAATAAAATAAAATAAAAATAAAAACAAAAACAAAAACTAAGTACGTTCAAATACAATTATGATATTAATTTCATGTCTAAGAAATACAGCCATGTAAAATTGTTAGATTAATGTGACAGAATAAACATCACTTAATTATAATTAATAAAGACATATTTGATTTGCAAAAGACTTGTATGGAATTTCGGTCATACTTTGATATAGGTTTCTCTTACTTAACTAATTCCATCCGAGATACTCCTTAAAATTATCAACTCTATATTTTTTTGGACAGATTGAAGATGTCCAAATCAAAAATCCATTATCAGTGCCTCACCACAATTTTTGTATTTTCTACAACCTTTATTTCCTCTCGTTAATTCTTGTAATACAAATGAATTGGTTTATGTCCTTTTATGATTTTTGATAACAACACATGACAAATATATACTTTTTGATAATACCCAACTGAAGTCAAATGTCAATTATTAAATTGAATATAAAACTTCCCAATTTAAAATGCATCTTTTGGTTTATCTTTGAAACTATTCGTCACTTATTTTAGTACTGCTCATTCCTTCCCAACTCTGGGTCTCTCTTCTGTCCTCTATTTTGGAATTCTTTCTTAGCAATTCTAATAAAAACTACCTATTGGACATTCTCTCCCTTGTCACTCCCTCTGTCATATGGAACACATGCCCACTGGTCATCCTCATCAATAACTATACTCTTAAGAAATGTCTGGATTTTATCTATTCAACAAACACATATTATATCCTCTTTTTTTGCAATTGGAAAAGTTAAACACTAGAAGCCCAGAACTACTAGATATAGATTAAAGATAATTAAAAAAAAACTCAAAACACTGCAAAGAATATAGATTAGGGGAAAGGTCCCACTAGTCGTGCACCCTAACTTTGGACGGCAAATTAAGGTGTCATAATATTACAATAGACTTCAAAAAAATTACCCATTTTAATATGTTGTCTTAACTACTTATCACTAAAGTTTCAAGGTCTAACACATTATACATTTTACGATATTAATGATTTTATAACGAGAAGTCATAAAACACACTTTTTAAACCTATGACCAAAACATATCTTTTAGAACACCATTTCCTAACCCTCAAAACAACAATAACCGAACATAAAAAAACCATCCATAAAATAATAATACTCATATTTCTATTTTAAAAAGCCCTATTAATAAAGCTTCTTCACCCAACCCAAACCTATGTAATCCTAATTACTTTACCCCTTCACCCAAATATAACATAAAAACCCTAAAATCAAGTCATTTTGATATCATAGAATGATGAGCTCCTTCCTAATAGCCGCCGCCATGCACCTCTCCAACCATTATAAATGTCCACGGAATCTCCCATGGCACCGAAAGAGAGATGTTCATCAGGGGCGTCGAAGTATTTGGTGTGTAAGAGAGATGCTCATTAGGGGCGTGTAGGGGAGATGCAAATGGGGAATTGTTGAAGAGGACGCCTGCATAGTCCAAAGAGAGGACATGATTGGTGATGCAGTTAGAAAAAGGACGCAGACTGAGTAATATCCACACATGGTTGCAGACAATATGACACCCTGGGCATGTAAAGGTCGAACAGACGAAGATGGATGGTAAATTTCTCAACATTATATTTAAAATTTAAACTTATAGAGTTTCTGGTTTATTTTTCTATATTGGTCTTTACAGCTATACTGCATGAAGTCTTTTGCATTGCATTGTTATTTCAAAATTTTAAGTAATCACTTAGAATCAAATAGTCAGCCTGGGATCCACCCATTCTTTTTTGTCTTTGATGTTTCTCACAAGATTCTGGTTTATTCAAAGGCCCTTTGGATTGCAACCTCGCAAGATTTTGGTGGCGCCACCGTCTCAGCGTTTTTAACTATTTCTAATAGGTGGGCACCTCCCATTATATCAATTTATAGTACCCTTTTGCTTGATTTTCATGTTTAATGAGTTTGTGATATGTGGATTTGTTTTCTTTTCCCCATAATGTTTTGGTAAATTTGAGGGTCTGTTTTTAAAAATCTACAAAAGCTTTTGGAATTTTGAGCAGTTTTTAAGGGTTTTAATGTCTTTTGCTTTAGGTTTGGGCTTTAGGTTGGACGTTCCTATCCTTTGACATTCTTGATAGGGGATTGTATGGATGATGATTTGATCTGACGAATAAGAACCACTTGATGGGTATTGCATAGATGATGATTTGGTCTGAAGAATATGAACTACTCGATCCCTGTTTTGCAAAGGAATGAATGATATCTATCCATATTGTTTGTAGGGAGAGTTTTAGGTAGTCCCTGAATTAATTAGATTTTGATATAAAATTTTATGCATAATTTAAAGTCTCTGCTATTCATGTTTGGATTCCTTTCTTCCATTTGATCAGTGCATTTATTTCTCCATTGACAGATAAAGGATGTTTTTCTAAAATGATGGGTTGGTGAATATGATAGGAGACATTTTTAATTTGAATGACTACCATTGTTTGATTTTTCCTATTTTTCTTGCTGACATTCGGATTGGAGGTTTTGCTAATGGACTTTTTTTCCAAACATTGGAATATGGGGTTTTGGAGATTTCAACGTAGATATGGTACACAATTTTTACATCTCTTTGGTGCAACTTATAGTGTTTTTTTTCCCATTTTTTAATTGGTAAATGTTTTCTAAGGCTTTGTGTCACCTTAAATGTGTTGCTAGTTTGTAATAGTAACATAAAGGAAATTTATGTTACCAGGCATTAGTGGTGAAACTAAATGGGGTTTTTGAGTGTCCCCTATTTGCTTTGTATAGCATATACCAAGTCTATGCTCAAGCCTTGATACATTCATAAGGAAAATGGAAATATTAGTAGCTATAGTTGAGAAACCAACAATTTATTTTCCAAAAGGAAGAATCCAAATCTCTTATTTTGCTTAGTTAATATGGAGCTTAATTTTTTTGTTATTGAATATGAAGATAAAGACATCAACAGAGACATTGAATGATTTGGTTTTTTGATTGGGTTTTTCCCATTTGATAAAGTTTCACCCCTACTTTCTTATTTTGCTTCCTAATTTTTTCTGTTATCCTAATTCTGTAGAATAGAAAATAATTTTTAGATTATTTTCAAAGGCCAACGTTAGATGTCCAAAATAACCGTGTTTGTGGGATTATTCATCTTCATTTCACCTTGTTCCATTTGTTTTTTTGTTTCACGCAGGGTTATAATCTTTTTTTGGTTCCCTTTCTTCCCAACCTTTTTATTTTTGTAAAGTTTGCTTGGCACGCGACATTATGTTTTTTCCCCTGGCATAGTTGTGATTGTTATAGCATTTCTAAAAAAAGTGGACTAAGTACCTCATTCCTAATATTTGTTATAGTTATGATTGTTATAGCATTTTTATAAGTTTGATATGTGTGAATGGAATCAAATTGATGTATGAAAATGACTTGATAATGCATTTTTTTTATAAAACTAAAATAAGAGTAGGTGGCTTGGAATCAGGAAAAGATTAGATACTTGTTAGTATGTTGTAAGAAGTATAGAAATATGTGCGCTTATATGATTTTCTACTTTTATAGGGGAAGGTGATACATCTATAATAAAAGTTTATAACCTCCGACCATCATTGATTTGGAAGGATGACCAGTGGGTTGAGTGGACATATTTGAAGGCAGGAAAGAAGCGACACATAAAGAAAAGAGTGGACGTATTTGAAGGGTTGAGTGGAATTATTTCTCGTGTTTTTAAACACAATTTATTATTGAGAATTATTTTTACTTCTTCAGCGCATTATGTTTTTCTTTGAATCAATGACACTTTAAATTAATGTTTGAAAACTTTGAATAGTTTTTTTTATGCATGGTCATTGGGATGAAGATGAGGACAGGGACGGTATGCCAATTTGTAAATATTGGGAAAGAAATAAAATAATAATATTTATATATTAATATTTTTTAAAACTAAAATGATGTGTCTCTTGCTTTGTATTCATTTCTGACTCCAAATAGAAAACAATGACATGAATGAAGTTGATGTAAGATTTTCTATTATTAAATTTTACACACACATGGAGTAAGAGACATGAATTTTCAAAAACACAGAAGACACCAAACGAAGTCTTAGAGACTTCCTAAGCTTTCCTACCCTAGATAAATCCCTTATACCAGTTTCCATGTTCTCGGTTATTCTACTATTTACATCATGAGCAATGTTTCCATATAAATAAAATTACAGCGAAAAACTATATAGAAATTTTAGTTACATATGACATTGAGAGATGCCATAGTCTATAACACCTTGAGCTTCTTCGGTTAATGTGTAATAAAACACACTGTCCCATTCTGATTGTCAAGAACATGCCCAATCTAAAAAACCATCACATCTGAGTAGTCTCAATACTTTCGTACAATTTATTCATGACTTATGATAAAGTGCATACATAGATATACAATCCTCAGGACAGGGGGATAACATCCATTGATACTTCTATATAATTTGCAATTCATTGATATGGAAGCACTATTAATCAAGAACACAACTATAGCAACATATATATATATGCAAAAGTCTACCAATTTATCATCAGGGACAGGGGCAAGGAAGCACTCTTTGAAGAAGATGAAGAATGTGTGAAAATACATAGAATGTTGATCCATAAACATTGATTAGCCCCTATTAATCAAGATTGTTTATTTAAAACAGATTTTTAATAATAAGTCATTTTTCTAATTTTTAATTAAATCAAAGGAATTGACTTTTATTTTACTTTGAATGTAAAATCAACTGAACAACTCTAAATGATTATTTTGTAAACTCATAATTTTAATGTGCAGTTAAAAAAATATATTCAATTCACGCCAAGTTTATATCCTTTGTGCAAATAATCCAAGTTTATAAAAAATTTACAGTTTGCTTGGATTAAAACTGAATATTAATTTTTCAATCTCTTTAAGTAAATTCGAAAAATTGCTTTATAAAACTTCCGTAATTTAATTAAGGAAATTGAAATAATTTTAGAGCACAGAGAAGAAATTAATAAAGTTTTTCCAAAAATTCAAACGTGAGAAAATAATCAAAATATGATAAACATGTCCTCGGTTTTTCTCTACATATTTATCCAATAAACCAAATTCCAAACTTAAATCGTTTGGGAATATCTCCAAGTTTAAATACGAGGTAATTCTTTTTTTCAATGCGTCAAGGACTCAAAAACTTATCGAGAAATTTAAAAATAGAGCTTAACAAAACCACAAATATGAGAAAAATAATTTAAGTAAAATAACTGTCACTCGAATTTTCTCACCACTGGTAGCTCCAAAAATTGTTCAAAGTCAAAATATATTCCTTGAAACACAAAAACTGCTTTGACCATATGCATACTAATTAATATCTTAGCTATGCAAAATCACCACTAGAAAAGAAATGATCATTACCATCCAAATAAAAAATGGAGTCATTTGTAGATAATCAGGGGAGAAGTGGTCTTCATTTTATTTTGTTTTCGAAACTGGTGGGTTTAAAACTTTTTTTTTACTTATGGATACATTATTCTTCATGGATGTCTACTTGCATCATTTAAGACATAGTTGTGAATGCAATACTCAACATTTATTATTTCGGTGACCACTTAAATTACAATGAGTACAATAATTATTACCCATTTCTTTCTTCTTAGAAAACAAAGATGTCCTACTAAGTGGTTTTCTTTTCCAACATAAGGCAACATAGTGATTATCTAATCGACAAAAACTGCATAGATATTTAGACCAAAAATCCTATGATAATAAGTCCTTATTTTCATAATTGAAATATACGTTAGAATATTTACCAAGTTTAAGATGGTGTTATAGTTGCAGTGTCTAATATTTTTCAACTTTATGTCCACCCTTGTGACAATGAGTGCAAAAGTTCCTCTTGTCCTTCTTGGATGAGGAAACATATTTGCCATTTCTTGCCTCTGAATGAGGGGATCAATCATTAGCATCTGCCTTATCTTTCACAAAAAGCATTCTTTAACAGAGATTCTCTTCCAACAATAAGCAACAAAATGATTACTTAACCCACAAAAAGTACAAGTATACCACATTCTTCATGTATCATAATCATATTGTTCAAACTGAAAGAGTGCATTAGAAGTTTTAAAATTAGTGATGGTTTACTCTTTCAATTCTCTTACACCTCTCATCCCCTTATGATGGGTTTTTATAAAAAATTAGTGGCTTATATTCTTGGTAGTTGGAAGCTTGTCTTCTTTCTATGAATTTGAAACTCTCTCCAATTTCCATTTGCTCACCAATATACCCCAAACCTGCAAAACGAGACATATCCTCTACCTGTATGGAGTTAGTTATTCTTTGTCTATTTTTACCAAAGCCTCTTCCTTCAAATATTATTTTATGTAATAGTTTGAATCCAATACCCTTAGTATGTTTTCCAAAAACACCAAAAACAATCTCTAAAACTGAATGAAAAAAAGTACTACATGATGACTTACAATGTATTCCTCTGTTATTGTTTATGCCTCTGATGTGAAAATCAATTCCTTCATTTGTTCACTATTTTGCAACTTTGTCAAGAGCTCATCTTTGCTCTGCAAATCATATTTCAATTTTTCAATCTCCTCTTACATAGAGTAAAATTTCAATCTCAAGAGAGAGTTCTCTTCTTGGATCTATTAATTATATGACTCAAGTTCATCGAGCTTTCCCTATTTTGACAATTTGCCTATAATTCACTTCGTTTCTCTCCACCAACCGCCAACCACTTGGGTATTCACATAAGAGGACAAATAAAATTTGTTTAAACATAAAACATATGGATAAAGTTTATTCTAACTTTGCAGGGTAAATTTCTAAACTACTCAAAATTCAACGTGAATCACCTTCTATCTATCATGACAATACAAGCAAACAAATTTGTCAAGCTTTGACAGTGAAGTACATTATGTTTGGGACCGTCCAAACCGTGAGTCAAACTCAAATTGTCTTCCTCCAAATCAATGCAAACCCAACATAAAGCCCTAGTGGAAATGATATTTGCAATGTCTATTTCAAGCCCTAGTGGAAATGATCTTTGCAATGCCTATTTCTTCAATGTTTGTGCTGAGAACTTTCTCTATGGAATGCCAATACCTACGATTGCATTTTTTTGCATTCCTTCATTTTGAGTTGTATGTTTGCCCATACCGCTAGTTGTTATTATGTACAACGCGTTGCAATTTTCAAGCCCTGAATCATTTCTTATGTCAAATGATTTGAAAAACCTTGAATCAAAAATCTCAAAACATCTGAATTCCAAGAAACAATATCCTTGCCATCACCAAATTATGGGTCAATTAGTTGTTTTCCAGTAACGAGTTTAATTAGATTAATTTTTGAGATTACGCTGACAAGTGAATGATGAAGCCCTTGTTGACTGCAACAGAGATCAACCATTAGGTTTGGTTCACACCCAACAAATAAGAAGAGGGCATGAGGCACTACTTAGAATTCCATCAATAGCCCTATCTCCCCATATATAGAGAAGGTGGAGGGGGAGCCAGGGCTCAAGCTCCAATAAAACCACACTAAAACAATAAATATCACTCTTCTCTATGACATGAAAAGAATATGCATATTCTACAAAGTGGAAATGAATGTTAACATCTACCATTTTGATAGATGGACTTATAAGCCAAAAGTTTGGATTAAGTGTTAAACCTTTTAAAATGTTCACAAGGTACAAAGATTTTGTTGCCTAAAATTTAAATTGGAGAGATTTAAATTTTGGAAGTAATCTTTAAATTTGCATTTGAATTATATGTTTTTTATTAAATAGTGAACCTTACACCATTATTTTTTTAGGTGATATTGGAAGAATTGAATGATGAAATGAAATGAATGATTTTATAGTCAATAGAATTTAAAAGCTACACATTTTGGACATATATATGTATAAAAACTTTTAGAGTTTATATTTAAAAACTTTATATTATATCACTTTATTAAATTAGACAAGTCTATTTTTGATATGAATTTTTTCAAAATTTATTCAATTTAAAGTTTTATATATTATTGGGTGCATGTATTATTGTCAAATGTTAATATCTTAATAATAGTACATTACCTATTGAATCCTAGTTAAAAATTCCCTGTTCCACCATTAGAACATGCTTTACTATTAGGATTTCCCCCTATCACTATTTTTTGTTTCATTGCTGATTCAGAAATTCAACATTTGATCTCTTTATTTGTTTCAACCTATTTCCATAGGCTATTTAATTACCATGTACTTCTTTTCTCTGTGAAATTCTAATACTTTGTACAGAAATTTAACATTTTAATCTCATTATTTGTTTCAACCATGTACTTCTTTCCCTTGTAAAATTATAATATTTTATACTTATTTAATACTCTATTTTTATATTCTTTATTTAATTAATAAAATAAGAGCATTTTTAATTTTAAAAAAATAACAAAAACATCACTAAAACAGTGCTGTCATGGAAATAATTCCATGACAGACGGTGGCACGGACTAGACATGACGGTAAAAATCCTACTTCCCTGTTAGATGGTCTGTCCAAAATTTCACTTCGCTACCTGATACGGCCAACCAAAAAATATAATTGTGTGTTTTATTGGAAATAAGTTCAGTTGAGTTATAACGAGGAAACATAAACAATTTATTTGGCTTAAACTCTGTAAATTTTTTTTTTTTTAAATTCTTCATTCGAATGGCTCGGATAGCATGATCCAAAACATTGATTTCAAAATAAAAATTACACGTTTCTGACCAGAAAATTTTCATCAAAAACGACTGCTATATCAAAACGCCGGATCCTGCCCATCATTAAGTACAATAAAACTGTTACAAAGTGCTTCAAAAAGTTGAAGGAAGGCTTGCTTTATCTTAAAAAAAAACTTGTGGCCACTAGACTTGGGGAAAGACTTTCAAAAATAAACAGGGCATCATATCAAGCACACAACAAAAAAATGCAGTTACTGCATGGCCCAGGAAGAGAGCAATGTAAACCACAAAAAAAACCTGCCTTATCTTGGCCATTAAGAAAAGGCAAAAAGAAACGAAACCCCGCCAATAGGAGTAGCAGAGTCAAGAGAAATGAGGAGCAAGACTCTTCGCAAAAATACAAAAAAAAAAACCGCATTAAATCAATGACAGATCCCGAAGCTTTACACAGAACCACAACCGTGGAATCTATGCCTATAATAAATGACTTCTCATATTAAAAAAGAAAACAGATATAGGAGTTAAAAAATGCGCGACTCTGAAACTAACTTCATCCTAAAATGAAAACCCAGCAAAATTGCCTTGTTTATTGAAATTAAAACTAACTTTCATCTCTTAATCAAACCCCAACCAGTATGTTCAAGAAAATTAAACAAGAAAATAGGGTTATGCACCGAAAAAACTCAGTACTTACATGCACAAATCCAATTTATTCAATTTATAAGCAGATGTAGAGGCATGCGTAACCCTAGTGCCATGTTTTTAAAATACGCAGAAGGGCTTTAAACACCTCTTTTTTACTGTTGGGAGATATCAATTGTACTCTGCCCAAATGCAGAAAATAACAGAGTATTTGTACATTGTTCCCCCGCGATCTATACAGAAAAACGATCAAAATCAAAATCCAGAGAAACGATCATCAAATACAACGTCATCCGGACTGCTCGATCTGCAACAAGCAAAGAATCACTCTTTCGTTTAAAAATAAATAAAAATCTGAGCTCTTGTTCGAAACCCTAACCCCAGAGACCTTACTCTTGCCCTAACCTTATCCTAGAGACCTTACTCTCGGCCTCACCCTACGCTGAAGTCCTTACACCTTAAACCCATGTTTAATATTTTTTAGATTTTTCATTTTTGTAGATATTTGCAACGTGACCTAATTGGTATACAAGTACCTTAAATTATTTGTTAGTAGGGAAGGAATGGTAAGTGTCGGTTTTTCAACTTGGAATTTATGAATGGCAAATATTTATAGTTGTCTCAAAGGTGTAAGTTATGTCGGAAGGAATGGTATAATTTTTGCTTTTAGTAACAGAGTCATGAATCTTAGGAAGATACATGTTCAAAGTTCAGCGACATGTCACATCTTTCAATGTAATCTGTAGCATGGAGAAAAATAAGCTACAAGATATGTTATGAGACAACAATGTCTTGTCCCCACATTAGGCATTGCATCGTTGAATCGAACCGCACATTAGACGTAGAGCCTTGTCGCAACCAAATCAACGCTCATGACATCCTCGTCCACCCTTGAAAAAAAAAAATGACCGTTCAAAGATGTTACCACCTTGCAAGCTACAAACCCTTTTGCAATGGGCGATGGTCATGTAAATCCAAAAGTAGTCGTGAATTTGGGTTTGGTGTTTGATATGGGCCCCTTGGTGTATGATATCATTGAAAATACCTTGTCATTGCCCCTTACCATCGTTGCTCATCTCACCTTAAAATCTTTCCCTATTTTCAAGTTTTGTATGGCCTTGCCATTTCTTCAAGGGATACCAGTATGAGATTTTTATATATTCTTGTGCCTGATGTAATTACTCTATGCATCAATAAATTGGCATCATGGATGAATGGAAACTACAAGTTAGACTCTGGGACCTCAATGTCTTGTCTCAGAATTAACAACATTCCATCATTGATATGACTTGCACATGAGATGTGGATCCCTGCCACAATTAAATAATCTCTCATGACGTATCATCGAAAATACCTTGCATTGCCCCTCACCATTGATGCTCATCTCACCTTGAAATCTTTCACTATTTTCAAGTTATGTATGGCCTTGACATTTTTGTATGTTCTTAAGCTCAATGTAATTTATCTAAGCATCAATGTATTGGCATCATGGATGAATGGAAGCTATAAGTTAGACTACAGGACTTCAATGTCTTGTCTTGGGATCAGTGGCATTGCGTCATTGATTCGAGTTACACATGAGACGTGGAGCCCGACTGCAATTAAATAATCTCTTGTGACGTCCCTGTCCACCCTTGACAATAGTAAATGACCAATCAAAGATGTCACCACCTTGCAAGTTATGGACCCCTTTGCAATGCATGCAAGTTATGTGAATCCAACATTTGGGCCCCTTGGTGTATGATATCACTAGAAATAACTTGTCATTTTGCCTACCATGAATGCTTAGATAACCGTGAAATATTTAACTACCTACGAAAGCATTGTACATTCTTCTTAAAAACAGAAGTACAAGGAGTGTCAAAGACAAACAACTGCCCCATAACTACGACAAAAATCCCAAACTTCATCGAAGTAGATGAAGTTCTACTTGTGGATATTTCCATTATATCAATATTTATACATATATTTCCAAAAATTTTCCATTCTCATTCTCAGTAACATTAACAACAACTATTTTATTTTTAACAATAGTTATCATATATATTTGTTTGGTGACTAGAGGAAAGGTAAAATTATTGCCAAGATAAAAAATGCTACGAATTTTGGACAGTTTGATGGACCTGGGTTCGAATTACCACCAACGTTTGCATACCCTCTCCAAGCGATGTGGTAGTTTGATCTATCTAAAATTCAGAATCACACTGTTTATTATAGCTTCCTTTGTGGATATTGAAACTGAGATACTTAAGAGTGTAAGTTATGCCGGAAGGGATGTAATTTTTTGTTTTGGTAATGCAGGGTTTTGTAAATAAAAATAGTGTAAATTGGTAATCGCATGTCACTTGAAACCCATCTAGGTCCATGTACCATATAGGTCCTTTGGTGTATGATACTAAATACATTATAAATAAGGTACCCTATATTATATAGTTATTAAATATTGCAATAGTAATTTTAAATAAATATTAAATATTAAATTTAATATCAAATATATATTAATAATAAGAATATTATTATTATAATATAAATAAATGTAACTATTATACTATATTTCTATTTTAATATATATATAATAATATAATATATATTAATGTACCTAGCAATGATAACCTAGTGGTGAGTGAGTTCAGTGCTAGAAGTGGGAGGTCTCAGGGTCCATTCCCTAGAATGACCACTCTCGAGTGTCATTCCTACACTAAGTTATGACAACTTATTTGTGAAAAGTATTCAATGCAATGGATTATCAGGGGATGTTCAATGTGATAAGGGTCAGCATGTGGCTTGAACCCTGTGTTCAATGCAACGAGGCAAGTCCACAACCCATGGCCAAGGATACGATTCACCGTTTGTTTGGGCATTCTGGTTATAAAAATGTTTGTATCCATTTTTTATTTGTGAGAGAATGGCTAGGGAGTGGGGCTTGTAGAGGGACCTTTGAACCCTCAAAGGAAGGGTGTAGGGCGACCGGGATACAAGGTTCAACAATGAAAACTATGATAGGAGATTTAGGTGGCATGTGCTTGCCTTGAGGACTTGGCTTGCGAGGAGAGCGATGATACCCTCCCAGATCCCCCCCTCCCTGTCCGACCACAGGATGTGGTCATTAAGGGCAAAAATGGTGATGGTCTGGCTCCAACTATACTTCCTAGAATCACAAAGAAGCATGTTTCAGGGGGGTTCCCTCCAGTCCAACCTCCATGATGGATAAGAGAGAGAAACACTTGGCACAAATGTTCATTTTTGAAAATGGTGACTTCTAAGATAACATAGCGATTTTGAAATACAAAGATCTGATTGCAAATTTATTGGGAAATGGCCAACAATAGGAGCAGTGGAAAATTGGGTTGAGAACAATTGGGGCCTTGGTTACAGTATTCAGTTCTTACCAAAGGGGTTTTTTGTAGTGATACGCCTCTCTGAAGAAAAGAAACATGAAATCTTTGGTGGAGGCCCTTGGTTGTTGGAGGGTGCAGGTTTGTGGCTACAAAACTAGTATCCCAACTTCAACCCTCTTGATGCAAAAAAAGGGATCTTTCCAATTTGGGTTCATTTATGCAAGCTTCCCACAGAGTATTGAAGTGAGTAGTGCCTTATGCAAATTGGATTTTTAGTGGGCGTTTTCATCAAAATAGATCCTAAACCTCTAGGATTTTTGGCCCCTTATGCCCACATCTATGTTTTAAATCTAGATTAAGATATCCTATAAATAATTTGCATCAAAAATTGTGAAGGCTTATGGGAGCAAAAAAAATCATGTTGACGGAATCCGTTTTAGATGCTATAAGTGTAGGGCAGTAGGACATTTTAGAAGGGAATGCCCTGTGAAGACATGAAGTGAACCTCAAGCCCCAGTTTGGACTACCAACCCTGATGCCCCTGCGACAGGGCATGTCAATGTCAACTCCCTCCCCACTTGGTCGACTTAGATTCACCCCCTGATGACAAAATGGGGGCCCAATCAAGGTACCTCATTGACACCACGATAATGGTTGTCCTCAAAGAAAGATTGGAAAAGGGTAATCATCTATCCCCTGATACTTTACTCAAAGAGTGCAACTTCCTTTTGAAAGAAACTCAAATACTCTCCTTCATCATTGCTGGTGAGAAGGTGGGGTGGATCACTCAATAGTCCATAATGTTGATGCGGTGGCCAAAGAATCAGCAGGTGATCTATATCTCTCCCCCTAGCAAAAACCTTTGTAGAGGATGAAGAGGAACTGTACTCCTCAAAAATTCTCTCTCTTTCCAAAAAATAATGCAAACTCTCTCAACCCAATTTGGGATGACCCAACAAGAGAGGCAGGAAATTGACAACTAACCGTATTGAGGAAGAAGTCTCAGAAGGCAAACAAAAATTAATGAAACAATTTATGGTTAAGGTGAAGCGAGGGGTGGAAATCCCCTTAACATTACAATGAATATCCTATACTAGAATGTTAGGGGCCTAAATTCCCCTAACAAACGTCACCTGGTGAGGCATCAATTACACTTTCAGTTTTTTGAGGTTTTCCTTTTGTAAAAAACTAAGATCTCTAAGTTGGAAGCAGAGGGCTTGTTGAATAAAAGTTGGAGGAGATGGTGTGGCTAGTTTCAAAATTTTGTGGGAGCTTTTGGTGGTTTAGCGACCCTTTGGGACACTTTGCGTGTGAAATTATAAGCTCACCATGAAGGGTCACACTGGCAAGCCAATAAGATCACTCTTTTTACTTCTGACATTATCCTCTTTCTTTTCAATGTCTATGGCCCAAATCTAATAGTCGGTAAAGCAAAAATATTGGAAGAGTTAAAGCACTAAATTGATCTATTGCTTGGGCAACAATGTGTATTAGGAGGTGACTTCAATGCCATCTTCTTTAATGAGGAACATAGAGGTGGATCTGCTAGAGAGACCCAATCTTAGAAAAAAATTCTTCATTTTGTAGAAGATGCGAGCTTCATTAACATTGTACCGAAACATGATATTTTTTCTTGGACTAACAGGCACCAGGGTTTTAGCAACATTGAAAAAATGTTGAACCGCTTTTTAGTCACTCCCAATTGCTTTACTTCAGACTGGATCTTAGATAGCTACAAGTTACCTATTTCAAGTTTTGATCATGCCTCCATTGAGCTCAAAATTTGTAAAGATGGGGCTCCTCCCAAATGCCCCTTTAAATTTGAACTAATGTGGCTCAGGACCCCACCCTATATGGACTTGTTAAGACTTGGTGGAACTGTGCCCCAGTAGAGGAGGGTTTGAATATATTTGTGGTCAACAAGAAATTGTGACATGTTAAATTCTGCCTCAAATTATGGAATAAATCTTGTTTTAAAAATACCTTCACAGATATCCCAAGGGCAAAAGCGGAGTTGCAAATGCTAAACTAGGTTGTCTTGAATGCAAGAATGGATGTTGTATCCTACATCAAGTAAAGGGAGCTTATGGCTGAGTTGGATGAGCTGCTCCTCAAAGGAAGAAGTCCTTTGGAAGCAAAAATCTAGAAAACAATGGATCAAGGAAGGGGATGGGAACACTAAGTTCTTTCACTAGTCCCTAAGAGTAAGAAGAAACTCAAACCACATCTCCTCTATTAGAACCAGGGATGGAAGTAAGCTTGAAACAATGTCTAGGATTAGAGTGAAAGCAGTCTCCTTTTTTCAAGAGCTACTTGCTAATATTGAAGCATTGAATCTAGAGGCCCAATGTAAGATTGTAGGTTTATTCCCAGACTTGTCACTGATAATCACAACAACATGCTCATGCCCCCTTCTCACCTGAGGAGATTTGCAAGCTGGTATTCTCCATGAGCAAAGACAAAGCTCCTGGACCAGATGGCTTTCTAACTCCCTTTTTCCATTTTTTAGGGGATATTATGGGGACTGACACTATGGAAAAGGTTGAGGAATCTCAAAAGATCCAGAGGATTGGGTGGACATCAATTGCACCTATATTTCTTTGATTCCCAAAAGCACGACTCAGAGTTCCTTTGCTAATTTTACACCCATTTCATTGTACAACATGATGTATAAGATAATCTCACATGCCATCTCTTTTAGGTTGAAAGGTCTCCTTATGAAACTAATCTCTTTTGAGCAAGGAGGATGCATCCTAGGTAGGAATATATATGATGAAGTTATGGTCACCCATGAAACCATTCACTCACTGGTTGTTGGCCATAAAAAAGGTATGATTCTCAAGCTCGACATCAGCAACGTGTATGATCAGGTAATTTGGAGATTCTTTTTGAAAACTCTCGAGAAGTTTGGGTTTTCTAAAGATCGATGTTTATGGATCTTTAGTTGCATCTCCACTCCTAAATTTTATATCATTATTAATGGTGAACCTATAGGTCTATTTGAAGTCTCACAAGGCTTGTGTCAAGGTGACCCTCTTTCCCCTTTCCTTTTCATTCTTATGGTTGAGGCCTTGGGAAGGTCGATTTCAGGAGCTTTGTCTGTTAGATTAATCCAAGGGCTAAGGGTGGCATAAGGGGTTGATTGGCTAACACAATAATAATTTGCAAATGATACAATCCTCTTTGGAAGGCCATTGGAGGAGGAATACAGAGCCTACAAATTTCTCTTGGTTGACTATGAGAGAGCATCGGGTTAAAGAGTCAATTTTGCCAAGTCAGAAATCTACTTCTTTAACACTCTTAGGCTACTACAACTTGACATTTCCCTCATTATGGATTTCAAAATTGGGAAGCTACCAACCAAATATATGGGGATCCCCCTCTTTACGGGCGTAGGTAGAGCCTCTCTTTGGGATGGGCTAATCAAGGCCATTAAAGGCTGCCTTGTGGATTGGAAAGGCAAATGGCTCTCTTTCGCTGGGAGAATCACCCTCATCAAATATGTTCTCAGTGCACTTCCCATCTACATACTCTCTATCATGCACCACCCCTCCAAGGTTTTAAAATAAATTAACCACATTATGAGAAACTTCTTATGGTAAGGTACTCAGGAAGCCAAAAATATTCCCTTAACAAAATGGGACAAGGTGTGTCTTCCCCAATCAGGGGTTGGATCCGGAATTAGGAAGCTAGTGTCTCAAAATTTGGCATTGGGAGCCAAATTTCTCTGGGGAATGGCCACTCAATCCAAGGCCTTATGGAGTATAATTTTTCAGTTCAAATATTTTGGTGATGTTCCTCCATAAATATTTTATAGGTTAGGAACACCCCCCAAAGGGTCTCACTTTTGGAATTTCATCTTAAAATGTCTCTTCATAATCAAATACCATGTCTCTTAGGTGGTAAATGATGGATGCTCAGTGGACTTTTAGAGCGATCCCTGGAATGGACACAAACCCCTAATGGGGATTCCTGAACTAGACACAGCCAGGAATCTTTTGAAAGAGCAATGGGCTGAAAAAGTTAGAGAATACTTGGACCCTATTTTTGAAGCTGGGCTGGAACAATGGAAATGGAAATATTTTGATGAACTACTTCTGCTAGTCAACCAAAAAATGATGCTAACAGAAATCCTTGCCAAGAGGAAAGTCTTTATCATCAATTATAAGGACTATATTCAGTGGATGGGCACAAACAATAGGTTGTATTTAGTCAGCCTTAGTTATAAAATGGTGGAGTAGGTGGAACCATCATGTTATGTTGGAACAACGCTAACTTGCCAAAGGCTAGAGATTTTACTTGGCTAGCTATGCAAAATAAAATTTTAACATAGGACTATCTTCACAGAATTGGAGTGGCAGGCCCTTCAAGATGTGTCTTGTGCTTTGCTAGTGAAGAAGATGTTGATCACTTGCTCTTCACCTGTTCCTTTGCATAAAAGGTATGAAACTATTTGTGTGGCAAATTGGGATGGAATTGGGCTAGCCCTGAATCCTTATTATAAACCTTTATTTCCTAGCCCACGAGTCATCCAAAGACACCTTTGCATGCTTATAGAAAGCCAACCCATCTATTCTAATTTAGAATATCTAGAAGGAACACAACCATATAATATTTGAAGATAAAATCAGTCCTATTGAGATGGTTTTGGACCGAATTTAATGTGCAATTTCTAAAGTAGGTTATGCCCATACTAAACTGTACAATAGAGCCCTTTCTACATTGGATTCATAGGTTGTTGCATCATGGGGTTGGTTGAAGTTGCCCCCCATCGATGGGTCGATGGTACTTTCAAAGGCTTCAAGATGTGAAGGCTAAACATAATGGGTGTTCCCCCTAGTTTCTTCAAATTGAATTTTTATAGAATAGCTAGGGGAAACCCAGGGGCATCCACTATAGGAAGTGTGATTTGAGATTGTGTAGGTTCACTCATCCAAGTTGCCTCGAATAAATGGGTGGGTGACACCAACATTGAGGCAGAGGCATAAGCCCTTATTTTAAGTTTAGAATTATCAACTCATTGTCAGATCGAGCAAGTTAATATTAAAGGTGACTCCAAGGTGATTATCCAAGGCTTAAGGAATAAAAAAACTGGTTCTTAGAACATTAACAACATTCTAAAGCATGGTTGGGGTTTGTTGGATAAATTCAATCTCTAGGAATTGTCCCATTGCTATTGTGAAGCGAACTCTACGACAGATAAATTACCCAACAAAGGAATGGATCAACATGATGAATTAATAGTGGACAATGATTGGAGCAATTAGGAATTTTGAAAGGATGACATATTAATGGGAGACTTTGGGAAGGCACTCCCCTTCATGATGGGCTTATCACCCATAATTAGTTGCACATTGGCTTTGGAAGCCTCGCATCACACACACGCCATCCTCTCACCATCTTTTTATTTGATGAGGCATCAATGAATGGTGCATTTATTGCACACGCCCTCTCTCTCCCTCATCTACATTTTCTAAGCCAACTCTGGTTTAGTATTTCTACTCCCATGGATCTTATGATCCAGGTGACACTTAGCAAACCTCTGTTGCATGTTGAGACTGCTAATAAGGAAATGGCATTCAATGGGTGAGTTACTAACTCACAACTCAAGATAATTTTCATTGTCTAGTCTGGAAGTGTTCTATAAGCTATCAAAGAAGTAATTGTTCAGGTGGGGCTTGATACCGATTGCAGGGTAAAGGTAAATTCACTAGTGGCATCAAATTTTATTATAAACTTCTTCATTTTTTCAAAATATAAGCAATAAACTATGGCGGTAGTTAGCAAAATTGTATGCCCTAGTTTTAGGGTTGGTTTGGAGGAGTTGGAAGGTTTTATTTGCAATGCCCAACAAACACTCCCCTTCTTTGATTATAATGAGCTAGCGTTGATACCTCTGTGGACATTTCATGAGTTGGAGGTGAAATTCTTTGTATTAATAGAGCATTTAGAACTTGTGTAGACTTGTCTGAAACATCCTAGCCTAGAAGGGCACTTTATTCCAAAATTGAACCTAGACAAACTGCATGCTCCTATAGCCTCGATGGTCGTGGCCCTCAGCTGTAGAAATTCTCCCAGGTTGGCAACTATAGTAAGATACCTTATGAGGTTTTTTGGGGGCTGACTTCAGCAATGTCCTCCTCTAGGTGCAAATGTGGGTCACTGGGCACCCCGTAGGGTGGTTACAATGCATATTAAGGCTCATTTGGTTGGCCTGAAAGCATCGTCAAGCTTGGGGGACATTTTAAAGAAAAAGGTTGACATGTCAAGGCTCCATAGATGGAATATGACCACTTCACAGGTGTGGGGTTCTAAGCATGCACAGAGTGGTGATGTTGCTGGGATGGAGTAGAACATGGGAGGATGTGGCATTAACGAGGCACTATATTCTCCGGTGGTCATTGGAGGCTCCACCTTTACTAGTGGCGACAACATGGCGGAGGTCACGGTTGATCCTTAATTGGGATTTTTAGTCCCCCTTTTCCTGTTGCTACCCTTCACGGTGTTTTGCTTTTTCATTGTTTGGGTACCTTGCATGGCGTTTTTGGTTCAGTAGTGTTTATTTCTTATCATGTATCATTTATCATGTGGGTTATCCCCATATTTTTTGTAACTTCATTTGTTTCGATTAATAAAAGGGAGGGAGAACCCCCAACCCTCAAATCATCTATCAAAATAAATAAATATATAATACATATTAATATATTAAATTTATATACTATATAATATGATATTAATTTATAAATAAAAAAATGATATATAATATAATATTTATGTTTATGTATATTATAATAATTAAATAAATTATAATATAAATAAATAAATTATAATATATTAATATCTTAATATATTATATAATGTTTTATTAAACAATAAATTGAAATAATAATATATATAATATAATATGAATATTTATATGACAAAAATAAAATAATAACTACTATTAATACACTCTATATATATAAATAAAATTACCAGTTGTAGAGTGCTAACTGTCAACCAACCTCCCACCACTGGGGACCACATGGCTAGCATTAGCATTAGCATTATTTTAATTTTAATTCAATTGAAAATCCTAAAAGCCCTTTTTACCATATGTAGATAAATATTTGATATAAAGAATATATAAAGTAAATGGAAAAATAATTCCTTTATAAATTTTTATAAATAATCAAAAACACTAAATTAATGACTAATTCGATGATGACTTAAAAATTATCTTCACTTTTATATACTTTTCAAATATTTTAAGATGTTTTCATAATATTCATCTACCAATTTTATTGTCACCCATCAAACTTAGTTAACATAAACAATTGCAATTTAAATTTCAAGTAGTTTTATGTTTATAGTGCTAATACCAATGACATTATTATCAAGGGCGCCATGCGCCAAGCCCTTACGAGAGTTTAGAATAGTTTTGAAATTTGATTTAAATATAGATCATAGAGTGAACATTTTTATCAAGCAAAAATATTTAAATTGTGTTATAAACAACCTGCAGAAAAAAGAATGAGAAATTAAAAGTGGTCAAATACAATTAGGTGGAGATTAGTTGTTTGATTGTCTTTAACAATATAGATAACATGTTTGCATTTCAAGTTTCTTAACCATGTTGAATGCTAAATAATCAATGCATATTATAGGTACATAATTCACTATGTGAACACAAAGAACAAAACATCAAAACAAAACCAATTGCCAATATATTTTAAAATTCAAAAAATTTGTCACCCTGGCAAGAAAAATTATATTACAACAATTATCTAGGCAGAATCGTAAAAAACAATTGACTAGTTCAAATACTCAGCTTGACCAGTAGTTTTTTATATTTTTCATAATAAAATTTAATAAACCAAAAATCAATTCCAAAAAATATACTAAACAATGTAGCAGATAAATTAGTCTACATGAAAAGGATGCCATATTGTCATCCATGTTGAATTTGATTGCATCTTTTGTGAACTACTTCATCTTTGCATCAACTTCTACAGTATTATCCTTTCCTTTTGCAATAATTTTAGTGTCTTTTGCGCTGAAGGTCGTTTCTACACCAAACCTTAGCATTTGCAATAACTCATCCTTGTTTCAAGCTGCATTAAAAAAAGAATCAAACTTGGTTATTTTAGAGACCATCACAATTCAAATCATAGTAAATTTGCTTCTTTAATTTTAATACTTGATGATATGTGAATTAAGTAGAAACAATATCAAGCTGCACAAAAAAAACAAGTTTTGCATTTCAATCATATGAAATACACAAATGAATAACAATTTATCTATAATATATATCTTGAAAAAATAAAATCTACATTCTTAAATAGTTGCCAGGTTCATGCATTCATCAAATGAGAAGTAAGAAACAAATAATTGATCTAATACAAAATATAGAAAAAAAAAATGAAAAAATTGAAAACCGGAGCCCCAAGTCATTTATTCTCTACATATGTTTAACTCACTAACTCATTTAAGTGTTCGTGCTATTTTCTATTTACATTCTCATCATTAAAAGATTTTAATTGTTTTGAAAAGATTCTCATCAATTCAGAATAGCTGCTAGTATTCTGATCTTCAAGTTACAGAGCAGGGGTTCATTGATTGGTTTTGTAGGGCCCTGAGCTACACCAACATATCACCAAGTTATAGCTCTTAGATATCTATAACCCTGGTAGAAAAAATAAATCGTTATCGTAGTGGGGAAGATTCTTAAAGAAAAAAACTCCAAAAATGTATGTGAACTGCACCCACATATTTGGAGTGGATATGTGCACTTGGTCTGGCATTTTTAGATGAAACTAGTTGATGTCAATAGCTTTTTATTATTATTTAAACCTCTTAATTCAAAGATATCATATTCTTGTACACAACTAAAGCCATCAAAACGTACTTGAAACCTGTACTTGTGCATGCAACTCGACAAAATCTACACAACCTTGACATGTGACTCAATGGCTTCAAGTAGCCACTCATCCATTTTTGCAATCAACCTACTTTTGGTCTTGAAAGAGGGATTGAAAAAATATACAAGCTAATTAGGAAGAAAAGCACCCTCTCGAGAATGCAATTGGATGGATAGAGCGGGAAGAAAATATACATACATTGGGACCATTCATAACAAATGCTTCATTTGGTGAGACAACCTAACAAGCTAAATGAAAGGACATAAATTTTCAATTTCACATAATGAACATATCAAACATAATCAAATGGAACTGACAAACACAACACAAACTAACCAATTTGTGAGAACTACAAATGGAAATAATGCAAGTCAAGTCAAGTAATTGTTGAAGGGGCTCTAAAGGAAACCACTTCAGATTGTTGCACATAAAAACAACATTTGCATGCATATAACCCCATATTGTATTTGAGAGGTGCAATAGAAAAATTCCACTCTGCAGATAATCACTGTACTAAAAGAAATTTTGGTTAAACCCACTAAAATTCTGATTCCGTAGGAAGCTATATTAAAGTTCTTTTTTTCTTATGCTATTGAAAATCGGTGCTCAAACACTAGCCAGGATTACAAGAGCACCCAAGTTCAAAACTTGACTGTGGAGAAGTTAGCCACACAAAATGCCTACAAGCTAATTGGGAACAAAGCCACACTTCACTGGAGATATACAAGGCAGGATGTACATTACTGAAATTTATAAACAATTATCCGTTTGGTAAGAAAGATAGGGTAACTGACTTGGAAAATTAACCCTCAATGTCATAGAATTAAAATATCAGACATACTCATGCAAGGGCCCAAATAAACTCCAAACAAGCTAAACATATTTGTGAGAATGACAAGAGAAAATAATGCATACCGAGACTATTAATTGAACAAGGATCTTCAAAAGGAAACCAGGCACACGGTTGACCATAAAAACATGTACATGCATATAAATTTAGCTCAAAATTGAGAAGTATAAAATAAAACAAAAATCCACTCTTTCGACAGGCTGTGCCAAAGGAACTTTCTTTTTTTATTAATTATAAACCTTGCTTAATTTTAATTCTACAAGTGCTAAAAACTAGCTTGAAAGGTCTCAAATTAAGAATGCTAATATACAATGATTGTAAACTGAAATGCAAGGGCTCAATTGGATGTTTTTTCTAACAAACTTCTTGCCATTACATGAATACACAAGCGAAATTGTCCCTCCAATGAGAGCATCAGCTAGAAAGACAGGGTAAATTCTTTTAACTTTCTCATGGAAAGAAATGTGAGGGTAGAAAAGAGATTTGCACCTGGATTGGTTAAATGTACTTAAAACTCCATGGACCACTCACATGCAAGTAGATGGACAGAGCATAAAGGAAATATACATACATTGAGACCATTTATAACCAACGCATCATTTGGCAACACAGTCTGATCAGATCCTTAAAAAATAGCTAAACTGTCAATGTCAAAGAATTAGAATCTTGGTCATACTCATTGTAAGTGTCCTCACTTAAAAAAAAAGGAAGCCTACCAATTTGTGAGAATTACATATGGGAATAATGCAAGTTGAGACTTGGATTTAGAAGGGCCTTCAAATGGAACCAGGGCAGATTGTTGCACATCAATATAAAACTAACATGCATTTAAACCTAATTGAATTTGAGAAACATAGAAGGAAAGTAATTTTTTCACTTGCAGAAAATGGGCCTTACTATAGGAAGTTCCCCTTAAGTTAAAGCTAAACCCAACTAAATTCTGATTATACAAGTTGGTTTCATAGTTAAAAATTTTCACCCTATAGAAAATGGGCCTTACCATGGGAAGTTTCCCTTTAAGTTAAAGCTAAACCCAACATGTTTTTTTTTGGTTGAGCTGTTGAAAATCAGTGCCAAGTAGGTGGTACAGAACTTATGCACATATAAACCAACACTGAATTTGTGAAGCATTTTAGAGGAACTATGGCTTTGGCATTTTATTTTTTGAAATATTGATGGGTAAGAGGTCAGGTATCGATGCCTCTATTAATAATGACATCATTCATTTGAGTAGCATCAATGACATTGCAACATTGATTTGGGCCACACATCGGACGTGGAGTCATGCTACAATTTTGTTCAAATACTCATTCATTGACTACCATATCCAAAAACATCACATAGGCCTTGTTTTTAATTTTTTAGGCTAAGGACACATGCAGTTATGGAGCTATTTGTAACTACTACAAACAAACACTCGAGTGCCTTGCATCCATTTTGTAAGCTAATAAGCCCATGTTTTCATGACAGAATGAACGTCAATGCTCTGGCTCACCAAATTCTCATAGATGCAAAAGAAATACTTGAAAGAACAATGTTTCCACAAACCTGTTCTATGGAACTAAGTGCCCTGCATCTGTTTGTAAGCCACTAAGCCCCTGTTTTCATGACACAATGAACATCACTGCTCTAGCTCACCAAAATCTCATAAATGTAAGAGAAAAACTTGAAAGAATAATGTTTCCACAGAAATGTTCTATGTAACTGAGTGCCCTGCACCCATTTGTTAGCCATTAAGCTCTTGTTTTCATGACACAATGAACATCAATGCTTTGGCTCACCAAATTCTCATAAATGTAATAAAAATACTTGAAAGAACAATGTTTCCACAAAAATGTTCTATAGAACTGAGTGCTCTGCATCCATTTATAAGCCGCTAAGCCCCTATTTTCATGACACAATGAACATCAATGCTCTGGCTAACCAAATTCTCATAAATGCAAGAGAAATACTTAATAGAACAATGTTTCCATAGAAGTATTCCATGGAGATTCACGATGCAATACCAAATGATCTCTTTAAAAGGTATTAACCAACCCAACGTATTTCTAATTCTCTAAAATGTAGAAGGAGGCCTAAATGAGTAGGTAGTCCTAAAGTATATGTTCTTTTAGATTTCTACATGAATTATATTTTTTTGACTCTCATAATCAAAATTAATTTATAAACAAGTTTTATGTGTTCATGATGTGCTTGACAGTGGAACAAAGCTAAGGGATTTAGTGCAGTCTATTTTGTCAAACCTTTCAAATGTGTTTGGAGGCATTTTACAAGGTGAAAAGATGCTCTCAAATCAGGTATGTCCCGATATATTTTTTTTGGGGCAGGAATTAGGAACTGAAGATTTTTAATTATTTTTCATGTTTAAAATGGGTTTTTATTTTTGCGGGTTTGAATTAGAAATTCTTTGACATCGAAGTTATCTACGAAAGCACAAATAATGGCGTTGGACATATTGAGAGGACTGGGTAATGCCCATTCCATTGCAGTCGGGATTTTATGAATAGCCAATGTTTTAGATAGATTTGAAAAGATTTCTAAAAATGACAGAGAATGCATAGACCACCTGAAAGTTATGCTTTGGCTAAATATATGAATCATCTTAAAGACAACCATTTTGATTTGCCGAGAGAAATTTTATAAAAAAATGTTTGAAGCTGTTGAATTGATAGTTTGTGGAGTGATCGTGTGTCATTTATTTATCACATCGAACAAAATATCTAAATGAGTGATGATTAAAACTTTTTTTAAAATCTAGTTCTTAATGAAGAAAAACAATAATTCTATTATATTGATAGTTGTCTGGTAAACACAAAATGGGGTAAAAAAGACAAGATTTTTTTTGGTAAACCAACCTTGTACAATGGTTTTTTGGTGGTAGGGTTGTTGATTGCCAAAGAATTTTCCAAACTAGATTTCCTCCACTCGCCATCAAAGAAATAGTTCAATACTTCTACTTGCAAAAGCTCAAAAAATGTACCGTCCCTTAAATCAAAACCCTAATCTTAATTCCACAATGCTGCAACTCTAGTGGACTGCAAGACAGGGAAGAAAACAAGTAGGGGTTTGAGCTCAGTTGCCATGACTAAGAGCTCAAAAGCTAACCTACAGTTGTTAGCTGCATAAACATTCTCCAACAGGGGCTATAGGGAAACAAACTAGTCGCCAGATGCCAAGGACCAATAGCAGAATGATGAGAGGGCCCTGACAATTGTCGTTGAAAAGTCTGGTAATCTAATTATGTTTGGAAGAGAGATTGTCTTGAGGTACAAGGGGAAAGATGACAAGACCGAAAGGGCCAAAATATTGCCCATTAATCATGATGCATCTATGGACTTTCTAGTAATGTCAGGTGTGCTGATTCTTATTAGCTTTGGAAGCAATAGGAATCCCAATGAAGGCATCATAGAAGGGAGCCAGACATAAATACAACATCCCCGTCATTGCCACTGAAAATCTAGTTAAAAGGGGAAAAAATATATTGAATTTATAAGAACATTGTTTTCCAACATAAAGTGAGAGACCCCAAAGTCAAATTACCCAGGAAATCTTTCATGGAGCAAGAATCTGTTAAATAATGTGAAGGTTGCAGAGCTTGCTCTGTATAGAGCAGGCATCAAGATCATCTTAATAAATACAAAAAAGAAAGGCAGTTTTTAGCTTTGGCTATGACTACATAGGCCATTACCTAATTGCATATTTATATACTGCATATGTACAATTAAAGAAAACTAAAGAGGACTCCACATTGCACATGCATTATTGAAGAAAACTAAAAAAGACTCCATATTGCAGCTGATACCCCTGAAAACAAAACCATTTCCAGCCCTATGGTAGTAGCCACTGCAAATGACCCTTTTATCACTAGCTCTTCAAAGAGTCCAGCCATTCCTGTAAATATTTTTGGTTGTCTGCACACCAAAAAAAACAAAAAAAACACAAATGAAAACCTAGTAAAATGAGCAAAATCCATCTGTTGCACAGATCATACCTTGCGAAGGACTGGCAGAGAGAGTATTTAATCATACACGGACTCCCTAAACAATGGAATCCCTTTGGGGACAAATATAATCCTTTCAATTATGGGACTATTATGATTTTATTATTATTCATTAACATATTTGGAATTATTTTAGAAAAAAAATAATGAATGTAAATAAAATTATAATATAAAATTAAAGGTTAAAATAATTTAAAAGGAAAATATTTTACATTTAATTATATTTTTTTAATAATTATCGAAAAAAATGTTTAGAAATTTTTTTTTATTGAAATAGAATTTCTTGATATTGATTATCATTCGAAGTAATTTTATATTATATTAATCGTCTTTTGGTATTTGGGTTTTTTTGTTTTTTGAATATTTATATTAAATGGAATGAATTTAAGTGGTAAAATTATTGAGTTTTTTATAGTAGAGTCTTGTATTCAAGTCCTCATTAAACATGTTATACAATAAAAATGTACAAATGATGAAATTAGGTCAACTATCACATTCAATATTAAGTGTGTTACATTTCAACAAACAATACCATATACAAATTTTAAATAAATTTGAAGAAAGAGTATCCATTAATTGTTAATCATAAAATTTAAATTGAAGGACACCCAGTAAACAACAGAGTTTACCAATATAAAAAAATATAAGATATATGTGCTTGCTTTGTTGATTTCACAAAAGCGTTTGAGACTATCCATAAAGTCACCTTTTAAAATATATATTAGATTTATAAATTATCGTTGAACATCAAGTAGGTTGTAGTCCAACGATGAGAATGATGGTGTCAAAAGCACTGCCTAGCCATCCACCAAAATACAAATTTCAAAAGATAAAAAAATGAATGAGGTTAGGATCATGCCCCAAATGACTTTGGCAGAATGAATACTCCTCAATCTTTAATACTAAACCAAAAAATATTTTGTACAGCTAATCTATATAAACACAAAATTTCAATCCAAAATATATAAAAAATCTCATTAAAGAGACTTAGGCCTCTCTAAATAATCATGGGCTCATTAAGCCTCTCTAAATGGTTATGAGCTCATAGAAAATTATTGGAATAATAGCGAGGTGCCATTAATGCTTTCAGAGTCTCATTGACACTTTCATGGAAACTTCCAAAATTCAATCTTAACTAAACTACCCCGCCCCCTCCAAATCCTCATGTTAGCTTCTTCTTGTGAATACCATACATGCTTGGTTTCAATGAGGTTTGACATCATCTTCATATTAGTCATCATCCATGTATGACTCGAGATTATACCCACACCAATATAATATATCAATTTATAATTCTTACATTATCAATATGTTGCACCTTCGAAAGTTTATCTAGATTCATCAATTATTAACTTTGGACATAAAATTGTATTTAAAAATAACCTATTGTTTATTAATAATGTAATCAGAATTAGTTATTAATATTTTAAAGGATTTATTAATATTGTGCAAAAAAGGGGTAATTCAAGTGTTGCACACATGGAATTGAATATTTTTAGTTGGAGCGCACCCAGGGTTCATGTCACCAAACTTGCGTGCACATGATAATCAAAGTAGGGGAACTCACTCCTCCATTTTATTATTGGCACCAAAAGAATTCAAAAACTACTTTATAAAACAACCATATTAAAATTGACAACATACCATTCCCTTTATCCTCTTAAAAACAGGGCATCCTCATACTTTAGGTGCGCCACAAACCAAAAGTAACAGTGTATATATTTGATAAACAGAGTATCATCCTACACAAATAGGGATTTATGACTGTTGTATCTTGCATAAAGTAAGGTGTATTTTTTACACAAACATCATACAAACAACATTGAATAGGATTAAATTATTTTTATTTGTTTACTTCAACTTTTGTCAGAAAATAAAATAATATTTGATATCAATAACTAGACATATTACATTTTAATTGTAGAAAATGGAGCTTTTCAATCACTTAATATGGATCCAAAATTTGTCATATTATCGTTGAATTTATTTAGAGAAGCATTGACATACTCTTTTTCTTCAAATACATCAAATTTATCAAACATTTTTTTTAATTACTATATGCAATTGATGTTGATAAGTATAGAAGGATAATCATTATGCATGTAGTCATACAAAGAATGGTGGAAATTTCCAAGACAAAGCACATTTTAGAATTTAATTCAACATGGAATATGGGAAGAACAACCCTATTATCATGATGTTTTATACCATCACCATTATAAAATGTTTTTTCTCTGTTCGATTTACTTTTGTCAAAATTATAACCACATATGCCAAGCACCAGCACAGTTCAGTTTGTTAGAGAACCAATACCACAAAAAAAGCACTATGTTTAGTTTTGCAACATCTTGCCCAAGGGACACCTACACATGTAATGGAAGAATTGTATTGTGTGATAGAATCAACAGTGAGAAAATACACTATGGTTATAGTTAATATAATCATTTAAAATTTACAAAATCAATATATAAGTTTCCATCATGGAGTAGATTACAAAAGATTATATGTGATTTTCAAATTTTGACTCTACTTCCTATAATATGTGGTGCAATTGATGGCACTCATTAAATTATCATATCATCCATAAAAACACTATACTCCTATGAATTATGTAAATAGGCATCATTTCTATAATGTTTTGCTACAAAGAATATGTGATGCTCAAAAAATATATTGGAATGTTTTTGTCAATGCTCCCGATGAGACTCATGATGCTAATCACTAGAATTATTCTACAATAAAAAAAAAGTATGCAAAAAGAGAAGTATTAACAATGCCAATAATTCAGATTGAAGGAAGCATTATCTATCTATAAATAATTGGAGATTCTACCTATCTAATATCCCCATACTCATTGAAGTCATTTAAAAGCAATTTGTCTCCATTACATACTTTGTTTGACAAATATTTATTTAAAGGGTATGTAAAAATTGAGAATGCAATTGGCTTACTCAAAAGTAGATGGAGAATTCTTCACGATGTGGGTGTGGGGTTGGAGAAAGTGCCCAAGAATATTGTGGGATGTTGCATACTACACAATTTCTTACAAATGATACATGGAGATGAACTATAGATCCAAGAAAACCCACATCCAAATTCTGAGTTTGAGACTCGCAATCAAACTATGGAGAGAGATCAGGGTAAGGCACAAAGAGATATTATGTTCCATGAATGGGAAAGATAATATAATACTAGTTTGGGGAATTGAATGTCTTTCTTTCCATGCAATAAAGAATATTTTGGTGTTAAGGTCTCGTGCATCTATTTTTATAGGATTGATAGACTAGTTTCATATGTGCAAGAGCACTATTTGTTCTGTCACCCTTATGTAAAGTATAATGAATTATATTATTCATGGCATTGCTTTTTATTTTTGGTTGGCACCATAACACTTGTAAAGTTATTATTTTCTAGCATCAACTTTTAATTCATATAAAAAACAACATATTTTATAAACTCATTAGAAAAATTACATATGATGTTCTATTATCTTTCTATCCTTCAAGTGATTTATATAAATCACAAACTTTTTCTTTATAAAGTATGAATTTATAACCAAACTCTATGCTTACTCTTATCTTATGATCTTTAGATTAAGTTTTGATGCAACACTATGTGCATTTTTTTTTATTGTAGGCCAATTTAAATTACTTTTTTATACTATTAGAACGTTTGAATATAGCTATTATTATTTAAAACTATTTTTTTTACATAAGATTATAAAGTAAAGCAGTTGGTAGGTATTCATTTTATTTTTATTTTTGCAAGAAGTAAAATATTAGGATTTACCTGGAAAAAAAAGCTTTGCAATTTGCACATCCGATATTTTTTCCATTCGCTTGCTCTCTTACTCCATATTTGCATACTCATGTTGTACTTGTCCTTGATTTATTTCATTGTTTGAGTGAAATGCAATAAACTTATTTTGATTCTTTCTCCAAAATCTTCACGAGGAACTCTTTTTCTTTTTGTACGCTTGCCCTCAATTCCAATCTTGTTGAAATGGGTTTCTTCATTTGCTATTTGTTCTTCAATATTTATAGATAGGTTTTCTTTACGGGATTTATCTTTTATGACATTTTTTGGTGTATTGGAAGTATTGACCCATTCCTTTCCACAAAAAACCATTCGTAAGACCAATCACCTTAGGAGTGCTCCCTATAATGCAATCCATATCTTCATAGAAAATCCACGAAGATGATTTTCCTCCTATAATATTTTCCATTTATTTCTCTTTCTTGAATGTCCTTTTCAATATATTCCACTTGTAATTACATTGAATACCCATAAAAGTTGTTCCACATTGTATGTTTACAACATTTGCCACTTTGTCCCAATGCTTCTTTCCTAGATTTTCTTGATGTGAATATGTATACACTTCTTCAAATTTTAAAATCAAAGTTTGCACAACTATTTTCTGCCAAAGCTCCTCTTTATGTTCCTTCGTTGAATCTTTGTCACCATTAATATCATTCTCAAATGCTTGAGTTACTAGGACAATTTTCTCAACTTCAAAATCTTCTTCAATAAAACTATTAATTTCATGGTTAAAATCAATACCATGACCAGACAGTGTAATTGTCTTCCACATCATGAACATCATCAGGGGCAACATTTATATTTATTTCTAACAGTGAAAGATTTTCCCCAAATTTCATTTTATCTCTAATATTTCCTTGTAAGGAAATCATTTTCTTCTTGATTTGAGGAACTTGCATAGTTTGAATTTTTTTTAAATAGATTTAAGACCCTGAAGAGGTGAATATGAACTTGAATGTCCTCTATAGAATGGTTCTCTGTCCATTTATAAATTGCAAATGTGGTATGGAAATAAAATTTATATAGTTTATATATATATATATATATATATATATATATATATATATATATATATATATATATATATATATATATATATATATATATATATATATAATCCTTTGATAAAATGCATCTCTATCCATTATTTAATTATTTTTTTAACCAAAATAAAATTTATTTAAAAAGATTAATTAAAAATACAAAGTTTACCTCTATCAGACTGCTGCATTTTTTACTCCTCTGTATTTTGTTACCTATTATATTTTGTTACCTATTGTATTTTGTTTATAGTGTTTATAGTGTAAAATTACACTACAACCACTTTTTGTAGGATGCAATATTAAATTAATCATTTAATTGGCACCAAGCACGGTACTTGACCATGGGAATTATGCCAAGCACAGGGAGGCCCTAGTTTGGCCTAGGCAATAGTGAAACTTGCTATAGGGGCCAGTACAGGTGGGTTCAAGGTGCCCTTGAGTGCACACAGGGCCCATTTTCAACATACATGTGCATGACACTTCAGGGTTCATCGTGGTTAGTGGGCTAGGTAATTTTTGATGTCGCTTAGGTCTTATATGAACATTAATATTTATGCCGTAGGTGTCTTCATGGGCAGGCCACCATCACTTTTTCTTCAAAACATAGATTAAGGATGGGGTCCCATGGAGGGTGTTGCAATGCTTATTTTTCATGTGCAAGTGGTCAAAATATTTTTTTAAACTGTTACATGAATTTAAAAAATCTTCACCATAAAAAGTGGAACATGCTAAATTTTAGGAGAGTTTGTGCCCCTTATAAATGGGGGGCTACACTTTTGTAGCACCCATTGAGAAAATTTAAACATAATTTATGCTAAGTGTAAAGATGTATATGGCGAGATTTAAAAAAAACTTTAGAATTTCTTTATAGAGCCCTAAAAAACAACAATTAACTGAATAATTTGTGTTTCATGGGACCATATTTCTACAAACAATTCCATATTTTTCTCTACGACCCCTATGGAGAAAATTATGGTAAGCCATATACATGGGACCATTGCATAATTACAAACACATTCGTAAGCGACATAATTAAAGTTAAGAACATTCACATAATCTTTGCTTTTGTATTAATTCTACAATCTTTACTCACAATAAATGAATTAGCATCTAAAGATGTGCCAAGCATTTGAATAAGCTATTGAAAGTTTATTTTAACTCTCTTTTCTTTGTCTTTCCACCATTGTCTCTCACAAATGCTCATTCTTGACTTGAAGGAAGAGGTCTTTTGGATCAAGCTTACGTTGTGATTGGGCTTCCTACATCTAAATATATTTGGTGCATTTTCCCATCTTTTTATTTGAAAAAAAAATAATTTCAAAGTTTCAATATTTTTGTAGAGGTCATTTGGATTTTTGCTTAGCTATATAAGGATGCCTTTTTTCTTAGTTCATCCTCTAGTCTAGCCAATACATAAATTAGTTTAGTTTCTCTAACATGTTGGGGGTATTTGTACTTTTAGGGATTGGTTTTTTGAGATTTAAGGATTATTTAAGTGGGATGAACATTTCTCTAACATAGATTTAGGCACCTTCAAAGGATATATTATTGGGGATTAAAGGTAGTCAGGGCACCAAATAATTCATACCAATAGAAGTTTGTGAGGAAGAAGTCCTGATTTTAAGAGAAGGAAGGCCAACCCTTAAACAATTGCAAGTTTACGTGAATTTGAAAGAAGACGATGGAGTTCTCAAAGTGGGTTATAACTTTTGCAGCATTTGAAACAGTTTTCATTGGGAAATTTTTAAATGGTATATAAAATGCATAGAATTTTAGGTCTACCAAGAGGATCCTTTGCCCAAGACTACATGCAAACAGATCATCACCCTTTGGTGAGTCTTTATTCATTTTCTTTGCTCAACAATCATTTATGAAACAATTTGTTTCATTAAGGCTTTATTTTTAGGATGCGAAGTATCCAACTGCTATTCATGAAGCCAAGGGGAGGAAATTATGTGAACAAAGAAAGCATATTGTGATGGAGAAAGTTGTCATCTTGAAACGTGGTGAAATGATTAAGGCCATGTAACTCGATAAAATTACTCGAATTCGAGAAAAGCCTCCCCTAATTGTAAATAATGTTGAAAATTGATTATCGAATTTGAACACAAAAAATCGAATTAGGCATAAGAAATTGATACAAATCCAAATATCATGGGAAATAATTTGGCTATAACATCAATTGAGAATTTGGGGCCAGTTCCTAGTGTCCGTTTGGAGGAAGGATCAAGAATATTGCAATCTATCATATCAAGTTTGACAGAGACAATGATTAGAAGTGGATATGTAGTAATGTTGAAACAACTATTTCTTTTGATGGAGTTGATTACTTTCAAGATGAGATCCCTCCCTTTGGCAGTGACTATCTCAATGTATCTTCTCCTATTTTTTAAATGGATAAATGGGTCGATTCTGCATATTCCAACAATCGACCTCCAAGTAATTTGTCATTCCCCAAGTTTTCCATGTAACATATGAGATCTATTGCAACTGATCTGATTGATGCTAGTAATGCTGAAAAATGTTTCCCCTTATGTTAATAATGCTCAAGTGTCACACATCCATAAAAAATTACAATCGAGTGATGGGTTTTTCGTTCAGTTTGGATTGGATATCTCTGTAACACATAAGACCAGAGACACTTTTTGGATTTGGATTGAAAAAATAGGTTTTGTTTGTGGTAAGATAGAATTAAGTACATATAGGAAACATATACACACACACACACACACACACACACACACACACACACACACACACACACATACATACATACATATATATATATATATATATATATATATACATACATACATATATATATATACATACCTACACATATATATATATACATACATACATACATATATACATATATATATATACACATATATATACACACACACATATATATATATATATATATACATATATATACATATATATACATATATACATATACATATATATACATATATATATATATATATATATATACATAAAAAGTATATAGAAATCATTTATAATATATTATAAATTATATATATATATATGTATATTACACATATATATATTATATATTATATAATGTATTAATATTCCAGTATGTACTAAAATATTATATATAATACTCCAGTACATACACACACATATATATAATATTATATACATATATCTATATTATATATTATATATAATATATACTAGAATATTTTATATATAATATTCCAATACATACATATATTAGTAAGTATATATATACATATGTATGTATTGGAATATTATATATATTATATAATATATTTTATATATGTATAGTACATACTAGAATATTATATATTAATATTCCAGTATATATAATATTTCATTATATATACGTATATTATATATTACATATACACATATATATGTATGTACTGGAATATTATATTACATATATATAATATATATTATAATATACATAATACATAATATGATATATATACATATATATGTATATATAATATAATATATAATATTATTATATATATATATAATATACATATACACACACATATATACACACATATTATATATAATATACATATATCATATAAATATGATATATATACATATATATTATATATACATATTATATATATAATATATATTATAATATACATAATACATAATATGATATATATACATATATATGTATATATAATATAATATATAATATTATTATATATATATATAATATACATATACACATATATACACACATATTATATATAATATACATATATCATATAAATATGATATATATACATATATATTATATAATATATGTTTATGTGTAATCTATATGTATTATATCATTATTTTGCTTTAACTTTGATTATATTTATAATATATAAATAGAGTCACATTTACATAAACAATATATTATAAATTAGGGCATGTCACCTTGTATATAGAAATCATATATACAATAGGGAAGGGAATGGTCTATTGAAGGCATGAGAAAGTCATGTTTTGGACCTATATAGTACCAACAATAAGAAGGATGATGGATTCTACAAACCAGATAGTTCCTGATGCTACAAGTACATCTAATATTTGTACTCTTACTGATGTATCACTTGGTTCATTCTTTCCATTAAATGAAGCTAATGTAGAATTTGATGAAATGAATCACAGTCAAGAACATAGAGGTCTATGATAAATTATCCCCTTTTCATTTGATTGCAAAAACTAATATTAAAATCTCTGAAAATATTATCAAAGTTAAGCAGAATAATGATTGTAAGTATCATCTTCAGATAGTTGATGACAAGAGTATTAAACAATTAAAATCTCAGACTAAGTACAAGCTCTTGCATATATGTGTTATATCAGTTGGTGTGTTTCCTTTGTTTAGATGTGGTCTAAATGTTAGATTTTTATCTTATGCCCTAGATAATAGGCATACTTCTTTTACTACATGTTTTCAAGCTGTTATTCAGACATGTTTACATGATGGCCCTATTTTCACAACAATATATCCAAACTACCCAGTAGGCATTCATGAAGAAGCTAATATTAACAAAGTCCTCAAACTATTTCTACAAACTCATGGTTTGCAAATGATTGAAGGTTCTTGTCCTCTTGCTATCAAATATCAAATCATGTATCATCTTACCAATACTCTTCATCCTATTGTCAAGCATGGTTCCTCTCAAGGAAAAAGTGTGGTGTGTTGTGCTAATGAAAATAGTCAAATTATCCCAGCTAAGTCAATATCTTGGTCTGATTTAATTTTTTTTTGAAGAAATGGATTGTTGATATAGACTTTATGTAAAAACCCAAAAAGTCTCTATCCTTTGCTACTTATATAAAATATACACCTGATAAAGCCATCACTAGATTTGATTCTCAGAGTCATGGCCTTAAGGATCACTTGCAAAGTCTACCTTCTACTAGTACCTAGTGTATGCATCTTGGAAGAATTCATGATCTACAAATTTATTCTTATTTCTGCATAGACTGTCAACAAATCATTAATCATCCCAATCAATCTAGTGTACACATGATTAGAAGAGATTCTTCTATTGAAAATCTACTTGAAAATAATAGGAGACTTTTGGCCAAAGCAAAAATAATTTAGATGGAAGGTTCTTCTGCAAAGGATAAAGAAACAGAAGGTCATGTATGTAAAACTCACTTGGGAGATGAGACATATTCTAAAAAAAGTTTTTCTAAAACATTTGACTTTAATCAATACTCTCCTGATGGAAAGTATAGAGCTCAAATGTATTATTTGAGATCTACTGACAAAAGTCTTGATCAGTCCACAGAAATTAAGTTGATGAACTGGAATAACTTGGCAACTAAATGTTTAAATAATAAAGTCTCTAAAATACAATAAAGCATGTCTTAAGTCTCAAAGTTACTCAAAATCATAGAATTATATCAAAAGGCAAATATTACTCGAGATATTGGTAATCTGCATGATTCTACTACAACTTATCATACCCAACTAATACAAAATATTGATGATTCCTTTACTAACTTGAGAAATCAGTAGCAGGTAATTGATTAAAAATTGATATTTTTTCTTCTAAAAACACAGCTATAAGTAAAGGACAGAAATAATTAAACACTCATATGACTAATGTCAGTAATGAGGTGAGTCAAAAAATCCAAAGATTGATAGAATATTGCCTTAGATAGAAGCTATAGAAGATAAACAAGGTCAGATTCAACATAGTATAAGTCAATTAAGTTCTACTTCAGATAGTCTTGTTAGAGAAGCAGTAGAACAAGCTCCCAAGGTCTCTTCTATTCCTGAAATCTTTAAAGTATTGAGAAAATTTGAGCAATATCCCAGACAACTTGAACCATCTAAAGAGTCAATTGTTTTCCATGATGAAGATTATAACACAATCACTAAAACTTGGTAAGACATGCTTAAGCTCCAAAGAGAATCATTTAAAAAGGCTAAATCAAAAAGTTTGTGTGACACAAAAAAATATTTGGATAAAATCTTTCAAATAGGCATGGCTAAAATAGAACCTTATGAAGAAGAGTCATATTTTAATCTTGAAATTGGTTCTTCTTCTAGGCCTCCCCTAGATTCTCAAATTAGAACTATGAATCTACAACCATTCTTTTGGAAGTTTCATTGTGAACCTCTAGAAAAAAGAAAAGAAATGGTACATGCTATGTTGGCATGGGAAAATGTAAAAATTAATGGAATGAAGAAATATCCCTTTACAGTTGCTCAAAAAATATATAATGGATTCATAGGTAACAATAATGAATGGTGGGATACAGTTGGTGAACCATTTCATACTACTATCTACAGTCATGATCAACCTGTTTCTGCATTATTATCTAAGTTTGTAGGAACTCTTGATAATGAAAAGGAATTCAGTAAGTCTAAATTCATGAAAGCACAGTTATGTGATATGATAAGGATAGATGAGTATATGTGCTATATGGATAATTTATTCTATAATACTGGCGAAATATTTAATTCTATATATAAGCTAAGATATATTGAATCTTTTCCTAAATATTTTACGAATAAGTATAAAGCTATTATGAAAGATGAATTATTTATGATGTCTTTTGGTAGAATAAATTAGAACATCAAAGCTGCCAGTAATCAGTTATGTGCTGAAAGAAAGGCCCATAAAGACACTCTCAAGTTTCATAAACAAATTGGAGCTAAATTCTGCAATGTTCTATATTACAATTTTGGTTTTAGTTGTATAGATGCACATAAATATAGAAAATGTAAAAAAAAGAAAAAGAATAACTCTTGTAAGTGTTCTTCACAAAGATAATTTCATGAAGAAAAACAATGGAAATCTATATACAAATCTAAAAAAAATAAATTCATTCCTAAAAGGATTTTTAGAAAGAAGAAACATGGATATCAAAAGAAGCTTATTAAGTGTTTCGTGTGTCAAGGAGATCATTATGCTAACAAATGTCCTAATAAGAAGAATGAATCTAAGAAAGTTAATTTCTTGGATAGCCATGATCTTAATGAAGTTGAGTATGTTTTGATCTCTGATGAAGAAATACTTTATGAATTAGATGTTATTTGGGATTCAAATGATAATGAATTAGAAAATCAGGTTAATATGAACTTCATTAATAGTGAAACTGAACCAAAATCTTTAGATTATGATTTAGAAGTTGGTTTTTAGATTCATATGATTTCTAATCCATTTCTTGATGCATTCACTTTATCCCAACAACTTTCATATTTAAAAGACAAGTTTCTTTAGACACCTGTATATATGATTTCTACAAGAATGTCTATACAATAATAGATTTTTGTATTAGAACAAAAATATCAAATGCAACTTGAAAATGAAAAGAGACAGAAAGAAGTTTTTGCAAAAAAATCCTCTAATATGTTTTCTCATGGATATTCATCTCAAATGCATCTTCCATCTAATATTGAAGAAGCCTATCACCCTGATACTTATACTAGATCATTCTAGCATAAGAAATGAATTCATCAACTTCAAGTATTTTTAGACAAAGCTCATAAAAAACTAGAAACTCTCTTTAAAGAAGAAGCTATAGCTGATGAAGATGAACAATTGTTTGAACAAGAACTTATACAAGTCACTAATGAGATAGAATCTCATTTTGAAGAGGGGGAAACTAGTTATGAATTACAAACAAAAATGCAAAATAATCAAATACATCAGATTTTTGCACACTTCACAAATAATCTTGTTTGTAAAATTCAAATTAAATGGGAAGGTTTCAAGCCTTACAACCTAGATGTCTTGCTAGATACTGGTGTAGATATTTCTTTAGCTAGATTTCATGTTATTCCTTCTGATATGTGGTAATAAGATTTTTATAAATTAACATTCAAGAACAAGATTGTTATTTTAGAATTGTCTACATTGGTTCCAATATAGTTTGGTGATTCTATTTATGTGTTTAAGCTTGTTCCACATGAAATTACATCTTATGACATAATGATAGGATCCAATAATCTATCAACTTTGTATCCTGTGACTATTCAGCCTCATGAAATCATTTTGGCTAATAAGTATTTTCTGTACAAAAAGCCTAAATATGAGTGTAGAATACCTCTAAAAAAACCCAAAGAAAGATGTAGATACAAGATGGATTCAAAAAAAGATAAATCTTTGCAGTGCTAATGTTGATCCCATTATTAAAAAAATAAAAAAGGATTGTTTCTTAGAAAATCCTTTGGCTTTCCAATCTAGAAAGGTTCATGAATGCAAAATAGAATTAAAGATGATCAAAGATAAGAATGGAAAAGAGTTTGAACCTAAGTTCAAAGCTCATGACTCTGGTATGTCTCCAAGCCTACGAGAAGAGTGTTTACAAAAAATGATCCACTTAAAAAACAATGATTAATTAGAGATTCTAATAATCCTTGGGCTTGTGAAGCCTTTTATGTAAATAAAAGATCAGAGCAAGTCAGAGGCAAGAAAAGATTAGTTGTAAATTATGTATCTCTAAATAAGTACGTGGTTCCAATGTAACACCCTATTCCTTCCAAAGATGAAATTCTACAAAGAATTAATAGGAGTAAGGTATATAGTAATTTTGATTTAAAATCTAAAATTTTGGCAGATACAAGTTGTAAAACAAGACATGTATAAAACAACTTTTGCCACTCCTTTTGGTCAATATGAATGAGATGTTCTTCCTTTTGGTTTAAAGACTTCTCCAAGTATATTTTAGGAGATGATGAACAAAATATTTACACCTTATTCAGAATTCATAATTGTATATATTGATGATATTCTAATATTTTCAAAATCCCCCAAGGATCATATAAATAATCTTGAGAAATTTTATCAAACTGTTTATCAAAATGGTTTAGTACTTTCAGAAAAGATGTCTGTGTTTAAAGATGAGATTGAATTTTTAGGTGTTACTATAAAATCCTAAGAAGTTTCTATTTAGGAACCTATTTTGAAGAATATCAAGAATTTTTCTGATATCCTCATAGATAAGAAAATGCTCCAAAGATTTCTTAGTTGTGTAAACTATGTTGCTGGTTATTATTATAAGATTGCTCAGGACAGGTTGTTGCTTAATAAAAAATTGTCCAAAAATCTTGTATGGAAAAATGAAATGACAAAGGTAGTTGAGAGAATTAAACATAATTGTCATTTCACTATTCCATGAAGGAGGATTTTTAGATAATATTTTATGAAGCGACAACCTATCTTGAGAAATCTTATAATAATAACCAACAACATAGTTTACACAACCAAGAAATATTTGGAGCATTTGCATCAACTTGGTTGATATAGTTCATTTCAGTTCCCCTTACACTGATTGTATAGATCTAGTTGATACAATATGTTCAGTTCCCCTTACACTAATTGTATAGATCTAGTTGATACAATCTGTTTTAGTATTATATCATTAACAAACTATATCGACTTGGCTGATATAGTTCTTTTTACTCGTATTTCTCCAAAATGTATTCGCATGGATGATACCATACATCGCAATTTAAATCACTTCCCAAAAATATTGGCATTGCCTTAGATACCACATCTCCTACTATAACACCGATTTGCAGAGATTTTGACAACACTCCTAGGCTTGTCAATCTTGAGGTTAATTCCATTCCATCTATATCCCATTGTTTGGGGCATCTTGAAATACCCATATTTGATTTTAGACATGATTTTAGGGAATCTTACAATGTCCATCATCATTCTATTGGCATATTGATACTTCATACTTACCACGAAGTTCCTATCAAGAACCTCACGCCTCTTTACCATCATCACTACATTAAACTTAAAGAAACTTTCCGAGATACATATGCACACACTTCACATGTTATTCTTTAACATAAATATTAGCATAGGTTTTTCTTGTTATTTTGTTTCATTTTTCTTTGTTTTTTTACATTTTACTTCCTTTCCCCCTCTTTTGGGATGATTTACTTACACCATTATTTCCTTTTTGTTTATTTTGTATTATTTATTTTTGGTCTTTGTTACTCTTTTATATCTTAGGTAGCACCTTTGAGTTTCATATATTTATAACTTACACCATTGTTTCCTTTCCAGTTATTTTGTATTATTTACTTTTGGCCTTTGTTACTCTTGTAGAGCTTAGATAACACTTCTGGGTTTTCATAACTATCACATTTTTATCATTTAAGCCTTAGTCTTCTTATGATTCTTTGGCCATCAATTGCTTTCCCCCTCTTTTGGGATGACCATTTAATTTCCCCCTCTTTTGGGATGAACATTTATTTTCCCCTCTTTTGGAATGACCACTTACTTTCATTAGAGCTTGTGCTAGATCCCTTATAGGTTAATACAACTTCATTAGTGACATGACTATTATAACATAACCCTTGTCCCTTTTGAAGCATTTTTTATGATCAACTATAAACATATTCATCATTGCATCAATTTTATTACATGGTTGGATCTTCCATGCTTCCCATCTTTCCCTTCCTTATTTTCACTTGAGGCACACATAGGTTAGTTTTGAGATTGCACACTTGCATGTGGGAAAGTCTAGGATTGTTTAGACACCATGGTCTTTAGGTCATTCTTTCTAGTGGTAAAGTGTAATCTCTTTTATGTCAGCTATCTAGTTCATCCATGTTTAATTTTTCAAATCTGTAAGGAGGAAGAAACATAGAAAAATCTAAAAGAATTAACAACCTTATCATAAGAAAAGACAAATGTTAAAAGGCAAAATATATCTTAAAATTTAGATCACACCAAAATAAGTGATCTTTATTTGGAACATATCTTATCTTAATTGAAGCTCAAACTCTACAGTTGGCCTCATGACAAATTTGAGGTCCATTGGTGTGGTAGGTAAATAGACTGAGGTAGGAGGTCTCATTATATCATTATATATTCTTACATTTTTAGTGTCACATATCTTCTCAAATAAGTACCCAATCTTCACAATAAATTGACAACTCTGTAATTGGTTACGAAGAGTGGGGAACATGTTATGGGAAGGTGGGATCATTTCATTTTCATGCATATAACCTTTCTAGGTGATCTATGTTCTTCACTTGTTATCCCAAGATTTTTGTTCACTAGTTGGAGTGTCCTAGGTCCTTGATGTTGATAGTTATTATCTTTTCCCACCTATCTAGTGTGTTTCATGCCCGCTAAGTAGTTCACACACCCATGTGGCACCTTACATTCATTATTTACATAATATATTTCTAGATGTCCTCTTGATGGGTATCACTTTTAGTTGATCACATCCTTAATCACATCCTCCTAATTGCGTCTCTTATATTTTAATTTGTGATTTGCATTATAAAACCTTGGATATGACCACATCTTCCTCATAAACACCCCCTTCACTTTTGATTTCTACACCATCTCATAGTCATACTTGTCATGTCTATACATGATTATGCCTTCCTACATCACATTTTAAAGAAAACACTAAGTTTGAGTTGTCATTCTTTATGGTTTTTTGTTGGTCATTAATCCATCATGTTCTTGTTTGATTTTTTTGGACTACGCTTTTTGGGTGATCTATGTTCTTCGTTTGTTATCCCAAGCTTTGTGTTCACTATTTGGAGTGTCATAGGTCCTTGATGTTGATAGTTCTTATCCTTTCCCACCTAACTATTGTGTTTTATACCTGCTAAGTATTTTACACACCCATGTGGCACCTTACATTCATTATTTACATAATATATTTCTAGATGTCCCCTTGATGGGTATCACTTTTAGCTGATCACATCCTTTATCACATCCTCCTAATTATGTCTCTTGGATTTTAATTTGTCATTTAAATTGTAATACATTGGATAGGACCACATCTTCCTCATAAACACTCCCTTCACTTTTCATTTCTACACCATCTCATAGTCATACTTGTCATGTCTCTAAGTGATTATGCCTTCCTACATCACATTTTAGAGAAAACACTAAGTTTGAGTTGTCATTCTTTAGGGGTTTTTGTTTTTCATTTATCCATCATGTTCTTGTTTGATTTTTTTGGACTACGCTTGTCTTACATAGGTCATTTTGCATACTTACATGTTTTTCCTTATGTTTGACTTCACATGCTTGTCTTCCATTTTGAATTACATTTTATTTTTAGTCATTCATATTTTTATTTATGTTTGAATTTCCATGTTCATCTTACATTTCAAATTACATTTGCATTTTTAGTCCTTTAAAATTATTTTTGTATAGTTAAAATCCTGAAAACTTTTATTTAAATGCCCTAAAATTTTGTGTGTAGTCTTTGCTTACTACATTGAAGACTCCTTGAACCAGATCAATCCCTATTTTTTGTAAATCATTTATATGATCTAGAGAGACAACAAGAAGGTATTTGTTATCAAGAAATTAATTATGTATGCTACTACATCCATTCGTACAATATTTACATGATTTATGTTATCACTATATGATTTATTTGGAGGTAGATTACAATATTTTCCAGCCAACTAAAGACTTGTATGACATTGAAATATCCTTGTAGTGTGCCACATAGAATGGGGCATAATAGTCAACAACAGTGAAGGGTAATAATTTATTTATTATCTATCTATTTTTCAAAGTTTTTTTTGTGGACCCCACCAAGGGAAGCTAATGTAGGTTTTTGATGCAGGAGCATCAAACAAATAGACATCCTTTTATGTTTTTATAGGTCATACATTGATAGGGGTAAAAGTTCATTAAATTTTTTAATAAATGTATGTGAAAGATCCTTTAGGATCCCTATGTTGTCTTATAAGTCATATTGCATCAAAGGAAAGAGTTTTATAAGTGATGGGAGATTTCCCTCCAAAATTGGAATTTGAAAATTCTAATATGGAACTAAGTCAAGAATGACCATGAACATGGTCTAAAGTGGTTATATGAGAGAATGTTGATGTAAAGGGGCCAATAATCCTTTGTAAAAGGTGTTTGAAGGCAAATAAGTCTAAGACATTAAATTAGAAGTCATATTCTAGTCATGTAATCCTAAACCTCACATTCAATTAGTTATAGTAAAGGGGTTTGATGAAATTACCCTAGGAACCAATGTTAAAGTTGGATGAATGCAAGTTGTAAGGAGTTGTATGGCATATATGAGGTGAGAGAGAGGAGGAGAGAGATCTCTAAGAAGGAAAATAGGGATCCATGAAAAAAAATGAACAAACTCCTCAATAAAGGTGGTGGAGTCCTGTGATGGACCAAACATGTAATGTTTTGGATGATCAAATGAATAAAGAAAGAAATAGTTCTATATGCTTATATTCTTGAACAATATTTGATTTTTTTGAATCATACATTATCTTTGTAAGGCCTTATATCATAAAAAACTTACTATGGTAAATTTATTCTAACATTCCCCTCCTTAAGTTATCATAACTTGAAGAGAACAAGAGAGAGAAATTATGAATGCCTTAAACTTATCACGCCCAATAGAATTCATGAAGACATCTGCACATTGATCTTGAGTGGGGCATTATTGGAGTTGTATATTGTGTTATAGAACATATTATCATATGAAATGGGTGTGAAATTCAGTGTGCTTCATGCATTCATGAAAAATGGGATTTTGAACAAGTTTAAGAACACCCCAATTATCGCAGTTCATAATTATAGGTTGAGTATGTGGAACTCATAATATTTATAGTATACGATGTATCCATATAACCTCACAGACAACTCTTCCTGCACTACAATATTCTACCTTAGTATAAAAATGAGAAACAAAGTTCTACTTTTTTCTCCCCTATGAGATCAGACCAGATCTAAAAAAGAATATAAACCCAAAAGTTGATTTTGTGTCATCAATTAAACCTGCATGATCTGTATCTGTGTATCCTATCAATAAAAACTTGTCATTCTTATTTTATGTTAGGATATAATCCATTGTTACTCAAATATATTATAATACCAGCTTAGCTGCTTTTTAGTGGCTTACCTTTTGGTTCTTGCATGAATTGAGAAAGATAAATGATATCATAACTGATATCTGGCGTAGTGTATATGAAGTAGATGAGACTACCAATCAATTGATGGTAAGGAGTGGTATCTACCAATAGTGATGGATATGAGTGAGACAATTGAAGCCTTATCTCCATAGGTGTAGCCATTGGTTTGCAATCCATCATGTGAAACCTCTTGACCAATGTCTTGGTATATTCATTTGAGACAGAAATATCTCATGCTTTTTTGCCATATTTCCAAACCAAGACAATAGTGCAGTAGCCTGAGATTTGTCATGTCAAATGATCATTTGAGATCTTTCTTTGTTGCATCAATCATCTTCACTGAGTTGTCAGTGATGACTAGATCATCAACATAAACAATAATAATAACAATCCCCCCCTTGATTTTTGAATTAGAAATTGGAATCATATGGATTCATCTAAAATCCATGCTTCATGATATGCTCATCAATTTTTATATACCAGTTTTTAGGAGCTTGTTTGAGACCATAGAAAGATTTTATGAGTTTGCACACCTTATGCTCTTGCCCTGGTGTAACATAACCTTATGGTTGAGTCATGTAGACTTCTTCCTATAGATTTCCATTTAAGAAGGCACTTTTAATGTCCATCTGATGAAAATTCTATCCAAATTATGTAGCCATTACAAATATCATTTTGATTGTCTTTATCTTAGCTATAGGATTGAAAGTCTCCTCGTAGTCTATATGTTCTTTCTGTGCATATCCCTTTGTTAAGAGTTTTGCCTTATGCTTGTCTATACTACCATCTATTTTGTATTTCATCTTAAAGACCCATTTTTATCTAATAGGTTTTTTCCCTAGTAAAAGATTAACAAGTTTTCATGTGTCATTTTTCATGAGAGATTGAGATTTTGCATCCATGGCATCTTTCCAAAGTTTGGAATCTAGAGCTTCATGAACTATAAAGGGCTCAAATGTTTCTACAACAATTCTCATTAAGGCCAAATTTACCTTTGCACAAGCCATACTGTGAGTCCTCAGTCTTGTGGATGAAGTGTTTATAGGTCCATCAAGTTTTACCTCTTGAATTATACTCATATACCACTGAGACATATGTTGAGTAGTAGTTGGTGGTGTTGGAGATTCTGACTGACCATCACCACTACTTTCATCTCGAAAGTTTACATGTCTGATGCCTTTATCAAATGTATGTGTGAAAGATGAATTGATTTCACCTTTCTCATAAAACATTACATCTCTGCTAATAAGTGTCTTTATAGTCTTTGGATCAATGAGATGATATGCTTTCGAATCATTACTATACCCCACAAAAATATAATCTTGAGTTTTCTTATCCAATTTCTTAATTTTCTTCTTTGGGACATGTATATATGCCTTATAATAAAAAATCCAAAGATGAAAGACTTTCAACTTCATCTTAGTCCATGCTTCCTATGGTGTAATTCCATTAAGAGCTTTGGTAGGTGACCTATTTAGCAGGTAGATGACTATGACACATACTTATACCCAATATGAACAAGGCAGTTGTGCATCCTCAACCATGCTTCAAAACATCTCTACAATGACATAGTTACATCTTTCTACAACACCATTCTACTGTGGTGTGTAATAAGTAGTGTATTGATGACATATTCCATAATCTGCAAGGTATGTAATGAAATTTTTACTAGTGTATTCACTGCATGATCTGAGTGAAGGGACTTGATTTTATAACCAATTTCATTTTCAATAGAGGCCTTAAACTCTTTGAAGGCTTGAAATGCTTGATATTTAGTCTTTAACAAAGAAAAACACATTTTGTAATAATGATCATCAATAAATAGTTGAAAATAATTATATCCTTTTAGGCTATAATTCATATGTTCACATAGATCTACGTGCACTAGATCTAGTTGAGAAGGAGACTGATATTCACTTTTGCCAAAAGGAGCTCTTCATTATTTACCAGCTAAGCCACTAGAATAGATATTAAATGATTGTTTGAGGGAAGACCTCTGACCATGTTGTGTTTTCTTAATGCAAGCAAATATCCATAACTCAAGTGACCTTATATTCGGTGCCATAGCTATGTTTTATTTATACCCTTTACAACAAGTTCCTGATGGTAATTATGTACAAGATCAAGCTAAAACATCTTGCCAATATTTGAAGCTAGTGCAATAGTTTTAGAGTCTTGAGACTTGTTATTGATAAGGAAAAAAGCTCACCATGGTTGTGATCAAACTCAATTTTGAGATTGTGATCAAGAACTTGATTTATAGAAGACAAATTTTTAGTGAGTCCTGTAACATACATGACATCTATGATTGTGGTAGTATGGTTACCAAGTTGTAAGGAAACATCACCTTTACCTTGAACAGTGTATTATGAGTCATCACCAAGAGAAAAATTACTCTGAGATCTTGATTGGTGCAAAGTGGAAAACCATTCTTTTTGTCATGTCATGTGCATTGTAGCACCAAAATCAACATACCAGACATATTTATAAGAACAAGGTTCCTCATGTGTTTATGTAGTAAGGATGCGACCATCTTCTAAAGAATGATCATCCTCAATAACATTCCCATGTTTTTGTTCGTCTTCAAATGATTTTTAGAATGGGGTTTAGGCTTTGGCGATTGAGGTGGATTCTATGAAGTGGGATTCTTACTGGAGGAGCCTTGTGTAAATCCATTATACTAGCAATGTTTGAGGCCATATCCTACCTTTCCACAAATAAGACAAACCTTCTATGAATGGGATTTGTTCCCTTGTTGGTGTTGTTGATTGTTCTAGTTAGGGTTCTATTTATAAGTCCTCATGGGCTTCTTCCTTTTTTGAGAGAAGGCAAGTACATAGTCTTCATCAGGGTCATCTTTATTTTGCATGGCTTCTTCTTGTTACAACATGTTAACCAATGAGGCAAAGGATAGTTTTGGATGTGTGACATTCAATGTGGTCACAAAATTTTTATATGCAGGTTACAAATTTATAAAGATAATAGGAACTAAATAATAGGTTCTAAATAGTCATCCTTCACTAGTTTTCCCAATGCTTCAAGTGAAGCCCAAAAGGTTGCAAATCTATGAAGAAAAGCCTCCACTTTTTCCTCAGATTTCAACTTTAGACTATAGAGTTGGATTTGAAAATGAAGAATATGGTTTTGATTATTTACCTCAAAAATTGTTTGAAGCTTATACCAAGCATCTTAAGCTATAGTGGCATTATGGATATGAGGTTGTACCTCATCTGAGACTCTGAACATGATTATGAGCTTAACTTTCTAATTGGATTTGTCATATTTGTGCTAATGATCAGCATCAATAGTATGTCAAGTCCATGAGCCATCAACAACTGTCCCTATGTCTTCAAATTCCAAGTGGGTTTAAATCTTAGTTTTCCATCTAGCATAGTTGTTACCTCAGAGAATTTGAGTGTCTGGAAAAACAACATATGGTCTATTCCTGACCATGTGTGAAAATATGATCAAATTGAATAAATAAGATAACTCTAAAGGTTTATTTTTATATAAACTATCAAAATGATCTATCAAACCTCTTTATACGTACAGTTTCTTATATACCCATCGGTACTAGAAGAGCTCATTCTTTTGATATACCTATCAGTATGTGAAAAATACTTTAATGCACGTGAGAGCATAATGGTACTGGGTACATAGATATTGCGTGAAAGAGATTCATTTTGTCACTAACACCTACTTAGAAGGAATACTACATCCATTGGTGTAACTTCCCTATATACTTGAAAATTCTAACTGTTAGGATTTACATCTAACGATAGTAACGAATGGGTAATGGGGAGATGGTTTATGAAAATATCTAAACTTTATTACTCCCTGATGATTTAAAGTTTGATGCCTAGATGCCATTATTTTAGCTATGTTAGGCTACAAATGTAGTAGCTCAAAACATGGTGGCATTATCTATAAACATGAACCAGAGGTGTCATTGATACCGAACACTACAAATAAGATTTTACAATTTCTTTATTTTTGCACTATTTGATTTGATTTGCCAAAATAAAAACTTTTACAAATGCTTAGAATTTACAATTTATAAGTACATAAAATAGAAAATACAGTTTCATAAATGAAAATAATTAAAATAATCTCTCTAATTTTTTTCCTTTTTTCCTTTTGTCTTTTTTGGTTGTCTTTTTACAAAAGTACAAATTTGACTAAAAAAAGCTTTTGGTGATTTGAACTCTACACCTCCCACTTGTCTAGATTTTTTTTTGAAAACAACCTACCAATTCCTCTATTCAACATTTTAGATTTAATAAGGATAAAATTGATATAAAAATAATAAAATCATACCTTTCGAGTTGACACCACCATTGATTTGATTAGTTGGCAGGCAAAATCATCTCAAACATCCTTTTTTGTGCTCCACTTTGTAAGATTTGACCAAGACACCAACTTGGATGATGGTAAATAGTTGTATAACATTAATTTGAGGTGTACATTAGAATTGCATAGTAAATATCACACATCATAAAACTATCTCCATCAATCAGATCTAGAATTTCAGGTCTGTATGGTCTTCAATGGCCAAAAAATGATTTTTTTGTTAAAAATTTACTCCAAAAGATTGCACCAACTTTTAAGCTCCTAATTTACTATACAAACATGTGCACATATGTACGACATGACTTAATATGGTCTAGCAAGAAATAGATAGCAGTCTATATATGCATCTAAATTCGCTCACTCTATTTAACATCATTAATATTCCTATTAGTTGACACTAATTCTACTCATCTCATTATTCTAATTTATCCCATTAATTTTACCCCTTTTATAGTCATTTATCTAATGTCCCCCTCAATACTTCTTCATCTACTAACCTTATTCTATCCCATTGCATCATTAATTCACCTAATCATCTCTTTATCCTAATATAATCCCATTTACCTATTATTTGGGAATTTTAAATTGCCAATGGCCCACCTATTAGCCTATTCCTAGGCTATCCTACACCACTGGTCTCTAATACCTACCTAATTCCTATCTAACCTCATTCTAATTACCATTAGTCCCTAAGAAGGATTATAGAACCCTCCAAATCTATAACCATCCCTATTCTAATCCCTCCTCTCTAGAAGCCTCTAAATCTAAAGGTTTCCAAGGAATTTTAAATTCCTTGGATAATCCACAACCTTTGATCTCCTTTATCCAAGTTTGAATATCCACCATTGATCCCTCCCTCTAAAATCTATTTAAACAATTGCTCTCCTCCATGGAAGGCTATCTCCAAGCTTCATAACAAATCCATGTCAAGCTAATCAACAATGTTAGGAGTTCATAATCAAACATACATCATCCTTAATCAAGAATCCATGTCAAAAGTCTGAGTCAAGGTAATCCCAATACTCTTTATTTTTTATTCTGTTTAATCATGGGGTAGAGCATTTAGGTTTAGGATTTTATAATGTTGGTTTAATTGTTTATTCACTTATTGCATTATGATTCTAATATCTCTATCACTTTAACTAGGTAGTTGATTATTTGGGTTGGTTGAATTGCATGATTTAATCCATATAGAGCTAAAAAAGTCATCTAGAGTCTAAAAAATCAAATTTTAAAAATTCACTTTATATAGTTTGTATAGTCAAAAAATAGGTATGCAAGTCACAAAATTGCTCTACACAACTGTAACAAGTTTCATGTTCCTAAAATGATGTATGGTGACATAAAAAAGTGTGAAACCAAGCATGGGAAGAAGGTAATCTGGATAAAGAATATTATCTTCTTTAAAATTTAGTCCGTATGGTCTGTAATTATAGAAAATCCATTTGCAGTAGGCAATGGACAAAGAATAGATTACATACATCTAAACAACTATATGGCCTACATCAAAATTGTACAGCCTATGTCCAGAATGGGCACATGGGAGTAGTAAATGTTAAGGTGTGGAGCCTAAAAGCTTCACCAAAGGAGCGCATTTGATAGTTCCAGGTTTACACAGTCACCGGTGTCGGTTAAGAGCGATCGACGTTGGTCAGGAGTAGTTCAGGAGACGCCGGTGTCGGTAGGAATCGGCCGACGTCGATCACAAGCAAGCAAGCAGGAACCGGCGTCGATTACCTGTGCGTCCAGAGAGCTATTTCTGAGGACAGAACTGAGTGTTTGCATGATGGGATTAAGTCATAGTCTTAAGTCCGCGTCTCTATTATTAGTAAGACTGTTTTAGAGCTCTTGTTTAAGAGGCATAACTGTTAGTTGTAAATGCATGCTCAAGTTTCCTAATTCTATATGTAGGATTAGATCTTCTTAGCTTATTGTATTGGTATGTTGAAGAATAGTACATAATTGAATCATTCCAGGTTGTTAGAGTTGATTGTACTTGAGAGAGAAAGCTCTTGAGGGAAAGAGATCTAGAGAGAGATTTGCACATCTAAGAGAGGTGTGGAAGAAAGAAGTTTCTTCAATTGTATTCCTTCTGTAAAGAGTTTAATACAAGTTTTTAGGGTGGTTTCTTGTATCTCTTGTTCTTTACTATTATCTGATTCTAGTTACTTATCATTCTAATTTAATTCCATGTTTATTGCTTTCATAAGTGTAATCAAATTGTTGGTTGATCCCCAACAAGTGGTATCAGAGCCTAGTTGTAGGTTCAAGAGTCTGATACCATCAAATGGTATCAGAGCAAGGTTGGACGTTCTCAGAGTGAGTTTGACTAACAGATGGCCCAGATCTATTAAGTGTTGTTGATTACAGGTTACTCACAGGGGTTGCTATTTGAGTGGGAGTATAACAATGGCAGAAGAAGGTAAGCTGAGAATGAAAAAATTCAGGCACAGGATTAACACCACAAGGAGTGTGGTGGGTAGTCTTCAAGTGGGAGCTTGAAGAGGAATACAAGCCAGGATGCAGATTAGACAGAGTACTAGTTTAGGTACAGGAGCAGTTGTTTATCTCCAAGTGGGAGATTGTTAGGGTGTGGAGCTAAAATATTCACCTAAGGCAAATAGGGAGGTTTTTAGAGTATGCAGTTGTCGGCATCGGCAGGCCACAATCGACGTCGATCAGTGGACGTGCAGAATAAAATTAACATCGGCAAGAATCGGTCGGCGTCGATCGCCTCTAGTTAGACAGGGATCGACATCGGTCTCCTGTGGCGGTCAGAACTGCTATTGACGAACAGTCAGTTAAGTGAATGCATTATTTGCATGATGAAGACCAGTTAGAGTCTTGAGCCGCAAGTCTAATCAGTGTATGCATGAGATCTATATAATAGACTCATGGGCTATATTGTTAAGTTGGAGAATTTTCAGAATCCAAGTGTGGAGATTGGAGAGTTCTTCCCATGGTGGAATCAAGTAGGATTCCCCATGTATGTAAGATCAGGTTTGATATGCAGGGTGTTGCAGTATCATGGAGGAGATCTACATGTGATAAGTAAGATCAGGTTGGTTTGCAGGGATGTGTGTATGCGAGGGTCAAACAAAGATCGGTGGGGAAGCAAGATCAAGGTGACAACAATACATCAGGAGCAAGATCATGGTGAGATCTACTTGGAATACCAGTTCGTACTAAATTGTACAGGCGTACAATGAGGTGAACAACAGCTTGTGTTAGCTGTGTGTTGTGACCTATGAGAGAAGATTACTCAGGTGGGAAGATTACTTGGAGCCCTTGAGGAGGAAGCCTCACAGAGGTGGAAGAAGAGTGTGATCTCTTTATTGTAATTTTTTTTGTAATGAGTTGAATACAATTGTGTGTTGCCTCTCATATTCTGTGTGTATTTCTCATTGATAGTTATTTGTTCTTCTGGTTATTTCCACAATCTTAAGTTGCTTATACAATGGTAATCATGTGTGCTCTTAAATCTAACAAGTTGTGTCAGAGCTTTAGGGAACTTTAGTCCTCTCAGAGCTCTGATACCATTTGATAGGACCGAAGTTCCCTAAAGCTCTGACACAACTTGTCAGATTTAAGAGCACACATGATTACCATTGTATAAGCAACTTAAGATTGCGAAAATAACCAGAAGAACAAATAACTATCAATGAGAAACACACACAGAATATGAGAGGCAACACACAATTGTATTCAACTCATTACAAAGGAAATTACAATAAAGAGATCACACTCTTCTTCCACCTCTGTGAGGCTTCCTCCTCAAGGGCTCCAAGTAATCTTCCCACCTGAGTAATCTTCTCTCATAGGTCACAACACACAGCTAACACAAGCTGTTGTTCACCTCATTGTACGCCTGTACAATCGAGTACGAACTGGTACTCCAAGTAGATCTCACCATGATCCTACTCCTGATGTATTGCTGTCACCTTGATCTTGCTTCCCCGCCGATCTCTGTTTGACCCTCGCATACACACATCCCTGCAGACCAACCTGATCTTACTTATCACATGTAGATCTCCTCCATGATATTGCAACACCCTGCATATCAAACCTGATCTTAGATACATGGGGAATCCTACTTGATTCCACCATGGGAAGAACTCTCCAAGCTCCACACTTGGATTCTGCAAATTTTCCAACTTAACAATACAACCCATGAGTCTATTATATAGATCTCATGCATACACTGATTAGACTTGCGGCTCAAGACTCTAATTGGTCTTCATCATGCAAACAACGTGTTCACTTAACTGACTATTTGTCAACAGCAGTTCTGACCGCCACAGACGACTGACGTCAGTCCCTATCTAACTGGAGGCGACTGACGCCGGCCGATTCTTGTTGATGTCGGTTTTCTTCTGCACGTCCACTGACCGACGTCGGTTGTGGCCTGCTGATGCCAGTGACTGCATACTCTGAAAACCTCCCTGTTTGCCTTAGGTGAAGCTTTTAGCTCCACACCCTAACAGTAAACATCTACCAAAAATTTTAGCTTCTATTGATGCTTGTGTGGCTAGATATGGATAAAGACCAGTTTGCAACAAGTGGATAAATAAAAAACTTGACCGGATGGCTTCTAAGAACCAAAATGACTATAGGAGCAGGTCTTGAACTTTGAAAATAATTTTAAATTGTTAAAAAACATACCATATTATCTCATGTAGCTACAATTTTGTTTTTGTGGAGTTTGTATGGCTTGGTGTGAAGGAAAACCTATATGGTTAGCTTGAATTTCTTGGCTTCAAAGCTACCAAAACACACAAGAATCTCCATAAGTACAATCTAACTTGCACAAAATAAATTTTGACAGAGTCTCAATCTGCAAATGTTCGGCTTTGATACCAAATATGAGCATAAATATGATAGGATTTATTGAGCTTATAGAATTCATATTATAGAGCCATATATATAGGCCTACATATGCTCATAATAGTCCTAAAAAATAGGATGAGCATATAACCAAAATATAATCCATAATCTTCTAAATCACATAATAGTTTCATATAGAATTATTTTACTAACTTAGTTTTAACAACTAACAATACTAACATAAAAACTACACCGGTTGTTTTATAGATTAATAACCTCATTTACATAACAAACTTACTATGGTAAATTTATTCTAACATTGAATGCATTAAGATTGGTTAACAAGAGTCTGGCTTTGGTAAATAATAGTCTGATAGTAAGCTCGTTAGCTCTTCATTTATCTTCAAGTTATTATTTACAAATACATTCACATCCATTCACAACTATATTATTGCTATTGCCCCTGATTTGGTTTCTGTTATTAACTCTTTCCCCACATACTTGGGGAGGCCATGAAAAGATTACTCTTGCACTATTTACATGTAGTCTTATTTAGATAGTTGTATGCAACCAACATGATGGCTATAATGGTTAGGTAACCTTGCCTTGATCATGTTATATTATGGTGAATAAAACAACCAAGGACCTTGCTCAAATATAATATTATCATCTTCAATGTCATATATCCAATAACATTAGAGGTGAAGATGTTAAGAAAATATCCAATGTTGAGAGCAATAACTTTACCTTGTTTGAGGATGGAGGAAAACAAAAATGTCATTTATTCTTCTCTAGATTCTAACCAATTCTCTAATCATTTGGGGTTTCACAAATGGAAAATGCATAGCTTTCATAACTTTGTCAATTTGGAAGACCGACTAATATCATCTCTATTGTACAAGAGTACATTTATTGTAGTTTTTCCAATCTATGGTTTGTTACAAAAATTAGAATTGGAATTATTCAATATGGTAGTTGTTTCCTCCATAGAGGATGTTATAACAACTGAGGTGGTACCTAATTTGAAATACATTAGACTACCATAGCACTTGGAGAGAGTATGTAGAGACTTTTGCGGATTCGAACGTAGGCCTAATTGACTATCTAAAATTAGTAGTGTTTGTGGTCATGGTGACAATTGTGACTTTCCTCCATTCACATAATAAATAGAAATGAACACTATTATTAAGAATATAATCATTGTTGTTAGCATTACTGAGAGTGAGAATGGGAAAGTCTTAGAATTATTTTTACTATATATATATTTGCATAGTATCCTACATTGGTCAATTAGATTATAAGGGATGCACCTTTCATTAAGGAATCTTTTCCATTTTTCATCTAATTGGTTTTGGAGTCATCTAGTTTGGTTTTATATAGCTAATGCAATCATAATTTTCATTTAATTAGCTTTAGACTCATCTTAATTAACATGTGGTGCATTCTTTTTGTTTTTAGAGTAGCCATTGGATATTTGACACCTATTTTCATTGAGATGACCCTTGTTTCAATCATGTATTAACTAAAATAGTTTAATGGAAGCTACAAATTACACTGACAGATATGGAATGTCACTAAATTTTGCATGAGTATTTTCTCATGCTTCTTTGAGTCCATCATCTAAAATACCATGTCATTTCCCCTCACCATCGCCACCCACCTCACCTTGAAATATTTCACTGATTTCATGTTCTATATGGCTTTGCCCTTCCCTATTAGTTCACCATTAGTCAAGCTCACTGTGAAACATATTGTCTCCTACTTGCACAATACATTTCCATGTCCTATGAAGGAACACACCACCTCATTCTCCATCATCACCTCCATTGGAAATATAAGATTATTGTTGCTTAATGCTTCGATGAGGCACAACTAGAAATTTACACTCTTTCATTTTATTAAACCCGACTCTACTAAAACATAAAATTAAATACTTTCTGGTGTAACTTGCACCTTTAGGGCAATTACTAGTTAGTCATATGATTGAATGTTTAATAGTAACAAGTCCCACTTACACTTTACATGTTCTTGTAAATTATGCTTGCACACTAAAGGGGATAATATCTAATTTATCTTAAATATAATCATACCTTGCATTTCTTAGTTCTACATGGGTTTTCATCCTTCATGTACATACTATTATCATAAGTTAGACTTGTCTATAAATTCTCATTTGCTCTTTATCATTGTCACATTTTCATGTTTGAAGAATAAGTAGGATTTATGGTTGATTTGTCGCTTATAGTTGCATTCTTTATTAAAAAATGCATTTTTTTTGCATTGGTCTTATTTATTTGTATAACATTTAACATCAGTATAATTATTTATTAACAATGGTATTTTTATTTTGAACATAACCACTTGTGTTTGCAAGGATTTTTTTGATAGATTTTGCAAGTATAACTTGGGATCATCAAAAACACATCCCACTTGTATAATAATTTTATCTAAATCTTTGGCATATGTGTTAATAAAATAATAATTTAGTACTTTCTCATAATCATGAAGGGTTAGTTAATCTAAGAGTTAGCTTAATCCTACATTGAGGTAGTCTATTTTAACCTCACCCAACACCAGTTTGATGGGTGAGTGCTAATAACAAAGAGAAACCCTATAGATGCTAATCGAGGACCTAACCTAGGTTAAAAAACCTCCTAGAGTACAAAGGGTGAATCCTATGGGTCCTTTAGGTAGGATGTACACATCTTGGTGAGTGCAACATTAAGAAATAATCATTCACTACACATTTTCATGGACTTTGATGACCATTTCTAGGGAAAAATGACCATAACAATTTCCCCATGTTTGATAACTAGGGCTTGTTGATACCTTTGAAGTTTAGGATTCTATTATCCTATAGTTATGTGGTCTAGTGTTTAAAGTTTAACACACCCTTGCATATATTGAGACATAGCGGGAGGTTGTCTATCATGACAAATATTCCATTGATCATTTTGGGAGGATCTTACTCAACCTAACTTGAAACCCACCTCCAAAAAATCAACACAATATTTAAAATCAAAGGAATCCATAAAACCTCTAACTAAAATATCTATTTTCTCAAAGGAAACCTTTTATCTAAGGAAAATAGAGGTACCTCAAGTCTACATTCTCATTTTAGTACTCTTATCATCTTTTGAACACTTTGCACAACCTCATGCAAGAGTGTGCCAACTCATGCCATAATATTAACATATCGACATTCTCTTAAGCATTATCAAACTTGACTAGCATGCCTTGATTTGAGGTGGAGAACTAAGGAATACTAAACAATGACGTACATCATCTTACATGCTCATTAACTCTATACAACCTATGAATATATATGGTATCCAACATAGCTCACATGTGAAGACCTCACACTACATCACACCATGTCAAAGAACATCCAAGATCATGAAACTACCATGTAGAGATGTTAGGCCACATTACACCATATTGAAACACATATAAGATAGAATAATTTTGTGTGGAGATCTCATGCCACACTATGCATTGTCAAATAACATATGGGATTACACATATATCATGTTGAGATCTCACACCATATCTCAACATACCACATAACATTCAATATCGCATAACCACTATGTGGATATGTCATGCCATATCATGCCATGTTTTAAAAATATGGCATGGATATATCCACCACAATGCATAACATAACATCCAAGATTATGAAACCACCTTGTGGAGACATCATGCCATAATGCACTATGCGACATATAATCAAAAATGCATAATTGTCATGTGGATAATTCACATCACATCATACCATGATGTATAACATCTTTGAATACACAACACCATGTGGAGATAATGTGCACATCACACCATGCCGCATAATATCTAGGTCATGTATTCACTCATGCAACATCTTACCATGCACAAAAATTCACTCTTAGAGTGCACATCATATATGCACACCTACCAACATACCCCATGTCTACACATAATAATTTTCACTTTATCATTTACTAATTCTTTATCTTGGAGCAACTTATTGAGCATCAATCTCTTTAAATGCATGCCTTAATTGGTGTACTGAGAAAGGGTGGCCAGGCTCATGGTGCTTTACGAGATATGTTGTTAACTATATCATGATCATATCATTCTTACTACTAGTTTAGCTTCTTTAGATTTATATTTCTTCTTACCTCCATCCATCCTATCTTACTCAGTCACATCAGTTTCCTTATATATTATGGCATTGCCCAGGCCGATACCATCTATTTTATGCATTTTTCCTTCCTATTTTGTATTGGCCAACTTGATACATTTATAAGAATGTTTCTAACTTTCATATTGTATCAACTTGATCGATATTTTCAACTTAGTATTTAGGGTTAGTTTTGGGTATTAGACAATTACATATATGGGGTCACGTTTCATTTCAAACATATCATATACACTTTATTTACTTTGCTTTCACTCACAATTATGTCCTAAGCCACATTCGGAGGAGTTTAGTCTATAATATTGTCTTGTGGAAGTATTGGAGATTCACTAGGAGGAAGTTTGTTGGTCTAGATCCTTTTTTCCATCTTTTGAAGTCTTCACAACCATAACATCTCTTTCAAAGCTCCACGTGAGTCAAGGGGGATATTGATGCTCAATGGGTCCATTCCAAGGTAAGTATTTCTAACCTTATACTATTTTATTTAATTACTTATTAGATTAGATATTACTTATTTTTTAGTGAATGAATGTGTGTATATCTTTGTCTAGGTTCTCTCTACACCAAATATGTTGGTGTAGCTACATGATTTCTTAGACTTGCCATATTCAATTTTAGGTTGTCTAGACCCCCATTTGTTGACCATGGCACCTTAACCTTTATGATCATTCTAACCCTTTCCCATTTACTTTACTTTCCTTTATTTGCATGACTACTTACATTGCTTATTTTAAATCATTTACTTTTGTAAAGGTCTAGTTAGAGTTATTTCTTTGTGTTATAGGCTTAGGATTTAGACCCTTTTTCTCTAGGCAATTTCAACTTAGGCAACCCTATTCTAGATATATGGATCCATTGGTTATTACCTAAACATTAAGTATCATGGGCTCTATTTTATTAACCTTATTTGAGTCTGGATCTATTGAGATAAGATAGTTGTAGGCTAATCCTATCCCGTGCATGCATTTTGGTGAATCCAACTTGAATCATATCTTGCACCTAGTTGGATTTTCTTTACATATCCAATTTTCATTGCTTACCTTCAGATTCATCTTCGTCATTTTTTTAACTTATCATAATTTTAAAACCAATATATCTTTTACAGTTTGACTATATTGGCCAACTCGATACCTTTATCTTTCAACTAGTGAATGATATCAACCAACCTGGTGCCATTTTTTTAATTTCTAGACTGTATTAGCCAACTCGATACAGTCTAGTGTGTTTTTCCAATTGCATCAGCTAGTTTGATAAAATCATTTTCCTCAACAACCAACTAGTGCCACCTTTTTTCCCAAACTATATCAGCTTGGCTAATACAATTTATTTTTTAGATTCAGTGACTAACTGTATCGACCTAGTTGATACCATCTTTTTTCACCAAATAACTTAATTATTTCACCATTATGTCATCTTTTGAACTTCCATTTAGTCAATAAAATTGCATAATCAAAGATCTAGACATAAACCTCACATATATCCTTACTTCAGATGGAAGTCTTAAACTACTTCCTCCAAATATTGACACTTCTACCATGGCCGAAGGTTCCTTAGTATATTCTCCCAATCCTAAACCAATTTTTGAATTATGCAACTTAAATTTTTCATCATTAATGAAAACACAATGTAACATGGTTGAGGTCACTCACACTAGTCCTCCTCAAACCAATAATTTCAGTACTTATAATCAAAATTTACCTATAGATACAACTCAAATCCTTGCATCAATGATCCAACAAATTACCCTTATGCAAGCTTCTCGTAGATCTCAAATGCTCCAAATGTAAACCCAAAAAATTCATATGGCTAGTCAACCTCAAGTCATCATGACTAAACCAACTCAGAATTTCATTCCTCTTCCTCTTAGAGATGACAATGGGAATATTATCCCTCGACCTCATATGCATTACAAAATACATCAACATATTCAAAACACACATTTAACACCCTTAATTATGTCCATAGACATTGGAAACATCTCTTTGTCTATCACATATGATGGGACTAAAGATCATACTATCTTCCTTGAAAGCTTTGGCAATATTTATAAGGGATGGGTTACAACTGACACTTCACTACTACCAAACTTATATCCAAAAACTTTACAATAGATGTGATATATCTTACTAGACTATAAGATTTACATGAGTTGATTATTTCATTCATATCTCACCAAACTATTCTATTTCACCAGACTGTATTAACCTGGTCGATATAGTTCATTTTAGTCCCCCTTACACTAACTATATTGATCTAGATGATACAATCCATTTCAGTTGTATATCATTAACAGATTGTATTGACTTGGCCGATACATTTCTTTTTAATCATGTTTCTCTAGACTGTATCAACATGGATGATACCATACATCACAATTTTATATCACCTCCCAAAAATACTGACAGTACCTTGGATACCACATCTCTTTCTATAACACCAATTTACACAGACTTTGACAACACTCTTAGGCCTGTCAATCTTGAGGTTAATTCCATTCCACCTATATCCCACTATTTGGGGCATCTTGTAATGCCCATATTTGGTTTTAGACATGCTTTTAAGGAAGTAATGAGATGTGATATGACCAATAATACTATAGAGTTGACAACTATAGTTACCAAAATTCATAGACATTCCATTACACAACTATTATATTTAGTCAATGCTCTAGTTAAGGAATTCTAACATAATGATCCTCCTAAAAATAGACTTATCCATTTCATTAATGCTAGGTAACTACCTAATGAATATACTCATACTTTCATCAACCAATGGAAGTATTTAGCTCATAAAATGGACTATAACATGAGTGATGATAATATTTTTAAAATCTTTGTTACTTCTCTTACAACCTATCTTCAATACAAATTTAGGATGTTTTCCCTTAAGACTTTAGAAGAGGCCTTCGATCAAGCAAAAAACCAATACTTCCTTATGAGTCAATTTGAATAATCTCATATGAAATCATCAACCAATGTCATTGATATCACTTCATCTCAAACAAATGCTCCCTAAAAACCTAACGAGTGAGATGGCAAACCAAGTGATAAAATCCATTCCTAACCTCCCTTGAATCTCCATGAACTCAAGCGAAAGATGCCACTTTCCAAACCCATGAACTTTGACTCTTCCAAATCTCTTCCAAAATGATATAATCCTGATAAGTTTTACTGGTGGCATGTTAGGATAAGTCATTCTCATGAGAATTATCCTAAGATTAAGTGATTCTTTCGTACCTCATTTCTTGGTCCACATTTCAATCTTGGCATTCTCACCCAGTACCATTATCAAGACTATCTCAAATTATCTCGATCTCAATCTAATCAATTACAATAACATTAACATCAAATATATAATGATCAATGCCAACCCCATCCTAATTATACCTCATCCGTTAATGTTTTCCAAACCACAATTGATCCTCTTTACTGCAACAATGAGGAAAAAATGACCAACATGAACAAATTCAAGTGGATGGTCACATTTATCAATCATCAATCTCTTAGGTCACATGAACCCAAAGAACACCTAATTAAAATGCCTACCAGCTTAAAAATTATAGGTGACCTTGATCCTTGAGCCCACATGAACCTTCACTACTATAATACTTCCTCCCATCTACCAAAATTAGTTCTTCCCAGTGGTATCAACCACCTTGATACCATTCAGTCACAACCACCTAAAGCCATCTACATCAACCATGACATAATGTGTCGATATAGTTCAATCACCTATAACTAACTTCATTGGCCTTGAAATATGTATAGATATAATTCAATCAACTACAATCAATTGAATCATCTATGACATAAAATGTGTTGCTTCAATACTTTTACATCTACAAAACTGCATCAACCATGACTCAAAATGTGTTGATACAGTTCTTTCTCCTTCACCTAACTTCATCGAGTATAACCTAGAATGTGGTGATGCAGTTTAATCTATTTCATCAAACTACATCGACCATGTTGATATAGGTCATCTCGATCATATATCACTAGACTATTATGTTTTGATACACTACATCAACTTGGTGATATAGTTTATTTTAGTCCCTTTTACAATGATTATATTGATCTAGGTGATATAGTCCAAGTCTATACAGTCCATCTCAGTCATATCTCACTAGACTATTATGTTTCACCAAATTACATCAACTTGGTTGATATAGTTCATTTCAATCCCCCTTACACTGACTATATAGATCTAGTTTATACAATCTATTTTAGTATTATATCATTAACAAACTATATCGACTTGGTTGATATAGTTCTTTTTACTCATATTTATCCAAAATGTATTGGCATGGATGATACCATACATCATAATTTAGATCACCTCCCAAAAATATTGGCATTGCCTTGGATACCACATCTCCTACTATAACTCTGATTTGCATAGATTTTGATAACATTCCTAGGCTTGTCAATCTTGAAGTTAATTCCATTCTATCTATATTACATTGTTTAGGGCATCTTGCAATACCCATATTTTATTTTAGACATGATTTTAGGGAATCTTACAATGTCCATCATCATTCTCTTGGCCTATTGATACTTCATACTTACCATGAAGTTCCTATCAAGAACCTCATGCCTCTTTACCATCATCACTACATTAAACTTAAAGAAACTTTTTGAGATACATATGCACACACTTCACATGTTCTTCTTTAACATAGATGTTATCATAGGTTTTGCTTGTTATTTTGTTTCATGTTTCTTTGTTTTTTTACATTTTACTTCCTTTCCCCCTCTTTCGGGATGATTTACTTACACCATTGTTTCCTTTTTTTTTCTTTGGTATTATTTACTTTCGGTCTTTGTTACTCTTTTATATCTTAGGTAGCACCTTTGAGTTTCATATATTTTTAACTTACACCGTTGTTTCCTTTCCAGTTATTTTGTATTATTTAATTTTGGCCTTTGTTACTCTTGTAGAGCTTAGATAACACTTCTGGGTTTTCATAATTATCACATTTTAATCATTTCTAACTTGGTCTTCTTATGATTCTTTATCCCTCATTTGCTTCCCCCCTCTTTTGGGATGACCACTTACTTTCATTAGAGCTTGTGCTAGATCCCTTGTAGTTTAATACAACTTAATTAGTGACATGACTATTATAACATAACCCCCATCCATTTTGAAGCATTTTTTCTAATCAACTATAAACATATTCATCATTGCATCAATTTTATTACATGGTTGGATCTTCCATGCTTCCTATCTTTCCCTTCCTTATGTTCACTTGAGACACATGTAAGTTAGTTTTGAGATTGCACACTTGCATGTGGGAAAGTCTAGGATTATTTAGACACCATGGTCTTTAGGTAATTCTTTCTAGTGGTCAAGTGTAAGCTCTTTTATGTCAGCTATCTAGTCCATCCATGTTTAATTTTTCAAATCTGTAAGGAGGAAGAAACATAGAAAAATCTAAAAGAATTAACAACCATATCATAAGAAAAGAAAAATGTTGAAAGGCAAAATATATCTTAAAATTTAGATCACACCAAAATAAGTTATCTTTATTTGGAACATATCTTACCTTAATCGAAGCTCAAACTCTATAGTTGGCCTCATGACAAATCTGAGGTCCATTGGTGTGGTAGGCAAATAGACTAAGGTAGGAGGTTTCATTATATCATTATATATTCTTACATTTTTAGTGTCACATATCTTCTCAAATAAGTACCCAATATTCATAATAAATTGACAACTTTGTAACTGGTTATGAGGAGTGGGGAGCATGTTGTGGGAAGGTAGGATCATTTTATTTTCATGCGTATAACCTTTCTAGATTGATCTATGTTCTTCACTTGTTATCCCAAGCTTTGTGTTCACTAGTTGGAGTGTCATAGGTCCTTGATGTTGATAGTTCTTATCCTTTTCCACCTAACTAGTGTGTTTTATGCTTGCTAAGTATTTTACACACCCATGTGGCACCTTACATTCATTATTTACATAATATATTTCTAGATGTCCCCTTGATGGGTATCATTTTTAGCTAATCACATCCTCCTAATTGCGTCTCTTGGATTTTAATTTGTGATTTAAATTGTAATACCTTGGATAGGACCACATCTTCCTCATAAACACCCCCTTCACTTTTCATTTCTACACCATCTCATAGTCATACTTGTCATGTCTCTAGGTGATTATGCCTTCCTACATCACATTTTAGAGAAAACACTAAGTTTGAGTTGTCATTCTTTAGGGGTTTTTGTTGTTCATTTATCCATCATGTTCTTGTTTGATTTTTTTGGACTACGCTTGTCTTACATAGGTCATTTTGCATACATGCATGTTTTTCCTTATGTTTGACTTCACATGCTTGTCTTCCATTTTGAATTACATTTTATTTTTAGTCATTCATATTTTTATTTATGTTTGAATTTCCATGTTCATCTTACATTTCAAATTACATTTGCATTTTTAGTCCTTTAAAATTATTTTTGTACAGTTAAAATCCTACAAACTTCTATTTAAATGCCCTAAAATTTTGTGTGTAGTCTTTGCTTACTACATTGAAGACTCCTTGAACCAGATCAATCCCTATTTTTTGTAAATCATTTATATGATCTAGAGAGACAACAAGAAGGTATTTGTTATTAGAAAATTAATTATGTATGCTACTACATCCATTTGTACAATATTTACATGATTTATGTTATCACTATATGATTTATTTGGAGGTAGATTACAATATTTTCCAGCCAACTAAAGACTTGTATGACATTGAAATATCCTTGTAGTGTGCCACGTAGAAATGGGGCATAATAGTCAGCAACAGTGAAGGGTAATAATTTATTTATTATCTATCTATTTTTCAAAGTTTTTTTTGTGGACCCCACCAAGGGAAGCTAATGTAGGTTTTTGATGTAGGAACATCAAACAAATAGACATCCTTTTGTGTTTTTATAGGTCATAAGTTGATAGGGGTCAAATTTCATCAAATTTTGTAATAAATGTATGTGAAATATCCTCTAGGATCCCTATGTTGTCTTAGAAGTCATATTGAATCAAAGGAAAGAGTTGTATAAATGATGGGAGATTTCCCTCCAAAATTGGAATTTGAAAATTCTAATATGGAACTAAGTCAAGAATGACCATGAACATGGTATAAAGTGGTTATATGAGATAATATTGGTGTAAAGGGGCCAATAATCCTTTGTAAAAGGTGTTTGAATGCACATAAGTCTAAGACATTAAATTAGAAGTCATATTCTAGTCATGTAATCCTAAACCTCACATTTAGTTAGTTATAGTAAAGGGGTTTGATGTAACTACCCTAGGAACCAATGTTAAAGTTGGATGAATGAAAGTTGTAAGGAGTTGTATGGCATATAGGAGGTGAGAGAGAGGAGGAGAGAGAGCTCTAAGAAGGAAAAATAGGGATCCATGAAGAAAAATGAACAAACTCCTCAATAAAGGTGGTAGAGTCCTGTGATGGACCAAACATGTAATATTTTGGATGATCAAATGAATAAAGAAATAAATAGTTCTATATGCTTATATTATTGATCAATATTTGATTTTTGTGAATCATACAATATTATTGGTATCTTGTAAGATTGTAGATTTGAATAAGAGAACTATAGGTTACAATATGGTAAAGGAGTATTGGGGTGACTTCCTCAAGTTATTCAAAGAAATACTACATTTTATATTGTACCTTGAAGGTACTAATATCATATTGACCCTATTACGATTGATCTAATGTTTCTAAGTGTTGGCAACTCAGGGAAAAGACACTATTGTCAAAGAACCCTACACATAACTATAATAGTAAGGTATAGATTTGAGTGGATGATGGTTGTTGAAATACCAATGATTTTATTTGATAGATATAGTTTCTAGGGAGGAATAATTTGGTCTAAATGCATAAGAAATGACAAGGTTAGTACGCAGTCCTTACCCAAGTAAACATAAGCAAAACCTTGAGTGCATAAAATGAGACCCCTATTTTAAAAGATTATGGAAGGACATCACATTTGAAGGAAGGAAGGATTATTGTGTCAATGATTTATTGAAGTAAATAGAGAAAATATAAGATCTGGTAATGATGTATAAGGAGACATAACATTTTGTGAGGCAAATAGGTTTCAAACATGTACATAGTCTATACTCTATTTGGACACAGTCAATCCGTGAGAAAGAAGTGTTTGGGCCTGAAGAAGAGAATGGGTAAGGTATTGATGAAGTGTTGGTAGGTTAGGAAGGTGAATAAGTTGTGAAACAAACTTATTATAATCCTTGAAGTTCCCTTAAAGGTAAACAGACTGTCAAAATCTTATACAATTATACAAATATGCACAAAACTCTATATGTTGGTCAATATAGGCTCAAATAAGGTTGAGTGAAGTGACTAAACCATTTGAGAAGGTGTTTTGGGTGTATAAAAACATGGGAAAGGTCTTTTTTCCTTTTATAACATTTCAAAACTCAATAAAGTTAATTATTTAGCCTCTCGGCCTTTGTAGAGGACCACCTAGGGTTTCAAAATAAAAAAACCTATAACTTGCATTCTAACAAATGGAATTCCATGAAATTTCATAATATGACATGTTTTGATGTATTGGAAAGTATTAAATTGGTTTTTAAAAAGTATCATATGGATTTGTATGGATTTGGTGATCATGCCATGAATGGAGGGCTAGAAAGGCCTAATTGGACAAGGCTTGTGAAGGAAAGGATATCTACAAGGAGAGTTAAGTGATGAAATTTAGTGGAAGCTTATAAGAAGATAAAGGGTGGTTATAAATTGTTTTAAATATTCATAATAGTTCCTAATTTGATCAAACAAAGAGGAATTGCACAAAAAAGGCTACAAACCTAGGGTTGTCATTATGAGCCTTGTATGTGAAATTGAATGTTGAAGTGTGTTTGAGAACTTGAAATGGATTAAGGTAGGTGATATATGATCATAAAATATTACACATGAAATAATATTGAGCATTGGAACCATTAACAAGTTTTGGTACTTGAGACTTAAGAGGATTACCTAGTAAAAAGCTAGTGAAAGAGTGAGAGGAAGTTTGTGAAAAGAATGAATGTCATGAGTCAGAGAATGAATATGAGTGTCATGAGAGATATCTAATTCCATCAATAAAATAATCCAAATGTACAAGAAAAAAAATTAGGGAATAAGGTTATTAATCATAGTGATCAAAAGAGAGAGAATAGATTGGTGATAGAAGATTCAAATCTAAGTCAAAGCATTGAATGAGATCTCTACCAAGATGAGAGCTAGGAGTTGATGTTTTGGAGACTTATTCCATATAACTCTACACCATTTGGTATCAGAGTGAGTTAATCTCTTGGTTTACATTTTTTAAAGTTGTTCAAACTTGTTGATGTGAAATGAACACATGTTATGAGGAATGTGTGTGAGGTAACTATATACACCTAAAATTGCTCGCTCCATTACAACCGACTAATATTATTATTAGTCAACACTAATTCCACTCATCTAATTTTATTCCACTAACTAATTCCCCTACCTAGCCATAAATCTAATATCCCCTTCCATTAATCTACATTTCACTAACATTAGCCCATCCCATTACTCCATTAATTCCCCCTAATCTACCATTATCCTAATCCAATTCCAATTATCTATTATATGGGAATTTTTAATTCCCATAACCCCACCTAACCACTTACTAGCCTATCCCCTAGGTATTCCTACATCCCTAGGAATCCTAATCCTATTATTTAAATCCCTAAACAAAACCTATTATCCACTAAACCTACCTCTAATCCCACTTGACAATTAAAAATTCCAAAATAATCTTCCTACCCACCCGCCACCCTACACTATCCTTTTCTAAACCCCTAAAACCCTATGAAGAGATCTCTAGAATTAGAGAGTTCTAGAAATCTCTCCATTCTAGCCCTCTTCCTCTAGAATTCTCTATTCCAGAGGATTCCATGGAATTAAAAAATTCCATGGAAAATCCTCCACCCTAGACCTTGATCTTCCCTCCATGAATCTATAAAACCAACATATCCTCACTTGCTCCAACTAATGAAGAAAGGAATGAATGAATGAGAAATAGAGGAAGAAGTGAAAGCATAACACAAGCAAGTCATCTATCAAGCCTATCTAAGCCATAGTCAAGCATCTCCAAGCAATCCAACAATCATATTCAAGCATACAAATCTTGGATGGGAGCTATGAGAAGGTAAAAATGATGGTAAGCATGCACATTACATTATGATTTATCTTTTCTATCCCTTCCTATTGGTGTCATTATATTTTGTTTTTTATTATCTCTTTGACAATATTTTGTTTGAATCCCAAATTTGGTGCATATTTTGGTGACCATGATTGGACCAACCTCCATTATTTAGGATAACACTCTTGCTGGAAGCATTTTGGATGATTTTAGGGTCAATTGGAAGAGAAATCAATCACAAATTTTGAAGTTTTCACATGTTTTTGAGAATAGTGGTATTGCTATGCAAGTCACAGTATTGCAGTAGTGGTATCGTTAACAATAATCACGATATTATAGGCTAAACCATTAATGGTTAGGGTTTTAGTAGGGTGTTATGTTTAAAAAATACCACTACTTCGTAAGTCATGGTATTGCTATGCTTATAGTGGGGTCATCGTTCCCAGTAGTGATATTGTAACCAGAAGTCAAGTTCATTAGTTTTTAATAATACAACTACTCTTAAAGTCATGGTATTACTCTTATATTAGCGATATTGTTATTCTCAGTAGTGATATTATAGCTCAAAGTTTTTCACATTTAGATAGCTAGCAGATTAACCCTATATTTTTGTCAGGTGTGTTGTTTGTGGTCTACAAGAAAGACATTACTCCCTGAAGAACTACCAGAAGGTCATCAACATCCATTTCAACAATATTGCTACTTTCATAGTCATGGTATTATCTTACAAATAGTGGTACTGTTGATCTCAGTCATGGTATTGTACACCCTTGTCCTACCTCCTATACAATTGGTTACTCTGAGTTGCTTGTTGTTTCTGTAGATTCTCTATGTTTTGCTATCTAACCTATCTGTTAAAGAGAAATAACTAAGAAACATTATCAGGAGGGTAAGAAATTTAGTCTAGTTTGACTAATCCCACCACTTTGAGACTAGCGATATTTCACTGTAAGTAGTAGTATTATAATTTGCAGTAACGATATTGTGTTTTTAGTATACGCAGGTCAAAACCCTTCCCTGTTGGTCTTTTGTTACTCTGGAATTTAGTTCAAGTTCTATTTTTGTAGATGAAAGAGAACATCCAAACTGATTGAGGGTGATTTGGTCTTATAGGGTCTATAATGTCCAAAGGGAAGATAACTAGAGTTTGCCCAAATTTGACAATACCATTACTTTCACAGTCATGGGATTGTCCTGTAAGTAGCGAGATTGTTATCTAGAGTAACGATATTGAACATCTTTATTTTAGAAATTAATTTTGGATTTTAGATAATTTTGATATCAATAATTATATTAAAAATGAAGCCCTATAATCATTTTTAGTTTGTGAAAGTTTGATCTAGTATTTTTTAGCTCAATTTAGGATCATAAATTAAGCTGTGCAATATCACGACTTTCCTAGTAGCGGTATTGTCTTGCTAATAACAGTATTGTTCTATGTAGTAGTGGTATTGTAGTTTTAGGTTTTTTGACCATTTTTTAGGTCTTGCTAGACTCTTAAGGCACCCTTACTAGATTTCTGACCTTTGTGTTGTAGGAAAATGGGGTGCCCATTTTGATCATTGTTGATTAAGTATTTTTCATAATTATTACTTTATCATTAGTAGTTAATCATTATCTTTGGTTGATATTTGTATACGTGTGCACATATAATTTATTTATTTGTATGTGTGTACATAATTTATCATATCATGTGAAGCTCACATAGGTAATTAGAATGGTTAATTAATTATATCATGAGTTTGCTTGTTTGTAGAAACCTTCCCTAGGATAACACATGATATGGATTTCATCACCACACATGCAACATAGTCTTTAGGGGTTAGTATCATGGATTTAAACACCACGTAATAAACACACTCCATGTTCTAACAGAGTATAAATATTAGGAGAGCATTGTCATTATGGCCTAAGAGAAATTTCCCATAAAGGGTTTCATGGAGTGAGGGACGATTAAGTCCATATACCTAGGGCAATAAGATAACATCTTATACGGACTTGGGCCCCATCATACCTTTGCGTATATAAGGGAATCTCTTAGATCCTTGTGTAAACCTTAGAATAGGATCCTACAACTATAATAGGTGTTTCACTACCAGCATCAGTATCACTGCCCAAGTGACCATCAGGACCAAGCAAGGTCGTGAGGGTTTGGTCAATTCCATAACAGGTCATCGACTTACAACCTCACTTGTGTAGCCATTAGATGATGTGTACATCAAGTTACACTCCCATATGGTTTACTAATTAGGGATGATATGTGAATGAGTTGTGTGTGTTGTGATAAGGCCTATTTTGTTTGTTATCCGAGTTGGCCATACCCATATATTTTGTGTGCATACCTTAGAAAACTTATAGGATCACTTCCATTATCCCATAATTCATTTCTTCATCTCATTCCATCATCATCTCATCTTGACTATCCATATCACATCATCTTTATTCTTCCCTCCATAACGTTTTTACCTTAATCCACCCTCTTTTCATTCCATATAACTTTTCACACTCATCCTAATATCATCACTTCTCCTTGATCATTTTTATATTTTGACCAATCTTTGACCATAATATACCCTATCTTCTACATAGTCACACTATACTATCCCATCATTATACATCTAATTAGTAGCACCACCCATCCCATAACACTTAGTATCCACTATCCTTTTTGTTATATCCCTTTGGATCATCCCACATCCCTATATCCTTTTGTCCATATCATTTTCAATTTCTTATCTCACACCCACCACATAGGATTCATCTCACTTAGCACCACCATCTCTCCACATCTTTCTTTGTAAATATTATCATACTTTCATCCATCCCACAAGAATTCTCTATTTATATCCATTTCATAACATCTAGTCCCATTTCATATCTTTGACCACATCTTATTCACTTCATAGCACATTCATCCCCCATAATCCTAGTGTCATCCGACATATAGTGATTATCCCCTTTCCACTCACTCTCCTCGTCATCTATTTTCTTTCACATTTTCATCTCATACCTATATCCACCTAGTATTCACCTCCATCCATAACCACATATAATTGTCATTTCCCCTATTTTAGAACATCCCCATTTACGTCACATCTTGTTACCCATAACCCATATTCCATTTATCCACCCATCTTATACTTATATCATCACGTCCCCTCACTTATTTTATTATCCATATAGTCAATTTTTCACATCTATATCCATTAATTTACCCATCATATCCTTAAGTCATCATATTTTATTCCATATATAGTCCATTCCCCACATATATTATTCATCTCTCCATCCATACTATTATATCTACATTTAGTCCACCCTTCACGTCTGTCATCTAATTATATTTTTATTATTTTATCCACATAATCCATATTTCATAACCATCATCCACCTATATTATCCTTATATTGACTCACCCCCTTGTATATATATCATCATCATCTTTTTGTACATCCTTTTACATATCCCATACTATCTTGTCTTCATCCCATCCTAGTCATACCCCATCATCTTGTACATCCTCGCCTAATCATCATCTCGTCTATCTTTGTCACTCTTTCCTTGTATATAATTTTCATTATCCCCTCTCCTATCTTAAATTAGTCACACCTTGTCATAAGACCACCTCATCCATAATCAATCACACCTCACTTTGATCTTGCCTTATCCACTAATCACACCATAGTCTTGACCATTCCCATATCATTTTTATTGACATCACCCCTTGTACTTAGACATCCACATCTCCCATATAATCATCAACAACATCTTGACCCATTCCATATCCTAGTACCACTTGGTTATCACTCACAAAGATCCATTCTCCTCCTTGTGATCCAATAAAGTGTCCTTCATTACCCATCATTAACACCTAGTCCCTAGTCCATATCCCCCATATTTCCCTCCACTTCCATCACCCTCATCTTGGATCCACATATTGCTCTTCCAATTCCCTAATCACATATACATCATCCCTATCCAACCATCTTAATTAGTGGTCCTTGTCCATACACCTTCTTAATCACATCCCATCCTCATTCCTCCCTTGACTATTTGGTTGAAGACAAAAGATCAAACTATTGGTGGTCATTCTCCTTTATACACATCATCATCCCAACTTAAAATTATTATTTATCATAGCCTTATAAGACATCAAGCTAGCACTCATCATTATCTTTTATCCTTATCAAGTGTCTTTTATCTTTAACACCCATCAACTTGTCCACTTGCTAGTTGACAAAATTATTTAATCCTATCATCCCCTTTTTTTATCCTTGCTAGTTTGATCTCTTAAAAGAACTATTGTTCTCTTGATAATTTCTAGTTATCCTATCCATCAAACTTTTATCTTGACCACTAGTAGTCTCATCTTCTGGACTCTAATTTAATAGTCAAAATACCTTCAATAGCACCTCATCCCACCTCATCTTCTTTCATCATGGTCATCCAAAACCGAGCCCAATTCTGCCAAGGACAAGGTTCCAATCAAGAAGACCATACCAAGGGGCAACTCATGGACCCAAATTAGGAATATGAGGACTTCCATAGTGACATCCCTACACCACGGGAGGAAAATGACAACACCAACCCTCTTCATAACCTCCTTAATAATGAAGGTGTCCATCAGATCCTAGAATAATATTGTAACAAAATTGAAATATGGAAATTGGGGGCACCCACCTAAATAATGTAGACCATTCATTAACCCCACGACACAATGATTACCAAGAAGTTAACCATGGGTTCTTAGATGAAGGTGACCCACAACTACCCCTTATTAATTGACATGCTGAGGCTAACAAGAGACAAGATGCCATTGAGGATCGCTTAGACCAACTCACACAACAAATTAACCTTCTCCTCCAAGCTCAACATGATAATAAAAATAATGTCCACAATAATAGTCATACCAATCATACCACTAATAACATCCATCATACCCATATCCCATAAGGAAGTCAAAACCAAATGGTCAATCCTCTTGGGGATCCTACCTTTGCTTGAGAATAGAAGATGATGAAATAGAACCTCTAACAAGTGGACCCTAGATCACAAGCCCTCAAATATAAATATGAGGATTTTTGTTCATCACCTTTGGACAATAGTGTACTATAGGTTCCATTCCCTTTACACTTTGAGATTCCAAAATTTAAGAAATATAGGGGAAGGAGAGACCAGAGAGATCATGTGAAAGAATTCTTCATTGCTTATCATGAAGTATCACAAGAAGATGCCCACCTATTAAGTTTTTTTCCTAAAAGTCTGGTAGGACTAGCATTAGAGTGGTTCATGCATCTTCCTAAAGGGTCAATCTCAAACTTTGGGGAGTTGATAGATCAATTTTTTAGACATTTCTCCTTTAACATAGAACATGATGTGTATATTATTTACCTTTGTAACACATAAAAAAGAGATGGTGAAAATATGGTTTATTTATTAGAATGATGGCATGGATTGGCAAGTCGATTGAGATACACCATACCCAAGAAGGAGATGGTAAAAATATTTGTGGACAATCTCAATCAGAGTTGAAATATCAGTTAAAGATACAATGTGCAAAAACTTTCGATGAGATTATAGAAAAGGGGATGCAGATTGAAAAGGACCTCATAGAAAAAGGAACCATTAAGCCATTCTCTCATAATGGGAACACTACAAATTCAGGAACCTCATTCTCAAATAAGCAAAGGTCTTTAACAAAAACAAGAATGTTGTTGGAGATGGGGTAATAGATTCTAAACCACAAGAGCAACATGTCCAAAATATTTAGAGAAAGGGGCTCCCACCACAATCACATGTCTTTTCTATCAAGGTTCTTAGGGGAAATCCAATACCTCATATAGGAAGGTGACCTCTTATAAGTTTGGGTATCCCTTGGGCAGTTGTATTAGAGCAGTTGATTAAAGCCAATATGATTAATTTTCCTGAGATTTGACTTATTAATGATTACCAACCCAAACTAGATTGGTATCATGATGATGAATACTATAAATTCCATAGAGTAAAGGGCCACGACACCAAGAATTATATGCTATTCAAACACTATGTACAAGATTTGATTGAAAGAGGTGACATCGAGTTGGAAGGAAAGCCCGCTCTTACTCAATCAAGCAATGGACAATTGGGAATTTATAAAGATCCTCTTCCAAAGCATGAGAAAAGGAACTAGAGACCCCCAAGGGACTAAGGTCAAACATCCTCTTCTAATTATACTGATTATGATAATGTGCCATATCATTATATTAATACCGTCAAGCTTCACCAAATTCCCACCTTTGAAGAACCTCCTCCATTTTTGAAAATAAATTTAGCCACCTCTCATTGTATTATTACAACCAAGCAAAATAAAATCACCATCCCAACAACACCATCACAACAGCCATCCACTTCTTCCACTATACCGAGGGGGAATACCTATAACAAAGCCACATATAAGCCTGATAAGTCATATGACATTATTCAATAGTTAGAAAAGACTCCTACCCAAATTTCCCTTATGGAGCTTCTAAAAACATCTACTTTACATAGGGAAATATTAAATCAAGTGCTTAATGACCTACAGGTACCTAGAAACTTGGATACCAATCAGTTTCAAGCGCCAGTGGCTGATTTATCCCCCTCCCCATAACTCACCTTCATCACTCAAGATCTACCACCAACTAGCCCTCATCATAACTACCCACTGTACATTGAGGTTTCCATTTCCCATCATCGTGTCTCCTGTGTCCTTATATATAGAGGATAAAAAATTAACCTATGTAATATGGACTTCTTGAAAAAGCTGAGGTACTCTAAATCTTCATTGGGGCCCAATCTCATCATGATCAAAGCATAAAATGATAATGAGTGGCCATCCGTTGGGTCTATTTATCTTCCCATCATTGTGGGGCCCATAGTCCATCAAACATTGGTGCATGTGGTCAACATGGACTTTTCGTATAATATGCTTCTTGGGAGACCTTGGATTCATGAAATATAAGCTATCCCATCCACCCTTCATCAGTGCCTTAAGCTCCCCCATTCAGGGATGGAAGTCACCATCCTAGGGATTATTGACCATCATAGCTATCAAATGGATCAAACCCCTTCTCCATCATTATCTCGAGGCATTGAGAATTCCATCCTCAGTCCTACAACTGCCAAATATGTCTCTCCTAATCAATTAGTCACCACATCTGCCCCAACACCTGATGTTACAAAGTTTAAAATCACATCCACAGGTTGTGGTGAATATGAGTGCAAAACCCTTTGCATTGGCCATCTCCCATTGTCTCCCTGAAGCTACGGGTCCCCAGTGATAAAGGAAGTTTGGACCATCAAGTATCAATTTGGTCCCATAACTTTTAAAAGTGCAAGATTTTTATCAGATGAACACATTAAAGATAGTGATGGTTTATGGCTCTTACTTGATGATGATACCTTCATCTCACCCCAGAAAAAATATCCTATTATCTAACACATGATGGAAAACATGAACTATAAAGGAAAGGGACTAGGTAGGCAATAACAGGGTTGGATGAGCCTATTGATGTTCAAGATAACTCATCCTATTATGGTCTAGGGTACAAACCATATGGTGATTACCCTCTTGATGTCATTGTGTATTCTATCTTGACCAAAGAGAAAACTCTCCCCGATGAGGATACTGAAACATAGTCTGTTTGTAATCAATTTGAAGAGCTAGCTACCACTAACCTCTTTTTTGACACCTCCATCTTCACCATTGACATCTCCCTCTGTTATCCCTCCCTCATAGACTGGGATGCCAAATAAGAGCCCACCTTTGACACATTTCAAAATGATGAAGCTATTCTGGAATACCTAGGGGTAAGGACTTTCATGCCATTTGGAGACCATAAAAAGGGATTCTCCATCAATTTATATGAATCAACATATTTTGGAGAAAAAGAGTCACTAAGCACCCAAAGTGATGATAAAATGTCTGATGTAGAAGGGGAATATTCTATAGAACCTGATAACATTCCAGATAGTCCCATTTAGCTAGAAGACTTTCTAGATGTTGCTACTGAGTTGCCAGCCATTACCACCTTTGACATGTTGAAATAAAATACCCCTCTTATTTATTAGAATAGTATCCCTCACTCATTGAAGAAGTCATTGAAATAAATATTGGAACAATAGAAAAACCCAAGATTATGAAATTAGGGGCATCTTTTATGCAATCAGAGCGTGCAATTCTCATTGCCTTGCTCAAATAATTTATTGATATCTTTGCTTGGAGCTATAAAGATATGCCTAGATTGGATCCTTCACTAGTAGTCTATCATCTTGATGTCTATCCTAATGTTAAACTAGTCAAGCAAAAATTATGAAAGATGCATCCAAAGGTGGCATTGTTAGTTAAGGAAGAATTGCAAAAATTCTTGGACGTAGGATTCATTCATCTTATTGACTATTCCAATTGGATATCTAATATAGTCCCTATCTCGAAACCACATGGTGGGATTCAAATATGCACTAATTTTCATGACATCAATAAGGCATGCCCCAAAGATGATTTTCCACTTCCTAATATTGATATGATTGTAGATTCAACTATTGGTTAGGAGATGTTATCTCTCATGGATGGATTTTTAGGATACAACCAAATCAAAATCGCTCCCCAATACCAGCATAAAACAACATTTATCAACCCATGGGGCACGTTTTGCTACCATGTCATGCCTTTTGGCCTAAAGAATGCAGGGGCAACATATTAATGAGCAATGACTATTATCTTCCATGACATGATGCATGACATTATGGAAGATTATGTTGATGATATCATGGGAAAGTCTCACTCATGATCTAAGCACCCTACGGTCCTTCGTAAGATCTTTGAATGACTACAAGAATACAAGGTATGTTTGAACCCCAAAAAGTGTCTTCGATGTAACATCAAGAAAGTTTCTAGGGTTCATTGTCTTTAGGAGAGGTATTGAGGTAGATCTAACAAAATTTCAATCAATCACTGAGATGCCACCTCCCCGAACACTTAAAAAACTTCATGGTCTTCAAGGTAAGCTCTAGGCTATTAGGCATTTTATCTCATAGCTCATCGATAAATGTCATCCATTCACTCACTTGCTTAATAAAGGAACAACCTATCATTGGGATGAAAATTGTCAGAAGGCTTTTAAGAATATTAAAAAATACTTGACAAATCCACCTGTCTTGGCTCCACCAGTTCCAGGCAAACCATTGTTGCTATATATATCCACCACTCCCTATGCTATTGGAGCCTTACTCGTGCAGCATAATGATCAAGGAAAGGAATGAGCCATTTATTATCTCAGTCATACCTTAATAACATATGAGATAAACTATATGCCAGTTGAATGGGCATGTTTATCTGTGGTCTTTACCTCCCACAAACTTTAGCATTATATGCTCAACAATCAAGTACACCTGATTACAAAGATAGATCCTTTAAAGTATCTCTTGTCCAAAGCATCACTAACAGGTCATGTGGAAAAATGGATCATGTTGCTTAGTGAGTTTGATATTGAATATGTCCATCAAAAAGTAATCAAAGGATAGGTCATAGCAAATCAACTGGTAGAAGCTCCACTAGAAGCGACTAAGCCACTTACCTCTCCCTGTCTAGATGAATCCATTATGAGCACCTCACAGATAGAAAAATAGAAGTTATATTTTGATGGTTCCTTCACCACTCATGGATTAGGGTGAAGAATCCTACTAATAACCCCACAAGGTGATCTCATTCCTAAGGTTTTTCATCTCACATTCCCTTATACCAACAATATCTTGAAATATGAGGCCCTTCTAACAGGACTTCATCTTGCCATATAATGGAACATCTAACATTTGCTTGTATTTGGGGACTCTTAATTAATCATAAAATAGGTAAATGAAGAGTTCCAAACAAAGGATGAGAAGTTGCTCCTGTACAAACAACTAGTTGACCAATTTAAAACTAGTTTTCAAAATATCATGTTTAAGCAAGTGCCATTAGCTAATAACAAGACAACTAACTCTATGGCTACTCTAGGATCCCTCATTGATCTCCCTGAAGAAATTTTAGAGGGAATTTTTTTGATTGAACAATTGATCACTCTAGCTCATCATTCTTTAGCTCCTGCACAAATTTATACCATTAATAATCTCAGTCTCCCTTGGTATCACACCATCTACCAATACCTCCATGATAACATCTTACCTCCTAATCTCACTCACCATCAATATAAATCCTTTCTCCATCAAGCTGCCTGTTATACTATTCTAGGTAGCATCCTCTATCGAAGGGGTTATGACGAAACCTTGTTAAGTTTTTTGACCTTAGAAGAGACAACTCAAGTGGCCAAGGAGGTCCATGCTGGCATTTGTGGAGGGCACATTAGTGGGATGGAATTACCCAAGAAGCTCCTTTGAGTTGGATACTATTGGCCAACCATAGACCATGATGCTTGTCAATATGTGTGAAAATGTGAAGCCTATCAAAGGCATGGAAAACTTATCCACACACTGGCATAAGAACTGCATCATATCATGAGCCCATGGACTTTCTCTATATGGGGCCTTGATCTAATCAGAAAGATTAATCCTACTTCCTTAGATGGGCATAAGTTTACTATCACAGCTACAAAATATTTTATAAAATGGGTAGAAGTCATGCCACTGACTTACACAACTGGCCTCCAAATATCTAAATTCAATCTTAAACCAATCATTTGCTGCTTTGGCATTCTTGCCAATATTATCTCAAACAATGACAAGTCTTTTAAGAATCATGATGTTGAGGCCCTTTATTGAAAGTACCACATCACGCAACATTGCTCTTCCCCATATTATCCCCAAGGCAATGGACAAGTAAAAACAACTAATAAGACCCTGATCAAAATCTTGAAAAAGATAGTCAATCAAGTCGGGTATGATTGGCATATTCAATTATATCCAACATTATGGGCCTATCACACTAATTTTTGCACACCCACAAGGGCCACCCCCTATGCCTTGGTATATGGAGTTGAAGCAATATTACCCATCGAAGTAGAGTTCCCGTTTCTTTGTCTCTCATTATGAGGCATAATTACTGACCATGGTCACCAACAAGAGCACCTACAAGAGTTAGAACTCCTTGATGAAAAATGATAGTAAACCCTGAATCACCTATGGTCATATTAAAATAAGCTCAAGAAATAATACCATAAGAAGATTCAGGCTCAGGAGTTTGAAGTAGGTGACTTGGTCCTCAAGGAAAATAAAAAGAACACTAATGCAGAAAGAGACAAGGAGGGAAAATTCAAAGCTAATTAGTTGGGCCCATACATCATTGTTGCCAAATTTGGATCTGAAGTATATAAGTTGGCCATGCTTGAGGGAGAAGAATTGGATGATCCTATGAACATCATGCATCTTAAGCGGTTATACGCCTAGTCCCTATATCCTCCATCTACCATCCATCCCATCCATCTATATATATTAAAATAATAATAATAATAATAATAATAATAATAATAATAATAATAATAATAATAATAATAATAATAATAATAATAATAATAATAATAATAAAATCATCCAATGGTGAAAACCAACTCACTGGTGCCTTGGGCAAGTACCATGGTGAAAACTGGTTCTTGGCACCATGGTAAGGATAGCTTGGCCTTGGTCTACCTAAGTGGGAATCTATAATAAGGAATCATGTGTCTTTTATCATAGAAGCAACAAGGGCTAATTCTAGGGCATTTTTTGGAGAAATATTCTCAAATCATCTACCTATCCTTAGAGACATTATCCATATCCCCAAGATCCTATATCACCCCATCAATCTATATCCACTATTTTAGCCAAGATTCCTATAACAGATATGTCTCCTATTAGCCTCAACCACATCATGTCAAATCCTTGCCATCCATGCAATCATACACTCACACTATCATTAACAAAGGTCAACAGAATGTGTGAGTTACTATGACTCTGATTCTTGACAAGATAGTCCACGCCCCTTTGTTTTTGGATTTGTGATTTGAACGTTGTCCATATGTCATATGTTCCTATATCCCCTAAAAGCAGTTAACTATCACTAATCCACCTTCATCATCATCATCCTCATGTTCTATTCATAAACTCCCCTCATCATCATCATCATAATCCATTCATCAGAACTACATCGGCCTGAGGTCTTTTAGACTATGTAGGCAACACTTGGTTACATTTCTATGCCCAAGGATATCTCAGCCACTATCACACCCATCTCTTCATCATCCCCACCCTTGGCTTCCATCCCCATTTCGTAACCATCTAGAAGATTGTGAATGTTTTCTACTTAAGCGTGTGTGTGTCTTTTGTGTGATTATTGTATTGATGTAAACGTGATGAGATTTTGTCTTTTTGATTAGTTTACTTTTTATATGTTTGTACATTTTGGGAACAAGGATGGCAGGGGTTGACCATCAAAGTAAATACTTATGAATGGCTCATCCCATTTTAAATGGAGTTCCCACTATGCATCTTTAATATAAATTTCATGGCCTTGTCAAGACCATTGGCATATCTCATAAAGATATGACATTAACATGGATTGCATAGATGCTTGATAATCTTCCCAAGCCCCAATCCTACCAATCAATCCCAAGCCATATCCCCCTAAAAACAATAAACCAAAACTTTCCTATCCATCCTCATCCCATAGTCCTTCACTATAATGATGCATGAGTGCCAAACCATAAAGGACAATCATGAAACATGAGCCAAATCCATTATACAAACATAAATTAACAAAATCCCATCATATGCACCTATCACAATCATATGCATCATAACAAAAATAAAAAAAATATGCACATCACTCATCACACAGTCCATATCATATAACAAGATAACATTGTAAATAAAATCAAGTACATCACCATATTCATCATCATAATCAATAACATATCCATTAAACATCACAATGAGACATCATAACTAATATATCCCATTTCACATATGTCATAACATGAAATAATAAAAACTCAATCTCATCATATCAATATGCCATAAGTACCATCATAATAAATATCTCACAATCACATCATCATCGCATTACATTTACCATAAACTAACATAAAACATCACAACATAATCATGAAATCATAATATACATCACCATAAATAATTACAAGTAGGAGATCATCATCATAAATATAAAGAACATAATCATCATGAGTCATCATGTAATCACATGCACTGACATCAATATACATAACCATCGTAGCACATGAATTTAAAAAGAATGAATCATCATATATATATATATATATATATATATATATAATGTCTCCTATACAATATACAAAAGAATGTCCTTATATGAACATCAAAAAACTATCCATCATGGCTGAGGTGATGGCAGTGGCCTTGACCCCCTACTCCTTGAGGTCTATCTCACTGATGACTGGGTCACTCAAAAAGATCCCACCCTACACTCTAAAGGTATTGCTGCCTCATAAAGAGTTCAGTAATACTGAGCTTCCCATGTCAATAGCATGATCTAGTCCATCATCCCCATCATCCCCTATCCCTAAAGGCCTGAACCTATATCATCTCAAGCCCTCTTAGCCATAGCTAGCTCCACCTATAAAGCCTAAATCCATCCATGAAATGATGCCAACTATCCTAGGAACCCATCTACCTATCCCTGTAAAGTCACAATCTATAACTATGCTTACTCAAGTTGGGTATCCCACTGACGTATTTGACTTTATAAACCTATTATCTCTACCCATAGATGGGATAACTCACTCTCTCAGTAAGCCACTTGTGCCTGTAATTCATCAATCTATCCCTATGCTTGGGTTAATCTCCCATCCTCTTGTGCCCTCACAGCCTATAATCATGCATGAAGCTAGTCTCACTCCTAAGTAATACCCCCAATCTCCACCACTTGAGCTTGGAGCACTACCTATAATCTAGAAATTAATACCTCATCATCAGTAGATCGACAAGGGTGAGATGGTCCCGCTCCTCTAGATGGTTGCCTGGGAATCTATGGTGCCTGAGATGGTCCCACTCCTCCAAATGACTACCTAGGAATCTATGGTGCCTGAGATGGTCCCACTCCTCCAGATGGCTACCTAAGTTCCTGTACCACTGGTTTATCTAGATCATATCCCTACCCATCAACCCCTAAATCAATATCCATCACATCTTGGACTGGTCCCTATCTCTGTTATTGTGCCTACACCTAAATGTGAGCTCATGCTGCTCTAATCCTTCGTACTACTTTCCTCATCATCACATGAGGCTGAGTCAACTACCTTAGTACTCATCCCTACTTCCATGCCTAATACTCTTCTATGACCCATGGCTCTGGTATAACTATCACAAAATCCCATTAAAATGGTGCCAAATCTTGATAATCAAAGATAACATCCAATCTCACCACTGGCCTCCCCTAATGTGGTCTCTCCCACACACTCCATGAAAAATAATGCTCAAGATTAGGCACAAATTAAATAAAACTAAACAGGTGATAGAACCGATCTGGTCTATATCTCTCAATCACATAATCCCATCTCTCAGTGTTATAATAGGGGGTCAACATGAACTGAGTACATACCTCATCTCCCCACCCAAATGCAATGCCTTAAAATTTCATCCAAGTAATCTACTCAAGTTGCAAGCTATCAAATTCCTCCCTATAAAAGAGCACATCCCCTACATGCTCCTGTGCCACACCTACCACCACACGCTATCAACATTTCATCACCTGTCTTGGCTCAAAATTAGTGAGAACCCCTAATAGCCACTAAATCTCCATGTGCTCCCAGCTCCATATCTACAATAGCAATGATGGACCAAAGCTCCATGTATCCCTGTAAGCACCAAGATGTAGCTCCCTATATAAGTGAGCTAGCACGATAGGTCCCCATGCAAATACTCACTGATCATGAACCATGTCCACCACCACCTCTCCTAAGCCAAGATGAAACCATCTCTCAATCTTATTCGATAGTAGAATGCTAGATATAAGAGCCATATAATCGATCCATCATGCACACTAATATGTAAACTACCACCCAACCGCTACAACATCTAGATCACCATCCATGACTTCTAGTAGATCCTAGCACTAGTCATCGGCAAATGAAAAATCCTATAAGCATCCTCTAAGGTAATGGTCATCTCCCTGATCACAAAATGAAATAAATTGGTCTCTGAGTGCCACCGCTCCACCAACTTCATGATCAATACTTAGTCAATCCAAATTGATGGCATGGTCACTATATCATGTAGCCTTATCAGCTCTAAAACCCTATACTCCTCATCCATCACTTGCCACATCTCATGTAGTACCTCTAGGTACCTCGATTGAGATGCCAATATACCTAAGCACTCCTACATCATGAATACATATTTAGTCCACTCATTTCCCTATTTTCCCTATTTACCTCATCTTGCCATTATCCTACCCACTTATAATAATTCCTTGACCAAAGACATCTACTCCCTAACTAGTCCTCCCTAGTCCTTTTGCCCACCTATCCCATATCATGACCCCACTAATCTTTTTAAGCAACCCCCAATAGTGGTATTGTAATACCACTACTTCTTAGTCATGGTATTGAAATATCGCTATTCCCCTCTCATGGGATTGCAATCTCATGATTTCCTAGTAGTGGAATTATAATCCCACTACTCCCCTAGTAGTGGGATTGTAACTCACTACTCTTCCTACGTAGGATTGCAATCCTGCTATCTTTTATCCTAATCTCGCTACTCACGTCTACAATACCGTGACTACGAGTATAATTTGTAGTCATAAGATTATAAGTCTATGATGGCCTAATTGTTTTCTACTCTATAAAGACCAAAATAATAAACAAAAATAGAGAATGGGAGATACACTCATCGGTGATCCTACCTTAGGCTCTTGCTAATACGTTTGGACTTGCTCACCATGATGTGAAGATTAAGGAATGTGGTCCATGCTTCTCATCTCAAGCTATGGATCTCCAAAAACAAAGAATGCAAATGACCTCCCAAACTCACCATTGTCCTATATCAAACCCCCCTCTCCCATCCAACCTTTCATTCACCTAATCCAACCTAGATTCCTATCCTCTCCAATCCCAACTGACCCCTATTGCCCTCTTGCATGCTTATTTTCTCGAGGCATCATCCCAATCATTTGGTCACTTGATCACATCCCTTAATCTTTCTTGTCATCATCATAATCATATTGATCAATTTTATCCTTGAGCTACACCTATCATATCTTATCAAATCATCTTATCCTGGCCTATAGCTCTCCCTTGCATACTTCCTTGTTCAGGATACATCTAAAGCTTTTGGCCTTCTATCATATCATCATCATGTTACGGTTAATTCCCATGCATTTATCCTTGTATGGGATGCGTCTAGAATTGTGACACCCATCACCTCTATTCCTTGTGCATGTGTCCTTACTAGGGGCATTGTTATCAATTTGTAGTTCATTGCTCATGTCAACCTCATTCTCTTAATCTTCTATCCCACATATGGTATCCCAACCCCTTATCTATCCATTACATCCCACCCCATGTTTCTTATTTTGAGTGGCCATCTCGCTCATTCTTCCCTGCATGTCCCCTCGAGGGGGCATCGTATCCCTTAATATCAACTACTAACAATCACCCATGATATAGTTTTTCTTTGAAAGACCCTTACTCCTTTTGCTTCATCCAATCACAATGCCCTTTCAAAGAGGGGCAAAATGTATACACCTCAAATTTCTCACTCCATTACAGCCGACTAATATTCTTATTAGTCAACACTAATTTTGCTCATCTAATTTTATTCCACTAACTAATTCCCCTTCCTAGCCATAAATCTAATATCCCCTTTCATTAATATACATTTCACTAACCTTAGCCCATTAATTCCCTATAATCTACCATTATATTAATCCAATTCCAATTATCTATTATATGGGAATTTTTAATTCCCATAACCCCACCTAACCACCTACTAGCCTATCCCCTAGGTATTCCTACATCCCTAAGAATCCTAATCCTATTATTTAAATACCTAAAAAAAACCTATTATCCACTAAACCTACCCCCAATCCCACCCGCCAATCAAAAATTCTAAAATAATCTACCTACCCACCCACTACCCTACACTAGCCTTTCCTAAACACCTAAAACCCTATGAAGAGATCTCTAGAATTAGAGAGTTCTAGAAATCTCTCCATTCTAGCCCTCTTCCTCTAGAATTATCTATTCTATAGGATTCCATATAATTAAAAAATTACATGGAAAATCCTCCACCCTAGACCTTGATCTTTCCTTCATGAATCTATAAAACCAACACACCCTCACTTGCTCAAGCTAATGAAGAAAGGAATGAATGAATGAGAAATAGAGGAATGAAGAAGTGAAATCATAACACAAGCAAGTCATCTATCAAGCCTATCCAAGCCATTGTCAAGCATCTCCAAGTAATCCAACAATAATATTCAAGCATACAAATCTTGGATCAGAGCTATGAGAAGGTTAAAATGATGGTAAGCATGCACACTACATTCTAATTTACTTTTTCTATCCCTTCCTATTGGTGTCATTATCTTTGGATTTCCATTATCTCTTTGACAATATTTTGTTTGAATCCCAAATTTGGTGCACAGTAACCTTACAAGGTACTATGGGAGAAGTATGGTATAGGTCTGATCTATTGAGTTCAATACAGAGGAATATTAAATTGATAAAGAGAGGAAACAAAATCCCTAAATTTCAATGAGAAGGACTAGAAGCTAGTCAAGAAAAGACTAGAAAAGATAGGTTGAAGAGAGCATTGGAGCTCAAGAGATAAAGAAAGGAAAGACTCTAATAGAGAGTCAATAAGGATAAGGAGAGGTCATATATAAAGCACTAAAGGAAGGACAAACTATCCAATAGAGTGATCTAAGAGGCAAGTAGGCAGCTTGCTAGTGATTAGTCTAGATAGGCCTAGAAAACAAAGAAGAAGTGAGAATATGGATATAAAGAGAGAAGTGGAAGATATACAAAGAGATTTGGGGTAGAGTATTGAGAAGGTAGATCTCATGGTGAATCTCTTGAAAGGACAAGGAAGCCAATGGCTTGGATATAGTGTGAGAAAGAGGGTGAAGTAGCTACTGGAGCTACTTGTGAAAGAGAGAAGGCACACGATGAGTGTCTTGAGAGATTAGAAGAAGAAAGAAAGTGAAACCCATGGAGGCATGAGGAATGATATGTTTCTAAGTGAGAAATAAGACAAAAATATTGAGAAAATATTTCTCATTGAGGATAACATGAATGAGATAGAAGTGCCAAGAAGAGCACTTGAGAGTGAAGATATGAAGAAGAGATGGAGAGTGTCTATGAAAGATACATTCAAGGAGACTATATGGTATCTTATTTTATATGCTAACATTGATTTTAAGTTTGTGTATGCAGGTATGAATAAAGAGTTGGTGACGGCCAAGTATAAGGCCTTAAAGTTGGGGAATGATGGGCCTAGAACATCACCCATCAAGTGGAAAGAAGAAGACAAGGAAAGATAATTTGTTGTAAAAGACAAAGTGATGAAGATTGAAGGCATTCAACATGTTGAATATGAAGAGAAAGAGGAGTTATATGATGATTTTCCAAGAATTACAACTAAAGTAAGAGAAAAAGCACGCAAAGAAGATAAGATAGCTGACCATGTAGCTAAGAAGCCAAAACATGAAGACATGAATGAAGAGATGACCTTGCAGTGGTCATAGATGGAGGTCATAGATGGAGGTAAATGAGTGTTTAAGTATTGAATATGATTGTATATATGAAGAATAAAAGGCTAATATGAGATTATAAGAAAGAAGGACAAAGGACAAACGTTAAGGAGAGAACAAGGGCATGGATATGCTTGGCCTAATTAGATGAAGCAAATAGGTGGTGATAAGGAAGAGGTGAACCTAAAGAAAGACGTCAGTCAAGGCAAGAACATAGGTGGAAAGTAAGAACAAATGTGGAAATAAAGAACAAAGTGTAAATAACACCAAGTTGACATGATAGGCTACTAAGGCAAGAAGCATGAAGGAAGTAAAATGAGAATCAAATGGCAATGCAAGAAAATACAAGGAAAAAAATGGGTTTCAAAGAACACAAGAGGATATATTTTAGGTGTATCACAAGGAAGCAAGATGATAGAGGAAGATTACAAGCCTATGAATCCAACAAAAGAAATGGTGCAAGCAAAAAAAGACCAAGAGATAAAGGTACAACTGTGTAAGTAAGAGGATGAGTATGAAGAAGACAAGTGGGCTCAAGGTTTTATGTCTAATGTTATTTATGATGATTCATTTGAAATTGATACAAGTAAAGAAGACATTTTATATATGGAAATAATTGTATTGATGAATGAGTTTGTAGAAAGGCAAGGTGAAGATGAAACACCTCAAAGAGTGCTTAAAAAATAGGGTATGCAACCAAAGGAGATTCATTTAGACTCTCATGAATGAGAGAGTCCAAAGATAAGTGGTCAGTCAAAGTACACAAGAAAAGGAGGAATAAAGTGCACCAATATTTGATGAAGATTGTGAGGAGGTGGATGCTCTCAAGTTGCAATAAGAAATGGAGATGTTAGAAGACATATTCAATCCATCCAAGGGGATAAAAGAAGGTTAAGTACAATAAGAAAATCTCATGTATGATCTCAAGGAAGAGATAGATAAGGATTATCGTAGAGAAGCACAAGAAGTTATGCAAACAAAGCCACAAGCAAGCAAGCTTGCTATCAAGCAAAGGGATTATGAGCAAGTAAACAAGGTGAGTTATTCAATTGGTCAAGTTAAAGATGAGCTGATATTTGATATGCATGGATATGAAAATTCATGAACGTGTCAAACAACATTGTACTATGTTGAAGATGAGTGGGACAAGAAGTTGATCTTGCAAAATGAGCAAGGTGATAGAAAGAGACATCAAAAAGTGGAGAAATGTGAAGAAGATGCAGTAAAAGAGATTAAAATGGAGAAAATGATAGAGGTTGACATGAATATCAATCCATTATATCCTAATAAAGAAGATGTTAGCATGGTCAAGGAGCAAACATCACTAAAGAAGCAAGCAACAAGTGGAAACAATGAAGAAGGCCATAAAACAAGCATGATTAAGAAGAGAAAGAACCATTTGATTGCAGTTGAGTATGATGAAGTTCAAAGTGACTTGGAAAAGGTAGAACATGTAAAAAATAAGGAAATATAATAGTTAGAACACCTCATAAAGTTAGAAGATACATGGACAAGAAGACTAGATAAAATGAAGAAAAAGAAATGCAAGAATCTAGCCAAGAAAAAGGAGCAAGAAAGGAAGAGTAGCAGTCAAGTGAGCATGAAAGACCCTCAAATAACAAACTAGAAGGCAAGAAAGAAAGCTTGTGGCACTAGTTTTCTCCTTCTTAGGGAGTATGATGTAGGAGCATCAAGTAAATAGACATCCTTTTGTGTTGTTACAGGTCATACGTTGATAGGGGTCAAATTTGGCCAACTTTTGTAATGGAAATGTATGTGAAGGATCCTCCAGGATCCCTATGTTGTCTTAGAAGTCATATTGAGTCAAAGGAATGAGTTATATATGTGATGGAAGATTTCCCTCCAAAACTAGAATTTAAAAATTCCAATATGGAACTAAGTCAAGAATGACCATGAACATGGTCTAAGGTAGTTAGATGAAAGAATATTGGTGTAAAGGGGCTAAGAATACTTTGTAAAAGGTGTTTGAAGTCACACAAGCCTAAGACATTAAATTAGAAGTCAGATTCTAGTCATGTAATCCCAAACCTCACATTGATTTAGTTATAGTAAAGGGGTTTGATGCAACTACCCAAAGAACCAATGTTGAAGTTAGATGAAATAAAGTTGTAAGGAGTTGTATGGTGTATATGAGGTGAGAGAGAGGAGGAGAGAGTGCTCCAAGAAGGAGAAATAGGGAGCCATGAATAAAGATGAACAAACTCCTCAATAAAGGTGGTGGAGTCTTATGATGGACCAAACATGTAATGCTTTGGATGATCAAATGAATAAAGAAATAAATAGTTTTATATGCTTATATTCTTGAATAGTATTTGATTGTTTTAAATCATACATTGTCTTTGGAAGGCCCTTAAGGCCATAATCTTGTCGGTATCTTATAATAGTGCAGGTTTGAACAAGAGAACTAAATGTTACAGTCTGGTAAAAGAGTATTAGGGTGATTTCCTCAAGTTAGTCAAAGAATGATTGTGTTTCACATTTTTCCTTAAAGGTACTAAGATCATATTGACCCTATTATGATTTATTTAATGTTTCTAAGTGTTGGCAACTTAGGGAAAAGACACTACTGTTAAAGAACCCTGCACATACCTATAACAGTAAGGTATAGAGTTGAGTGGATGATGTTTGTTGAAATACCAGTGATGGTATTTTTTAGATATAATATTTAGGGAGGAAGCATTTGGTCTGAATGCATATGCAATGATAAGGTTAGTACATAGTCCTTACCCAAGCAAACACAAGCAAAACCCTAAGTGCACAAAATAAGACCCCCATTTTAGAAGATTATAGAGGGACATCACATTTGGAGGAAGGAATGATTTTTGTGTCAATTATTTATTGAAGTAAATAGAGAAAGGATAAGATCTGGTAATGATGTATGAGGAGAGATAGCACTTTGTGAAGGCAAATAGGGTTAAAACATGTACATGATCTATACCCTGTTTGGACACAGTTAGTCTATGAGAAAGAAGTGTTTGGGCCTGAAGAAGAGAATGGGTAAGGTGTTGATGAAGTGTTGGTAGTTAGGAAGGTGAATAAGGTGCGAAACAAACTTCCTATAACCCTTGGAGTTCCCTTAAAGGTAAATAGACTGTCAAACTCTTATACAACTAGACAAATATGCACAAAACTATGTATGTTGGTCAATATAGTCTCAAATAGGGTTGAGTGAAGTGAATAAACCATTTGGGAAGGTGTGTTGGGTGTAGATAGACTTGGGAAAGGTATTTGTTCCTTTGAAAATGTTTCAAAACTCAATAAAGTGAATTATTTAGCCTCTCGGCCTATGTAGAAGACCACCTAAGGTTTCAAAACAAAAAAACCTATAACTTGCATTATAACCAATGGAATTCCATGAGATTTCATAATATGACATGTTTTGATTTATGATAAAGGATTAAAGTGGTTTGGAAAAATTACAGTATGGATTTGGTGAGTGTGTCATGAATGGAGGGCTAAAAAGGCCTAATTTGACAAGGCTTGTGAAGGAAAGGATATCTACAAGGAGAGTTGAGTGATGAAATTTGGTGGAAGACTATAAAGATATAGAGGGTGGTTATAAATGGTTATAAATATTCATAATAGTTCCTAATTTTATCAAATAAAGAGGAATTGCACAAAAAAAGGCTACAAGCTTATGGTTGTCATTATGAGCCTTGTATGTGAAATTGAATGTTGAAGTGTGTTTAAAAAATTGAAAGGGGTTAAGGTAGGTGAGATATTATTATAAAATATCACCCATGAAATAATATTGAGCCTTGGAACCATTAAAAAGTTTTGGTACTTGAGACCTAAGAGGATTGCCTAGTGAGAAGCTAGTGAAAGAGTGAGAGGAAGTTTGTGAAAAGAATGAATGTCACGAGTCAGAGAATGAATATGAATGTCATGATAAAGGTATAATTAAATCAATAAGAGACTAAAAATGTACAAGAAACATGAATTAGTTAAGGAGGTTATTAAGCATAGTGATCAAAAGAGAATAGATTGGTGATACAAGATTCAAGTATAAGTCAAAACATTGAATGAGATCTCTACCAAGACAAAATCCAGGAGTGGATGTTTTGGAGACTTATTCCATATACCTCTAAATTATTTTTACATTAAATTAAATCCAAATTAAAAAAAACAAAAAACATTTCACAATCATATATATATTTATTATTTTTCAAATCTGAAAAATAAAGATCAAATAGAAAAGTATTTGCTTATAATGTTAAATTGTTAAAAGCAAAGTTGGATGGTGAAATTTTATTTAGTGTATAAAAAAGGAGTGGTCAAGAGTTAAAAACCTCCAAAGCATTCCTTTCGGTCACATTTCATTTTTCACATTCATCATTTTTCACATTGTATTGCAACATTTTTTTTCGATTATATGCTATTTTGAGTGAAGGTGTTCATGTGACTAGTCAATTTATAGATTTTTGGATGTTTTGAACACATTGGAATGGTTAATTTAGTAATTTTATGTGTCTTTATATGATTTTCTCAATAAATGATATATAAAGGCAAATTTTCTATGGAAACTGACACCTTCAAGATGAATTTTTTTATAATGTCACCTCATGCTTTGTTCTCAATAATATCATCCTTTATGGGTCTATCAGGTTCCTTGTAATTGATAAAACATAAGTGTCATACTGGAGGTTGGAGGATCCATTGGAGGATAGAGGACTATTATCCTTCTCTAGTTAACTATTAGCTTAGAGTTTGGGTTCAATGCTTGAATAGAAATTTTGGTAATAGTAGTTTGCTTATTTCAGTCCCAAATTTGGATTTTTATCCATGATATTCACAACATGGAGTAGACATGATTGTTTGATTTTATTTCTCTTGATGCACATATTCTCACCTCTCACCTGATAGGGGGAGAAGATATAATATTTGGTTGGTCTTTGATCAGTCATCGATGATAGTATGAGTTGACAGAGGTTGCTATCACCTTCAATTTTGAGCAAAGGTCTTGAGTGTTTGTTGGAAATCAAGGAGATGTGCTATACAAAGTATGGTTTAGTCACTTTGATGGGATTATAGGTGGGGTCTTATGTGTATTGATGTAGTTGGACAGGCCTTGATCATGTTCTACTATAGTATGGTACAATGATCACAAGGAATGAGCAGGCCTTGATTATGTTTATCAACCTTTTATGCCACAATTTGCAAGGTTGGCTTTTGTATGGAGAGACATTAGTTTTGGTTAGTACTAGAATGTATAGTACACCAATTGTAGTTGATTCAAATTTTTTTTGATGACTTTAGAGTTATTACTCCAGTTCTTTCATCTTATATACCCCTTTGGATCAAGTGGGACTTTGTTGGATTATTTATGATCCAAAGTTATTAGTTTAGTTTATTTTATGTTTTGTATGTGAGAGTTGGTTCATAGGAATTGGTTGCATCCTATAACCATCTCTAAAATATTTAAGGCTTTTACCCTCCTTGTAAATAATCAACCCATAATAATACAAGATAATTTTTTTGTCAAATACTTTAGTTGCAATGTAATTTATATTATTCCTCCACTACTCCTGGTGCTGTCATAAACAAGAGGTGGATTTCATAGACTCTGTAAGTCTACTTAATTTTAGATTAATATCTAAGACTATACCATTTTTTTATGTAAGACAATATAATGCGACTGTATAATTCCTATAAGTGATAAAGTTATTGTGGTTCTTATTTGTCTGCCCCTTATAATTTATCTTACTATTGTAATTTCATATATAGTTTGTGTCTTGTTCCTTGCATTTTATATTCTTTGTTGTGTCTATTTCCATTCTTACATACTGATATCATTGTGTTCATATAGATAGGATATCCATACTTCATAACGGTGTATCACCATTTTTAATTTTATGCCTCTTTCTAACTCTTTTCCCTCTAAGATTTGATTTGATGCATTTAGCTTAGGTATATTAGCACCAGATTAGGAAGCATAACCAACAAGTAAATTTCAATCAAACATTTCAGACCATTAACACTTACATAGTAAAATCATTTTAAGCATTCCCATTTGTCACATAGAGATACTTTTACATACATCTTGTTTCTTTCTGATTACTTACATAAGGTATATATATCTTAATTGTGTACATGGATCTATTCATGTTTTTTTGCATATTACTACATTAGATGAGTATATTTTATATCATGTCATAAACATTATATACCTTATCATCCTTAATTCTATAATTATGATTTAGGCCTCTTTCTTAAGCTTGATTACATTCTTCTATTTTTTATATTTCACTTGGCACTTACCTTTTATTTGTATTGACATTATTATAGCCACTTGTTTAATGTTGTTTGCTATGTTTCACTGGCCATGACCATTTGATCATTGATCCCATTCTTGGTACTTATGCTATCCTTCCTAATGATGACAACATATTTATCGGGACCTTTTGTCATAACATGCATTGACTTTTGAAGGAAGTCATAGGTTTCTTATAACGTTCCTATTCTCATTCTTCCAGTTTGTGAGCCTTGATCCTTTTATTTCATGTGCAACCTTGTGCCTTTTTGTATTATTTTTAAATTTTCTTCCATGCATATAATTGAAAAATAACATTGTTTCATACACAATCATACCCATTTACATATGGTGGCATAATACCTAATCATTATCTCTATCGATTGCACCTATATACACATCTTTGCCTATGGGGACATTGTATCCACTCATATTTCTTATTGAAATATTATGAGCCCCTTTGAGCATAAATTTAGCATAATATACCCATGGGGGGAAAGACACATGTATTTTATCCTACACTTCTATAGATAATATTGATATCAAATTAGTATTCCTTATTACCCGCATACATTTCCTTACTACATTAGATGGGATTTCACATCCTTAACACTATTTACAAATTAACATAACTTATTTTTCATACACATTATTCACTTGATTATATATTTTATTGGTGTACATTACACATGTTTTCCTATGTGGGTATTTTACCCACACATGCTTTCTGTTGAAATCCCTTATATACGTTGGCATTGTATGGTTCCAAATTTAGATTATATATATTATACGTACATTGACATGTGATTGGTTAGAACCAATTGCTCATGTATTGCCATATCTTGTTATCTTTGAGCAGTTTTACATTGGAGAGTATGAAATATTCCTTGTGTACTTCATTATCTTTACCTTAAGATTCACTTCATATTTAGCCTTGTCATGAAGTCAACTATATCATACGGTCATGACATTTTTATTTTATCTTATATTTGGGACTTATATTACATATTCGACTTACACTATTACAATGATAGATCATGACACTTAGTACAATATTCATGAAACTTATTAAAATATGTTTATCATGCTTGATTTACTAATAAATCATATATTTCCCATCAATTTATCAAAACATATCAATATTGGAAAAATTTAAAATGTAAAAATATTGGCAAAGTTTAAAATTTAAAAACATTGGAAAAAATAAAAAATTTAAAAACATAAAAAATATAAAATACTCAAAAACATTACTTTGTACATGTTATATGTTTACTTGTGTTAGAGGTTTTCATTATCTATGGTTTACACATATGCTTTCATGTTATTTTCTTAAGTGGATGCAAACAAATTCACAAGCTATATGATATTATATTTAGAGACATGTATACACATCTTAGAGGGGAAATTTCATAGGAAATATGTCCCATCTTGGGGAAATTTCTATTTTAAATTTTTTTTGCATGGTATTGTCTATCTTTGTTTTTTGTTTATCATATTGAGCTAGATTACATTGATTATTGCATCTCTTACTAATATTTATATCTTATATCACATAGGTATTCTATATTTTGATTGCTAATATTGACTATTTTGTATTAATAATTACTTGCATGTGCACTTGTTTTCTTGTGTGTTCATCTTTATTCATAGAGGATACTCTTTTAATCACGTCTTGTCTGTCATCTCACTAGATTGAATTTTCATTAACTTGGGTGTGGTTATTAACATTGTGTGGTCCTAACTTGAGTGTACTTTATTTATATAGTATGACTTTTACCATGAATTATATCATGTTTATCTATATTAAGGTATATTGTGTGATGACTACATTGCCATGGTTTCTAGCATGCATCAGGCATGCTACTTATATGTGTTCTCATCACTTTATCTAGCCCAACTAGGGATATGCTTATGATATTTGGAGGCATAATACTTGTTTTCCATTTTGATTTTATAAAGGGGTCATCATATGCTATTGTGTTGTGTTTGATATGCTACTATATTTCCTACGCTAGATTGCATTTTACATGATTCTATGGAGCATATTTAGATAGTAATTCAAACTTCAAAATATGCTTTTTTTTTCAAAAAAAAAAATGATGGTGGAAAAATTCAAAATACATATGTTTTTAGAAGATTTTATTATGATTAAGATAAATTATTTACCTTAACATATGAATCATATAACCATTCTTGTTTGAGATGAGTATGTGCAACACATAGTCCTCATCCCTCACCTCAAAAGGGGGGCATTTATCAAGGACTTCTCAAATCCAATAAACTAAGAAAAATTATCTACTTATTTGATCAAGAAGTGGCTTGGGTGATGGTGACTCCTAGAAAAAAAAATTCTATGTTTCAACACCTATCAAAAAATTAGTTTGGTGTTAATGATGCAGGAGCGTCCAAGAGATATAAGCAATCTTGCATCAACCAAAAATAATAGTTATGTGTTTGTATGGTTTCGTTATTTTTTTATGGTTTTGGCAAGGTAAATATGATCCAATGGGAAGCATAAATATTATAACATTTATATAACATCAAGCACATAATAAAATAATTAGTTTCAAGAAGCTACATGGTTTCAATTAAGTTGGTTATGTTTCTTAACCATCGATACAATCAAAGAAGTCATTGCATGTGTCAATGGGTTAAAACAAATAGGTTTTATGAAAAAAGAAAAATAAAATAAAGAACTTACCTAAACCCAAATTTTATTGCATATTTGTATTCCTCATGAAATTTTATGCAATTTAAAAAAAAAATCATCTCAATCCAACTTTGTATGCAAAAGTTATGGCCTTCAGAAGTTGGTGAATTTTAAGTGACAAAACCATCTATTTACATTGAGAAATGGTTTTAAAAGCTTTTAAAACCACCTCGATGGAAAACCACTTTTATGCATATAAAGATGGTTTTACAACCCCTATGGAAATTTCAAAACCACTAAACTACATAAAGTAGTGGTTTTACTTTTTTGGAATGCAAAAATAAATTACCAACCTAAAACAATGAATAAACAGAGCTTGAGAGTTTAGAAGATGATAAGGAAGGTGAAGAGATGCTCCTAAATTTAGAGAAACGTTAAAAAAGATATGAAATTTAAAGGTAAATGGATAAGAAGAGTGACAAAACAGGGAAGTTCCAAGGAGGTTGGAAAGAAAGAGAGATAGTTTTGAGGGGTTGAGTCTTCCAATAACATATCAGAGGGATGTTTCAAGTCCAGAAGGGATTATATGAAATTTTATGGCATATCCATGTAATATAATAAGCCATTAGAGGAAATTTTATGTGGGTGAGTGAGTGAGAGTGTGCATTCAATTATTTGTAACCTTTTTTTGAATTCAATGAAGAAGGTGTTTTGAAGTGTGTCAAGCCCAAGAGTGTGATTAAGTGTGTCAATTAAAGCAACACAAAATTGAATGTTTAACTTAATTGGCTACCTTTTTTATGACTACATAAATTGGTATCAGAGTAAGATCTTTGTTTTTTGGGTTGAGTGTGTGAGGCTCTTGGATGAATCAATTACAATCTATAAAAGAGAATTTGCTTGAGTTAGTTGCAAGTTGTGAAAAAAAATCTGCATATGAGAGACGATAAGTTTTTTTTAGGTGTGAGAGAAGTCATCCAAGTGTATATGAATTGTAAGAGGATATTGTCTAAGTTTAATTTAGGTTGTGAAAGACAATCATGCTTATAGATGAGATATTGCACATAAATAAGGAAGAACACTAAAGGTAGAAGACTTGATAAAGATGTTGAAGAAAGTACAAGTGAAATTAGATATGATGGATGATGCACAAAGTGAATATGTTGTAGATATGAGAAAATATTATGACTAATAAATGTTGGAGATGTTGATATGCCTAAAAGCAAAGTTGGATGTCTTGGAGAGAGGACAATCTAGAAAAGAAAAGAGACCAATAAAAGTCAATGTGAAGGAAAGAGGTAATCCCACTAGAAATATACTTTGATTGTGTGGTAAAGAAAACCCAAAGAATCTCTTAAAATGGATAGTAGAGTTAGAAATGTACCTTGAAGATAAGTTTATTAAATACCCCATGAGAGGATAAATGTTACAAGTAATAAATTATGTGGAGTTGTATTTTAGTATTGGAGAATTATCCAACATAGGAGACAAGAAAAAAGAAAGAATATGGTAAGGAGTTGGGAACATATGGTTTCCAAATTGATGGGTCATGTTGTGCACCCAAGAATGCAATTAGAGTGGTTGAAGAATCTTCATGTATTGAGGATTGAGAGAGAAGATATGAAGAATAATATTTCCATGAAAGTAAATATGAGAGGGAATTTGCCATGTGATAAGCTCAATTCTACTTTGAGAAGTAGCAAGAATAAGGATATGAATGAGGAGAATAAGGTTGTATTAAAAGACAACAAGATAGTGATATTTATATGTGAGAATCCCAAATCTGATTTCAGAAATAACAAGGAGGAATAAAGTTGTGAGAAGCACTTAGAGGAAGGAATCCTCATGGAAGATGATATGAATACGATAGTTGTTGAACTAGAAGAAGGAGACCCATTATTTGATGATGGAAAGGAGTTTGTGGTATCCCATGTGTGGGAAGAGTCAAAATTGGCCTTGATTAATGAATGAAATGCATTTTCATTTTCTATTTTTAGAAGGAATAATGTTTGAGGAAACCCAAGGAAATTTATATGTTTCCTTGAAGGAAACAATGTAGGTGAATGAATAAGGTAGCCACGAGGAGTTGTAGGTTTCCATGAAGGAAGCAATGGATATGGTTGAAGTGAAAGCAATTGAAAATGAGGAGATTATGGTTGAAAACCATCCATGTGAAGGAGAATAAAATATAAATAATAATGATGAAATGAAAACCATGGAGGTTGTTGAGAATGGACCTTTGGAGGTCCATCATGTGATTGGAAGCCATGAGAAGAATGATAACAATGGAGAAGAGTTGGAAAACATGTATATGAGGCATGATGAAGAGGTTGAAGTCATTTTCATGGGAAATATTTTTTCTATTAATGTGTGATGTAAGAATAAAAAATGTATCCAATTAATGTCATCATTCAATTCCATGTTGCTTGAATAATCACTCTCCCATGGCCACACTTAAGCACACTATTAAACTTGACATATCTCAACACAATAACTTTATTGAATTCAAAAAAATGTTACAAAGAACTAGATACACACTCTCACTCACCCATCCACACACACTTTCCTCTATTGGATTATTAAATTACATGGATATGACATAAGTTTTCATATAGTTACTTTTGGACTTGAAACATTATGTTCTTGGAGGACTCAGCCCCTCAAAACTATCTCTCTTTCTTGCCAATCCCCTTGGAGATTCCCCACTCTATCACTCTTATTGGCCCTTTCCATTGAAATTTTATATATTAACTGACATCATCTAACTTAAAGAGTGTTTATTCACCTTAATTATCCTCTTATAAATGCTCAAGATTTATTTGTTCATCATTCTGGGCCGTTACTTTATTTTTACATTCTAAATGGGCAAAACTGATTCTTTATGTAGTCTGAAAGTTTCAAAATGATCAAGAAAATTTAATAACTTCCCCTGTATGTAAAATGATGGTTATAAAAATTTTGGGTTATTTTTAAAGTTTGAAAAACCACTACTCAATGCAGACCAATAGTTTCATCACTGTGAAAATATATCAACTTTCAGAGTCCATAACTTTTGCATACAAACTCAGAATGAGATGATTTTTATTTGAATTGAATATATTTTCAATAAAAATATAAAAATATAATCAATTTAAGTTTTATGGAAGCTATTTATTTTATTTTTTCCTTTGCCCCATAACCTATCCATTTTATCCCTTCAATGCACGTAGTGACTTTTTGGATTATACCAATGGTTGAAAAACTCAATCAAATTACTTAGAACCATGTATATTTTTTAAATTAATTATTTTATGATGTGATTAATTATATAGAAATGTTATATTACCAATTAATCCCATTGGATCATCATCACCATATAAAAACAATAAACAAACCAATGAAATCATATGAACACACAACTACTATTTTTGGTTGATGCAATGTTACATATATGCCTTGGATGCTTTTGTGTCAGACACTCAAGATATTTAAAATGTGATATCCTTCTCACATGGATGGAATAAGTGGTAAATCCACTCTTTTGACCATGGATCTTGATGTCCATGGCGTTTGCTTCCAACACACCAAATACTTCAATTGATTGTCATTATTTTTATGTCATTTTTAACTTCCTCTTTTTGGATTCAAATATGACCTCTTCTTATTATCTTTGTTTACTAATTTTTTGGGATTACACCTAACACAATCCATCTTCCTATGCTAAAGGATTATATTCTTCTCTCTCCATCTTCTTATGGGCTTAAACCCACCTTCATTTGATCACCTCCACCAAGATGGTTCTTCTTACATCATACTTTATCTTGTGGGCTTATACTCACTACCATCATCCATCCACCTTCACTAAGAATCTTATTGGATTTGTTCATTTATTATCCAACCCATTGTTAGATCCTTCCAAATTCCATTATTTTCTATTTGAAACTCATCATATCTCATGGCTGAAATCTCTTCTCTTGCTACCATCATATTTATTGTGATTTTTTCATTTATAAGAGTTTTAGAAGACTCTTCTTCTTCCTTCGCTTATTAAAAACATGTGAACACAAGTGGATCACTCTCTTTACCTTGGAAGGCCTTTTTGAATGCCTAATTTCTCTTCACATCTACACTTACAACATCATACTCTTCATCACATGCTTGGGCTGATAACAAACTTAGATGTTCTATCTCATCTTTATCTTATTTCATTCTCTTCCTCTTTATATTAGCTCTAGGTTGATTGTTATCTCCTTCCTTCACCATTTCCATGCCATGTGAAAATATATTTGCACTCTCCTTGTCCATATGAGAATAATGCATACATTGATTTGTAAGAGTATGTTCTCCAATACCTATGTGGGATGCTCCCACATATTCAACATCACTTTTATCCTTCATTCCTCTTAGTATAAATATGTCCACCATCTCTATATCCTTTCTTGCCTCTATGCCACATGAGTGACATTATTCTTTTATCCTCATCCAAATAATATTTGGATCAACCTCTATCACCAAGTTCTTAACATTTCCATTCACCATTCCAATTTCTATCCATATATGAAGCTGGATTTTTTATGCATATCCTTCTCTATCAACCAATGTCCTATTGATAAGGTCTTCTTCTTATTTCCAATCTATTTCACTTGATTTTTTTAGAGTCTTATCTCCCATACCTATGTGGGATGCTCCCACATATTCAACATCACTTTTATCCTTCATTCCTCTTAGTATAAATATGTCCACCATCTCTATATCCTTTCTTGCCTCTATCCCACATGAGTGACATTATTCATTTATCCTCATCCAAATAATATTTGGATCAACCTCTATCACCAAGTTCTTAACATTTCCATTCACCATTCCAATTTCTATCCATATATCAAGATGGAGTTTTGATGCATATCCTTTTGTCTCAACTAATGTCCTATTGATAAGGTCTTCTTCTTATTGCCAATCTATTTCACTTGATTTTTTTAGAGTCTTATCTCCCACCTCTAGTTGATACAAATGGAATCCGTCTTGTATATGCTCTTGAGGACACTCTTACACCCACACTTTCCCACTCTCTTGTTTCTCTATGATGACTTGAATACAATCTTATACTGTTGGTATATCCTTACCACTATCCTCTTATTCCACTTATTCACTTTGCTTCTCATACATATGAGCATGCTAGACTGAACCATGATTTTTATTCTTCTTTTCCATATTCTCCATTGTTGTACTTACAAATTGAATAAACACATTAATGCAAGGACATAAAGGGTAACTAATTAAAGCTAACCTTTAATTATGTGTTGCTTATATAATCACTCTCCAATAGACAGATTTAAACACACTCTTGGACTTGGCACACTTCAAAACACCATCTTCATTGAATTTAAAAACAAGTTACAAAGAATGTAAAGCACACTCTCACTCACTCACCCGCACACACTTACTTATACCAGCTTTTTACATGGAGATGACATAAATTTTCATACCATCACTTATGGAGTTGAAACATACCTATTATATGTTCATGGAGGAATCAAACCCTCAAAACTATCTCTATTTATTACCAACCCCATTAGAGATTCCCCATTATATCACTCTTCTTGGCTTTTTCCTTTGTAATTTCATATATTTTATGAAATTATTTGACTTTAGGAGTATCTCTTCACCTTCCTTAGCCTCTTAGAAATGCTCAAGGTTCATCTATTCATCATTTTAGGTTGATAATTTATTTTTGGATTTCAAACAGGTGAAGCCATCACTTTATGCAAATCGATGATTGTAAAACCAGTGGGACAATTTTAAAAGCTTATGAAACTACCACTCAATGTAGACTAACAATTTTATCATTGTGAAAACTCTTAACTTTCAAAGGCTATAACTTTTGCATATGAACTTGAATTGAGATGATATTTTTAATTTGCATAGTTTTTCAATAATAATACCAATATTCAATAAAATTTAGGTTAGTGAAGTTATTAATGCTCATTTTGCATTTTCCCCACAACCTATCCATTTCAGTCTTTCAATGCACATAGTGACTTCCTGGATTGTTCCAATGGTTATGAAATTCAACCAACTTACTTGGAACCATGTCACTTCTTAAAACTAATTTTTTAATGATGTGATTGATGCAATACAAATTTTAGAGCACCTATGCTTCCCATTGGATCATATTCACCATGCCCAAACAACAAACCAATGAAATTACACAAACACACAATTACTATTTTTGGTTGATGAAATATTTTCTATATGACTTGGATGCTCTTGCATTAGCTGAGGACTTCAAAAGAAGTGTTGGATATATTTAAACTCCTATAAAAAATCTTATTGGTGGAAATTTTGGGGTAATACCAATAAGATGTATTCATTCTTATAGTCTCTTTTCAAATTCAAATTCAAAATTTTTAAAATAAAAAACATATCATGAAAATTTAACTACTTGTAGCATGTGGAATTTATTTTAGGTACATCAACTAAATGTTGTGGATGGATGTTTAGCTAGAGTGTGCACAAAAATCCATTTATTCTTCTCTATGTAAGTGAAGGTGCATGTTTCAATTATTTATTTTTAATAGTTTGACACACACATGCATCTCACACACATACCCATTTTGAACATACCCATGTCAAAGTGGGGGCATTATGTAGACACTTAAATTTGGCACAAGACATGTATTCCTAATATCTTATCCCTAATTTACCATATTATATATACTTGTACATTTTATCATGTTTCTAGGATAATCTTGACCCTACACATGTCTACATTTTGTCTATTAAGACTAAAAAACACCTCGACACTTATTAAAAAGGTATTTTATAACAAATTTAGACTATTACTCACTTACTCACTAGACTTGCCTAAAAAATAGAACCTAACTCATCTCTAAGACATACCCACACACTATATGGGTCCATCTTAGATAAACCTATGCTCCGTACAAATTTTCACCTTAATATTTGTGGGCTCATTTGTAATTAACCATTTATTATGCACCTTTAACTTCATCTTTCTACATTTAGAAAGTCAGATAGTGTGCATAAGTTATATTAGATCAACCTATATATAAGGTCTTATCAAACCACTTAAATAGGAAAAAATAACATCACAAATATCCACACATAGAGGAATACTTCAATAAAAGTCACATCAAAGGTCAAACCTAGAGCCAAGCATCAAATCCTTCACACTTGAGATATTGTCATTCTATCTTGGTCTCTCGTCATTTTATTTGAGTTAGAGGATGATATTATAATTCAATAGTTACATTATCAATTCTAGGGAAGAGGAGGTTTAAAACCATCACTCATTGTATTTCAACCACACACTCACGAAACTATGTGGAGGTGTGATTCTAAACATACGAGATACATATTTTATAATTTTGCCTCGATAGTTTTGTAGCTCAATTATTTTTTTGTTTTTGGAGTGTTAAGCTAGGTCAAGGAGGAGATTAATATATTATATTTTTTTCTTGATGAATATACAAAGCAAAGGCACTGGTGTAATAGGAAGGAAAAACACACAAGTGACATAGAATTCAACTTATGAAACCCTAGTAGGACTAACAAGACCATAAGAAGATGGTCATGATTGAATGATACTTTCATGATTGAGTTTTTAGAGGATGAACCCAAACAATGCATGGGTATGTACATGAGAGGTGTACAATTCTCAATTTTTAGGAGGAGGTTACTCATAGTTACCACAATAAGCTTATAAGGTCATATTTCCATAACAACAAACATATGTGTTATCCTTTTGTCAATTACATTTCATAGTTTAGTTTCATTATGGCACTTGGACTTGTTTCTCTCTATATCCTAATCAATATATCTAAATTATGTAATTTTATTCATGTATACTTATATATATTTAATTTCAACTAGTTTATTAATTATTTCATATAAAACCACAATTAAAGAAAATAATAGCCAGTGAATACATCCATAAATGAGACCATGTCATATCTAAAAATATAATAAATGATCATATCAATATTGGGTAATAGGAAATAATCTTAGGACATGTTTTTTTTACCTCTGTAAAGTCCATACAAATCCTAGTCCTTATTAATGTAGGTTTTTTTATTCCATTTAATGGTTTTTCCCTACACATGTTTAGTTAGCTTGCTCAAGTATCTTTTAGATCATTGTGAAAGATAATCTCACATTCATGAGGATGTGAGGATATATTTATATTTTACCTATATAATGTACATTCCTAAAGCTTTAATGGCCAAAAAATACTAATTTTGTTAATACCGATATTGTAATCTTTCAATTGTTGAGTAATTACTTATTTTGGCTCATGTTTGATTTTACTACTATATATAGGTAATTTCATTGTGCATTCGATCCTATCCAGATCAACCTTCGATTGTGGCTCACTTAGACATGGTATCATAGCTTTTATGGCAAATGGATTCTATTGTTTTTATTATGAAATATTGAGTTTTAGTTTGCATGTCAAATATCTAACATTCATTGACCTAGTGTACTAAAGATTCACCATTTCTGAGATTTTACTCTTATTTTGGGGTTCTCTACTGATTTAGATTCAAAAAAAATAACAAGAGAAAGCATATCCTACTGTTCATATTTCATCTGATAGGTTTTCATATAAAACATATAACACCATCAGATTTAGGTGTTAAAAACCTAGGATTAATAGTAAACATGACCTAGTTTTGTGACACAAAATTTCAACCATTTTGGAGGGTTTTGGGAGTTTTTCATTAATTTTATGAAAATATGTATAGTTAGGTTCTCCAAGGGAAAATAATTTTTTGGGTTTTTAAAGATAGTATGTTTTTGGTAGTTTTTTTAGAGTCGTACCAGTTCAAGTGTTTTTGTGGTAGGCATATTTTTAATCCTTGTTTGTACTTGGCAGAAGTTTTGATTGCATCATCAGTCCAAAACTCTAACATCAGGCTTTTCAACTCCATGTGGAACCCTTATCCCCAACATCAAACTTGTTGACTACATTGATAGGCAAAAATACTAACATCATAACTTTAGGCTACATTTGTAGTCCAAAACGCTGACATCAAAGTTTCAAGTTGCATCTACAACCAAAAGTTTGACATCAGACTCTTGGACTACATCGACAATCCAAAGTTTTGACTATTAGAACTAGTGACTGCTCCTCACCCTTAACCCCTAGTCATATGAGAATTTAATCCCTTGGTCACAACCAACCTAATGGGGCTTAAATTTTTAATGAAAAGTTAAGCCAAAAAGTTTATATTTTGCAAGGTGATTTTTTTTTTAAGATTTCAAACTCACACAATTTTCAGCTTATAACTCCTTTTCAGACATTTTTTTTGAAAGTGTGAGTTTTTTTGATTTATACACATTGATCTTTTATAGTTTCAAGCGATTTGTATTTATAATTCTCTTTGCATGCTTGTGTTGATTATATATACATGATGATTGTATACACACTTTAATGTGTTTATTGTGTATGCAGTAAAATATAAAGTGATAATCTATGAAATATCAGGTGGAATTTGGTGGCTATTGCTTATATTTATCACTTGGATTCATTTTCAATTGAGTTTGATGTCTATCACATTGAGCATGCATGGTTACTTGTGTTCATGTTGACTGACTTCTTTATGATTGGGAGATACTAGATGAGGATAGTTGATTCTACTGTAGTGGTTCTTATAAGAAAGAACAATAATGCTTCATGGCAGATGCACATGGAACACTTGATCATGGAACATTACCTTATTCCATTTTTATATGAATAGATTCTTGTTAACACTAACCCTTATCAATACAATGAAACATGCATCAATAAGTGACCATAGACACAGTCACAAGAGTTGGCCTAGTCATTAATTTTGGTGACTATTGCACATATTGTTTACATGGATACATTTTTTACTAAGTCCAATTTCCATCACATTGAGCATGCATGGTTACTTTTGGTCACTCACTTATCTCCAATTAACAGGTACCAGCTGAGGATAACTAATTCTACTCTAGTGGTTTTTATTAGAAAGAACAATTATGCTTCATGGTGGATGTACATAGAATGCTTGCTCATGGAACATGACCTCATTCCATTTCTATATGGACATATTCTTATTTCCACTAACCCTTATCAATACAATGATTTGGCCAACTCTTACTATTGTGTCTATGGTCACTTATTTATGCACGTTTCATGGGATATGCACCACCATGTGGAGCACACAGAGTGTCCCTCCACTATTTGGATCACTCTTCAAACTCTTTTCGGAGATCCTACTAATATTTTTATCACTCCTCCTCATCTTTATATATTCTCTTCGAAGACTATTTTAATGTTTCCTCTTACTTATATTTATTTTGATGACACATTACTAATGGATAGTGCTCTTCCTTATATCAAACCACCACTAGTGGATGAGTATTTACAAGACATTGGTTGTCCTATTTCAAATTCGACATCTATTCCTATTTAAGATATTTCTCTTCTAGAGCCATCACATATTTTTTCTTCAGAGGATCATCTTGTCTTCATGGACATTATGAGTACACATATTGAGATCATCTTTGATGACTCATCTCTTCTTGTGGATACTTAGTCTATGGATCATGTGATTCATTTGTAGTCTCTTCTTTAGTTTTGAGAGTTATTGAGTCGTGCTCCACATTTCACATGGTTCTTATTTTAGCAAATGTTCTATGCATTTCTTCTGATAGGTTCACTTCAGTGGTATTACATTCAGTTCTTATGCATGATCTTTCGAAACCTATGCCACACTTTATTTTAAGATCATACTTAGAGATATTTGTACTGTTGACTTCATCTTCCATTATGGAATGGGTATAATTTCAATACACACATCATGCTCTTCCTTTGTCAAAGGGAAGAAACATTGTTTGATGCAAATGTAGCTTCTTTAGTCTTCAGGAAAAGGATCTCATCATCGACCTTGGTAATTTTGTGAGCTCTATTGTAGATATCCTAAAAAATTTATATGAAAACTTATTAGTTATCTATTTTTCTATTTACTTGGGTACCTCATCAAGCCTTGTGATTGGATCCAATACTTCTACCCACTTACGCTACGATTAAGGGCGGTGTTAGTGTAGGTTTTTATTCCATTTAATATTTTTCACTAAACATATTTAGTTAGCTTGCTTAGGTGTTTTTTAGGTCATTTTGAAAGATAATCCCACATTCATGAGGATGTGAGGACATGTTTATCTTTCACCTATGTAATGTACCTTCCTATAGTTTTTATGGCCAATGAATACTAATGTTGCTAATATAAATATTGAAATATTTCAATTGTTTAGTAATTGTTTCTCCTGGCTCATGTTTAATTTTTCAAATACACACAAGTATTTTCATTATACATTAAAAAATATTTAGATCGATCCTCAATTGTGTCCCACTCTGATAGTGCCCCTATTTAGTTTAACAACCCTAAAAAATGTTAGAAATCCATAGTGAACAATCAATAGGTGATATGAAACTAAAATCTTTTTTTTTTTTTTTTTTTTGTCTTTTGTTTAAATAGCTTGTTATCATTATGTTAAACTAAATTATGAATTATTATGTATGGATCAATACCGAACAAACAACATAATACTAGGTAAATAAATTATGAAAATCATGTAATAAGTCCATATGGTCTTGTTCCTCTTTAGGAGTTATCAATGCATTCAATAATATAATATTAGGATCCTCTTAGTGACATAATTGAATTTGATTGTTACTTCATTTAATAATGTATATCAAGCCTCAACATATGGAAAAATAGGTAAATAATTAGGACTATCTAATAGAATGCTTTCATCGCTAAGTGTTGACTCACACTGCCAAAAATATGCGTGATTGTTAAAATTGAAAAGAAATTGATTATTATGATGATAAGAAGGGAAATCCTCATATAATCCTAAATCTTATTGAAGGGCTTTATTCTTAGAGAAATTTTGAAAAGTCAAAATATCATGTGAAGCTACATTGTCAATCGATTCAAGATGTACAAGTTTTAAGGTTGTGACAGTATTTACTTCTTGTTCATGAATTGTATTAGATTTCAAAAAATGAGTATTTAACTATTTATTCTTGATAACACTATCATGATTATGCGTATTGAAATACATGTGATCACTTGTAAGGGTACCTCTCCAACTTGAAAATCCTCACTATGTCCAAGACTTGTTTGAAATTGATAAATAGTTGGAGATAAGCTTTTTCATACATTTCTTATGTTTTCCTAAACCTTGATCTTTGTAATCCATTTTTTCTATACATTTTAATTCAAATCCATATTTTTCTAATCTAATTTGAACTAGACTATGAGGTTGTTTTGGATTTATAATATTGAAACAAGTGTCTATTAGAGGCTCTTTACCTTTATCATTATAAGACAATGTATCACTAGGCATAAATGATTAAATATTATTTTATAGTCTTGAGAGATACAAATATATAATTGACCAATGCCAAAGGTATGTATGTCATATTTATATTCCCCATGACTGATAGGAGTAAAGTTAAACTTGGAAAATTGTTCATATGTACTATCATTTTGGTTTCCACTATCCTCAATTATTACTTTCACCCACTTCATATATATTAGATTATTATTTTGGAATGAATTATTTAGGTGACACAATACATGGATGCATTGAATTGAGATGCAAAATGACTATTTATGTGGATTCTACCATCTTGTCAAAATGGAAAGGAACATCACACACAAGATAAGTATGTATGAATCCCTCATAAATAAATTTTAAATATCTATGTGACATAGAGAGAACCACCTCATAACATAAATCCATGACCTACCAGGTAAAATCTTATAGCTCCCATTATTAAATATCACTTGATATTTTGTAGTTATAGTTTTTAGTCTAATAGTTATGTTTAATGTAATTATTCTTAAAGCCTTTATTTGTTGATTGCCAAAGCCTTATAAAGTCATTTGAGTTGGTGTAAGAGCTTGTCTTCAAAGTCCAAGTGCATTAAGAAAAGTCTCACTATGAATATTCAATCTTGAACCATTGTTTATAAGGACATGCTTAATCCCTTAAGTATGAATGATATATTAAATATACAAGGTTAAATGTTGGCCCATATTATCCTTGGAAGGTAAGTTCTACGGCACAAAAGAGATGAGGTTTTCACTATATATTAAGGTTTTTTAAACATAATAAAATTATACAAGTTCAATATCAAGTGGTAAAGTAGTATTAAACAATTTCTCATAAAGTATTTCCTTATACACATTAGATCTTGTAAGCAATACTAAGATTTATTTTTTGGCACAAGTATTCTTAAGTTTCCTTATTGGAATGCACTCTAAGTCTGGGAGATTGAGGAAGTTTAAGAGTGGTGTTTTGGTTAAGCCCACCTTAAAGTTGAGAGGAAAGAGGAGGGATGGAAGTATTGTGTGCTCTACTCCTATAATTTGTTACCACATCTACCTCATAATGAGGTGTTGTACGATGAGCCACATAAGATGTATCTCTAAAGGGAACTAAATAAAATTTATCGATTGTAAGGGTATTAAGATAAATTATACTTATCACATGCTTCAAACCATATGATAACATTATGTGATATATACAAGGCAAGAAACATGTAATCATTAAAAAACATTTGCATAACAACCATATCATTATGCCTAATAACACACAATAGTTAGGAACCTTCCATGTAAATACTATTATAAAATCACATGCAATATATAAATCACATCTACCCATGAGGAAAGATAAGATGAACAAGAATATAATTAATATACAAAATGAAAGATAATTTATGCTTATAAAATTTGACATGGTCTAAGCAAGGATAAGCCCTATGATAAGGCATAAAAGTATAAACAGTTGATAAAAAGCCTAAAAGAAATTAGATCTCAACAAAAACAAGCCTTATAGGGATAAAGGTAGAAAACCCTAAGGTGTAACAGTTGTAGGGGTTGGGTTCATAATTTTTTTATGTGGAGGGTGCACAAATGTTCAAAACACTACACCAACCATAATAAAATAAGACACATAAGTAAAATATGATCTAAATATAGTTAATACAAAAAATATAGTAAATACAAATCTACCTATGTTAAAAATGAAGATGAATGAAAGTACTTATAGTTATTGATAATTAATAGGAGGATTTATAAGTACATACCTAATTTTAAGCCCACTTGGATTTTAATAGAGGTTGAAAATACCATAAATAAGGTCCTATAATAGTGAAAAAGTACATCTAAAAAGCAAATAGTGATATGAGATGACAACAAGAACCATGCCCCTTTGATATTAATAGTACCAGTATTGGATCCTTCTGATAGTGACAGTCCTCCAATGGTGAGAGGTCCCTTTTGATAGTGGTTGTGTAACTATGATCACTCAAAAAATATTTTAGTAAATGATGGCCAAAAATATCACTCATATTTGTAAATTGATGCACATAAAGGTCAAAATTATTTCTCCTTTGCTTGAGATCAAATTCACACTTGATAAGGTTTTAAAAAATAAGTTTTTATTTGAGGGTCTTGTCGCAGTCAGCGCTCTACATACATTATGGTAGGTTTTGGTTTTAAGAATACCAATTAATGCTCATGCATTTCAACATTCAGTCTCATGTTTATGATACTCCCATTTCTTATCCCTATGATATGATATTCAAGATGCAACTAGGGCTTGACCTATATGTTGTTTCACTATTGAAATATCCTTCTTTGGATACAAGTACACTAAATAGGAAATTAATATTTATGATATCTAGATGTTATCCTTGATTATACAATATAGTTTCCTAAATATTTTTAAAGTGTTTTTGTATATATAAAATTATCAAATTCAAATTAGGATCTTATCAGCATGCAATCCGACCACATAAAAGTAGGAAAATTGACAATTAGACAAAATGAAACATGGTGACCATAAGGGCAAAGGGCCAATAGACCCACAACAGACATAATATTGTCAAAATGTCTAGATAGAGGTCAAACCATTATAAAAATGATCCAAAATTGGTTAAGATGTGATAACCTTGAAATAAATACCTAAATAAGCTAGATGACATCTAGGATGATCTTGAAGTAGACAAATGACATATCAATAAATGTTCAGGAATGAATAGAAGGCAATACATGGAAAAACACAAAGGAAAATGTACTAATAAGAACTTAATTTAAACCAATTATTAATATTTATGAAAACATAATAATGAAATTGTAATTTAAGTCTTGTTCCAAAATTAAGCGTTTACACTAGTACAATATTAGTTATGGGATAAAGTGCCATTTATCACTAAAGGTTTGGGGCAAGGAACCAATTTTGTGCTAATGCTTTCCCCAACCCTTTAGTATAAACTTAAAGGTTTAAGATAAATATAAAACTCAAATATATTACAAATTATAAATAATTTGTCAATTGTAACACCTGTAGACATCCAATTCCTATCACCATTGTGTTGAAATTATCAATCTTACTCGAAATTCTATGACAACGCACAATATAGGCCAAAATCACTAAAATGCACTAAATGGTTCGAGCTTGTCATATACAAGCACAGATTTAGGCTAATGTATCCCTGAATGCGGTAATGCATTTTATGTGATTGTTAGCTTTTCTTGAATCACTTTGAGTCAAAATGATGAAAATACAATTTGACGCTCTGAACCACTAAATTTTTTTAATTCGGAAGCACACGACATGTGCATGTGTTATTTCATGTACAAAATGATCTAAATGGAAAATTTGTTTGTACATAACTGATACCTTATAATTATATTCCGATCAAATTATGACTCAGTAACTTGACATTTTGATTAGTTTGATTAAATGGACAACCAATCTCCAAAGAATTACAAAAAAATTAATTAACCTCACTTAAGTAAATTAAACCAAATCAAGAGCTTAAATAGAAAATCCATGAAAGTGTTTGAAAATCTATTAATTGGAAATTCATTCTTCAATTTTGCATCATCTTGTGAGATCATCAATGGGGTGGCATCCATAAGCCATAAATAGAACAAATATCTGGTTTAAACCCTCCCATGCCTCATTAATACCCCATTATTCCAAATATTAATGGGGATATTTATGGATTGAGCCTCCAAAATTGAATTAATCCATGGCCACACATATTGATCTCAAGATGGACAGTCATGATTGATTTTGATCACTTTTGAAAATATATAAATACAAGGGTCCTCACTCATCATTTTAAGTTATTTTTGTGTAATGTTATTGTGTTGAATTTGTAATATAATAGCTTCAACCATTGGCATACATTAATCAATTTCATGAGCCTAACTCATTGGTGCATTGAGAGATAATGGAGGATAAATCCACTCATCATTGGTAAAGACTTGGAGCACCAAATCAGGAGAAAATCACATTTTTGAGCCACATTTGGAGGAGAGACGCTATTGGAAAGGTTTGATGTTGTATTCCTTCTTTCTATAGCTCTTAGTTTTCATTTGAAAAACCCCATGAGGGAATTGGATTTGTGAATTATGTTCTTTATGTTTATTTGGGTTTTACTTGACCAATGCATGATCTAACTCAATTTGGATTCCTACTCTACATTTTGGCATGCGCGGTGGGACTACACATCCCATACAAGCAAGGAGACTAATTTGTAAATCTTAGATTTGTCTTTAAAAATCAAGTTTTATCTTTATTTTTCATGTTTTTTTTGTTTTAACGATACACAGTTTACATAGAGATTGACATCGATTCATTTTGACCAACATCAATCTACTGCAAACTAGTGTCAATCACTGTGTGAAAGGTCGAACACGTAGAAAGCATGATTTATGGGTTTTTATTGAAGTTTATAGTTGTTATTATGTGTTTTATAAACTTCTATACTATCTATCTAGGTATTTTCTTATAGGATCCAAAGAGCTTTTTTATTTTTATACTTATTGTGATAAAAACTTTTTTGTGAAAACCATGTTCTATTCTTGCATTTTTATAAGAACTGACGTCAATTATTTTTGACTAGCATCGACCTTATGTGAACTGACCAACATTGGTCAAGGACTGACATTGGTCTATGTGACAAGAAAATAAAGACCCGAGAGCAAGTTTTAAAATCTTGTTTTCTCATTTATATTTGGGCTTCAAAGTAGACATAAACCCTCTAAAAATTGTAGGTCACAAGCTATACAAAGGCACAAGTTTGAAAGTGTTTTTAAGTCTTGAACTTCTCATTTGGTGCTTAAAAAGAATTTAGTGGTTTTATGCTTAGTTATTTTATGAAAGTTTTTACAAGTTTTTAACTAAGGCCAAGGGGACAAAAACTTCATAAATATTTCGCTTTGGTGCATAAAAATAAACACTCACACTTAGATTGCATACTCTTAAGAGTGTTTTGTTTTATGCTAGTTCTTTCAAATTCATTTATTTTTTCACAAAATGATTGATGTGTGTAAGCTCTCCCCCCACCCCCTTTAGGGAACTCGAGTGACCAAAAGCACTCTTTCTTTTCCTTGTTTTTTTAGTCTAAAAATTATGAAAAAAACATCATCAAGGCCCTCCCAATATGAATTGGGTGATCCAAAAATGACCTTAAAGTCTTTTCACTTTGTCATTTATTTTTATGCAACTTATATTGTGAGCAAGAGTTCATAGCCTCCTCACAAGTTCTTTAGGGAAGCGTTGATCCATGAATTCTTCTCTTAGCATCATTTTAACCCCACTTTATAGTGGGGTATACAAATTAAGGTCGATTTACTAGGATGTTTGCTTGAACAATTAAGTAAACTTTGTTAGTAAGATAATGCCTCAGACCATAGGGGCAACTTAGACATCACACTACACTGAGCAAGTAACAAATGTAGTGGTTTTGAAAGGATAAGACCTTTTCATAACAAGCTAATTGACGTGGATCTAAATGATTTGAGAATACCTTGTGTTAGCCACACTTGGGATCATCTAGAAATGCATAAAAATTTAGTTTTAGAACCCCACTTGCCATGGACAAGCTGTTGATGTAGGGCGAGTAGCCCAAAATTCTATGTCATTGTACCATCTCTTGAGAGAAGGGGGTGTAAAAACCCTACTTATTCATGCACTTTTATTTTTGGATTAACACTTAAAATCTTCTTAAGAGCATGTATATAAATGGAATTCAACTGTACGATGCAACCTTGTCAGTTTTAAGACTTTGGATGTTATACTTAGTTGTATTTTATCATTTTATTAAGTCTTTTTTTAATTCAAATTTTAAATCTCACCTTTCTAAGTTCTAGGCCAAGGTGCTTTTGGGTTCACCATTTGCACTTACTTTGAGTAACTTGGGTATAATTTCTCGTTTGGGTTTAAGGTCGTTGTATAGACTCATCATCCTTTTTTAATCATTATGGGCTTAGGTTATTTTTCATTCACTCACTCTCTAATTTATAGGACCATTCTACATCCCATTACCATGTGGTGGCATTGTGCTTCCCATTTGGTTTTAATTTTATACTTAGGAGTTCTTGTGTGTTTTCATGTCTTGTGCTTCTTGGTTCACACTGTTATCTTCCTAATCATGAAGACCTTCTAATTTTCTAGTCATAACTCATCGAAGTTGTATCTATATTTTATGGTTTTAATGCATCTTTGACCTAAGTTCATTGTGTTATCTTGCACTTTAGGTTTTAAAGCTATCATACCCTCTTCTAATTTGATAATTTCAACCCACCAAAGTTGAGTAATTTTGTAACCGTTTCTTCTAATTGTGTGGTACTATGACACTTATTTTATTATAGTCTCTTGTTACCTTATCACTTATTTGAAGAAATCAAAACACACCTTTTAATGTTTACAAAAACACATGTCACATCTTAGCAAACAAAGAAATTAATCTTCTAAGCATGACACAAAGGTATACTCATGATGGGGTCTATTATGGCCCTAGTTACGAGGAAGAACATTTTTATGATGGACATGAGCACTCCATCTTGTTTAAGGATATTGCCCTATTTGGGCCTCATTTTTAAACACCAAAACAATCCATGTTGATTTTCATACGCCAACCCCATTCTCCTCCTTCAGCTTGTGTAAACAATCAGGTTCCATAATGCTCGAAGGTTACCATTTTAGGTTATCCTCCTTTAGCTTGCATAAGCAAGCAAGCTTTGCAATGCTCAAAGGTTACCATTCTAGGCTATCCTCCTTCAGCTTGTGTGAGCAACCAAGCTCTATAACACTCAAAGATTACCATTCTAGGTTCCCTTCCTTTGGCCTGTGTGAGAAACCAAACTTTGTATTACCTAAGGGTCACTATTTTGGGCCCTCCTCCTTTGGCTTGCACTATCAACCAAAATTTGTAATGCCCAGTCATTACCATTTTAAGCCCATCACTGGTATTTATTAAACCTATTATTGAAGAATGTCACTTTTATGAGCCAATCTTGGTTGACGCCTTCTTCAATATTCTAATTTTTGGAAAGCCCATTATTGAACCACGTGCCATTGTTCATCTTATACCAACTATTCCCCACTTTATAAAATTTGTGTCGATCTTCAAGCCACAACAGATCCAACCATTACATCTTCAAGATCCATCTTTTGAGAACCAAAATGTGTTCAAAGTTGATATTTTACAACCAAGTGTAAACTAAGGTCATGATGTTTTTGTTGAAACACCTATTTTTGATGTGTCAACCTGTGATGAACACCCTTATATACTATACCTATTGTCTAGGAGTCTCACTCTGATGAGGAAATAGTTTGTTGATTCACTTCTGAATGATTATAACTACCTTTAGTCAAATCATTATCTCGACTATTGTCTTATTTTTAAAGAGCCCCATACCTTTGACAAACCTATTTTTGTGGAGTTGTATCTTAACCTTTTTCCACTCATTGAGGAATCTCACTTTGACAAGCTAGTCTCTATGGAGTTACCCCTCGAGTTGTTCCCTCTCTTTGAGGGGCTTCACCTAGACGAGCCAGTCTATGTTGAACCCTTCCTAGATGAATCTATTTTTACAAATTCCATTATGCCATCACATGCCATTACTTGTCTGATATCAAGAATTCAACTAAAAATTATTATAGAAACATCCACACTAGATGAAGATTCAGAATTAGAGTCAGGTTCTATTTTTGAACAGACATCAGATTTAGAATCAAAAGTAGAATCACTATTTGTCTCAACATTGGATTAAAAGTCCCTTGACTTGGACTCAACTTTAGAATTAGATTACAGTCATGGTTGTTACAATATTGGTTACACTTGCCTTATAGATCAATTTGAATATATTTGTGATCTTTTTATGATTTTTGAAGATGATTACTTCAACATTGACAAAAGTTTTCTTAGTATCTTCTACAAGGATTATGATGCCTTTTATCATTCCACCACCCAACATAGACATTATATTGACATTCCACCTCCCACAAGCGTCAATTGGGACTGACTGAATCACACCTTATTGAATTGCCTTCCAACTTCTTCTTGACAACTTTTTTATTCTTTGAAAATATGTTCCTTCGATCGAATGTCTCAACATGCCTTCTCAAATAGGGGAAAAATATAGACATCTAATTCATATCGCCATTGTGTTAAAATTGTCAATCTTACTCAAAATTCTGTGACAATGCACAATATGGGCCAAAATCACTAAAATGCACTAAATAATTCAAGCTTGTCATATACAAGCAAAAATTTAGGCTAATGTATCCCTGAATGGGGAAATGCATTTTATGTGATTATTAGTTTTTCTCAAATCACTTCGAGATAAAATGATGAAAATACAATTTGACACTCTGAACCACTAAATTCTTCTAATTCAGAAGCACACAACATGTCCATGTGTTATTTCATGTACACAATGATCTAAATGGGGATTTGTTTTGTACACAACTGAAACCTTCTTATAATTATATTCCAATTAAATTATGACTCAGTAACTTGACATTTCGACCAATTTGATTAAATAGACAACCAATCTCCAAAGAATTATAGAAAAAATAATTAATCTTAATCAAATTAAACCAAATCAAGAGCTTAAGTGGAAAATACATGGAAGTTATTGGAAATATATTAATTGGAAATTCATTTTTCAATTCTACATCATCTTGTGACATCATCAATGGGGTGACACCTATAAGTCATAAATAGAACAAATATTTGGTTTAAGCCCTCTCAAGCCTCATTAATGCCCCATTATTCCAAATATTAATGGAGATATTTATGGATTAATCTTCCAAAATTGAATTGATCCATGGCCACACATCTTGATCTTAAAATGGATGGTCATGGTTGATTTTGATCAGTTATTAAAATCTATAAACACAAGGGTCCTCACTCATCCTTTTAAGCTATTTTTGTGTAATGTTTTAATGTTGAATTCGCAATAGAATAGATTCAACCATTGGCATACATTGATCAATTTCATGAGCCTAATTTATTGGTGCATTGAGAGATGATGGAGGAGCAAGCCAATCATCATTGACAAAGACTTGGAGCACCAAATCAAAGGAAAATCACATTTTTAGCTACACTTGGAGGAGAGATGCTCTTGGAAAGGTTTTATGTTGTATTCCTTCAATAGCTCTTAGTTTTCATTTGTAAAACCCCATGAGGGAGTTGGCTTTGTAAGTTATGTTCTTTATGTTTATTTGGGTTTTACTTGACTAATGTATGATCTAACTCACTTTGGATTTTTACTCTAAAACACCTATCTAGATAACATTTTGTAATTCCCCACATTTCTATCTATTTTTTTTAGAATTACTATGGCAAGTTTTTTTAAGATATAGTGCTTTTATTATTTATGCCTAATATGTCAGTGTTGGAAATCAATAAAAATAAGATGCACTTGATTGATACACTTAATCGTGTTGATATATGTGGTCCTTTTATTTCCATCACATGTGGTTACACCTTGATTTGACTTCATTTTATTCTACTTTCTTCCCTTCATAGTTAAGAATGAGCTCAAATCAATATTTTTGCATTAATTTATATATGGTCAATTTTTGGGGGGGTTCGTCTAAGCTCTATTTTTTGTGATTTGAGATGCTAAACCACATTTCTTAGACACTTTGAGATGATGGAGATAATATTTCTTCTCGTTACACTTCTTTCATTTTATAAGCATTGATACCTACAACCACCCATGACAACACATTATTACACACACAACCACATGCCTACTTATTGGCATTACACATATTTCACATGCACACATGCTAGCTCCATCCTATTCTTAGCTAGTGCATTGTAACATTCACACTCCCCCTTTTTATTAGTGAATAAAAACATTACTTTTTAAGGAGATACAAGTTAATTCACCTAGATTATACACTCCACATGGTATTAAGTACACAAGTAACTAGTCACCCTCATACTTATATATTATCAAGCCAATACACATGCATTTTTGGATATCATAACATAATTAATAGTAGTTAATTGCTTATTCATGGGGTTAGATGTGTGCACCCAAAAGTGTCACCCAATTTACATGTCTAATGATGTTGTCTAGTATTCTATTTAGTGGCACATATAAACATCATGGATACTTGAACCTAATGACATCACTTTTGTATTTTTTCTATGATTACAATTTTCAATGTGTATTCTCTTTATCACTATTTATCACGATTTCTTCTCATGTGTTTCTTTATGATTTAAACATCATTCTTTCCAAAAATAATATTTCAAGATGTTTGATATCATCATTTTATATGATTTTGATCATTTCCCCTTTAGTTTGGCACAATTAAACACTTTTTCCAAATTGTTATTTGTCACTTTTTCATCCTTTATGTTGATTTGAGCCTTAATCATATTCTTTTGTTGGAAAATTTCCACATTAATTTTTTATGCACTTTTTACACTCATTTTATTTCATGTATACATTGTTTCATTTATTAGTTTTGGTGATTTTATTCTTTTTTTGATGTATGTTTATCATTTAGACTATGATCAGATCATCTTAGTTGAACCTAGACTTATATGTAAGATTTTGCACCTAATCTACTCTTTCACACTAATTCAAGACCCCAAACCCTCTTTTTATTTTTTGACCTCTTTTCATCCCCTTTAGAAACATATCTAGAGATTATGATTCATTATTTTTGACATTCTACATATAATTGGCACTTTGGATCAAGTTTCCATTTGAGAACTAGCGCTTTGACTTAAGGTGTCAGTTGACTACTAGTTTACTAATGCTTTCATCCCAAGCACTAGTTGTCCTCTAGTGCCTAAACATAAAGCACCAATTGTATATTGGAAATTCTTCTATGGTTCATCTCATACATATTGATTGGAACAACAACTATGTGCCTATAATGCTTTTATTGTCTCAAAGGTGTTTTCCTTGAAACTTCCAAAATTAGTTCTTAACTGATTTTTATGTGATTCTCAAAAAATGTACATCCATTTCCATATAGTATTTGAGTTATTTAATCAAATTATATTGTCCATCCAAATCTTATTTGATCTCTCACATGAATTTCCCCTTGATGTTATTTTTCATTCTTATGAATTCCTTGTTTTTCCTTCATGTTGTTAAAAGTTTGAGCACACCATATTTTTTGTGATGGGTTATTAATTTCATATTTTGGCTTAGGAAATCTTATTATTCATTCAATCCTCTTGTTTGAGTTATTTATATTCCCCTTTCTCCTTCTCCTTCTCCTTCTCCTCTTTCTCCATCCCTTTCCAATTATCTTTGCATGTGCAAGTGTGGGGTCAAGGTATAAGGTAAGTTTAGTACAACATTGATCAATTCAAAGAAGTGATCAGTGGGACATCATCCATATCGTGGATGATAGGTTTTAATTTAGGAGTTACTTATGTGTTGGATATTCATCTTAGTTATTATCCATATGACTCAAAATAATCGATCTACATTAGTATAGCATATTAATTTCTCATTTTTAAATTACACTAGTTTAGATTGCTTAACATTTATTTTCTCTGATTAATTACTCAGTGTTGTACTTTTACAAATTTATTATATTTATATTCATCAAAGTTTAACCTTACATTTATTCTATGAAAGTGATAAGATTTAATTTTTAAATCTTTTTCAGAACCTATTAATATTATGTATGGAAGGAACAACTCAAGTGTTTACTGTGTGTTTGATGGGCTACATAACTCTTGATGTTAGTTTTGTCTACTATGAATATTAACTTTTAGTAATATATTTTAAGGTTAAGTAAAATTTCATATTTCAATCATAAATTCATATTTAAATGTTAAATTAAAGTCATTGCACACATTACAACATGACACTTTACATATAAAGTTTTATTTATGTTACACTTGCATACTAAAAGGGATTTTTTATAGTTTATGTCCCACTTACAATTTAAGTGACATTTAATCTTGGAATCATAATTTTTTATTTAAATGTTAAATTGAAGTCATTGCACACATTAATACATGACACTTTACATAAAGTTATATTTATGTTACACTTGTATACTAAGGGGATGATTTATGGTTTATGTCTTAAAAGATCATTATACATTGCGTTCCTTAGTTCTAAATGGGTCTTCATTCTTCACATACATAAGTTAGACTTGTTTTTTTGAATTATCATTTTCACCTTACTTTAATTGCATCTTTATGCTTAAAGCATAAGTTGCATTCATACTCAGTTTGTGGTATATATTTACATTCTTTATTACAAAACAAAAAAATATACGTAGTTCTTCTTATTTAACTAGATTACATTTGATATTAATATGATTAATGTTTATTAGTTATATTACTTTTATTATATAACTACATGTTTTCATAAATTTTGTTTTTAACATGTATGGTGTGGATATCACAAAAAACATGCCCTGTTGGTATAATCCTTTTATCTCAAGATTTCTAAATTGATTTAATAAAATTATGTAGAATAATAATTCATGAAATCTTTATATAATCCATGTGTCAACTTTCCCTTGCATCGAGCTAAATTATTTTGACCTCACCCTATTCTAGATAGAAGGTTGTGCTCTCTCCTTGTCCTCACATTCTACTAAAACCCAATATACTTTTCCAACTCTTCTTGAGTACTAGGTGAAAAATATTCAATTTAAGATAACAATAGTTTTATTTATCTAACATGGAATGACTAAAAAATGTGCAAGTTCTCAACATTCATAACCAAATATATATTCATATAAAGAAATAGGTCTAATCTAAATGTATTGGTTGTCACTTGTGCAACAATCACTAATATACAATTCTTCAGTGGCTTCAACTTCTAAGCTTTCCCTTAAAGTCTATATTTGTTTAAATAAACCCATAAGTCAATTCTAACTTAAAATTTATACTCAGTGCTAGATTTTTCATACATTACTCTTAGACTCCTTCAACTTCTCTTGGATTTAAAAATGAATATGTATTACATTGTTTAAGAAAATTTCATTCCCTTTGAATTTATAATTTAACTTATATACTCACTTTTATTTGCTCCATAAAAATGGGATAAGAAGTATAAACCTAAAACATGCTTCAAAAGTATATAATTTAACTTATATACTAACTTTTAAGTATTCTATAAAAACATCAAATGGGTTAGGAGGTATAAACCTAAAACATGCTTCAAAAGAAAACTTTTATTGAAAAGGTGTGAATTTCCTTACCATATGAGTATTGAATATATGTTAAATTTACATCCCAAGTGTTTCAATGCTTTTTATTATACCCACTCAAAATATGCACCAATGTCATCAATTTCATTTTATTGTTTTGATATGGCTATTTATTTGGGGATGAAATAATGTTGAAAAGTTTATCTCTTCAACTTTGTATTCAATATTTTCTATAATGTAATTCAAAGTTCACCTTATAATATCTCATAAATTTTTAAAATAATGGAATTAAACAAGTCAAAGTGAACAAAAAATATTAGTAAAAAAAAATAGCTACTTCAAGTTCTTTACTATTTTTCTTGCAGTGATTGAAAGATTCAAATCTTGTCAAATCTGTCTATAATAAAATGCAAATAGTCATTCCCTTACTCAACTTTAGAAAACTACATAAAACCTCCTTATAAATGTTCTCTCATGGTCTTCGTAGAACTTCCAATGGTATATACAACTTCAACTTCGTATTATTTGTCTAACTTATGTTATAGAAAATACACCCCCTTTTGAATTTAAAAACTTTGCCTTGAATATTTTGTCAATGTATGTATACCTTTTCAAATGTTTTAATGTTGTTTTTTCTACCCAAAAGTGACTGACTATTTTTAAGGTAGGTGTATCTCATAGATTAAATTATTCCATCAAAATACATGTTTGTATAATAACATTTCATTTGTTTGTTGTGTGCTACAAATGTATAGTTTAGAACCTTGAAAGAGTTGGTATGGGCCCAAAAAAATATTAATTTTGGAGATACTCCTCACCATATATTTCATGAAAAAAGGGTTTAGGTTGAGTTGTAATGATCACATGAACAAGTGTATACATATTTTGTAATCATATGTAGGATATTTCAAAACTTCCCCATTAAATTGTAGTGGTAGTAAATTAACATACCTCCTTGAAATAAAACCACCATATAGAATAACCAATCTAATTCATTGACCACTTAAAATGATAACTAAAAAATAGGTAGTGTCAAAACTAGTGCATTGTTGATTTTACATTTCAATTTTTCAAAAGCATGATTTGTTGATATTTACTCAGATTTAACTTACTAGTTGCATTTATAAAAATGCATAGGCATTGAGAATAATTCTATGAACATTTTTAAGTATTGGACATCCCCTACAAGGCTCCTTCTCTAAGTTACATTTGAAGACATGGTCTAGTAACAAGATTTCAACACTCTTCCTCCAACCACATTTCTAGTAGACTAGTGATTATTGTACAAATTTACAATTATTTACATTGAGTACCAACTTATTCTCCTTCAATATGTACAAAATTTGTTAGTTTAATGCTCATCATAAATTTTTATGTGTTAATGTATAATACAAGAACATAGTGATAAAATAATATACGAATGACCTCAATACATCATTCATAAACCTCATAAAATTAATATGAGCATTAAACAAACAAAAAGGAATCACAAGCAATTTATATAGACCTTGCATTGTCTAGAAAGCAGATTTCAATAAGTCATCAATTTGCCTATTTGCCATTTCTATTTGGCACAATGGTAATAATAAATCCACATTGAGATTTTCTATAATTGATTTATTAGGATTAACCTTTATAGGGGTTAATTTATAATCTTAATGTTAATCTAAGTTTTTGTGTATGTATTATTTTCATATAATTTTTTATTTCATATCATAAGGGAATATGTGCGATGTCACACTTTTTTTGTTCATTTTGAAAGGAATCCTATAATTACACTTCATATGCAACTCCTATAACACTTGGCACACACCTACCTTCATATCATGGGATTACAGACAATAGGCACACATTGATGAATATTAACCAAGGTAATGATGGAGTTATTGAGCAATTCTTTTGGCTTCTTAACCATATTAAAGAGCTATTTCCTCTTCTTTGTTCATGAATTTTTTTTCTTCTTGTATATTCTCTCTTATTTATTCTAATCTTTTTATAAATATTTCAATTGTCATAATAGTGATTTGAGCCATCCTTATTGAATAAACATGGGGTTTTATCCCATTAAAATAGTTTCCCCACTTGCTAATTTGTGGCTCCATATTTTCATGGTTTGACCTATTTTGAAGTAGCATTTTGCATTATTTCATATATTTATTTATGATTCAATTTTATTAATAAATATAACACAATATTATCTTTTATGGTAAGGGAGAAGGTTACTATTATATTTGAAACCTAAGTATTAATAGGTGCTTTGATAGAGGAGAAAGAGAAAATTTGTATTTAAAGCCACCATTTTTTGACACTTTTTTTGGTAAGGGCTTACACCTTAATTTGAAAAATTAATTTTTATCTTTGAACACTTTTACGATATTTAATGCTAGTTTTCTCTTTGATATTTTTTTTACTTGCAATCTAATATTATTTTGTAAGATTTGGCCCATTTTGTTAAAAATGTTTTGCAATACTTGAAAAACCTATCAAATCCTCAATTTGAAGTATAATTTAAAGTATTATTTTAAATAAAAAATTTATCCACATAATACAATTAAAGTTCATGTTTTGGGGCTCATATTACAGGTGGTTCTAAAATTTACACATATTTTATTTAAAATCTAAATCAACTCTTATATAGATTTTATTTTATTTATTGCATTGTTTTTATTCTAAAATTAGTTAGGATCGCTCTCATTGCCAAAAAAGTAGTCACAAACAAAATTATCTCAAAATTTTTTTTTTTCTTACTTTAGATTGTTTTGAATTTGTTTGTATAGTTTTTTTTTTGGGATTTGTTTATATAGTTTCCTCGTCTATTCTTTCTTTTCTACTTATGCTACAACAAAAACACCTATGTTGGCACCCTTTTGCAATCTACTCCTCAGCGCCTTGCCTACCAACATCAACTTTACCTTGATTTTTAAAAAATATATTTCTATAAATAAAAAAACATAATTTTATGTATATTTCTACTCTTACTACACTTAGACATTTAAGTTAGTCTCTATAACACCCTTGGCCTACAATCATACATTTATGTTAATACATATAACACTCCTACCCTGGAATCAAACATTTTATGCTAGTGCTTGTAACACACTTATCTTGCAAATTTATTTCATATTTGTAAAAGCACCTCTACAAAATCAAGGCTTTGTTTGTTGTTTTTCATTATTTTGTTTAAATTGTTAATTGTATTTAGTTTTATAACATATAAACATAAATTTGGTTTTTTTAATACAAGTGGCTTGTGTATTTTTTTTTTCAAAGTATATTTTGCTTTGACAACGAAAATATGTATAAAATAAAAATAATAGGCTTCTAACATTACATCAACTCTAAATTATTATTATGCAGTGGTTTTTTAATCCCTAATGTTGTATATTTGTTTTTTATTCTCTAACAAATATATAGTAGTTTTTATAATGTATGATTTATTAGTTTGTCACACAAAACAAACCACTTAAAATAACATTTCAAAGTCCCTCTTTTTAATTGATTTAGATTTATTTTCCTTCTAAAAGTAGTATTTTTTTTAAATTTTTTTGGGTATTAAGAATTTTAATTTAAAATCATAATAAACTTATTATTGCCCAATTTAATATCACTTTTACCAATTGTTATTGGTGAAAATCACATATTTAATATATATCTTCTTCTAAACATTTGGCATAAATCATAAAGGGTCAAGTCAAACATTTGGATGCATGTGCATCTACTGAAACTATATAAAAGTGGCGAGTAAAAAATGAGGCATTTGGTTAATTCGTATGGGAATGCTACCTAAAATTCATGTTCATATTGAAAATTACAAAACTATTGTTAGTGCTTAATTGAATCTTAATACTATGTATGATGTCGTGAATGAATCCTAGAAAATTTAAGTTCAAGATCAACTTTCAGATTTGAATTATATTGATATTAAAATGAGGAATACAATTTTGGCTAAATATCATTATTTAAATTTATAATTTAAATGTTTTAGGTGTTAAATTTTCTAATTTGAATCTAATTCATATTATTAATAAAAAAAGTTTACCTAGACTTTTTTGGCAATTCTTCACAAATCTATAATCTCAACTTGTTATTAGTACTTTAGTAACTTAGTTGATGTTTGATTTTTTTTACATTATTGAAAAACGAGGAATAAAAATTATTTCATTTTGGTAGTATTAATGCAAATGATCATGTTTTTGTGTTTAAACATGTGAATAAGAAAAACAATTATATAGATCATTTTAAGTCCAACAATAAAACTTCTAATGGCAACAATGAAAATCTATCTAACTCTAAGAGAAAAATGTTTTGTACTTATTATCAAAAGAAAGGTCTCGTTGTTTGTCATTGATTTTGAAAACAAAGAGATTTCCAAAATCGCACAAACCCTGCAAACAATAATTCTAATATAAGTAACAAGATTCAAAACAATAAAATTATGATACTATGGTTATTTATACTTATGTTTTACATTCTTCTTCTCCTATGGAATGGTTGTTAATTCTATTACTTCTCAATGTATGAATTTTAGTGTTAATTGATTTACTTATTTAGAAATAAATAATTCTATTTATCAGATATTTCTTACAAATCATGTATCATGCAATGTATAATTAAAAGACTATTAGTGTTCCTCATGGTGAATTGCAAGATGTTTTGCATATATCTAATATAGAGTTAAATCTACTTTACATACCTCGATTATATAGAAAATATTAAAAATAGTTTTTTTAAACAAAATATTTTCTATATTAAATTAACCAAAAACAATTTTAAAGTTGTTACTACCACATTTTAAGATAAAGATGGTTTTGTTCAAATTTATAGAATTGTCTTCTTCTAATTATAGTCATGCGTTAATTTCTTTTGCATGAAATATTAGGTCATAATAATTATTAAAGTATTGCACTTATGGATAAATTAAACATAGTTACTAGATTGTCTGAGATTCCTACTACTTATTTTGTTTGTCACAGATGTATTGTTGGTAAAATTCATAGAGAATCTTTTCCTAAGGGAAAATATTTGCATACAATTGAAAAAATATCAGATATTTTTTGAAAATCATGTTTCATGCAATGTATAAGAAAATTTGAAATATCAATGTTCCTCATGGTGAATTATGCGATGTTTTTGATGTGCCAAACTTAAAGTTAAATCTACTTTATGCTCTTCAATTATGTAAAAAAATAACAAAATTAATTATACATAATTTTATAGTTGTTACTACAATGGTTTTTTTATTGATATCAGGGTTGGTGGGTCCCGTACCCATATAAACATAGAATAAAAAGAAGGAAAACCATAGTTTGACATACTAGTATAAAACATGACAACAAAAGACCAAAAAATAAAAATACCAAACTATACTAAACATAATATGTATTCTATGAAGCATAGCAAGAGATTACAGTGAGACTACCAACCCCCCAACCATCCATCAAAATACAAAACGCATATTGACTTACACCGATGTCATGTGCTGAAGAACTAAACCAAAACTACATCAATTCAAAATGACAATGCATTCCATAGACCCAACATCCAAAACCTTATGACCCCATCAACAATCTAAGCCACACCGAAATCATCCATGACCCTACTCAGAGACGCATCAGAATCCTGAAACTTTTACCCCGAGGTTGAGCCAACTCCAACAAAGCCAAGTTGGTGGATACCCCCATGTGGAACATGAGTCCTTACTGGGTCTTAAGTTTCTTGCTTGGTCATTGAAAGCACCCAAGGGTAAGGGGTGGAATCCAGCTTAGAGCCTAGATTTTTGCCCGATACATCCCTCGAGACAAAAATTTCACTATCGCCACTCTAGTAGGACATTGATGCACTGCAACCCATGCTTCTATCCCTAGAATGGAATCCATAGCCTCAACCAATGCTGTTTGAGGAAGAAAATACCCCACTGAAGATGGATTTTTTATGACCCCCTGAATTTCCTCCAAATACATCAACAGGTTGAGAAAATTTCCCTCTAGAGCCCTAAAGATGAAGACCAAGATAAAACTAATCCCATCCTTTCCCAAAAAAGGTAGAAGCTCAAAGTGACTATTACTAACCTCAAAATAGCCTCCACAAGACCCACCCAACATCCAGGCATCACAAAGAATTCCATAAGCTCAAGAACTTGATCATTGTCTGTCATGAGCAATAGTAAGTTACCCCCAGATTACCTCGAAAAGCCCCGTTAAAGTTTAATTTGAACCATCTGAGTTTTAGCGGCAACCAAACAATTATATTTCTCTTTTTCTTGAAGCAACTACCAATGACCCATTAACAAGGAAAATGTTGGGTAACATGTTTTATTTAACCAGATCTAGAATCAGTTGTAAAGGGTATCCCTAGCCATGAACAGTGGCTTGCCTCGTCGCATGGAACACATGTTTCAAGCCACATGCTAACCCTTATCACATTGAACACCAAACTGACTAGACCATTGCATCAGCTACCCTCATGGTTGACCTACCAAAGCCTAGTGTGGGAACAACTTTATAGAGATGGTCAACCTAGGGAATATACCCCAAGACCTCTCACTTCTAGCACTCATCTCACACACCACTAGGTTATCCCCATCGGGTCAAAATTTTGGGTACAAACATTTTTATAACTAGAATGCCCAAACCAACGGTGAATAGTATTCCTAACCATGGGCTATGATCTTGTCTCAATGCATTGAACACAAGTTTCAATCCACATGTCGATCCTCATCGCATTGAACACCGATCTGGTAGTCCATTACATTGGATACTTTTCACGAATATACCACCGTGGCTTAGTGTGGGAACAACACTAGAGAGTGGTCATCCTAAGAAATGGATCTTGATACCTCCCACTTCTAACACACAGCTCACTCATTGTTAGGATTCATCATCGGATAATTTTTTTGGGTGCATACATTTTATAACCAGAATGCCCAAATTGGTGGTGAATAGTATTTCTCGCCATGGGATGTGGACTTGCTTTGTCACATTGAACACATGTTTCAAGCCACATGCCGACCCCCATCACATTGAACACCAAGATTGTAGTCCATTTAATGGGATACTTTTCATGAATAACCCACCATAGTTTAATGTGGAAACGACACTAGAGAGTGGTCATCCCAACGAATGGACCTTGAGACCTATTTTTAACACTAAGCTCACTCATCGTTAGGTTATCATCATCAGGGTGTTATTACAATGTTTTTACATACAAATGGTTTATTCAAATTTACAAAATTATATTCACGCTTTAGTTGTTTTTGTTGATGGTACTTTATGACATGAAAGACCACATGATAGTTATTATTAAAGCATTAAATTATGAATAAATTAAACATGGTTCATGGATTGCATGAGATTCACACTATTGATTTTGTTTTTATTGGATGAATAATTGATAAAATTCATAGAGTATTTTCTTAAAGGCATATAATTACATACAACTAAAAAATTACATTTTGTTTAGAGTGATCTTTTAGGTGTAATGCAAACTCCTATTAATGGTGCTAAATATTCTCTCACTACTTTAGATTATTAAAATAGCAAAGCTTAGACTTATTTGTTGAAATCTAAAAATTATTTTTTTGACACTTTCATTGTATTTCATGCCTTTGTTTAAAAAATTGGATTTTATTTGCATATTTTATATATTGATAACGTTAGTGGATATGTCAATTATGATTTTATTGCATCTTGTAACCAACACGGTATTAACAATGAAAATACTTTTTCTTACACCCCTAAACAAAATGGTGTTGCAGAACATAAATATAAGACTATTACTCGAATGGCTAGCTGAATTTCGATTGTTTAAAATATGCATTATATGTTTTGGATTGAAACAATGCATTGTTTCCTCTATATTATTAATAGGACTCCCAATAAATTTGTTTTAAATGTTACTCCCAAAAAATATTGGAGTAGAAGAAACCTCAATTTAAATAATTTTTGTGTCTTTGTTGTGACATGTTTGTTCATATTCCCTAAGAAAAATGTAATAAGTTAGATTCTAAATCAAACCCTCATATTTTTGTTGTATATGATAATAATCTAAAGATCATATAATGTGTAATCTTTAAACTAACAAAATCAAGAATAAAATAATTATTCAATTTTTTTTTATTAGTAAAATGAGGATTAAAGGGGTCTCTCATCCATATATTAAAATAAAAAAATATTGTACAAAATCAACCCCTTATGTAACAAGGAAACAAGTCTCAAATTTAACATGAAACTACACCAAATCTAGCACAAGACTACAAAAAAACCAACAAAATCCCTTGAGCTACTTAGAGAAAGTAACCATGAAACATAACATTTACAGAACTAAAAAGTTTTAGCAAAAACTAGGAATCAAGAGGATATGGTGGGGGGGCGTATTTCCATGATAGGTGAATAAGGCTTTCATGGTCACTTTATTTCCTTCTCCAATGGCTTCCAAGACCTCCTTTTGTAACCTCTCTAACTAAGTTTTACTTAAGCACCTCTTCTTTTGAGAGGAAGAAGAACCCAAAGGAGTTTGAGAAATTATTCTTGCGTTAATAATAACAAGAGCATCCTACAACAATGGTTCAACTTATTTAGTGTCTGAGACAAAAAAATAATTTCTTTAAATTGACGAGGACATTGGTAAACCAACAAAAGAGATTGCCTATCCTTAATAATTGATTAAAAAAAATGTGTGGCTGATTACTTTACTATAAATTTTATTGCTATTGTTTTTGTATATTTTCATTTAGTGATGATCAAGTAAATGTGAAAATTAGTTTTGATATTCCTATTGTTTACTTTATATCTTTGAGTTTTTTTCTCCAACTGAGCTTATACCTAAGTGGGCAAGAACTACAAAATAATCTGGAATCTATTTAGATGTTTAACATTCTCTTAGAACTAAGAGACCATTTTGTAACCGATGCATTAATATGTAAAATTATGGATAAAAATGAACCTCAAACACTTGAACAAGCTAATGGTCACCCTCGTTAAACAAAAACTATGCAGGAATACAATTATTTAGTATCTAATCAAACTTGAGACTTAGCCTCCATTCTAAAAGTTTAGAATTTAGTTAGTTGTAAATGGTTGTTCAAAACTAAGTTTACTTTTGAAAATCAAGTAGACAAATATAAAACAATATTAGTAGTTAGACGTTTTTCTCAAGTTGAAGGAATTGATTATAATGAAAGCTTTGCTCTTGTAATTAATATTATCATAGTTGGATTTCTTATCTTTAGCTACTCATATGCATTATATTATTTATCAAATGGATGTTAAGAGTACATAAATAGGATGGTGATTTGTATGAAGAAATTTGTCTCAACCTCTGGGTTTCATTAAGAAAGGAAATGGACATTTTGTTTTCAAATTAAATAAAACAAGTTATGATTTTAAGAAATCATCTACAGAATGGTATTATAAATACTAAAACCCGGTCTTTAGTACTTGACAATGACAAGATTGACACACATTTACCATACATTAATTGATCACCAAAACATGGTCCTAATTCAATATCCTCTCAAACTTGCATGATATCTTATTATTCAACCCTTCCATTGTATTTTTATACACATATAGGAACCTCATTATCTTTTTAAAACTTGCAAAACATCTTGCACATACATCTCCAAACTCTCAAAGAAGTCCACCCATACACGGTTTAGTTTTGACGGTTACTATCATTATTGTTAGTTGAGAACGACCATCATTGGTCTGAACTGTCTCGCTCCTAGAAACAACTATTTTATAATATCAAACCCATCCCTAAGCCCTGACCATAAGCTTAGCATGTCAGTCACGTGAGGAATTATTTAAATAGATCTGTATACAAACAAATCAAGATCACGTTCAAAAGGGATCTAGAACTTATCTATTCCAAACCTATACACTATTGCACATTGATCAAATATTCCCTATTATTCCAAATTTGCACACATATTACTAGGATCAGTCACAAGCCTAGTATGAATCTTATAAAATCCAAGTCAAAGAAAGAATTTTTAATTATCAAAGCCAATTATTAGTTGCATTCACATAGCATAGAAGCACAATCACACTAAATGGGAGAACTACATGTGGCTTGATTTCTCTCCTTCGAGTATTGATTACATAGGTAACAACCAATCATTAGATAGGGGTGATTGGGGTCAGATCATAACTCACAAGCACATCTAGGGTTTCAAGGCAAAGGAGGATAATATATGGATTTGCGTACGTCATCAGGGTTCAAGATTGAAATATGGAGTAAGAAAATACAATCATAGGTGAGTATACAATCACTGTGTCACACTTTCACATAAGTTAGTTCCAATCAATAAGCAAGTATTGACTAGGTTAGTATAGAGCTTAGATTTGCTTAGTGTCTAATAGTGTATAAATTTTTCATAGAGAAGTGTCAGATCCCTTGTGAATGAGACCTTGATTTATTTATAGATGGATCCATTTGAATAATTCATCATGCCAGTGACATGCTAAGCTTATGAATTGAACACATGGGTTTTATTTTATTTTTAAAAAGTTACTGCTAGGAGTGGATGGTTCTGACTAACAAAAGTATTATTGACTAGTGATAACAACTGTAACCATTAAAACTGATTTATGTATAAGTGGACTGCTCTAAGAGTCTGAAGATATTTGTGCAAGATAATTTGTATATGTTTTACCATAATTTAGATTAATCTAATTAATATATAAATTTATAATAAAATTTAGATTAATAGATATGGCATTCAAACATACATCTAAATGTAAATGATTGACAATTAATTCTTCTAGTTTGATAAAGGCATATGCTACATATGGAAAGTATTAAATAAATCATGATTAATTTTTCTAGTTTATTGTTTCACTGTGATTGTGTGGAAGTGAAAATTATGGATAAGCATAATTATTGTTTGCTCAATTCAAGAACTAATTTGTTGCTTACAGATGGCTCAGTTCTGAAGGATTGAGTTAGTATCATAGGTCCATACTAACCTTTTGGTCAAAATTGACCTATGTGGAAGTGTGGAATAATGATTGTACAATCACCTATTACTATCATCACTTGCTTTATGTTTGAAATCTTGAAACCTGATGATGCACATAGATTTAGAAATCAACCTCCCTTGCCTTAAAACCCTAGATGTTCTTGTGTGAAATAAAAACATGCAAAATAGAGGAAATGTAATGCATTGAGATAACCCAATCACCCATGTCTAATGATTGGTTGATACCTACATATCCAAAACTCTAAGGAGGAAAATAAATGCACATGTAGTTCTCCCACCCAGTGTGATTGTGCAATTGTGCCCATTCGCTATTAGAATGTAACTAATCATTAGATGTGTGTGATTGGAGTTAGATCGACTTCAAAATCACATTTGGGATTTCAAGGCAAAGGAGGATGATTTCTAGATCTGCAAGTGTCATCAAGGTTTAGGATCACAAACACAGGAAAATTAAAAATAGTCATAAGTGATTGTATAGTCACAATGTCGCATTTACCCACAGTTCGGTTCCAACTAGTATGTCACTATCAACATGTGATATGAACCAATTCTATAAAACCAATTCAACAGAGGTAGAACATTAGTTTTTGAACCAAGTGAACCATAGGCATGTTTATCCTTGATTTTCACTTCCAAAACATAGTCACAATCAGACAATCAACCAAAAAAGCTAAGTATTATAATTTTATTAATACTTTCCATATTTAGATTACACCCTTATCAAATCAAAAATATAAATTTTCAATCATTTACATTCAAATGTATGCTTGAATGTCATATCTATTAATTTAAATTCCATTACAAATTTATATCTTAATTAGTCTATTCTCACACATTAATATAAATTAGGGTAAAAGCCTAAATTTTCCATCAAGTTTTTCACATTGTATTCACCAATATATTTTACACTGATTTTGATTAATGTGGAGATTAATCTAATTAAGATATATCTTTGAAATAAAATTCAAATCAATAGATATGGCAATCAAGTATTTTAAATATAAAAAAAGAGGTAACATAACTCTTAGTTTGTTTATCATGCCAATTTGAAGTTTAATTGTCTGATTTAATGCACATTGGGACTATGCCACTAATATTTATGCACTCACTCTTCTATTTTTCTTGGGGTGAGTTCTAACCATACATTCATTACCGACCATGGATATCAATCGAATTTGTCAAAATTGACAAGAGAAAAATTGGTGAAGACAGAGTGCATAAAGATCAGTGACACAATCCCACTGTGCATTAAATTAATCAATCAAGCTTCAAATCAACATAAAAAAATTAATATTTATCTATTAATACATGCTTGCAACCACCCATATTGGTTAAAACCATCTACCACCCATACTGGTTAGAACCATCTCGCTCCAGGGAATGGCTATTTTATAAAATCAAACCCATCCTTTCGGTTGGTCCATAAACTTAGTGTGTCAGTGGTACGAGGAATTATTTAAATGAATCTATATATAAAAAAACCAAAGTTTCATTCAAAAGGGATTTGACACTTATCTATTGCACAAATATACATTATTATGCATAGAGTAAATCTACATTTTTCTTCCTAATTTGTAAACCTATCACTAGGAGCACTCATAAGCCAATTTTGAAGCACTAAAAATCTAGGTCAACACAATAATTGTCAAGTACCAAATACAATCATTAGTTGCATTCACATAACGAAGGAGCAAAATTTACCGATCACACTAGGTGGGAGAATTACATGTGTCTTGATTTCCCTCCTTGGAGTATTGAATATGTAGGCAACAACCAATCATCAGATAGGGTGATTGATATTAGCACAACCCATTATACTTCCCCCATTATTTTCTAGGTTTATAGCCCTCACAAACAAATCTAAGGTTTTAAGGCAAATGAGTCTAATTTTTAGATCTGCACACATCATCAGAGCTCAAGATTACAAACACAAAGCATGACAAGGCAGTCTTAGGTGACCATACTATTCTACCCAACAGGTCAATATTGACTTGCAATACTTACCTGATCCTACAGAACTGACCCAACACATACAAAAATAGTATTCGGCTTGTGACACCTCAAGGAGAATTACAATCACAAATGGATAACACCCAAAATTCAAGTCATATCAAACTCACGAAGAACAAGGAATATATACATGAACAACTCAAACATGCCATTAATAACAAATACCATACATCAAATACTTAAGAGTGTTGATCCAAATTCAAAATATGATATGTATAAAGAGACATCAAATATACATGACATATACATTGATCCATTACTACCAGTGGATACAAGACCTCCACACGAGTTTCGTTAGTCAGCATGGACAATTATCATTGTACATAATGTTTCATCATTATTTTTTTAAATCAACCCCAGTTATTATTTTATATTGTACGTGCATTCTCATATAGACCATTATTATAGCCTTGGTTTTGTCTTCATTTTTCTCTTACACCTTTCATGGTCATTCAGATTTGAACAATCCAAACAAGATCATTTTATAGTACTCTAAATGCCACGATATAACCTTCGTATATAGAAATAATTTATATCATCAATCACAGTCAGCTCCAATAATTTAAGTCATAATCAGTTGTCGGTACTATCTTACGTATAAAAAATAACCCAAAGCAGCGCTCACAATCATCCAAAAATCTGAAAGAATAATGTCATAAATTAGATAAATAAATTTGATAATTGTTACAAAAATATAATATTTAGAGCATGACTATCTCAAGACAAAAATATTCATATTGTACATTATAGACACATAAAAGACTATAAAACATACATCCTATGAAACAATGGCTTACACCTATTCGTCCACATTCCCCCTTCACCTCCGACAGATCTTTGATCCATGATCATAACGGGGGAAAATGATTTACACCCACTCCTTCCACATGGGCCATGCTTTCAAATTTAATGCACATTATGACTTGACAAATGTTGCAAATTACTCAGATCTATCTCACTCTTCTATTTTCTAAATCGTAACCACTTAGCCTCACTTTTCAGATTTCAAATATTTCAAAAATAAAACAAAATATAAAAAATATTAAAATATAATTAGAAAATAAAAAATATTCAAATATAAAAAATACCAAAATATAATAAAAAAATGAAAATATTCAAAATATCAAAATTCAAGACCCGAGCATGACATGAAGGTTAGTTTAAAATTTTACATATATTATTTATCGCATGTTTTTGTAGGTGGTATATTAGTTTCACGACCCACACTACTCGAAAGCCTCCTACTCCAAGAAACAACTATTTTTAAAAAATCAAACCCATCCTTAGTGTCAACCCATAAGTCTAACGTGTCGATGCAGTACAAAATTATTAAAATTGCTCTATATATAAACAAATCAATGTATCATTCAAAATGGATTTGGAACTTATTTATTACACATTCATATATTATTTCACACTAAGAAATGTATCATATTCTTCCCAAGTTGCATACCTATTACTAGGAGTAGTCATAAGCCAAGTTTGAAGCTCTCGAAAGTTGGGTCAATGCAAACATTTTCAAGTACCAAAGCCAATTATTATATGGATTCACATAGCGAAGGAACACACTTGCACACTTAAATTAGGTGAGAGAACTATGTGTGGCTTGATTTACCTCGTTGGAGTATTTGATATGTAGGCAATATAAAATCATTAGATGAGGGTAATTAGGGTCAACTCAACCCATTACACTTGATTTTGTTTGCAAGTTTTTATCCCTCACGAGCACATCCAAGGTTTTAAGGCAAAGGAGGTTGAATTCTACATTTTCACACATTATCAAGGTTCAAGATCATAAACACGAAGTAAGCAAGGATAGTCATATGTGACCATACAATCACTGCACCACACTTTTGCAAAGGCCAATTTTAACTGGAAATCAGAATGTCATCCAAATATACTATAAAAAATTAATCATGAAAAGATTCAACACTTCAATCATAAGCCTCGTGAACATACTAGGAGCATTTGAAAAATTGAATGGCATGACCAACCACTCATATAACCCATCATTCATCTTGAATAAGGTCTTCCCCTCATCACCTTCTCTTATATGGATTTGATGATATCCGCTCTTCAAATATATCTTAGTGAAGTACATTTCTCCACTCAAAAATTCCATTAAGTCATCCATTCTCGAAAATGAAAACTTGTATTTAATGGTGATCTTGTTTATTACACGTGAATCTATACACAGTCTCCACTCTTCACCTTCTTTGGTGTCAACACAACTAGAACTATACATGGGCTCAAACTCTCTCAAATTAAACACTTCCTCAACAACTCCTACACCGGCTTATTTATCTCATAATTCTCCATTGGATTTAACCTATAGAATACTTTGTTAGACAAACTTTCTCCTAACACTAAATCCATATGATGACTAATCCTCCTTACAGGTGGTAGTCCATCTGAGAATTTGCCCATCACAAAATAAACATAATATTTGAACATATTCCAAATTTCAATAGGTAGGTCACTTACCTTAGTGGCTATCACAACTTACACAGGCTTTGAAATTAGTTCAAGGCATGTTTATTCCTCCTTGGACACCTTAAAAAACTCTTTACCAGATACCAACATCACTTTGGAACTATTGTCCACCTCATCTCCTTTATCCTTAAATAGATGAAATGTGAATCTCTTGCCATCCTTTGTAATGATGTAGGTATTTTCTCTTCCGTCATTCATGGTTTTCCTATCAAACTATCTTGGCCTTGCAAATACACATGACATACATCCATGGGCATGATATCACACATAACTTCATCTTTGTATGAACTAATCTAAAACTTCACCACGCACTGCTCATTCACTAGCATCTACTGCCCCTTAAGCAACCAAGAAACCTTATATGGTGTAGGATGCGTCAATCACTTTAGCCCAAGTTATTCCACCATCTCTTGAGAAAATAAATTATCTATGATACCACTATTAATCACAACTCTACAACACTTAACTCTATATTTGAAAACATGAGCCAGTTCATTCACCTCCTTAGGTGGTTTCAACAACATTCTATTCATCAACATAGCTTCTCCTTGTTCTGGTTCTTTCGTATGTACTAGATATCTAAAGCTCTTTGCATCTCCAAAGGCTATATGTGTTGTCCCTTCAACTCTCTTACTGTTATTTTGAGGGTTTTCTAGACAATATTGATATTCATGACCAGCATACTTATTTCCCCCAAATTACTTACCTCAAAAACATCCACCTCTACCTCATCCATAGAATCATTTTCCTTTAAAAGACTATCATCCTCTATGACCTGAATTTTGTGAATTGATCGCCTCTCCACCATTGTTTTGTTGACTTCTTCCACCGTTGTTCTATCCTCGTCCTCTCAAAGACCTTCCTCGACTTCTAGAGTTCATTTGATGCTTCATTGTCAGCGTCTCCTCTAACTTCAATGCACATTGATAGGATTCCTCTATGGTCCTCAGGTTCAAAAAATTGATTTCATATTGTATGTCAAAACACAGTCTATTCACACACCTTTCCACTTTCTCCTGATCATCCTTTGTATGTTCATCCCTTATAGTGAGTCTATAAAACTCCTCAATGTACTCTTTGATGTTAGTCTCCTTTTGTATCAAATTCTATAGTTTTCTGAATAGACTCATTTGATTATCAGAAGGTATAAATTTGGCCTTCAACTTTGTCTCCATCCTATCCCAAGATTGTATATTCTCCTTACCTTTCATTTGTCTCTCAGCCTGCACACGATACCACCATAAAGAAGCATGGCTCTTCAGCTTCGTGAAAGAAAACTTCACCTTTTTGTGTTCCTCCATAGACTCATGGTCAAAATGCTTCTCCATCTATGTTATCCAATCCACAAGATATTCAAGATTCAAATTCCCATTATAGCAAGGTGTTTCCAGCATTAGTTTACTACCAAGCCTTGCCACAGCTCCGAGAAATATGGTCTCAGCTTCACTATCCATATCCTCCACACCAAGATATTAATGTCCTTATTCTTCATATTCACTGATGTCTCCACCATGATATCCTCTTCTTTGTACTCTCCATTTTATCCAACCTTGTTTTCATTCCTCTCATCATCTCAACCAAATCTGCAACTCAGGGGTCCTCTTGGTCTTGCTTCTCTCTTTAATGTGTTTCCTCTGTGTACCATCTCTCCCATGATCCAAACATATATTTTACAACATGCCACTAGACTCATCCAGAGTCTTCTTCCCACACACTTCTCCCAACAAGAAAAAACACAACTCTAATACCAAATTATGCAAGCACAAATAGGGTATCCACCTAAGGACAATCTCTAATTCTATGAAGCTAAGATATTCACTCAGACCAAGACATAAATTCGGACCAAAAATATAGACAGCAACAATGCTTAAAACTTTTGTATTCTTATTCATTCAAGCATTACATGTTGGAAATATTGTCATTGATGTCAAAGGTCTAGCATTATTGGTGATATAGGCCATATTGCATTTAATGGTGTTTATAATATTCATATCTTGGCTAATGTGTATTAATATTTATTTAATATTAATGAATATATTTTTGTTGCATATAAGTTAAAAGAAGGCCCACGGAAGAAGAAGAAAATATAGCAAGTTAACTCTTGCGGGTTGATCAAATAGTCAATCAGATTCAAGGTCTTGGAGAAAATTTAGAAGAGTCGATTGTGGTTCAAAAGGTTTTGAAATCTCTACCATTGAGATATGATGCAAAAATTTCGGTAATTGAAGAGATGAAGAATTTAACCAAGTTTAATATGGATGAGCTTCATGGTATTCTTACGGAATATGAGATGCAGACTGATAAAGATAAACCTTCAAAGAGAGAAGCGACATTCAAGACATCAAAGAAAGAGAAGGCTAAAATTCAAAAATCAGGTTATAATTCTAATGATGATGAAGATGAGAATGGAGCTCTATTCATTTGCAAGCCGAAAAAGGGCATAGATAAATATATTAAAAAAATTACCTTTTAAATGTTTTAATTGTGAAAAGATTGGACATTTTGCAGCTAAATGCCCAAACAATTGTAATGACGACAATGAAGAAAAAAAGTCTACATACAAGAATAATTTCAAAAGCAAATTCAAGAAGGGATTCGAGAAGAAGAGTTTGTATTTTGAAAATCCTAGCTCAACCGAAGATAGTGGAGTCAATGACTCAGAAGAAGAAGAGATTCTATTCATGGCCAAACATAAAGATGCATTTGCAAGCAAAAATATAAATGATCAAAAAGAAGAATAGGATGAAGCTGAAGTGAATATGGAAGGAGAACTCATTTGTACCTTAGAAGAGTTAAAAGCTTTTTTTTTAAAAATCGAAGATTAAAGCTCCAAATCGAAAAAAATAAAAAAGAGTCGAAGGAAATAATTGAAGATCTACAAGCACACTTTGAAGAAGTCAAGAAGAATGAAGAAGATCTAACGACATAGTTAAAAATAGTAAGTAAAGAATGTGAAATGTATGTTATTAAAATTACTTCTTTAAAAGCAGATCTTGATAAAATAAATAAAGCAATCAATGATAGGACAACGAATGAGTCAAATTCTGAAAATAACACTAATATATTGAATAAAATATTAGAAAATCAAATATCAATGTTAGATAAGACAAATATTGGATTTGAAAAGGAGAAAGAGGAGGTCACTACTTTCACAAACAAGAAAAAAGAAAAGAACTATGCTGAAGCTCTTACAAAAGAAGAAACAAAAAAAGAAGTTAAGAATACAAAGGACATCTCAAACAAAGAAAGTTGGAAGGAACAAAGCTACAAAAGGCAATCAAGTCAGAGATACACAAATAGATCTTATTTTTATGGTTACTATTTTTATTGTAATGGATATAGTCATAAGAAATTAGAATGTCAAAAAAAAGCTAACAGTTTCAGAAATAAAGAGAAGAAAAGTCATGCAAAATCAAGTAGAAGCCACAACTCTTTTGCTCCTCTATTAGGCTTTCATGAAGAAGCCATAATATGTTACAAGTGCAACAACTTCGGACACATAGCCTGTTACTATAGAAGTGTGTTCGAGTTAATCAAGGACCAGAGTTTCAAGGCTCCATTCATTAAGAAGAAAGTTCAGACAGGTTCTTGGCAAAAGAAACAACTTAAAAATTTTATGTTGGTGCAGACAGCGTTGCATGCAAGAAATGAAGAAAAGCCATGATTCATTGATAGTGGATGTTCAAGGCACATGACAGGAGACAAAAGCAAGTTCATAACTTTGAAGAAGATCAATGGTGGCATAGTGAAATGTGGAGATAATACTACTGCCATAATTGTTGAAAAAGGTACATTAAGTTTGGATAATGGTAAAACTAAAATTGAAAATATTTTATATGTAGAAGGGCTTACACATAATCTTTTAAATGCAAGTCAAATGTGTGATCAGGAGCACACACTAAAATTTTATATAGACAGTTATGAAATTATAAGAAAAGATTCAGATGTATTGGTTGCAGATGCTCAGAGAACAGAGAATAACTTGTATATGCTATCAGACCTCAAAGGTCAAAGATGTTTGAGTCAGATTGAAAAAAGTTGGCTATAGCACAGGGGAATGGGACACAATTTTTTATAATCTTGTCAACATTTGCAAAAAACAAGCAGTCAAAGATCTTCTAAATATTACAAAGCTATCCGATATGCTTTGTAAACCTTGTCAGCATGGGAAGCAAGCTAGAATATGGTTCAAAACAAAAGAGTACTTGACCACTCAAATGCTAAAGCTTGTTCACACTGACCTATGTGGACTTATGAGAACTCAAAGTACTTAAAGTGAGAAATATTTCATGTTGCATATTGATGATTTTTCATGTATGACACGGAAAATGTTTTGAAAGAAAAAATCAAAAGCTTTTAGATATTTTAAAGCATTCAAAGCATTAGTTGAGAATGAAACCAATTTAAAGATTAAGTGTCTAAAGATCATATTGAGAAAAATTTATGTCAGATCAATTTATTGAGTTTTGTGAAGATCATAAAATAAAGAGACATTATTCAGCATCTAAAACTCCACAGCAAAATGGAGTAGTTGAACGAAAAAATAGAACAGTTCACGAGATGGCGAGGATAATGCTAAATGAATTCAAAATAATAGATAAATATTGAAGAGAAACAGTTGCTACAGCAGTGCATATTCATAATAGAGCATTATTGAGAGTCAATAGTGACAAGACTCTTTATGAGCTATGAAAAGACAAACTAGTAACAGTTGATTATTTTAGAGTTTTCGATAGCAGATGTTTCATAAAGAGAACCGATAAAAATCTTGGTAAGTTTGAATTCAGATTAGATGAAGGTATATTTTTTTGTTATTCTTACAAAAGTAAAACTTATAAATGTTATAAAAAAATAACAAAGAAAATTATTGAAAGTGCAAGTGTCAGGATAGAAGAAGATGAAACACAAAGAATCAGTGATCCAATAGACATTCTTGAAATCATTGAAGAAGGTTTTGAAGAATCAAATAAAGATGACGAGAAGAATAAAAAAGGCACCAAAACTCCATTCAAATATGTTCAGAGAAATCATAATGAAAGTGACATCATAAGAAAAATAAATTAAAAAAATTGCACCAAGAGAATGATGGTAAGTGAATCTGAATAAGTTAATTTCTCTTTGTTATCCAAAATTCAGCGTAGAATTTTTTCAAAAGCTAGACATGATAAGCATTGGGTTAAAGCTATGGATGAAGAATTAAATCAAATAGAAAAGAATGATACTTGAGAATTAGTGCCTAGACCAAAACATCACAATGTGATAGGAACAAAATAAGTTTATAGAAATAAGTTGAATGAAAATAGAAAAGTGACCAAAAATAAAACAAAATTAATATGTAAAAGATATGCTCAGATTGAAGGAATAAATTTTGAAGAAAATTTTGCACCAGTCGCAAGGTTAGAGACTATTAGAATGTTTCTTGCATATGTAGTGTTTAAAATTTTTAAAGTGTTTCAGATGGATATCAAATCTGTCTTCTTAAATGAGAATCTTGAAGAAGATATCTACATTGAGTATCTTGAAGGATTTATTCTCTCAAATATTAGTAACCATGTATGCAGATTGAAGAAAGCATTGTATGGATTGAAACAAGCTCCCAGAGCTTGGTATGCAAGACTTGATAAGTACCTGCAAGATCAAAATTTCAAGAGAGGATTTGTTGATAGTAATCTTTACATCAAAACAGAAAGTGAGCATCAATTGATTGTTGTGGTATATGTTGATATCATTTTTGGAGGAAATATTGAAAATATGACAAAAAAATTATGATAGAATGCAAAAAGAATTTGAGATGTCTATGCTTGAAGAATTGTCATTTTTCTTAAAACTGCAAATATTTCAGTCAAATAAAAGAATTTTCATATCTCAAAGTAAATATGCCAATGAAATGTTGAAGAAATTTAGTTTTAAAGATTATGCACCAGTTGGCACACCAATGTGTATAGGAAATAAGGTCAGCAAAGATGAAGATTCACTTGTTACAGATCAATCTTTGTATAGATCTATGATTGGTGGTCTTTTATATTTGATAACATCAAGCCCAGACATCATGCATGCAGTAGGTATGATTGTGAGATATCAATCATCTCCAAAAGATAATCATGTTTAGTTGGTGAAAAGAATATTCAGATATATTAAAGAGACATTGAATTACGGAATATGATATCCCACAAGTAAAGATTTCACTTTGGTTGCTTATACAGATTCTGCTTGGACAGGGTGCGTGGATGACAGAAAGAGTACAAATAGAAGAGTTTTCTTCCTTGGTGATAGCTTATCATCATGGCTAAGCAAGAAATAGAATTCAGTATCACTTTCTACAGCGGAAGCAGAATATATTGCAACAATATTGTGTTGTACTCAAGTGCTTTGGTGAAGCAAACTTTGGAAGATATCAAGGTAAAGTATGATGAACCTATTTTTATTTTTTATGATAACACAAGTGCTATAAATATTTTGAAAAATCCAGTGATGCATTCAAGAATAAAACATATTCTCATTAGATATCACTTCTTGAGAAGCAGGGTGCAGATCAATAGATTAAGATGGAATATATCAGTACTACAAAGCAGATTGCACATATTTTCACAAAGGCATACCAAAAGACACATTTGAGTATCTGCAAGAGAAGTTGCGAGTAATTTTTTTTACTTCTTGCCATTGAGGTTTAGCATCAGTTGAGGGGAAGCTAAGTGTTAGCTCTAGTAGGCCCTTTTCCACTGATATCAAAGGGAGAGAATAACAAGTATAGGAACATGTGCAGAAATAGATACAAACAACAGATATAGGTTGTTATAGTAAGGGGGAGTTACTGTATATTTTTCAGACAATAGTATGTGCAGGTTTCAAGATGTGATAGGGTCAGTTTGAGGTTGTCATCAATGACAAAGAGGGAGATTGTTAAAAATATTGTCATTGATGTCAAAAGTCTAGCATTATTGGTGATGTAAGCCCTATTGCATTTAATGGTGTTTCTAATATTTATATCTTGCCTAATCTGTATTAATATTTATTTAATATTAATGAATATATTTTTGGTTGCATATAAATCAAAAGAGGGCCCATGGAGAAATCAAAGAGTCACGAATTAAAAGATGAAAGAGGAATGAGACGCATTTTCTCATGAAGAGTCACTTTGAAGAATTTCAAGAGTCACCATGTGAAGACAAAAGAGGCATAACACATTTTTCTATGAAATGACACTTTGAGGAATACGAAAAGTCACCAAGATAAAGACAAAATAGGAAAAGACGCTTTTGTTTATGAAAGGTCACCATATGACTTTTCAAATGCAAGGATATGAAGAGTCATGCAAGTTTGGCATCATTTTCCATGAGGATTGAAGGGTCACAAAGGGTGAAGGCCAAAGGTCATTTGAAAAGCTATAAATAAAAGCTTGAGAAGCCATTTGTAATAGGCAAGAGAGTGCATGGTTTGTATTTGTTTTTGAAGAGAGAAAAGTAGGAAATATTGTAGAGTTCTATCATGTATTGAGTAAGCAACATTAAGAGATAGTTGTGTTTTATACACAAGAGGGGTTGGTGCCCCGTGGGTTAGTGCTCGTGAATTTTGTAAAGAGTTGGTGCTCCTATGGGTTGGTGTTCACAAATAGTTATTGTGTTGGTGCTCAACAAAGAGGTTGGTGCTTGCGAACTTTGTATTTTGAGTTGGTGCTTATTCATATACTTGAGATTGTTCTCTGTAGTTTTTCTCACTTTAAGTTTCCACGTAAAAATCTGGTGTCTCTCTCTCTCTCTCTTGTGTGGTGCAAATTATTATTTCAGTTTTACTGCGTATCTTGAATGTATGATTGAGTGGTTAAAGAAAATAAATCAGATTAAATAAAAGATATATAATATACTGATTCACCCCCCCTCTCAGTATATTTTGTGCTTAACATTACAGTGGTTAGATCATATACTATACTTCATACTTCCATACAAGCTTATTTTCCTATACAAAAACGTGAAAAATAGAACTATCTTTTTTCTACACTACTCTACTCTTCCTCCTGCTCCACAACTTGTTTCCTTCATAAAATGACTTATCTAACCAAATGTGAGTATTTATTTGACATCCCTAGATTCATGGAGTGTCTCTTCAATTTCCTTGACATTCCACAAAACTTACAAGATTTAGGCGACATTAGTTTTCAAGATCAACACCTAACTATCTGTAACTGTTAGGAGATGTTTTCAAGTTGAATGATAGTTACAAAAACTATCATAAATTTACCAAAATTTATCCAATTAACCTGAAATTTGAAACATACCTATTAAAATACATTTTATATCACCGCACCAAATTTTACAATTCATTTCTTAACACAAAAAGATAACCATCTTGTGAAGTGTCACAAACTAGACATGGTACTCATGTGACATTTTCAAGGCAAATGATAGCTAGAAAAACCATTATAAATTTACCACAGTTTATCAAATTAAATTCAAAAATTCAAACAAAACTTTTAAAATATATTTTCTATCACCACACAAAATTTGGCATTTAGTTTCATTCTACACAAAGAGAACAATCTTGCCAAGTGTCGTAGGCCAGATAGGTGACCCATTTTGACAAAAACAAATAGTACATTAATGAAGTAAATCCAAATGCTCTGAAATTTGGCACGTATTATTCAAATATCATGTAATACCATCCCACCAAATTTCATCATCCAATTGTTACCAAAGTGAATATCCATCATGTAAAGCATCGAATGGATAACCTGAAAGAAATAGTTGGTACGCTTCTGCGATAACTCCAAATAGTATGAAACTTGGTAAAATTGTTTTAAGTGTCAATATAATAACATCACCAAGTTTAATCATCAAAATCTACCTAAAAAATGAGAAACAAACTTTTAAATTGTATGACAAAATCAGATGGTATGTCTCCATAGTAACTCCAAATAGTCTAAAATTTCGAACATAGGTTGCACGTGTCATCTACTATGACCTCACCGAATTTGGGAATCTATTATTTACCTCATAAGTATAATCATCTTTCCAATTGTTATAGACTAAGTAGTCCACACAGATTAACAAAAGTAGATAAAATATCTCTGCACTTTGTCTGTAGTAAGGAATACTTTTACAGCATCATCCCTAGAGGTTAACAAGCTTAAGAAAATAAGGCTACAAACACAAAAATAAAATAAAAATCTAAGCTAACATATTTTTGGTTGATGCAAGATTGCCCTTCACCTTGGATGCTCTTGCATCACTATCACTAGGAATAGTCATAAGTCAAGTTTGAAACACTCAAAAGCTAAGTCAACACAAACATTTTCAAGTATCAAAGTGAATCATTAGCTAGATTCACATAGAGAAGGAACACACTTGTGCAATCACACTAGGTGAGAGAACTATGTGTGGATTGCTTTACCTCTTTGGAGTATTTGATACAAAGACAATGTCCAATCGTTAGACGAGGGTAATTGGAGTCAGCTCACCCTATTACACTTACTCCATTTTTTTCAAGTTTCTATCCCTCACAAGCACATTTAGGGTTTAAAGGCAAAGGAGGTTGAATTATGTATTTTCACACATCATAGAGTTCAAGATTGTAAACATAGAGTAATCAAGGATAGTCAGAGGTGATCATACAATCACTATGTTGCAGTTTCATAAAGGCTAGTTTTGACTAGCTAATTAGTATCAACTTGCTATACTAAATTGATTCTGTAGTATTGACCCGATGCAAGCAGTATATCAGTTCTTGAACAAAGCAAACCATGTGCGTGCTTATCCTTAATTTTCACTTATAGAAAATAGTCAAAGTAAGATAGTCAACTAGAAAATCTAAGTATCTTGATCTCCTTAATAATTTCAATATTTAGCATATGCACTTATCAAATTAGAAAATTAATTATCAATTATTTACATTCAGGTCTATATTTGAATGCCATATCTTATAATCTAAATTATATTTTAAAGTTCTATCTTAACTAGATTAATCCAACCCATTAATCAAAATTGGTGTAAACATATTGGTAAGCCTGTAGATGTGTTTGTAATATCTAAAAACTTAAAAAATGGGAGAAGTGTAATGGCTTGAGATGACCCCAATCAACCTCATCTAATGATTGGTCGTTTCCTATACTCTTCCTCTTCTTCACTATATGGATTAACCATGGAGATGTCCCTATACTTGACTCCTTATGTGGTGATGACGACCTTACTTGATTTTATTCTTGGACAAAAAGAGTCTGAGCAACCATTGTTTACATTTATTCGTTTGTCTGAGGGTGAGTTATTGCTTCCACTTATAGATCCTATTGTACGTATAGCTCTCCTCCCTGAATGGTAGGTAAATGTCCCAACTCTTTTGAAAACGTTTCTGCCAACTTCAAAAAAGATGTGCTCTCCTCAGGTAGTGATTCTAAAACCTTTTTGGAAATGGCTAGAGGAGAGGCTTCTAGAAGTTTATTAGAAGGAAGAGAGCTTACCACTGCTGGAGGAGTTTCCTATGGATCTAAGAAAGGAGGATCTTTTGTCATGAATTGCAATGTAGTGTGTTTTATCAAGCCTTATGAATGAATGACATATTAATTAGCAAAATTAATACTCCAAGAGTTCCCTATCCTCCAGTTGACTTTTGAAAATGTTTCTGCCAACTTCACGAAAGATGTGCTCTCCTCAGGAAGTAATTCTAAAACCTTTTTGGAAATGGCTAGAGGAGAGGCTTCTAGAAGTTTATTAGAAGGAAGAGAGCTTACCACTACTGGAGGAGTTTCCTTGGGATCTATGAAACGAGGATCTTTTGTCATGAATTGTAATGTAGTGTTTTTGATCAAGCCTTGTGAATGAATGACATTTTAATTAGCACAATTGATACTCCAAGAGTTTCTTCAATCACCATGGTAGTATCCCCAGCCATGCATGAAGTTGTCGATTTATCTTCTACATCCTTTTGCTTTATCTGTTCAAGAGGAGGAATATCCATGGCTTTCAGTGGTGGAGGGAGTTTAGCATTTTGTACATCCACCCCTTTGATTTCCAGCCATACCAAAGTTCATATTAAGACTCCTTGAGTTTGAGCCTTTAATGAGGTTGTCTCATGTTGACTCCAATCAACCTTTGGAATTTGTGCCTTTTGGATTCCTTGAGAGAAGTAACTCAGATCAACCACTTCACCATCATCTTTAATATTTATATCATCTGGAATATCCACAATGTTAAATCTGATTACTTGATCCAATGTGAAACGGGTATAGTCGAGGAGACAGACTTCTATTCAACCATCACAATCCATCCAGAAGTCCTCATAGTGAGGAATGTGCTTATAAGAGGCACTCAAAACATGCTTTGTTATTCCCCTTATGTCAAATGATGGGCAGATATGAAAAGTTTGAAGTGTAACCCATGCCATGTCTACTTCAACTGATTTGGCCTTACGCAAAGTAGCATAGGTATCCCTGCGAATGGTCATCAAGAAATGAATCCCAATAGATTTGTGTTTAAAAACCAAAAACTTTTGTAACACCATCAATTGTCATATCAACTCCATAAGTGCCCATTTATCATCTACGTATCTAGGGAGCATGAAAGGAGAAGAATCACATATGCATACCCTGATGTAAAAAAAGGTAGGGAATTATATGAACCATCCTCCCCATCTTGAAATATCTGTAGAGGCATCAATGGAGAAGTGTGTGTTTCCAGGTTCTTCCTCAAACATTTGAATAACAAACTATAAAAAGGCTTCATCGACATGACAGAAATGATTAGCACTTTCACTTATTATCAATTGAGGATAATAATCATATACTCGAGATGCTAACATTATACCCACTATAGATAGACCACTATAGAATATTCTTCGGGCAACAATGTAGATTAGATAAGACATCATGTAAAACTAATGAGTGGTGATTCCTTTGCACATTTGATTATGAATCGAGTCACCGATCAATTCAACTTAGTTGATGTATTGCTTATTGGTGTGAATGATCTGAATATTCTGGAACATCCACTCATTATAATATCTCATTGCAGGATTGCCTACCACCCTTTTTAGAAGAGTCATTATGTCATTGATCTCAAGTTTGACATCTTGTCGAGCGAACACCTTGGGAACCCTAGAGATCGAAGGTTTAGGCTTGGTAAGCCAGTGTCTATTCAGGGACTTAAGACAATCATATTTATGATTATCATGATACTATTGAGCTGATTTTTGAGTGATTTATATGAAAGCTTCATGATTTGGAATCTTTAACATCTTTTCAATGTATCCAAAGTTGAGCCTCAAAATGAATGCATCTCGCAAAGTACAAACTTGTCTTCTATCTTTGTCATAGTGATTTGCCAAAGTCTTGACAATTTCTAGACATTGAACGGTGATGGGGAACACAACAGCTTGTGGAAGACCACTATCATAAATACTCCGTATCCAATCATTTTTAAGGAAGCATTTACCATTTTAAAGAAATCATCCATATCTATGTGCCCCAAATTTATATCAGTGACCTAATCAATATTAGAGTCAATGTTAGAAGAGAGTGTGACACCTTGAAATTGGTACTTCATTTTGACTGCCTTTTTCTTTCCCTTCTTCGGAGTTCTATACATTTTCCAACTGCACCAAGGATTTGGGAATGAGAAACAGAGAATCAAAGTGTGGACGGGAAATATGGAATGACAAATGAAATGGTGGAGGGAGGGGAGGCGAAATTAGAGACTGCAATGTAGTAGGAAAGTCACGATGCAGAAGGGAGAAACCCTAATGTCAAGGTTTCAGGGGTGCAATGCATATTATAAACCCTAATGTGGGAAGCGCATGCAACCCCAATGCCATTTTTTTATGACTACAACGTAGTCGTGAAACGCCGATGTGGGGAGGAAGAAAAGCCCAACAACAGAAATGTTGAGGTGCAACGCAAGTGTCAAACCCCAATGCAGGGAAAGTGAAAAGGCCCTATGTCGGAGATGTCAGGATACAATGAAGGTGTAGAATTATGATGCTGAAGAATCTCAAAACACTAATGTCGAGGGGTTTGGTGAAACGAGGTAGGAGAAAGAGTTTGTTGTGGAGGAGTGGAAAGGTCGAGTTCCCCGTCAGAATCCAACAACAAAAGGAAATTCTTATAAAATAAATTTATGATCCGAATACAACCTCTACTGATAAAAATAATATAAAATCTGATAAAAGACTTATGATCGCCAAGGGATGCCACTATTGACTTCTAGAATGGAGAAAATGCAATTTGTAGAGCTTGAAAATTAAATGCTTGAGTTCTTTGAAAACATAAGAGGACTTTATTAAATAGTGGGGTCGATGATACCCCCACACGTGTAGGACTCGACCCTTATTAATGAGGGTCGAGTCAGGTCACACAAGTCTGTATTGTAGTCATCATGACTATATGAATGCATTGCACTCATTGAGGCCCAACGGTTGCATTAAAACAGTAAGGGCCCGATGGTTGCATTGCAGCGGTCAGGGCTTGATGGCTACATTGCAATCATCTGGGCTTGACAATTGCATTGTAGTCATCGGGGTCCGATGGCTAAATTGTAACCTCATAACCTTGATCTTGAAAGAAGCAAATAAAGACTAAGCCCTCAAACACTCTTGATAAAACTTTCAAGATTTTTTAGAAAAAAATCATGGGTGAAATTTTGGGGGACAACAATTGGCTCCGATTGGGGATCTACGTTTGATGATTGCGAGGATGGACTCTAAAATTTTGAGGTAAGTTTATATAGACTTATTTTTCATGATCACTGAGTTGGGCTACGGAGTCACCCTAACTAAGTTACTTCACAATAAATAGAAAATGAAATTAAGGAAAATAAAACAAACAAAAGTAAAGGACGTGAAAGCAAACACTACCAAAATTCTAAAACCAACCCAGATATTGGAAGAACTGGTCTCTACTGCCTGAAGAACTTTAAGTACTACCCACTATACGGAAGTGGGAGATGAGTATCATCCATGTAAGATAAATAAGAAGTATTATGTCCACAAAAGTGATGAATATTGAATGGATCTTTCCACAAAGAATCAAACTTCTTGTGGCTATGATCCAAAACTCAGAAATTCTGGTTGATAAATATTTTAAATAGCATAGAAATAACATAGTAACAATGAATTCTCTAAGAAGAGATGTAGTATTACTCAAAATCCCAATACAAATATAGGCTTATCTCTGGGAAGAGATGTATGCCTTCCCATTTCGGGTTACAATGCATTTATACATATTTCAAAAGCATGGGGAGATTGAGTCGCTCGAGGAATTAACGGGGGACGATTTAAGATTGAGTGGCTCGAGGAAATAACTGTCACCGACAATTTGACTTCCAAGAATTAAAACAATACAGCGCTCGAGGACATAATGTTGAGGATTTAAAACAATACAAAATTCGAGGAATTAACTATCACCCAAATGGTCACCTAAATTGTTGCCACCCGAATGGTCACCTAAATTGTTGCTCGGATCATTCCTCCCTCCTTGAAAAGCAATGGTTCCCATTGCGTCAATATTCTCCGTCAGGTGGGGTAGTTGTGTCTTCATTTGATTCTCTGTGAGCCACTCACCTTGGTGGCTAAGCTGGCCTCTTCTAACCACTCCATACAGTGGAATAGAGCGTCTTCTTGTTGTCTTCATCCAAGTATCCACAATCTGATCCTCTTCTACTGGAGCAAAACTCTGTGGATCAAGCTCATCAATGTCTAGTTGTTCTACCACAACTGAAGTGTCCAATAGAGGTGGGTGATATGGTTTGAGGAGCTCCACATTGAATATTGGATGCAGACCAAGGTAGGCTGGTAGGTTCAACTCAAAAGCATTTTCTGCAACTTTTATGGTGATGGTGTATGGACCATATCGCAGAGGCCGAATCTTTCTGTGTGGGCCTGCAAGCCATTCCTTCTGAAGCCGTAACCAAACCTTGTCACCCACAGTAAAATGGTGTGCAATCCTATGTTTGTCATTGTGTTGCTTATACTTCTGATTCATCTTCTCCAAGATGTCATGAACTTGTTGCTGGATGTGTTGCATTTTTTCAATAAACTTTGTTGCTTTTGCTGCCTCAGATCTTCTATGAGGTGTGTATTCCATGGTGGAAAATGGAACAGCTATATCAATTGGTGCCATGGGTTGGAACCCAAAACATACTTGAAATGGATTGTGCTTGGTCGAGCTGTGCAGCACCCGATTGTATCCATGTTGTATGAAAGGAAGTCCCTCATCCCATGTGTGTGGATGTTTGGAGTGATACATCTGAATCATGTGAACAATCAAGCGGTTTACCACCTCTGTCTGACCATCAATCTGTGGATGGAAGGCTGTGGACTTTATCAGCTTAGTATCCATCATCTTCCATAGAGTGGACCAGAAGATGCTCAGGAACCTGTTATCTCAATCTGAGACAATGGACTTGGGGAGACCAAAATGGAGCCATACATGACTAAAATATAGTTGAGCAATTTCCTCAGCAAACATATTTTTCTTACAAGAAAGCATGATAGCCATTTTTGAAAAACGATCAACTACCACAAAAATGCAGTCCTTGCCATGTTTGGAAGTGGGCAAACCTGAGAGAAAATACATTGAGACGGATTCCCAAGGCCTGGTTGGTTCTGACAATGGCGTGTACAATCCTTGCTTCTTATTTGTTGGCTTGGCTATTGCACATGGGCTGCAATATTTGAGATATCTTTCCACATCTTTCCGCATATGGGGCCAGTAGAAGTGTTTTTGAAGAACTGCCAATGTCTTTTCGATACCAAAGTGTCCAGCTGTCCTACTGAAGTGTGCTTCCCATATCATCTTTTGTTGCTCTGCAACAGAAACACAGATGTGCCCCATATGGCAGAGGACATTATCTTGCAAATAGAAGTCAGAAACATGTTCACCTTTTTGGAGCGCTTGATATGTATCAGCAAAGGTAGGATCTGCTTCATACGGAGCACCCCAAGTGGCAGTCTCATGTCCGCACAGGTCAAGAACTGTTGTGAGTGCATTAATTGGTGGGCGGCTCAGACAATCTGCAGCTGTATTTGAGCTCCCCTTTTTGTGTTTGATTATCAGGTGGAATTGTTGAAGATACGTGGCCCACTTTTGGTGCCTCTCATTTCATAGTTTGCTTTGCGTCTGGATGAATTCCAATGGTCTGTGGTCAGTGTGGATGACCATCTCTTTCCCCAAGATGTAGTGTTTCCAGTGTTTGCAGGTTTGCACAATGGCATAGAGCTCCTTATCATATATTGGATATTTCCTAACTGTATCAGTGAAAGTTTCACTGTGGTATGCAACAGGATGGCCATGTTGCATGATGACAACTCCCATGGCATATTGAGATGCATCTGTCATCAACTCAAACGGTTGATGCAAATCTGGAAAGGCAAGAACAGGAGCTGAGCAGAGTCTGTTCTTCAAATTCTCAAATGCCCTTTGTTGTATTTCACCCCACTGAAATGTAGCTTTAGCTCCTCCTTTAGTCACTTGGGTTAATGACCAAGCAACATGTGAAAATCCAAGAACAAACCTACGGTAGAAATTTGCAAGACCCAAAAAGTTGCGAAGCTCTGTGAGGGTCCTTGGTGTGGGCCATTCTCAAATAACCCGAATCTTTTCTAGATCAACATGGACCCCTTCCTCATTCACAACGTACCTGAGGTACTGAATTGTTGTCATTCTGAATGTGCATTTGTCAAGATTTGCATACAACTTGTGCTCCCGAAGAGTTTGAAGCACCTTACAAACATGTTGCAAATGTTCTTCCCATGTTTTGCTATAGATGAGTATGTAATCTAAGTAGACAACCATGAATGAGTTGGTGAAAGGTCGTAGGATGTCATCCATCATCCTCATGAAGGTTGCAGGTGCGTTAGTTAGGCCAAAAGGCATAACCAACCATTCAAAGAGCCCCTCCTTAGATTTGAATGCAGTTTTCTAGACATCAGTGGGATCGATGGGAATTTGGTGATAACCAAATTTGAGATCAATTTTGGTGAAGAACTTCGCACCACGGAGCTGGTCCAACAGGTCATCGATCCTGGGGAGAGGGTAGCGATTCCTCACAGAGATTTTATCCAGGGCTCGGTAGTCAATGCAAAGCCTCCATGTTCCATCGTTCTTCGGTGCCAAGACAATTGGGCTACCACAAGGTGAAGAGCTTGCCCTGATGTCTTTTTATCTCATCATTCTCCAAAACTGATCTGCGATACACAGGACTGTTAGGCAAAGGTGATCCTGGGATCAAATCGATAGAATGTTTTACCTGGCAATGCAGTGGAACTCATGTGGGTGACTTGAATAAGTCATCATATTCTCCTATGATTCGTCCTATCTGTTTTTGTTGTTGTGTTGATTGTGTAGTCAGGACTGCAACATCAGCCTCCTTGGATTTCTGTGGTTTGACCACCATGAGAACAAATTGCTTTGTCTTCTCCACCAATCTCTTGCATTGCTTAGCATTGATCAGGGAGACAGATGTGGGAAGTGGTACCTCCGGTAACCTATAGCGTCGTGTTCCAAGAGTGAGGGTGATCCTTCGGGTTCGTGATTCATAGATGCCATGTCGCTCATACATGAACGACTGACCAAGGAGTACATCACAAACATCTAGATTGACCACATCACACAAGACTTCATCTTGGAATGGTTTTATAGCATATAAAAGAAGACACTGATGGGTGACACGAAGGTCTCTCCCTAGGCTCAACCATCCAATACTGTAGGGCTTTGGATGAGGCTTCATGGCTAGATTTAGACTTTTCACAACTTTAGCAGAGATTAAATTCTTTTGACTTCCACTATCAAGAATGAAATACAGAGGCTTACCTTTTACCCATAATTTGGAGTGAAACAATCTTTTTTTGTCATCTGGTCTTTCCTCACGGGTCTGTGATGAAGCGACGATGGTGTCAGGCTCAGCATCTACAATTTCTTCTTCGTCCTCTTTGACTGTGGGTTGTGTATGAGGCAGAGTCGTAGATGTCGAGTATTGTGACTTAGAGAGCAGTGACTTGATGGCTCGACATTCTTCTTTGGAGTGAGTTTCAGTTTTGTGGTAATCACACCATTTTCCAGCGTTCCCCTTCTGGGATTTCTTATCCTGAAACTCCTTCTGCTTCCAATTTTGGCCTCGTGTTTGACATTTCTTGTCACTTTTCCATTTTGAGGGTTGACTCTTCGTATTCTTTCTGCCATGCTTTTGTTCAATCTTCACTGCAAATTTATATGCCTCGCCGAGGGTTTCCAAATTGAAGAGTTCCATTTCCCCCCGTATGTACCATTGTAGTCCACCACGATATTTGAGTCTTATGTTTCTCACTTTCTTGAATGCCCAATCTTGCAGACAAAGAATGAAAAGTGTCTGTGTAATCTTGAACAGATTGGTCCTTGCCTTGGCGAAGTTGTTGCCACTGTATGTACAGATCAACATATGCTCCAATGGGATAGTATTCTTCTTTTATTGCTTCCATAAAATCATCCTAGGTAGGTTCCACCCCAACGCCAATGATATATGTATTGAACCTCTTTTTGTACACTTACCACCAGTTTTTCATAGGCAATGATGATTTCAAAAGAGCAAAAGTGATCTTTTCTCCATCGGTGAACTTATTTACAGATAAGTAGGAAGACAGTTGATCCAACCAATTTCCCACTGCATCAGCATTGATTTTGCCTTCAAATATGGGAATATCAAAATTTACCTGGACCTTGAAGGGTGTTGGGGCACTGAAAGGAAGTTCCCTAGATGAGGAGCCAGGATGTGTAGCCGCGGAGCCAAAATTTCCCATCGAAAGTGTCTGAAGAATCTGAGCAAATTGTTGCAGCATCTGCGCTTGTTGTCATTGGAGGGCTTCATTCACCATTTCCTTGAAAGGATCGAATGTCTCGGTGTCGTCCGCCATTTGAAGTCGTTTGGGGCAAATAGGTGGAAAGTTTGGAAGCTCTGTCACTTCCCACCCAAGTTTCTTGTATCCTGACCTCGTCCTCGGGATCATACACTCTCAAGACAAATCGCTCTGATACCACTGATCCAAAACTCAGAAGTTCTAGTTGATAAATATTTCAAATATCATAGAAATAACACAATAACAATGACTTTGAGAAGAGATGTAGTATTACTCAAAATCACAATACAAATATAAGCTTATCTCTGGGAAGAGATGTCTGCCTTCCCATTTCGGGTTACAATGCATTTATACATATTTCGAAAGCATGGAAAGATTGAGTCGCTCGAGGAATTAACGGGTGACGATTTAAGATTGAGTGGCTCGAGGAAATAACTGTCACCGACAATTTGACTTCCAAGAATTAAAACAATACAAAATTTGAGGAACCCGAATGGTCACCTAAATTGTTGCCACCCTAATGGTCACCTAAATTGTTGCTCGGATCAAGCTACCTTTCGATTCACATCTCTTATCCCAATCCCATAGGAGAACAAAATAACCAATCTGGAAATCTCTTTGTTTAGCCTTCTTATCAATTATCACCTTCACTTTCTGTTGATATTATGTAATCATGTCAACTATTATAATTATTTCTTATTCCAACTTGTTTAGATATAAAACCCTCTTATCTAGTGAATCCTAAAAGTTCTGATCTTCAATTGCCTTAAACCAATTGAAGTGTTAGTAGGTCTAATGTGATAGGCAAGATGACATATGTTTCAAACAACAAATAAAAAGATGACATCTTAATACCTCATTTGGGAGTAATGCGTTCAACCCAAAGTGCGTCATACAACTTTTTATGCCAATTCCACTGATTCTCATCCACTAGCTTGCAAATAATAGTGACTAAATTTTTGTTTCTTGATTCTACTTGGCCATTACCCTTAGGATGATACTCTGATGAGTACAATAATGAAATTCCATATCAATAACAAAAATCAATGAGCTCAAAATAATAAAAATTAGGCACGTTATTAGTCACTATCTTTTGAGGAACTCCATATCTAACTAAGATGTTCTCTTTAATGAAATTACATGCTACCTCAGAAGTAGTTTGCTTGACTGAAATAGCCTCAACCCACTAGGTGAAATAATCTGTTGTGGTGAGGATATGAGTGTGACCTGCATTGGAATGAGGATTCAGTACAAATATGAATTCAAGATCCCATTGTTGAAATGCTTCGTCAATCACCACCAGTTTTAGAGGTAAAGTTGTGAGCTTCGATTTCCCTATAAATTGCTAACAAGACTCACATTTAGAAACCCAATCATGAGCATCTTTGAAGAGGGTGGGCCAATAATAATTTTCCTCAAGAATATTATGTGTTATAATAGATGAGAAGTGACCACGATATGCCTTGCTATGAAAAGCCTCCAATAACCCCTTCGATCATTCCTTATCAACACAACATAGGAACATACCATCAATCCCCCTTTTGAAAGGGTATTATCTCATATGACATATTTTACAGCTTTACGTTTTATTGTTCTTTTTTCTTCAATACTTAATCCCTCAGGACATTCTCCATATGTAATAAAATAAGCTATATTCGAGTACCATTCCTCTGTAGTGCCAACAAATAGAACTGTAGGTGTTTTCTCTGATGAATCTGACTCTTGAGTTTCATCAACGGTATTATCTAGTTTATTATTTGCAATTAGTTGACATAAACCATGACCTCGAACAAGTTTGGTAAGTTTGATGTCCAAATCAAAATCTTTAACTTTAGCTATCCATCCTCCCCATTTTGAGCCAAGATCTTGTGTTAAGATGGATTTAACTGTTAGTTCTGGAACCGGAACAACAATGTGTGAATTTAAAATGTAGTACCTAAATTGTTTCATTGTGTTGGCAACGACACACACATGCTTTTCAATGGGAGAGTATCTGAGTCCATGATTATTCAATCCACAACTCATAAATGCAATGGGGGATTCAATGCCTTTGTCATTTTTTCGTACCAAAATTGTTGAGAGAGTATGCTCCAATACATAAAAATAGATGATAAAGTCTTTGTTAAAATCAATACAAACCAGGGTTGGGGCCCTGGAAATGGTAGTCTTAATTTCATCAAAGGCTTCTTTCCCTTCCTTGCTTCATTTAAAATTTACTTTTCCTCTTATCATACTAGTGATATGCTTAGTGAGCTCAGCAAAGTCAGGTATAAAACTTCCAAAAATTTGACCTTACCAAAGAAAAACAAGACACCCTGCCTACTTGTAGGTAAAAATAAATTTTGAATGGATTGAACTCTCTCAGGATCAATTTTGGTTCCTTCTTTAAACACAATATGGACGAGAAGTTTTCCATTTGTTACTCCTAACATAGATTTCTTGGGATTCAATGAAATACCATGGGCTTGACACTTATCAAACACTTTCACCAAGTGATAATAATGATCCTCACACTTTTTGGAAAAAATAGTGAGATCATCCAAGTAAACCACTATGATATTATTAATAAGATCATGAAAAGCTAGATCCATATCCCTTTGAAATGTGGCCCTAGCATTGATCATATCGAAAAGCATGCTCTTGTAAGTGAAAATTCCCCAAGGCATCGTAAAGGTTGTTTTATGTTGATCTTTGACTGAAACGTCTACCTGATTTTAATCCAAAAACCATCAAGCATGAAAAGCATCTCAGATCTTATAACAACTTGAAGTATGTGATCCATAATGGGTAAGGCATAATAATCCTTTAGTGACGTTTGGTTCAAATTCCTGAAATCTACACAAATGTGAATTTCACCATTATTTTTAAGAACCAACACAATATTAGCCACCCATGTAGAATGATGGATAGGGCAGATAATACGTGCTTGTAACATATTTTTAATCTCAGTATGAATGGTCAAAGCAATCTTTCAATTGTAGTGCCTCTGTTTCTAATGATAAGACAAAGTATTTGGTTTTGACGGAATGTTATGCTTCATCTCTTTGGTTCTGAAAGTTTCAGGTCATCATAACTCTAGGGAAACACATCTTTGTATATCTGAAATAGATTAATGAGTCTATATCTTTCTTCTTTGGAGAAACATTTCTTAATTTTGACATACATGGGCTCTTCGTAAGTGTCAATGTTGACTTGTTCATATTTGGAAGAATTTGACATTTGAGGCTCCACTTTCCCTTTTATATATTTGTCATGTTTGTCAAACAAATCTTCAAGGGAAACCAATATTTTCAGAATTTTGTTATCTTTAAGCTGAATTACCTCTTCATTTCCCCCCATATCATAATTTTTAAATCCTCTTACAATATTTATGGATGATTCAACCTCATTTTGCCCCTCACCTTGTTGAACATGTGATTCCCTATAAGGTGAAGTGCTTCCTTCGAAATACAAATTCCTAAAATTATCTACTTTTTTCAAGAAAGCAACTATCTATTCATCATTGTTGAAAACTTGCCAATGATCAACATTATCAGGCACAATTGTCCTAGACACAATCTTAATGGTTTATTTGTCATGCTCAACTTTAGAGGGAGGGATCATAAGTGATGTTGAAACAACAAGTGCATTAACCTTGGCATTATCTTTTCTTGGCACTGACACAATCGAAAAAGCATCAAAAGCTTCTATACAATCCCAGACTCTATTTTGGTAATGCCTTAAACAATCATTCTTTACTTGATACTGATCTCTAACCTATTTTACAATGAGCTCAGCATCTCCTTGTGCCTTTAGGGTTCAAATTCCCATTTCTTCTACTGTATGTATCCCATGAAGCAAGGCTTCATATTCCATCATGTTTATAGTACATTTGAATTGAAGAATGAAATAAAAAGGGAAAACTTATTTACTTGGTGAAACAATGATAGATCCTACACCAGAACCTACTAATGAACAACTTCCATCAAATTCGAAAGCCAAATGTCATTAGAGTTACCTTCAAGTAGTTCTTGCATACCTATTTTTGCCTTAAACATCATCATGTAATTCTCCAAACCTACATCTTCATAAAGAATGTCATCTCTCGGATCCTCAGACTTGTATACAATAAACTTAGTTTTTAGCTCAGGGTCCAACTTATGCTTGGTGCCATTGACTAAAAAAATAACATGCAACAGATCTTGCTAAATCTCTCCACCTAACTCATTACAAAATCTCATTCCCAACAACATGCCATATGTTGTAGGAATAACTACCACCAGGATTGGCATCTTAATTCTTTTTTTGTGAAAAGGAAGCTAAGGCTATTTGTGCGTCTTTGATTTGGCCTACTAATAGGACTTGTTTCGTGTCCATTGAACAACATTAATAAGCATGAACATTGTTAGAAGCTCTCGTATCGATAATGCAGTTACTCAACTTGTAGCCCTTTAAGAAAAGGGGTATTTAGAACAGCGCTTGTTTACCAGGAGGATAAGTAGTCATAGCCATAGCAGAAGTTGAAGGTTTGGTATTTGGAGGCGTAGCTAGAATACATTTGAAGTTAGACTTATTAACATTACCTAAACCCCTTTTTATGAAATTATACAGATGATTCAACTAATTTGGATTAGATATCAGATATTCTACCTATGACATATGAATATTGGACTTGTTGACATGATCCAATATGTCAAATGAGGGAAATTGAGATGAAGATGTGGCATCAAAGCTTTCATGTGTTGAAGCCACCATATTTTTTAAGTTTGCACTAGTCTTTGGATTTTTTGGATTCAGTGTGAGGTGAAGCAATCACTTCAGTTTCTGATTTTTTTGTCTTTGATTGGAATGGTAGAGGAGAACCTCTAGGGAGTATGGTGGGAGTAGGTGCCACTTTTGAAATATAATTACTCGCGACGTTCTCATTTGGATTCACCTTATCAACATTTTTTTCTTAGCATCTTCGTTTTAAGATCTTGTAAACAAAACAAAGGATTGACCATTCATATCTTCAACTACATCATCGTAGTTGTTTTCCTCACACTCATATTCCAAAAAAGCATTACTGGAGGCACCATTAGGTTCATCAGTTTCATATTATTGAAAACCTGGATCTTCTATTTCAAGTTCATCTTCATCATAAACATAAATATCCTCTGTCTCCAAGACTGTGTTAACTGGGAGAGCCTCAATAGCTAACCTCTGTTGAAGAGCAGGGAGCTTGGGTTGATTGTTGTTTAATACATAGATTTTCTTAGGAACTTCTTGTTGTGAAGATGTCTATTATCTTTGAAGTAATTGCTTCTTCAAGGCCATAGTATCATTTACTAGTTTTTGAATTTATTGTTCAGTGGAATCATGACTTGAAGATTGTCCTCTATATTTTGAAGAATCCCTTCACAACTTACCAGCCGTAACCATATCATATTCAATTTGGGTATATTAAATGTTTATGTTTGCTCAAGGTTAGTTAGTATATTCCTTCCCAAGAGGAAACCAACTTTTGGTAATTGAGTGTTGATGAAGATACATTTATGATTTTATGTTGTTGGTTTGGTTGCTTGCAAGGTTTTATTCAATAACCTATTGAATTTATCCATGAAGTCATGCATGGGTTAATGAGTCTCTTTTTTCATACGAGTCAACTGAGCAATTAATGCATGAGCATCTTTAACTAAGTTGAATTTGACTTCAAACTTAGTTTTCATGGTATTCTAGTTGGTAATAGAACCCGCATCCAAATGATAGAAACAAGCGACAGCTCCATCCGTAAGAGTTTCCACGAACAATCTTATAGCTATATCTTCATATTTGACCCCAAAGATTCCACATGTGGCAAAGAATTCAGCTATGTATTCATCTAGGTGTTGTTTCCCATCACCAAAAAATTTAGGGAAATTCTTATGTTAACCCCTTGGTAGCTCATGCAATTGTACATGAGCCACTAGACCAATGGCATTTCCCCATGGTACAACCATTATTTGAAAACATACTCTTTGAGGTATAATGGTTCTAATAAGGACGAGATTGACTCACCGAGGTAACTCATTGTCATGGCTTTGAAGCCTTTGTACTTGTAGGCAAACTTATGGACTCCCCAACTCTAATTTTCTTTTCAAGATCAAACTGAAAAACTCAGATGTTGTCACAAATCATATAAAGGGTTAGAGATTCCTTTAGCTTTGTTAGCCCTGATAAAGCATATTTCCACCAAAATGACAAAGTAACTTCACTTGCAGTAGATATTTGTGGGTTGCATGGGTTGGCAAATCCGTGCCCCACGGTGGGCGCCAAAAATTGTTGGATGTAAAAAGTGTAAAGCACTTCAGTGTGTACACTATAATCAACAGTATTACGAGATGAAGTCCCTCTTCTATTTGTAGGTGAAGCTACTTTTATTCAAAAGAAGAAAAATAAAACACAATCCTAACATATTCACAAATGTACATACTAACTTCTTTTAGTGGTTTTCATGTATGAAAAATGAAATATGAATAGGAGAATGAGTTTGAGAAAATAAGAGTTTTATCTATAAAAATAGAGGGAAGGAATATAAATGAGTGAGCAAACAAATTTGCATTATATATCACATCCATTAACTTAAAATAAAATTACAATCCACTGAGATTTCTGTTAGAAAGAATGGAGAAAACAATACTATGAATAAATGAACATAAGCATTCATTCACAACAAAAGACAAGCTCAAAGTCCTACAACATTTAGATTTATTGATTCTCTTGGAAAAGACACAAAGTTCTTTCCTTCTCTTTCTTCATAAAATTCATCTTCTTTCAAAAGTTACAAAAGTTTGACAGACCATTTAAAGGCATGCAAGCCTTCTACTTATAGGAAATATTAGCACTAGATTATAGGAAACAAATTCTAAAATAGAATTTGGTTTAACATTTCAGAGTGCATGTTGACTTGGTCAAGTTATACATCAAATTATAGAAACCTTTGGAGCAGAACATAGCTCATAGCCTACGGGGAAGAGTATGTTCAATCGCAACACCAAACTACAAGTTAGGGGGCCTTCTCTAGCACTTGTTCCTGATCCCCTTCCTCATCAATGTTAACAACTTCTTTTTTTAGCTTGTTGTTTTTCTTTGTATTCCTCAAATTTATGTAACATGTCCTCTAACTTATCTTGATCTCGGCCTTTAGAATATTGATATGGAATTTCGGCCTCAACCTGTAGATTTATCATTTGTGGAGGAATTCTCTTGAAATTATATAGGTCCTTGCTCAACTTATCAAAGGTGCTCTGGAAATGCACAAATTTATGAATTGATTCATAGTTGAATGACGCTGGGAAACTTGTTTCATGTTGAAGCAAATGTTTGAATGAGCCCTACATGTCTTCCATAGGAAGTACTTTCCCTCCACCTCCATAGAATGGGCATGGAAGCTTCTCAATTGCTTCATTGATATCATAGGTGGGATCAACTGTTAAGATCCTTGATTCCTTGAATTTGCACAAGGATTAATCTATAATCTTGATCCCGAATTTTATCAAACCTATAATCTCAACATCTCATATTCAAAAATAAGAAATAACCAAGATTCTTGAAACGAGTAAAGCCAAACAAATAAAACTTCAATAAATTTTGAAAGAGTTGACTAAAGATAATTTCTTAAAGTATTACACTTGAGGTGTGTTTTTCATTTATAATTCCATTTATTGTATTTAGTTAGGCAGGTAAATTTAATCTGCATTTCACGCTAAAACTATTTGCATAATCACTCTAGCTTATATCATATTTTACTACATTATGCGCCTCTTGGCTCCTATTTACTTTGCACCACCTCTTGGCTCTATAATACTTTGCACCGCCTCTTGGCTCTATAATACTTCACCTCACGTCTTGGCTCATATCTAACTTCCACACTTTTTGGCTTCTACCTCTTAATCCTATATTTCATGCTTTTTAGATCCTACCTCCTATACCTAATTTTCATCACATCTTCACTCCTACCTCTTATTCATATACTCCATCGCTTTTGGCTCCTACCTCTCTACACTACTTTAACTCGCCTCTTGGATCCTACTTCTTATTACTACATTATGTAACTCTTGCCTTCTACCTCTTATATGTATAATTTACACCTCTTCGCTCCTATCTCTTGATCCTATATTATACACCTATTGGATCCTTCATACCTTACCTATATCCCACTCTAGCATGCCTCTAGGCTCTCAGCTTGTGAGTTGCACTGTAAGACCTTGGGGAATCAACTAGACCTTATTCACAAACAACCACCTCTTATGTTTCCTACCTCTTTTGCTCACACTCCAAGCAAAAGCTAATAATTTCTTAGAAATATAGAGCAATGGTTGAGACTATCATTTTGTTCCATAAGGTCACTTCTAGTCTTTGTAACTAAATTATTGTAGTTTAGCTACCAATCTCTCATTCACATTTACCCTTTCATGTGAGGAAAGTATCAAGTTTGTCTCTCATTATATCAGTGCTCTACATATACTTTTATTGGGGAAACCCAATCATTAGCGTATTTTACCCTCATTTCACACTCCTTATTGGGCACACCACAAATTCAAGATCACACTATTTTATAAATAGTAGGTCCGTGAGTATCAAAGTGTCTTGGTTTCTAGGGTCTCCTTTATAGCAGCTAGGTGTAAGCTCTCTAAGGGTTGTCACCATAAAAACTACATTAATTGGCCTTATGAATCCATACAAGATAGAAAAACATAAAAAACCAAAATATCAAATTCAAAAGTAAAAAGGAAAAAATTCAAAAATTAATCATGATAAAAAAATGAGATCAAAACTATTGACACACCCCCTATCCTAGTTGAAGCTCAAACTCCACAGTTGGTCTCATAGTAGACTTTGAGGTCCTTTGGAATGCGGTAGGCAACTAAACTGGGAAATGAGACCTCATAACTATCACTCATGCTCCATGCATTTTCACACAAGTGCCCAATCCTCAGAGTTGGTCGATGTGTTGGTGGGGTCTTAAGGAACGGGGAACACATTGTGGGAAGGTGAGCACCTTTACATTTTAAAACATATCCTTCATGGGATATATTTTATACTTCACCAGTTAGCCCAAACCACAACCTTACAAAACAAGGTTCTTAAAACCTTTTGATGTAAAAAAACTCCTAGTGTTGCCAAATTGATTCGTGTCTAGACTCTGATAAAGAATATATCTACGCCTTTGTGGTGCCCTATTTTTCATCCCCTCATTGTCTCACCTTCATGGACATACTTGTTTCCAAGTCTATCCCATTTATTTATATGCATTTCTTCAACTCTTTCATATAACATTAAGGTTCTAGGGTTTAAGACTGTAAGACCTAGGGAATCAACCAAGGTTTCCATTTTAACCTTCCCTACTTGAGTATCAGTGCATCTTTGGGTTTTTAACATGTTCTCTTGAAAATTCATTTATTCTTCTTAGATTCCTATGAGTTATGTTTAATATCTTGAGCTTTTTCCTACTAATTACCTTTGGGTCTTCCGAATCTAATATAGCCTTTACCTTGTGGCTATATAGACCCATACTAGCACCTTATTACCTTTGGGTCTTCTAGACTTTTATAGCCTTAATGTTGTGTCTATCCCTACCAATACTAGTACCATCCTTCTTGAAGAGCTATTATATTACATGTACTTTCATTTAAACTCATTTGTGTGCGTGTGCATTGCATTAGTCTGTATAGGCTTACAACATTAGGGTTAATATAAGCAGATTTCGTGCCTACCATGATCAAGACTAAGGCATACGCATGCAACTATTTTAGAAAAAATATAAGTAAAGATACGTCAACGTCATTTTTTAGCTCTTCAACTATTTTGTTACAATTATTTACTTTGGTTTTGGTACTATGTTTTCACCATGCACCATCACTCACTACACTATTGTGATGAGTGATGAGATTTGGGGAGGCATATGTGTACCAATTATTTTTCATTTACAGACACTTTCATTTGCATGACTCATTGGCGCATTAATCTCTCTAAGTGTATGTCATAAGGAGTACACTGGGATCAGTGTGGGCTAGCTCATGGCACTTTGTGAGAGATTTTGTCATGTATCACCATTTATACTACCTCCAAATCATCATAACACCATCTTATTTTGTCCTCCTAAGTTCTCTTTCCCCCTTTTGTCCCCCTTTTCCCCTTTATGTGCATTTACCTGATGTTTTCGACCCAACCAAGGACATCTTACAATGCCCTATGTTTTAGTCGAGATTGTCAACTAAGCCAATGCCATACTATTTTCTGTGAAATCCATTATACGTTGTCAGTATGGACGATGATGTTTGCTAAAATTAAGTTTTGACTTTAAGGTTTAGATTTGTATATATATGATTCCTATTTGTCATTTCTCTGAGTATGAATATCCAATTTACTCTGCTCGCATTCACAAATCCACCTTAAAAAGATGAAGAGGAATTAGAGCTAAGGAGATTTACACAAGGGAAGGCAAGTTGGCACAACCTCTTCAAAGATATCAAGGATAGGAAATGAACCAACAAGGTCTATTGAGTCTTTGGAGGCCCCGTCTTTGGTCTACTTAGGTCTTCTTCTATACACCTTGACTTCACCTACAACAATGCCTCATTAAATTTTACAAGCCAAGGAGGATATTACTGCGTTGACAAATCAACCCAAGATAAGTATCCCTAACCCTTTACTCTTTCATTTGTACTTTGGTTAATGTTATTGAATTTTTTGTCCTATGTATTCCATGTATAGATTAGCATATTCTTGTTGGTTCATTGTTATCTTTTACATATTTTTTATTTGTAACTCTTGCTTATGCATAGAGGAACCTTTATTTTATATTGCAACATTTATATTAAAATTATGACTCTTGCTTCAACATCTAATAACACTCTTGATTACCTATAGCTCTTTCTTTGATGTCTATTAACACCTTGATTATATACAACTCTTACTTATGCTTAGTGGCACCCCTTTATTTTACTTATAGCTATTGTTTCAACGTCTAATGACACCTTGGATCTAGTTAGGCCCTTCACCCCATATCTCCTTTGAGATTGTTTGTGTAGATTCATATGTTAGATCACTTACAACCTCCTTTGTTTACAACCCTTGTTTATAGCCCCAAACCTCTTTGTGGACCAGCGTCTTGTTTGTGTGTTGGATCTATAATGATCTTCTACCTTTTCCTATTTTAAAGGATCCTTATATTAGAGACTATTTTAGACTTACATACACCTCATCATCATTAAAGCTAAATTTGATTATGCTTCTCAATAAGTGCCAAAAATTGAAGTATTGAGAATATCAACAACATAGTGCTTATATAAAAATCATATGTGAAGGAACTATCTATAGAAAATACCAAAGACTCCTATATTCGAATCAAATAAAGTTGAATATAGCACCAATCAGTCGCATAATGATTATTCTCACATAAAGAACTAAAGAGACTCCTCTAAGAATGTTTCCTCCTATGAAAATGTGAAGTTGGTCCCCATGGACCCTCGTTCTCCTATAATATTCTAATTTATGTCTCGGAAGCAAAGATGAAATCAACATAATGGGAAACGATCCATGAACACTAGACCATCTCTCCATCAATGGTAGTAATACACCCATCACCCTGTTATAATCTCCTCTATCTTTAACCCCCAAATCAATGTCAATCGCTCTAAAAAGGAAATAGATCCCTCTATTAACCTATAATTATGTATCCTCCCTAGACTCTAATTATTCTAGGATTTCATGATTCTCCGTAGAGTGGAAGTAGGGTCGTCATGTGTCAACTCAAGAATTTATAAGAATATGCGGTCAACACTCAACCCTCAATCCTTTGAAATCTAAATTGATACAACATCTATTGTAATAGACTCATCATCTTCTAAAGGGATATCATGCCCCTTTTAAAAAATCTTAGGATACTATAGCTTGGTGGTTCCCTTGTGTCTACATAAATAATATAAGTATAACATTGCATTGTCATGCATTATCAATTGGAGTAGTGGTATAAATCCTAAGATGAATTATAACATTGTCAAACCCAAAAAACTGGATGCAACCACCTCAAATCTATTGTTGAGATCTTTCACAATAAACGAATCGAGCCAAAACTCAACTTTCTTATCATGTTGAGTTAATTTATAAATAGATAATAGATTCATTCCCAAATATAGTACATGGTATACATCTCTAATCATGTCATCCTTAACATAACATTATCATCACCAATAATGGGAAGAGTAGAAGCATTTGTTAAATGAATTGTCTCATTGTCTACGTTTCTAAGAAATTGGTAAAAGTTTCCATCCTTAGCCATGTGATGAGTACATCCAAAATCCATAATAAACTCACAAGTAAAAAATAAGTATGTGAAATAAGGGTATTACTCTTACTATTACCAATTGGCTTACCTTGGCATTCTTTGAGATCCTTGAACTCCTCCTCGAGTCTCTGCATCCTTGAAATATAGAACATGGTACACATCTCTAATCATGCCATCCTTAACATAACACTACCATTACCAATAATGGGAAGAGTAGAACCATTTGTTAAATGAATTGTCTTGTTGTCTGCCTTTCTAAGAAATTGGTAAAAGCTTCCATCCTTGGCCATGTGATGAGTACATCCAGAATCCATAATAAACTCACATGTAAAAAAGTGTGTATGAAATGAATAAGTATGTGAAATAAGGGTATTACTCTTACTATTATCAATTGGCTTACCTTGGCATTATTTGAGATCGTTTAACTCCTCGAGTCTCTACATCATCTTCCAACAAGAATTCCCCACATGCCCTTGCTTGCAACAATATGTACATTCCTTGATCTTCTTCTTCTTCTCTCTTTTGCAACCTTGTTTGTGATTGCCATGGTCCACCTTAAAATTGTGTTTCCCTCTTCCATTAGTCTATTGAGTTTATTGATTAGAACCAATATCACCCATATTGGTGTGTTTTTCATGTATCATGATCAACTATGAGCATATGCTCGCAAAAGATGTTCTTGCCTTCCTCATCACAACTTTTGAAAATACTCTGTGGCAAGAAACACATCATATGGAGGCTTGGGATTTCCAAGATGATATCAATAATCTCACGATCATTTTTATACTCCTTACTAGACTCCTTTGATAGAAAGAGAAGATCCTTCAAACGTACTAGGTAATCCTCTCATATGATAATGGATCACACTTGTTTAACTGTCTATTCAATCTCTGAACACTCAATGAATCAACTTCCCTGGATAATCCCTTTAAGTCGATCTACATGTCCCTTGGGCCCCTTGACCCTTTGTTGTGACACTGAAGCTCATATACAATATGGGTCAGCATGAACCCAATAGCTTTGACTTCCCTTTTAAATTATGCATCTTTATTCCCCTCAACTGAAGGAGGTTTTTCCAACCCCATAATTATCCCCCAAAAGCCTCTGGTCCTCAATGTGATCTCACTAGATGTTTCCCACGTGATAGTTGTGATCTTTTAGCATCACAACCCCTAAAATCACCTCCATCCTCCAAGATAATAAGACCACTCAAGAATTGTACAATTGCAGGAAATAATAATACCACTATGAAGAGCTCCTAACAATTTGAAAATGGGCTCAAACAGAGTCCGTAATGCAAAATTTATGGTGATTTCAAGTTTGAGTACAATTCCCACGCAAATTTTGAAATAAATAAATACAAGAGTAAAATTTCAAAATTGGAGAGAAACCCCCTAGATGCGCCACTTGTTGAACTTAAAATAACTTACCATGCAAAATCCCCCTTGCTAATTAGGCACTGATTAAATTGGTCTATTAACACTTGTCTTCCTATGATTTGTGACAAAAATTGCATAAATACAAACTTTGGCCTCCAATGACACTAAAACACAATTTTAGTGGACTCAACCCGAATTTTAGGATTGTTTCTTATTTTTAAAATTCCTAAGTTGACAGTACAGTTGTATGCACTCTATATGGAACCAATCAGTATGCCATGTCAACTCCTAACTGCAAACTACCAACTCAACTGCCATATATTGATAAAGGTTTGCCACTATTCGTTATCTCTGGTCTCGCTACCAAGTAAAATCCGCCAAAAGTTCTAAACGTGCCATAAAGTTAAATGTCCCAATCAATCAAGTAGCACCTACGTGCACAACATTATATGTTGTGCAACACTTATAGCCATTATTGTGTGTGAATTTGGAACCGACTTGGCTCCCAATTACACGAATAGGTCTCATGCAACCCCAACTTTGCTCGTTCCAATCACCCCTCTTGCACTTAAAAGTGGTCACTAATATGACCATGCACCAACACCTAGGTACTGGACACCCCTTGTTCTTTAAGGGCAAAAATAGAGACCAAAACAAACAAATTTGGAGAAATGTGAAAAATGAACCCTCAAATTTATGTAAATAAGTTTCTCTTGACTTCAACTTACACAAGGAACATAGATCTGAAATCACAAAGTAATCAAATGTTGTGGATTTTGTTATATCATTCTTCTTCTACAAAGATTTGACCCTTTATAGAGAAACTATGTGACAAAAATTACTTGTCTCAACAACAAAAGTACAAGAATGCTTAGGGTTTTCACATGTCAAATCCTCAATTCTAATACCATGTAAGATTATGTCAATATATTAATGATCAAACAATAGTGAAATACTCCAAGAAAATAGAAGATAGACAAACAATCGTTTGGTAGTGTCAAAAGACACCTAAAGGAGAAAAAACAAATATAGTGAATAAAATGAATGAGGTGGTTGATTAAATTGAATGCATTGCCTTTATATATACACCTATCATAACAATCAACATGTGACATGAGGGTAAGTAGGTATTTATTAAAGAACCAATCCAAAAATATTATAAGCACGCTTACAAGGTACACACTATAATATGTATTGTAACTATCATAAATTACACATAACCCATTGGACCCAATGGAGCCATTGGAATACCACATAAATCAATGACTAAAAGGGACCCGTAAAGATGGTTTCATATTCTAACTTAATAGTTACCAAATTGTTTTGATATGTTGTATTGAGACTCTTAATATTTAGCCAGCTTTGTTTTAGAATTTTGAGGCTTTGTTGTGTTTTTTTTTTCCAATGTTGCTATGTGGCCATGAATACCACCCTGCCACCTTTTTATCATAACCATCTATGTAACTGATCTTCCTATTTTTTGATTTATTGATATATTGATGCATTCCAATAATAAAATACAATTATGCAAGTACCTACTCTAGTATCCCTAATGTTGTGAATAACTTACAATTTTATATATATACCTAAGTGCTTAGTAAGAATGCACTACATAAGATCTTCAAAGCAATATTACGAGATTAAGTTTGGATATGTTTTCTCCATTTTATTTCAGAAAAGTAAATTTTGAATGTACAAGTTGTGAAAGACGCCAATTAATAATAAGGTCTCCCCAAAACTTTAGATAGTATTGGCTAACTTAGCAATAGACCTATCAATGGATTATTCTCTTATATAAGAATAGTTAATAGCATTATTATTTTTTTGAGTTCCTATAAAAATCTGACTCGATCAAATTCTTTATGGTATAGTTTTTATTTTAAAATAAATGGAGCTATATTATTTATATAAAAAAGAATTATAAATTATTCAAAAAAAAATTGGTGAGCGATATGGAATCACCCTAAAGTCAATTAAACTACGCCCAAAAGGCCTAGAAAAGCATTAAAAAAACTATGTAGAGAACATTGCCCCAATCACCCAATTAACTCTAGATATGGGCCACCGCCTATGCCACCTTGTTGGATTACACTTGAATCTTCATAAACACATCTATGATCACCATAGGCTTATTATATGTAGAGAATTGTTTGTCATTCGCATGCGCTAATCCATTTTTTTTTTTTAATTCACTCTGAAAGCATTTGAAATCAGCGTGAATTTTATAGGAAGCAATCTAGCTGAAAGGGTTTGAAAAAAGCATAACCACGTCCAACCAAAATGAGCTTTAATGCAAAACCAGATTAAATGTTTAACTATCTTAGTTTGTCTACAGAAAGGACATTTGGGATGAGGAACGCCTAAATACACAAGGCGACACCCCAAGGGTAAACACTAATAAAGCAAAATGAGCAAGATTGGGCTCACGAATAGAATTCCAAATGGTTTGAAATTTCCTACCCAAAGTGTAAGCAACAGATTGCAGAGACCATCTCTTGTTGAGTTTTTGATGCACAGGTAGTCGAGGCGAGAACCAATTGGAAGTATAATTGAGGAAGGGTGTTTCAACATACCACTTCCAATCTTTCCCCCAGGGTAAGGTGGAGACCACTTCAATTTTATGCAACATTACTACCAAAGCAATATCATTAACTCATAGAAGGAATTGTGGTCATTGTTTTGAAGGCGAAATTTGGCTTTGACCTTGGGCCAAAAGAGCCAAGCTCAAGAGGCTCTAGAGTAGATATCCTAAATAACATGCATGCCTCGATCGAAAAGCTTGATCATGGGACCCAAAACGCCTCTACAAAGAGGACAATATGAAAATTAATAATTGCATACCACCATAGTGAGAGTTGATTGATGGAGAGTCCATCACTAAAGTTGTTTCCATTCAACATGAGCCAAGGCTTGATGGCTTCCCACACTTTCAAAATGCTCTTGGCAACAAAAATGCACCACAACCTCGACAGGAGCACACAAGATAAGAAGTTTGGAATTCCTAACCCCTTCTAAGCAAGACTCCTAAAAGGAGTACCAATATAGATATAATTCTTTAGAAAAAAAATCAATCATCATTTCCTTTGATAGATCATATTATCCATTTAGCAAATAGTGCATTGGCGCACCAATAGACATCAAGAAGGCCCAGACCTCACCCCTTCATAGGATGACAACAATACTCACATGCAACCCAATGAAAACATTCCCATGTTCCAAATTGGCCCAAAGAAAATTCCTAAACGAGTACCAATATAGATATAATTCTTTAGAAAAAAAATCAATCATCATTTCCTTCGATAGATCATATTATCCATTTAGCAAATAGTGCATTGGCGCACCAATAGACATCAAGAAGGCCCAGACCTCACCCCTTCATAGGATGACAACAATACTCACATGCAACCCAATGAAAACATTCCCATGTTCCAAATTGGCCCAAAGAAAATTCCTAAAGAGTTTCTCAAGCTTTTGGTATGAGACTTTAGAGCGAACCCAATAAAAAGAAGAATAGACACGGGTCATTGATCTGAATTACGTATGAAATTCAGTGGACAACACATTAACTTTGGAGTTTAATGTGTTATAAAAGTAGAACTAAAAGTGACAAAACTAAAATCGCAGAAACAACAATAATTAATTGCAAATGAGTGTATATAAAAATGGGAAATCTCTATAGGAGAGATGTATGCCTTGAACTCCGGCTTTTTCATTCCATCTTATCTATTTTATGGCTATACAATGCGAAAACTAAAAAGTTACTAGATTTAATAAATGAAAGGTTGTAAATGGGAAAGGTCACCCCACATGGGATCACATGTATCCACCTTACTAGTGGAAATGAATAAGACAAAACTGGATAAATAGATGAATTTTGGTTGGTGACATGATAATTTTAGTAGTGTGACTTGTACGAATCATATGTCCTAGCTCATCCACTGGAATTTGAAACCGTAATATGTGTTGGAGAGCTCATCAAGTGAACTAGTTTAGTTGCCCTACAAGCATGTCTCCAAAAACCATGTAGGCACTCGCTCAAAGTTTAGGGTCCAGCTTCCACACAAAAAGGCCCTAAAAATGCAAAATGCAAAAAATGAAAAAAATAGATTTTTGATTTTTTTTAGAATTATGCTCTAAACGACCATTGCTTTTAGGTTTTGGAATAAGTGTGGAAATGTTTGTTCAAGCTAGTTCTTGGTGAATTGCTTCCCTTGGCATGCCAACTACGATGATTTCATCACCCAATTAAGCGAGGTTCGTTGATCCTTCATTTCTTTGACCACTATATCAATTATTTGATCGGTGGTCAATGGTGTTGCACATTTTGGTTTCAACATTGTGCTCAACAACTGCTCACCAACATCAAATGTGTCCAAGAGTGGGGGAAAGTATGTGCAGCACAACTCTACATTGAACATTAAATTTAACTCGAGGTAGGGTGGCAAGTTGAGCTCAAATGCATTTTCTTCCACTTATTTGGCGATGATGTATGGCCCATATTTTAGAGGTTTGAGCTTCCTATTTGGACTCATTAGCTACTACTTTTGAAGATGCAACCAAACTTTGTCTCCCACTTCGAACTAATGGGGAACACGATGTTGCTTGTACTTCTTACTAGTCTTTTTTATAATTTTGTGACCCTGTTGTTGATTGTGTTTGATTTGCTTGGAAAACCTAGTTGCCTTATCTGTTTCATTCAGACCATGGAATGATTACACAACGGACAATGCTACATCAATGAGGGCTAGTGGTTGAAATCCGAGACATGCCTAAAATGGGTTGTCACGTGGAGCCATGAAGAGATCGATTATAGATATGTTGGATATATGGAAGACTCTCATCCCATGTGTGTGGATGCTTTGAATAGGTCATTCGAAGAAGATGCATAATCATGTAGTTGACTACCTATGTTTGTCTGTCTATCTAGGGATTGAACGCAAAAAAATTGTTTAATTTTGTGTCCATAACACATTGTAGACCAAAAGATCCCAACAACCCTATTGTGCTTGTCTAACAGGGTGCTTCGTGGTAGGCCAAAGTGAACCCACATGCTCGAAGAAGAGTTTGGGAGTATCCTCTGTTGAGATCCCTTTTTTTTAAAAGTGTTAGAACTGCCATCTTTGAGAACCTATCGACCACCACAAAAACACAATCATGATTGTGCCCTGTTATGGGAAGGCCTAACATGAAATCCATGGAAACAGACTCCCAAGGTTTTTCTAGGATCGACAAGAGTGTAAAGACCCTACTTCTAATTGGCTAGCTCCACAATTGTGCAAGTTGTGCAAGACTTGGTGCATATGGTGACATCGTAATGAAGCTTAGGCTAGTAAAAATTCTTCTGCAAAATCACCATTGTTTTCTCCATGCCAAAGTGACCTACCACTCAAGTGTAATGAGCCTCCCAAATCGCTTTCTTACGCTCCCATGCAGGGACACAAAGGTCCTAGGTGGCACAAAATCCCCTCTTGTAGATGATAGTTAAGAACATATCCCCCAATTATCAATCTCTAGTATACATCCTCATGCTCAAATTAATGCCTCATGCTAGTTGGAGTCAAGAATCATTGTTAGTAATGTAATCGGAGGTCGACTTAAACAATCAGCAACATGGTTGGCACTTTCCTTCTTATGTCGGATGTTGAGATGGAACTGTTGCAGATAGGTACAACATCATTGATGATGGTCATTTTGCGACATGCCATTGGTCTGCGTTAATTGTAGAGGCTTATAATATGTATGTATGATGGTCTCTTTGCCCAGAGTATAGTGTTTCTACTATTTGCACACCTATACAATGGTGCACAACTCCTTGTCATGTTTTGGATATATATTCACTGCGTCAAAGAATGTCTCGTTATGGTATGCAACTAGGTGTCCATCTTGGGGGAGGACCATGTCCAATGCATACTCTGAGGCCTTTTTTTCAATCTCAAACAACTATTGTAGATCTGTAAAAATAATGACTGGGTTTGAACATGGTCTTTACTTCTTCCATGTAAATGCCTAACGATTTGCATGGTCTTTTGAGTTGCCTAGTCCTTAATGACCTAGATCTTTTCTATGTCCACGTGTACATCATTCTTAATGATGTAGCCCACGTATTGGACACTTTCCATGCCAAAGAAAAACTTCTCTATGTTGGCATAGAGCTTATGTTCATGCAAGGTGGGAAGAACTTGTTAAACATGCTACACGTGCTCCTCCCATGTTTTATTAAAGACAACAATGTCATCCAAGTAGACAACCACGAAAGAATCTGTGAATGGTCGTACGACATCATTTATCATCCTCATGAATGGTGTGTTTTTCAAACTGAATGGCATGACTAACCATTCAAGCAAACCCTCCTTGGATTTGAAGATGGTCTCCCAGACATTTGTTGGCTCAATGGGCACTTGGTGATAACTTGACTTCAAATCAATCTTTGTGAAAAAAATGTACCCTCCTAGCCGATATAGGAGGTCATCAATCTATGAAATAAGGCGTCAGTTCTTGATGGTTATCTTGTTCATGGCTCGATTGTCAATGTAATATGCCACGTTCCATCCTTTCGGGGGAGTACAATCAAGTCCCTACATGGTGAGGCGCTTGGCCAAATGTGGCAATTTGAATTAGTACCTAAATCTTATGCATGATCTTAACATTCTCAAGCACTAAACGGTCCATTTGGCAATGGGGTTCAAGGACCAAGTCAATTGGATGTTTCATCAGACAATGCAAAGGCACACCAGTCAACAAGGTAAAGACATATTTGTATTATGACACAATCCAGTCCATCTACTTCTGATTCTCCTCGGGTTTGAACATGAGTAGGACAAAGGCCTTGGCCTGAACAATCACAATCTGACATTGATTCACATTGACCAAGGCTACTAACTTAACAAGGGTTACCTATGGAATCTAGTAGCGCTTAGCACCCAATGCAATGAAGACACTCCCAGGTCTAATACCATAGCGGATCGACATGTAGCGTTGTCCAAAAAACACATCGCAAACATCCAAGGGTGCCACATTGTAGACCACGTCATCCTTGAATGATTTAATGGAATAAGGTAGGTGACACAATCAACTAACACAAATGTCTCTACCTTGATTGACCCATCTGACAGAGTATGGCTACAGGTGAACTATTGTTGTCATATTTAGCCTCTTCATTGCTTTGATAGAGATCAAATTCTTTTGGCTTCAGTTGTCTACGATGAAATGTTTAGCATTTCCATTTACCCACATCTTTAAATGGAACAAGAACTTTGCATCCTCTTTTGGTGGAGGCGTTGCTTCTGCAGTGGCAAGAGTGGAGTATAGATTTGCATCCAAGATCTAATCCCCTTCTCTATGCACACATTAAGTTTATGCAAAAAATGTCGACACATCTATAGTGTCTGGCTCCCATGACTCCGCCAAAAGGGTTTTGATATGGGCTCTTCATTCTTGTGTGTTGTGGTACTTGTTCTTGGGTTTTATTGTAAACTGTAATATGCGTTGGAAAGCTCATCAAGTGAGCTAGTTTAGATGTCCTACAAGAATGCTTTCAACAACCATGTAAGGCATTAGAACAAAGTTCAAGGTCCAAATTTTACATTGAAGAGTCCCAAAAATGCAAAATACGAAAGTGTATCAAAAATTGGAGAAGTTGATTTCCGAGAAAAATTATAATACTACTCTAAACAACGTCCTCAATCAGTGATAGTGAGAACCTTAAAGCATATTCTAAATTTACCAACTAGAGATAATGTTTTAATGATCCAATATTATAGTTTCTTTTCTACCCTATCAATGGCATACTACCATAAACTAGATGGGGTGGCTTGAAATGAAAAAGGGACACCAAGGAAGCAAAAAAAATTCACCATGTTGAATCCATTTGCATATTAAGTCTACAACCAAGAAGAATGGGGAGTGACACTGCGTGTAACATTACGTCCTCCCATATGAACACTAGAACCTAATGCTAGTTAGAAGGTGTCAAAGCATTGTATAGCTTGTTTGATATTCTCTTCTTCTTCAATTAAAGTGAGGAATAAGTCCTCTGCAAAGTGGTCATTGACAAGTTAAGGGTAATTCTCTGCATGGAGATAGATTCCTTTAACAAGTATGTGGTAAAAGGCCTCAGCCAAAAGACACCTAAAGCCTTTCATAGCCAACAAGTACTTGCTATTAAAGTGGCTCATGGAAAGGTTGCAATTCCAAAGCAATCGTCATTCAACGCATCTCGAAGGTGGTGGAGTAATATTTGTGGTGGATGCATTCTAGTTTGCAGCTATATATGCAAATAAATTGATTCGTGCGAGTGATGGTGTTAGACCACCAAACAAGTCAGCCGATTTTCCCTACGGGACGTGGCACAAGATTCCAAATCCACTTTGAAGAAAAAAATTATGTTTTTTCAACTTTGGGTCATTCGAAATTCTATTAAATGCGAAACCAAATTGGAAAGTGGTTGAAAAGGACATCCAATAATATGCTTCCACCGGTAATAAGAAACAACTAAGAAAGGAGGAGTACAGTTGAGAAGATATCATGACCATGTCAAGTTGTTTAACACTTTCAGATCTATGACAAAGATTAGACCATGTGTACCAAACTAAATAGTTAGGTTGGTGCAATAAATTTGGGTCATAAAAACGACCTTATTTCAAATATAATACCACACATCTCACTTCCCAGCAATCCAACACATCGGAAGGTGGCCTTGTCAAACGCCATTTCCGCCATATTGAAGTCCCCACATAAGATCCCAGGTGCATTTGGTTGCTCCTCAACAAGCTACCGTCAAACCTACAACCTTTTTGCCTTATCAATGGAGATAGATTAATAATACCTAAGGAGCATTTTTCAATATTTAACAAAACCCAAAGGCCCCAATTTGTGGGGTCACATCCATGATCAACATAATGTGACCGCCATTTTGGAGAAAGAATCGTAACTACTCCCCCTAACCACGATGATGATTTCTAATTAGAAAGATACTACTAGACCGAATAACCTTATTGATGGTTGTGAATTAAAACGCAATTATCTGGATTTCTTACAAACACAAAATATCCATATATAGTAATCAATTCTGCACCACATAATTGTGAGGTGGGTCTGTGAAACCCCATACATTCTATGAATATCCTCATAATTAATAGGAGCCTAGGAGTATATCCTCATAAACTAAAACTTCAAGGCCACTATAACTATTCTACCAAAACATTTGTTGAATTTTGCAAGAAAACACCAAGATGAAATGAACATCGTTTATCCAGCACATATTATCCCCCCTCTTACTGACGAGGTGAATTGCAAGAACGTCGAATAGACACCTTGTAAGAAATCAAGATCAGGTGAGTTGGCAGAGTGTCTTGAATCGTTTCTTGAGAAGTAGAGATAGCATTTGTTGCCAAGGGGATGCTAGGAAATTGTTGTTTACCCGACTCCTCCAAAGGATCAGCTTGGTTATAAGAGAGCTCCCAAAGGGTTGAGTCGCTGCCATGACAAACTAAAATATATCATGAGTACAAGCACCCAAGCTAGAGTTTGACACAATTTTACTAGCTAACAAACCTGAGTTAGGTTTTGTGATCCAACCATCCTCACCGTTGGGCCAAGACTTCTCAGTGGTTTTCAAACCAAAATTCCCTGAGAGGCCAATGAGGAGAAACCTTTGATTATATGCTCAGAGTATTGAAAAAGAAAACAAGCATTAGACAAGTTGGTAAACAACCGTTAGACATGGCAAGCATCCCATATTTGTATCTCAATGGTTTCCTTAAGGTCGCGTGAGAGATAAAACTCAACACAAACACACCTATAAGTATGGTCCAAATGAAAATTATTTTGTTGATGGCACTCTAGACGACCTAACAAAGTGACTAAACAATCAAGAAATGGCCAAGAAGCCAAAGAGAGACAAATGAACTCAACCCAAACTAAAATCTTGAAAGCAAAACCCTTTGAAACAGCAAAATCATGCATTCATGACGAAAAAACAAGAAAAGAGCTGCTAACAAACCAAGGACCTTTTTAATGAAATAATAGAAGCATGATGTGCATCAACAAAGCGAAATAAAAAGCATGTTTTTTTCGTATTTTGGATAACATCCAACTTAATTTCATGAGGAGTCTAAGCAAATTGTGCCCAGCTTTTGAGCATACTTTCAAGGCGAATTCCCCCAACAAAATTCCCTATCAAAGTAAATTGTTTTAACCATTAACAAGATTATCAAAATCAAGAACTAGGAAGAAAACATCAGTTGGGTTTCAAAGTCACTACCTTGTGGAATAATTTCAAAATGAATTTCTAAGGTTTCTTTCTTGGAGGCGCAAGCTCCAACAGCTTCACAATTAACAGTCACAACGTCAACAGTTGTGTTGCCTATGTGGGATGCCATCAAATAGGTAAAAGCACTCCCTGAATACGAAAAAAGGAAACAATAAATGCAAAAAGACAATCAAAACCATGTTTTATTAAAAATGTGGTCTGAAAATCACATAAGATAGTTCAAAACAATGGCAACATAGATGAAACCCTAACGCTCGTTCCCATATAATGGAAGAGCATTCAATAGCATAGTTTTTTTCTTATTACGCTAATGTCAAAAGGGGAATTCGTTCATAAAAGCTTGATAACCATTAGGCTAAAATCATTTATAATTTGATTCGTTCTGTCAGATTAAATGTTGCATGTTCAGCATGGTCAAAACTGAATCTATATGTTGTTGAGCTTAAAAGTTTCTTTTTTGGCCATTAGAAATGTATCTTCTAAATTCAGATTTTTTGGCCTTCATTTTTCTTCAATTTGCTCAACGTTGCCACAGCTGGAGCTTGTGAATTTTGGGAGGACATTCCTCCTCTAATATTAAGGGATGCCCAGTCACTTATGATTATGCTGTTTTGAAATATATTAATATAGAATACTATAATGAACCTCTAAATGTTAGAAGGTAAGTCATAACAATGTATGAGATTTGTCAATAGGAACAATTATGTATCTTTAGGTGGCATTGATTGAAGTATAACGATCAAATAACTAACATTGCATCTCTTGATGCAAGAAAAACGTATCTCAACAGCTTCAAGCAAAATTAGTGTCAACAAGAACTCAAGTAGGAGAATGAGAATTTGATTGGCCACGACTACAATTTCCATAGATATCTATAACTCTTCATGGCTAAAAATGAATAATAAAATATTAGTTGGTGTTATGTTGATTGGAATGAATTGGCTTGAACATAAGCCAGATAAAAGGCAATCTGAGGGAAGACAACCATGAAATGGCACCTCTATAATGCACATATTCCTCGTCTTGCAATTTATTACTATGGTCCTTTCTGACATTATAGCATCACTGTTCTAAATTCAAATTACTTATATGTACTAACACATTGTGCATCAAGATAAATGGTAACATGTGGATTTAGCAGCAAGTGGGAATTAAGATATTTGAAACTTGTAGACAAAAAATTAATTCAATATTCTGAATAATAGGCCACAAAATGTTAATATTCCAGCACACTGCAAAAACCATAGGTTATGTACCATAAACAATTGGATACAAATCCCTAGCAGCCAATTTTGTCTCTACAATATCATTTATTATCATGAATTTTCTTATTTTATCTTCTGAAGAACCAACTGGTACCTAAATTAACATTTAATCAACAATGAAAAACATGGGAACAATTTCATATCATGAAGAATTACCCCGGATATGAAAAATAGCCAACCTGCTTTAGCTTCAAAGCAATTCCTTTTCCATGTTGCTTCTCAGATGTGGTTTTCGCACATCTAAAATATAATCTTATCGGATTTTCCATTACATGCAAAACTGTCAAACATATCCAACTGCCAAGGCTAGCAGAAGCCAAAAAGGAGAATCAGGTCACAAGGCCAAGCTCAATGTTGGCTGCATCGCAATGACACGGATATGGAATTTTGCGAAAACCCGCAAGTTATAGAAGTATTAAAATATATAGAAATGGCTTTTGGAAAAATATGGATTGAGTAAGAGCAAAAAAAGAAGCAAGCGCAAGTGGAGTGAGAGTGAGCACAAGAAAGGTAGGATGGAGCGAAGAATTGCGTCGGTCAGGAATTTTGTGAACAAATTAGGTGAACCTGAAGAAAGCAAATTATCCCTCCAGATTCTAAGTGAATAAGCGAGGGCAAACTTCGACATGGCAAAATATAATGGAGGAAATCAAATTTGGTAACATTGGATGAGTAATGGGACAAAGAAGAAGAAAGCAGTGACAGATCAAGGGGATAACATAGTGGAAAGAAGTCAACACCCCTAGAACACAAAGAAGAAAGGTGAGTGTGATGACAAAAATGGCAAGTTGGTTAAAACTGAACGAAGGTCTGGGGGGTAGGGTATCCCCTGAGATAGCAGCTTGACCCTAAATAATGATGAGACAAAAACAATCATGTCATTAAATTGCTGAAGACATATCTATTGTTTTTGTATCAGATAGAGCTCTAGACCGGGTCATGCAAGAGCTTTTGGATAAAGCCCCATTATGCAAATTCGTTGGGGCTTGACCCAATATGGAGAACCTGAAACAATGGATGGGAGTAAAATGGCACCTCTGCACACGCCTGGAGATCAAATTTTTTGGCTGAAGGATGTTTTCATGTTACACTCCAAAGGTCAGAACATAAATAAATGGTCTTTACAGGAGATTTACAAATCTAAACAAATGGCAGGATTGTACTTGAGACACTAGACATCTATTTTCACTCTGTCAGAAGAACTAATTAAAAAAGGCCCCCTATGGATTAAACTATACAAACTTTTGCCGGAGTACTAAGAGGAGAACATCTTCATCTGAATGGCAAAGAAAATTGGTAAGTTCATTTGCCTTTCTGATTCCAGTAAATGTAAAGAACTATTTATTTAAACCAATCCAAATAAGGTGGTTAATTGGGGTTTGGCATCAAAATCTAAATTATGAGTGCTTGCCCTTTAGATGCTTTAGTTTTAATAAGAGTGGACGACACATTAGAAAGTTGTGCTTGAACCTCGTAGAAATGGTTAAAAGCCAGAGAAATCAACCTCTAAATCAAAAAAGGTGGGTAATAAGGGGTATCTAAAAGCTTGGAAACCCAAGAATACCTCTTACAAGTATAAAAATCATGACCAAAACCCATTTATAAGTAAACCTCCTTGGAAAAGGAAAATCAAGATTCAAAAAAGCCACAGAATGAGAAAGCCCAAAAAAATCTGGGGGAAGGTCCTGACCCTAGTTTGGGAAGGATGGAGAAAGCTGACTTTGGAGACTGAGAATTGTATGGGAATGAAGAATCAGTTCAAGGAATAACAAAAGATCTATTGGTTCTAGACAACATAGGATTAAAAGATATAGCGGAAGCAGTGGAAGAACAAGAGAATTTGGGGATGTATCCTCTCAATAGGAACTGTTGAAGCAGGATGGTGGAGGAAACGCTAGAATCGGAAATTCAGAAAAGAGCCCAAAGGTACCCCAACAAGAGTCATGGAAACTCCAGCTACCAAATTCCAACTGGTTTGTTTCGATAGTCACAAAGGGTAGAAAACCCATAAAATACAAGATCCAGATGGAAACTCAAATAGATGTAAACAATGGTCGGCACCACAAAATAACTAATCTTATGGTCAGTAGAAGGGAGAATCCTTCCACCAAGGTGCCATGAAACTCTTATAATGAAAAGTCAGAGGCTTGGATGCCTCTGACAAATGTCACCTTCTAAGTTAATTAATAGAGGAACAAAATTCTGAAGTTGTCTTGATCCAAGGAACAAATGTAAGTGAAGAACTATTCTAAAATATCTCCAAAAGCATCTCGAAGAAATGTGAATGGGTTGCAATAGCAGCAAAAGGATCTCCGAGTGGTATGGCTATGCTATGGAATATGTCATTGTTCTCAGGAATACCGTTGTCCAAATCTAGTCAATTCATCAAGATCAAGGATTTGAAATAAAATATCCATTGTATCTTATCCAATGTGTAGACCCATGGAGATGGGGAAAACACAGGTATTGGATGGAATAGAAGAATTTCATAAAATAATGCTATACCTCAAATAGGGTAGTTGGTGGTGACTTCAATGCAGTTCTGAGAGTCTTGGAAAATCAAGGGGGGGATATGTGCAAGTATCGCAATCTAAAATTGATTTCTGCAAGTTCTACTATAATACTGTGTTAACTGACATTTAGTCGAAGGGATTAGCTTTCCTTGGAACAATAGAAAACAGGGGTACCACCTGACCCTAGAAAGGCTGGATTGATTTACGATAAATTCAGATTGGTTGAGCAAAGGAATTAAATGTACCTTGGAATTTTTTCTGTTCTCTAGATTAGACAACTGGGCTATCACTTTAAAAAATGAGAAAAATCTAAAGCCCTAAGGGATTCCATTCATGTTTGAATTTATGTGGATGCAGGACCATTCAATGAAAAATTAGTCAAGGTGGAACTCTTGACTGCCAGGGCTCAACAAGATATATTTTAACCAAAAATTATATAGCAATCAAAGCAGGGGTGAATGAATGAAATAAAAGGAAATTTAGAAATATATTCAAGAGGAAGGTAGTGGTATAAAAGAATTGCAAAGCCTACAAGAATCCATTGCTTGGGGGTATGGAATTAGAAGTTGGAAAACATGGAAAGATATTATAAAATGAAATGTTAGAAGATCATAAGAATGGAGGTACATTGGAAACAGAAGCCACAAGTTAAATAGATCAAGGGAGACTGATATACAAAAAAATCATCTATCCACAGCGATCAAGAGAAATAAGAATAGAATCAAAAATGAAAATTTAGTAATAAGAGCTGAAGCGATCTCCTTTTATGAGAAGCTATTGTCTAAGGAATTGATAGATAGGGATAGGCCATAGAACAATGTTATAAAAAATAACCTCCCCTCACCTCCCCTCTCCCCTAATTTTGAAAGAAAAAAATGAGAATCTTATGCAACCAATAAGAGAGAAAGAAGTGAGAAAAGCAGTTTTCAACCTAGGGCAGATAAAGCCTCGGGTGCATAATGTTTTCAAGATGGTTCCTTTAGGAAATTCTGCAATGTCATCTGGAAAGGTGTAGTGGAAGAAGTGGAGGAATGCAAAAAGAAAAAATCAATCCCAAAAGAATGGAATGCTACCTTTCTAGATCCCAAATACAAAGAAGAGGAAGCAAAATATTTTGATTCATACCGACCTATTGTGCAATGCAACAAATTTATAAGTTTGTGACAAAGGTCATGGCTAATCAGTTAAAATTATGATTAGATTTGATCATTTCCTCCTCTGAACAGGGATTTTTAGCAGCAAGGCAAATTCTTGATGTCATTCTCATTGCATATGAAACTATATGCTAACAGAACAACAGGAGAAGATCTGCAATGCTGATAATACTGGACATGGTCAATGCATATGATGAGTTAGTTAAAGATTCCTCAATAGGGTATTGTAAGAAATTGGCTTTGGTGTTGTATTTTCACCCCATCGTTTTCAATAATGGTGAATGAGGTTCCATCAGGGTTCTTTAAATCATCCAGGGACTTGGCACAAGGACACTTTATCTCCATGTCTTTTTGTAATAATGGTTGAAGCATTAGCAATAGATTTGAGAAGGCAATGAAATGTGGGAAGTTGAAAGGGGTCCACGTACCCACAAATGTAAATCAGATTTCTCACTAACAATTCGTAGATGACACTGTTATCCGAGGAACCATCTAAAACTGAGGCCAAATGCCTAAAATAAATATTGAATAAGTATGAAATTGTTACTAGACACAAAACCAATGCTGCTAAATCAAGAATCTACTTCATCAATGTGCACCCATGCATGCAGGACAAAATCAACGGCATCTTAGGGTTCAAGCATGGTTGGCTCCCTAGTGAATATCCAGGTATGCCTCTAGTGGCTGAAAAATTCTCAAGCGAAGTATGGAGACCTGTAGTTGACATAATTTGAAGTAAATTATCAGCATGGAAAGGCAGGTGGTTAACCCTTACATGTAGGGCCCAACTCATTCAAGCCTCCTTACAAGTAGTTCCCACATATATGATGTCACTCTTTAAGGCTCCAAGCAAGATCCTACGACGTAAACAATTGCAGATTAAATTCCTATGGAGCGGAACTAATGAAGACCCCAAAATGATCAGTTTAGTGGCTTGGGACAAAGTGTGCAGTCCAAAATCTGGGGGCGTACTACGGTTAAGAAAGGCTAATCAAATGGATAAGGCTATGGGGGCTAAACTACTCCAGAGATTATATTGGGAGAATGACAGGTTGTGAAGTCAAATCATACAATGCAAGTAATTACAATCTAAGCAGGCTATCAATATCTTCACTCAAGTCCACCTCCCCAAGGGCTCAGCCATTTGAAACTTTGTTTGAGAATCTCAGGACCTAATTCTACCATCCATGAGATGGCAAATTAAGAGTAGGAATTTTGCAAACTTCTGGCAAGATGTTTGGTTGGAAGACAAGGCTCTGAACAGTACCCATGAATTTCAAGGATGTTGAACACACCTATCTACTAAGAGGGGGGGGGGGGGGAGCGGGGGCGGTGAATCAGTAGATCTCAAAAATGAATTACTTACAACTTTCAAGATGAATTTTAAACATATGCAATCTTAAACAAATAAATGAAAGATATCACATGCACAACACACAACACTAGATTTATACGTGGAAACCCAAAGGGAAAAACCACGGTGAGAACGCTACTAGAAGCTACTGTTCTAATCCAGCCTCACAAAGTTTGTCTCACTGACTGAACCTCACTGGTTACATTTAAGGACACCCATCCCAAGGAGACACCAATCCCCTATTTTAAGAGCACCAACTCTAAGGAAGCACCTATTCCCTATACTAAGCACCAACCTAGCGTAATTTGATGACACCAACCAATCAGACATTTACACTTCAAATTCACGAATCAGATTCACAAAAGAATCCAAGTCTTTGTTCTTTGTTGCATGTCTAATCTGCAACTGCTCATTTCTCATTCAACACACTCCTGTGTGATCTTCACTCTTCCTGCGCCCTTTCTCTGTGTCTAAATTTATCTGTTTGACACTCTGGTATTCTCCAATTTGACCATTATTCCTCTATGCACAAACGAGTCTCATATTTATGTATCTATGGCTCGACTCCTCTCATTCCAAAAATGAAAAGATGACAGTTTTTCTTCCCTACTCTTCGTCACTTTGGAATATTGCATCAAATAAAACTCAAACGAGTCTCTTTACTTTATACATTTTTCATTCTTTGCTTGTCTCTTCTCATTCCAAGCAAATGACTATTTGACCTCCATTCTCTGAGCCTCTTCGAATTCTGTACTTGTCGCATCAATTTCCACACTCACAAAATTAGAATAATCGTTTCAGTTCAATCATTGTTGTTTATATCCTTCAACCGTCTCGCCAGATTCTTGTAACTCACTTCAACTATTCTTCATTTATTTTTCATTCCAACTTTGAAACGTGTCCGTCGATCTTTCCATCCGAGCTCCGCATGCCATTCGATCTCTTGAAGATACATGATCTTTATATTGGCTTGGTCGTTGAACTTCGGCATGTTGACTTCAACTTATTTTCTTCGACATATATGTATTGCTTTTGCTCCTTTGATCTCTTCAGACTTGCTTGATCTTTAACACACTTTGACCCTTCGGCATTTTGAAAATGCCCTACAAGACTCCACACTTATCCTTCGGCAATGTTGCAAGTGACCTATTCTTCTTCCAAAATATCCTTCGGAAACTTTGTAAGAGACCATTCCATCCAAAAGTATTCTTTAAAAAAAAATTAATTGTCCACTTTCCCTAGACAAATTCTCCGAAAGAATTCATCTATGCCCTTCTCCCGAAAGTGTCCTTCGGAACTTCTGCAAAATACCCTTCGGGATTTTGTAAATGTCCACTTGCCCTAGACAAATTCTCCGAAAGAATTCATCAATACCATTCTTCCGAAAGTGTCCTTCGGATCTTCTCCAAGTGACCTATTCTGAACTTTTGTTTGGGTCACATGCCCTTCGGAGCCTTAGCAAAGTATCCATCGAAATTTTTGTTTGAGTCCTTTTCATCTAAGGGGCTTCAGGACAATTTCCCCAACAAAATACCAAGTGTCTTTTTCTTTCGGCATTTTACAATGGACCTTTCGGGGCTTCTCAAAATGTCCTTTCGGAAACTTTGTTTGCGTCACATGCCCTTCGGAACTTTTGCAAAGTACCCTTCGGCTTTTTGAAAAGATCCCTTCGGAAGCTTTGAATGGTCCACTTACCCTTCAGCATTTTTGCAATGATCCCTTCGGAACTTTTAAACGATCCACTTGCCCTTCGGACTTTTTGCAAAGTACCCTTCAAAACTTTTGAACGGTCCACTTACCCTTTAGCATTTTTGCAATGATCCCTTCGGAACTTTTGAACGGTCCACTTGCCCTTCGGCTTTTTCAAACAAAGACTCAGCCAATTTTCCCGAAAGAAATCGCCAAACCATTTTCTCCGAAAGAATTCCAACTTGCATTCATTTCCATCAGAAACTTTGTTGCGGACAATTTGTCCGTCAAAGTCTAAACCATTTTCCCGAAAGAATTCCAAAGCTTCAGAACATTTGTTGCCGGTTTTTTGTCCGAAGAGTCTTCAACATTTCTTCGAAAGAATTACCCGAGCCACTTCCTCTGAAATAATTCCCAGATAAATGCAAAGGTGCAAAAATGACTAAGTGTAGAAACTTAGTAGGCTTTTAGCTAAGGGACAACATTATGCACTTGTAACATTTGCTCTACTCATCCTTATGACTTAGAACTTAGACCACAAAGAGATATATGCAAATAATAGTCATTCAAAGTACACACACAACTCCATGGGGCTCTGCAACAAGTTTGTTCAACTCAACACCTTTGTCATTAATACATAATAGCATTTGACATCAATGACTATGTCCAACACAAGGATTGATGGACTTCACAATTAGTCAGTTGGGTCCTAAGGTGAGTGACTGCATCAATGAGAATGATGGCTTTAGGCAATGGAAGAGCTTGGAAAGGCCACAAATCCAATGGGGACAGCATTGCAGAATTTAAGGGAAAAAATGAGCAGCTACACTGGCCAGGAGGATAATTTAATCTCGGGAGGTGACACTAGTGAGAAGTAACAGCAAAAGCTTCCTACAAGTGGGCCCTTCATGTTAAAGCTCCACCATCTTCAAACTTCCCTACTAGAAAGGTTCAGAATAAAGGACTCCCAAAAGGCAATGTTTTCCTTCGGTTGGCTACCTCCAAAAAAGTGCACACATGATAAGTTAGTGAATAGAGGGTTCCACTGACCCTCTGTTTGTCCATTTTGTTTGAACTATGAGGAAACCAGTGAACACATACTACTCCAATATGAATAATTTAATGGAGCATATGGCTGGAAAAAACAGAAGATTTTTCAAAGATAAAAGTCTCCCAACATATGGGATATGGAACAAGATTGAAGTTGCAATATCAGAACTAATGAATATCAGGGATAGGGAAGAGGAAGAGATCATGAAAGATGAAGTAGGAATCTGTGAGAAATGGGCTCTAATCTCCTGGCCAACAGCTAAGATACCCCCCAATAAAGGATTCAGTCACGTTGGAAAAATGAAATGGAACTCTATGAAAGCCTCTCGCCCTAGAGACCATAAAACAGAATTTTGATGGTGCAGCGAAGGGTAATCCAGGCCCTGTTGGTTGTGGAGGTATTTTTAGGAACTCAGAAGACCAACGCCTCCCCTCGTCTATTCCTTAGATATTGAGATTGCAACAATAATTGTGCAGAGGCCATAAAAATCCTAAAGGGCTTGTAGATAATTGTTGGGAGAAGATGGAAGAAGCTAGTGATTGAAAGAGATTCACACATCTTAATCAATGCCCTGAATGGAGGAAGCATCAAAGCCTGGCGCCTAAGTGAAGTAATAGAGGAAGCAAGATGGCTTAATAATAAACTAGAGGGAAATCAGGTTGCAGATTTAGTTGCTAACAAAGAAATAGAATTAAAGAAGTTCTCTAGAGCCTCAAATAAAATATGGCTGCCCCCTTACCCGAAGGACCTCCAATGGGCCCTAGTAAGGGATGGGAACTTATTAATTCCATGCCTAATCACTGATTTCATATGTGACCTATCATTAATTCCCTTGGCTATATCCCTATCCCCCCACTCCCATCCCCGTACTCCTTTCCATAAATCCTCAATATTTCTAATAAAATTTTGTTTGCATTGAGACTGCTTGGATTGCTTGTTGTTAAGGCGTATGCAGTATTGTCAATGATGTGGGCGATGGAGCATGTCCCAAGACATATGGTGACCTCTCCACGCCGCCCCCTACAATTAGTAAGATGATACTGATGAGATGGTATGTGTTTGGAAGGATATGTGCTGGATTCAATAAAATCCTTGATTATTAAACAAAAACAATAAACATGTTTGCATGAGATAAAGGTGGTGGACATTGCACTCAAAAGGAATCAGTAAGGAGAAAATAATATCAGGTGGAGTCCACTCTGGAATTGCTTCTTTATAGAATGACTTGTGCTGCACGGTAGAGAGGCAAGAAAAAATTTGAGGGACTACCCTGTCTACAGTAGAGAGGCAAGAATAAATTTGAGGGACTCCCCCTGTCTACTGCGGCCCACACCAAATGCAGCCATGGTAGAAGTGAGCTTAAATGTTGTTGCTGTCCAAGACTCCTTCCCTGACTATATGAATTGGGAAATCCAAAATCCTCGCATGAGACATTTCGGCGAAGGAGCTAGATGGTGTAGAGATAAACTATATTGATTATGAAAGAATAAATGTTGAATCCAGGGCAGTCAACAAGCAAAAGAAATATATTTGACAAGGCACAAATTCTAAGTGGATTTAATATGCTATCTGATGTTGCAGGGTCTTACCTTCTACCTGATGGTCATACATTCATACATCAAGTCGTATTTCACCTCTGGAAAATATAAATTATTATCAGAATCTAATCCTTGATGGTGTCAAATCAATGATGCAAGGGCAAAAGGGGATCGTGAAAAAGACTGGGTTTGAAGTTATCTGATGAAGCTACCAAGCCATTCCCTGAGTAATAAACTTCTTCTTCAGATGAAAATTCTTAAGATGTTAGGACAATTGAAGAATAGGAAATTTGAAAATTTGTAGCTTTTTTAATGGCCAATGGGTACATGTAGCCTATGTAATTGGTTAGCCCCCTGCAATACTTGCTGATAGTACTCTCAGTATAACTTAAGCAATAGACATATATGTAGCAGTGGGGAATGCCATGGTAATTTGCTACCCCACAGGACCCCTAGGCTTTTTGATGCATCGATGTTAACACTGTTAAGAATTTTTAACAAAGATTACTATGCAAGAATATTGACATGAAAATATGGCCAATTCTCCACCGTAGATGGCAGCCCCTCTTTGTATAATGCACAAACTTCTTCGACCAAGGGTAAATAGAAATATTGCCTTTTGTTTTTATGCTTGATCTTTTGAGGGAGGGGGGGGACAGTGCTAAATAATCCAACTGCAGATGAATTTTTACTTTTGGGAACTGTTGACATACTTAAGACTCAAGTTTCTTTCATTTTTTCTGCATTGTTTATTCTACTTTTACCAGCTACAAGAAATTGAGTGGTGTGTAGGGGATGGGGTTCATCTTGTGAAAATACATAAATTCCCTCGTATCACATGCTCTTAACTCCCATTTGTTCTTTTGCATTCACCTGTGAGTAAGGAAGGAAAGGATAAGTGTGAACCTTTTAAAGTGGCTGAGAAAATATAACTTATCTACAGTTGGAAGGGCTGCTTGACCCTTCACCTTTGCAGCATTCTGTCAACAAAATACAGTGAGACAAGAAGTGTGATTGAGATGAAGAGTGGGACTCTTTCCTTTTGTTGTTGAGTGTGGAAGAAAGTATGTGTGATTTGCTGCATTTTTCATGACCCTATCCATTTCTTTTTAGATCTGCTTACAAAGGCAGAGAGAGTGAACAGAACGCATAGAAGCTATCAGAAAATGAAATTTATAATCCTGCATGTTTCTTTTAAGAGAGAGAGCCTGCTGGAGGAGAGAGAGTGAGAGGAAGGAAGATATGCTAATGGTTAATGGAAATGGATAAAACCTTCACCATTGAAATCTGTTGTCTTGACTCTGCTGCATCTCATCATAAAGTAATATGCATTAAGCATGAGAGGTCACCTGCATTTGGACTGATGGATAATTTTAAGCAGTTCCTTTTTCCAAGTATGCTGTAGCTGCATTGGAAAGGATTGGACCTCATTTGCATCCTCCTCAAATCTCAATGTAGGGTCTTTGGGTGAAATAGGAAAAGTATGATTGGTGATATCCCAAATGTGTCTGTGTTGAAGGCTTTTTGATGCATGTCTTTCACCCTGCTCCTGCATCTGGTGTAAACTACAGAATCCGATTTCAAACTTTACAAGATAAATCTTTCTGTGATGTACAATCTGGATAAGGACATGTTTGATTCCTATCCATAAATCCCTTTTTGGCCTTCAATTCATCGAGTTGTGAGTGCTATTAAACAAGCTGATATGTTGTGAAGATGAAACCTGTGATTTGGGGCGTGGGCAGTTCAATGGGATGATAAAAACTCATTATCAGTTCCTAAGTGAGATCCAACTAGAGAGAGGAAAATTGTATAAGAATGAGATGTTGGGGGTTCGAGATGGATTATGGTGCCCATTAATAGGCTTGTATAGTATGAGGTCCCGATGAGACCATAGTCTATCGGTGACTGAAACTTTCTCTATAATTTTAAAAAAAAAATTGTGGGTCTAGGGTACTCAACCCTGAGTAACTTTAGCAAAAAGAAAATCAAGAAATTTATCCCCATGGCATATAAGTGCTCAGGTTTCAAAAATCGATTACAGGGAATTGGGGCCATTTCTTAAGAAAAATGGCGACTACAACATAAAAGGCAGAAAGCTACATATTCTCCAGGCTAATCACAAAATGCATTTGGTTCTAGAAATTTCTGATAACTAAATGTTAAATAATAAATATATGTTTAAAGGCTCCAATCAATATTTTCAAACTGATTTCTGTACAGAAGAAAGCTTCTATCTTGTGCATGGGTTCAAATTATTACCACCGCCGCCTGCAGCCTCTAGCAAATAAGTGCTAGGATTGTTCACTTCACAGTCAGTTCTACATCACCAGTCATTCAACCAGTTTTTACATCGGAAACAAAATCAACTGCAATATCTCTAATAGCATTATCTTTCGGCTAGATAGTAATTCAAGAAATCAAAGCATAAATCAAATTACAATATCTCTAATAGCATTATCTTTCGGCTAGATAGTTAGTCCCTTCAATATTATAGTACAAAGAGCATCATGACACAACATAACGTATCACACTATCCAAGTATGTGAAGGATAAGTGAAAACATAACATACATTTTCCATGAAAAGGAGAAGTATAGCTAATGATACAAAATACTACACAAGGACCAAAAATATTAAATGAAATCTACCGGTATCGATATTTTGAAATTTGAATCTCCCTGTTCGCTTTCTCTCTCTGCATCTGACCCAAGCTGAAGTATGAACGACCTGAGTTCTTTTCCCACTGATATATGCAACAGAAGATTGATTAGGCACTGCAGAAAATAACATCAAAGAAAATAACCAAAACCATTCTTATCAGCAGATTTAGTACCAGGAATGAAAGGCTGAGTGGCTACTAAGACTTCCAGATGCAATGTGGGAATAAATGGAAAATTTTAGGAGGTAGCAGAATAGCAAGTTATTTGAACTTTTCTTCTTTACTTTTTCTGGTTGATCTGAAGGTGGGCCAGCATGACCCCATCCATCAACTGTGGATCCACCTAATAACATTCCACATTCACAGTGGCTTCTCGAAAGATGTAATGAATAGAGGCATTACCAATGACAAATGGATAACCAATATTCTTTAACGGCCAGATTCGTTGTAGCTGGATGCTGACAATAACAAATACTTGTTTTTTGACTAAAGGGTCAAAATTCAAATATATATTAAAAGGAAGGAATAAGAGTACAAAGCATCAAAATCTTCCAGAAAGGTCAAATATATATTAAAAGGAAGGAATAAGAGGACAGAGCACCAAAGTATAGCAATTCAAGAGGTTATAAATGATAAAAGCAGGTAAGTGTGTGAAGATATTACCATAAACATTTTAACATCTGCAGTACTACAAAAGAGAGATAGAGTTCAAATGATTTCACTTTTCTCACTGCAAGAGTACAAGGGCCATATAGGAATGCCTTACTTAGTCAGTTAGTTAGGTACTGGAAGATGCAGATGCATCTAACATACCCGTATATACTATCTATACTAGGCGGTTAGGCCCCCTAGCTCAGGGAAGGAAATCAGCTCCCTCCTCGAGGGCTTCCCCCTCCCCTTCAGGCCTTCTGTTGTTAAAGAGGGGAACCGGCCATCAAAGAGAGACTATCAAGCAAACAGGAAGCTTCTAGGTTGTCCCTGGTGGCAGTGAAGAGGGGTATTGTCCAGGCAGTCTCTCTCCCCCGCAGCCAGCTATGTATTGCCCAACCCCCCAATACAGGATAGGGAATCTTAAACCACAGGCTCCACCACTCATTACTTGTGCAGGGCCCCGTCCATATCCTCCTTTGAATTCATGATAGCAACCTATAAAGAAATTATTGCCAATGATAATATTAATTGCCATCAATATATGTTCTATCCCTACTAGCAGAAAGATTAAACATTTCAAGAAAAACTTTTGAAACTAATCAAATATGATGGCCACCAAGGTTCAAATAGTTCTGAATATAAAACTCCAAAATTAAAACTTATTTATGTCAATTAACCACTAATTGACACTTAACCAACCCCGCCAAAACCAGCCATCCACAGACATCAACTAGACTTTGGAAAAGCATCTCCATATGAGCAAGCTGAGTTGAATGTTCCTCCATTGTTTCAACTTTCATAAGCCCAGTTAGGGCCAGATTTTCAAGGCTTGGGGCAGAATATTGGAGCAATGCTATCCACCCTAGTATGTTTTCCCACAACACAGTTGGCCGGCTACTCTTCATGATGTTGAAAGGATTAGAAACCAACCCCGCCAAAACCAGCCACCCACAGACATCAACTAGACTTTGGAAAAGCATCTCCATACTAGCAAGCTGAATTGAATGTCCCTCCATCGTTTCAACTTTCATGAGCCTAATTAGGGCAAGATGTACAAGGCTTGGGGCAGAATATTGGAGCAATGCTATCCACCCTAGTATTTGTTCCCACAACACAGTTGGCTGGCTACTCTTCATGACGTTGAAAGGATTAGAAGCGCCAAGCTCCCGATCCTGCATCTGATCAACAGTCCTCTTGCGGAAGAGTAGTTCAGCGGTTAACCACATATACTGCTCCTACATATCCATTCTCTGTATTTGTTTTTCCTGATAATACATCATCTGCAAATAACATATCTCAAACACAAGTGAAAACCTTGTCCGCAATCTGCTTGGTAAGACCTTGGATGCTTCGCTCAATGGCCTGGTAAGCCAAGTTGTCGACAGGAGGCATGTTACCACTGTGAGAAGAGGAGTTACCGATATTGGGGTGATTAACAGGGTAAGCCAATAGTCCAATGAGCATGTTGGGCGCCAGGAGGGCCATATGTCTGTTTGGAATTGGGAAACCGATAAGTAGAAGAGCCACTTGATGGATGAAGAGCAGATTTGGGCATGCTTGAGCGTCGAAGATTAGACAGGGATGGGCTTCATATGCGGGAAAGGCCATGACTGAATTTGGCGATGGTACTGCATCATTTGTGAGATTGAGGGGATATAGTGGAGAGGCGCATTGACAAAAGGAGAGAAAGGGGCACCAACACTCACATAAGCATTACAGATGCTTGGTATGTTGACAGGATGGATCGTGAGCCTTTGGGAAACAACTAGAGGTTCATCATTATCTTCAATCTTGATGGTTGCAGAAAGTGTCGAGTTCTCCATGAAGGGTGTGTTGTCCCCCAGGTGAAGAGGATTGTAGGGTAGCATACTAGTCAACGTCTTACTCCTCTAATAAACCCTTGCTTTCTTGGGCTGATTCTCCCATGTGAGTTGCGGACAAGAGGGCATGCTACCACTATGAGAAGAGGAGTTACCAATATTGAGGTGATTAACAGGGTAAGCCAATAGTCCAATGAGCATGTTAGGCCACAAAAGAGACAACTGTCAATCATAGTTGGGAAACCGAAGAGCAGAGCAGCCACTTGATGGATGAAGAGCAGAGCTGGGCATGTTTGTGCAATTACGATTAGACTGGAATGGGCTTCACATGCGGAAAAGGCCGTAACTGAAATCGGCCACGGTATTGCATCTTTTGTGAGATTGAGGGAATATAGTGGGGAAATTACCCCTACTATATCCAACAGAATGAGAAAGTGCATTGACAAAAGGAGAGTGAAGGGCACCAACACTCACCTAAGCATTACCAATGCCTTGTATATTGACAGGATGGACTGTGGACTCATCATTATCTTCAATCTTTATGGTTGCAAAAAGCGTTGAGTTCTCCAAGGAGCGTGTGTTGTCCCTCATGTGAGGAATGTAGGGTAGCATACTAGTCAACATCTTCCTCATCTAATAAACCCTTGCTTTCTTGGGCTGATTTTTCCACTTGAGTTGTTGGTTACTGCTCAAAGCTTTATTTTTCTTTTGCTCTGATCTTCAGCCTTACAATTGCAGAAAGTATAGATCCTTGTTATAGCTTTATCTACCAATCTAGAGCTTCTTCTAGGCGCCATGAATGCTAGATTCTCGTCTGATGTCAGTTAATTAGGAATGAGTGGAGTGAATCAATCCATTTTCCCACACAGATTACACCCTACTGAATCATCCCTGCACCTTTTCTGGAGTAACTGGAGTTGAGTGCTTTTCAATCTGAAGAGGAACAGCATAAATGGGAATGTGATTGCCCTCCATAACACTGGTTAGTGAATGAGACTGCAATGGTAACCACAGTTTGCCCTCCATAACACTGGTTAGGGAATGAGACTGCAATGGTAACCACAGTTCGCCCTCTGTCCCATCAGCCATACTATCCCATTGAAGATCACAAATGTCAAAATATTCCATATAATATTCATGTCTGCTAGCCCGGCTTTCCCAGCGGGTCATCTTTTTGGTAGCTCTAATACAATGTGGGTATTCCATGCATGTGGTGGAAATGATACACTCAAAGTTGTTTTGAAATTGACGGAAAGCGATCCTCCAGAAGATCATGTTGGAAAAAAAGAAAACAAGATTCTGATGAAGCGTTGCATTCCTTCCATGCATAACGTGCCCAAGTGTGTTGGGCATGTGCCCATAAATCCAACCAGAAAGGAAAAAAGCTACGATGGTTAGGCCACAAGAGCTAGAAATATGTTTGCATAGATGTGAAGAGAAACTGCTTGTCAGCATATATTATTATCTCTTTGGTGGGGAAATGCCATTTCGAAAGATGGAAGGTATATTTGGAAGGGGCCAATGGTGATTACTTCATATGACTAGGATGAGAAAGTGGAAATAAAGTATGAGATTCATAAAAGGTAAGTTGAAAAAACAACAAAGGAGTATGAGGATAAGTGTAAGAATATATTTTGAGAGGAAACGTGAGGAAAAAGGAGTGTGAGATATGGTAATAAAACTGATGAGAATGAAGACAATCTAAGAGGATATAGACATAAATGCAATAAATGTGGACGAGAAAGAGAATTAAACTAATACAGATATCTTAAATACATCTATCTCAAAAACACCGATAGATATCAATCTCAACGCTCTTATAGCGGATTTTACGTATACTGTGGTGATTAATAAATCCAGTACCTTCTTGAAAAATTTCCCACAAACTGGTGACAAATGTCATCAATCTAGCTGCACCAATGTGTTGAGCTCGAAAAAATCTTTCAGAGAGAAAAAAGGGCTCCAAACTCCACCGTATGGCCAAGATATTATGAATTTTCGATTGACTTCTCAAAGCAAAAAGAAAAAGTTCTAAGTGACAATCAAATGGACATCAGCGTTAAGGTCGAAACTACCCTATGACGGTCAAATGGATGTCAAAGTTAAGGTCAACAATAATTGTTTATCAATGGATATTACAGCCCCCCTTCACCCCCGGCTGCCATTGTAGTACGCCTATCGGCATAATAAAACAAGTGGTAGAATTTGTTATCAACGTGGCCCACATTTGGACAATGTATAATATTCTCCAAGAATATTCTTTCATGCACATGTAGGGAATAAACTAAGAGGGTCATGCCCATTTCTATGGTTGAATTGGGATTGTGGAGTCCTACTAGGCCTTTGATAAAGTGTGTTTTTAAAGAGCTCAGTATAATAATACATGTTGACTACGAGCCAGTCACTTTGATTTTTGACAGAATTAACCATTGTTATCATTTGTAGTCATGATAGTTTGCTCTTAAAATGACCAAAGCTTGAATTCCACTTGGGAGTTTAGACATGTTTGTGTATATATGCAAGTCCCCGTTGTCTTCGAAATTGATAGAATAGTTGACAAGTCGATCGACCACATAGTTATGATTTCTTCTCTTATGATGAAGATGTACTCTCAACAATCTGACAGATCAGGTTTGTCATTCTCCAATTGCTACAAGCCTGTGATGGATTTTCCTCATGGGGGTCTAGAAAAATCATTTTGAGCCCAATCAACAACATTTATTATGATCCCAGAGTCTTCTTTGTATCCCTATTCCTTGTTGCTCACTGACAAGTAGGAGTTTTTTTCAGATTTTTGAGGATTCACCCTATACCTACACGTCCCAGATGTTTTTTAGCAGCTCCATCAAATTTGAGCTTGCAATATCCATGTGGCGAAGGGGTTCATATTTGTCACATCCCCACACTAAAGCAGGTAGTTTGTAATGAAAAGGGATATTCCATTTTTGACAAATTTGAAAGTCAACAATATTTGCAGAGTCAAATTCCCCTGGGGAAGACACCATATCAATGAGAGCCATAATTCGGAGTTGAGCTTTAATATTCCTGACCACTGTACCTGCAATTTGTTTTTTGTTGTCCAGTATGCAATTGTCTCTTTCTTTCCATATGTGCCAAGGCACAAATCCTGGAGTGAGTTTATGGAGACCGTAAATTTCTGGCATTTATGTTTTGCGGCTGGTCCAATTAGTGAGGATTTGGTCAATCGAATTAGACTTCAGAATATTACCTTCCATATTACCAGAGTGAAATGCCCCTAGGGAAGACACAATACCAATGAGAGCCATCCTTCGGAGTTGAGCTTTTATATTCCTGACCACCATACCTTCAGTTGTTTGTTGTTGTAAGCTATGCAATTGTTTCTTGCTTTCCATATGTGCCAAAGCCCAAATCCTGGAGTGACTTTCTGGATACCCTGAATTGTTAGCATTTCTGGAACGAGGCTGGTCCATTTAGCAAGGATTTGGTCGATCAAATTAGAGTTCAGAATATTACAGTGGAACAGTAGAGCAGTTTCCTCCAGGTTGTTTGGGCAAAAGGGCATGTAAGGAAGAGATGGTGGATGATTTGAACATCACTTCGAAAATTTAGGCACCTCAAGGAATCGATCCACCCTTTTCTCTTAAGATTGTCCATAGTTAGGATCTTGCCATGAGTGAGCAGCCAAGTGGATGCTATAATTTTATGCCAATTTGATTAAGACCAAAGACTCATCCAATTTTTGTTCTTCAGATGACTATGTTGATAAAAAGTAAGGTAAGTTGAGGAGCAGTCCCCTATAGTTGTATGCTGCCAAATAATCTGATCTTGAAACTTGGAGAAAAAGGAACATCTGTTTGCCAATCCAACTATGAGTCTAGCAACCTGGGTTAGGAGATAAGTGCCTAAGTGAATGATTAAGTAAAAATTCCATGCCAGTTCATTTCTGTTCAAAGTCCTGTAATAGTTAGCCAAATGGGTATGGCCTTGCTGTTGCATTGTGCTTTGGAGGTCATGAAGAGGCAGTCCAGCTAATGGAGGCTTGGCTTCCCAAAACAGAACTTTAAGCCCGCTCTGAGCATGAAAAGTGACATGGCAATTGATGAGCTCAATGTCATTCCTTAAACCTTTAGCAGTCTCTGAAATCGTAGGTTTCCAATTGGCATAAAGAATGTCCTCATAAGGATGGATGATACATTTACCTCTAATGATAGTACTCCAAGGGGAAACTGGAGCATTTCTGAGCCACCAGGCCATTTTCATTACCATAGCTTTATTGAAAAGCCTGGTGTCTTTGATGTTAAGTCATCCTGAAGATTTCCTTTTACAAACATGAGACTAAGAGACTAGCGAATGTGTGAACCTGTCCTCCAACCCTCTCCACAAGCAATTTCATTGAAGTGTTATGATTCGATCCTCCACATGTCTGGGGATAGGGAGTAAAGGAGATATATGGGCACAGCTTGGAGGACACATCTGAGAATCTGTATTTTTCCTGCGAATGACAGCCATCAATGTGTCCATATTGATAATTTCAGTTTCAGTTAACTCATAGAAGGGTCACATAAAGCTTTTGTAGCCTTCAAATGAAGCAGAAAGTCGAGATATTTCATAGGAAGCTGTCCCTCTTGGAAGCCAAGAATATTGATGATTTCAACTTATTTCCATGCGGGGATAACAAAAAATGTGACATGAGATTTGCTTCCATTCGTCTGCTGCCCCAAAGCCAGTTTGAATTTAGCAAGAAGCTTATTAAAGTGTTGAATTTCCCTAACAATCCATGTAGAAAAGAGGATAGTATCATCAGCAAATGAAAATTTGTGTAGCGTAGCCCCCCTGTCCACTGACAACAGCCCATGAACCTTTTCACTGTTTTTAGTACTTGCCAAAAGCCTGCTCATATCCTCTCCCATAATTATGAACAAATACAGACTGAACGGGTACCCTTGCTTGAGGCATCAGCTAGGTGTAAAAGGCAATCAAGTGTCACGATTAAGAGAGATAGAGTGGGTAGGTGTTTGGACAACTGTTAATCCATTTAACAGAATTATTTAAACCAAATGTAATAATTTGTTTGCCAATAAAATCCAAGCTATTTGTATCAAATGCTCTGGACATATCAAGTTTGATTAGCACTCCCAGCCTATTTTGAATTTTGAGGGACTGGATAATCTCGAGCAATCATAGTTTGTCATGTTATATGTCTTCAGGACAGAAAAGTAGGTTGAGTGTCGGAGATGATTTGGACAGCAAAGGTTTTAGCCTTAAAGCTATTAACTTAGGGGGACCAAAGAGTTTAGTCATTACATCTACAAACTGCTCTTTAGATATCAGCATGAAACCTGTAGTCCTCTGACATTTTGTTGCTGGCCAATGTAGGAACTCCAATATAGACAAAAATCGAAAAGGATAGCCAACAGCAAAACAAAGATCCAGCCGTGTGGACATAAGATGTATCAAGTTGTCCACTAATTCATTGTAGGATGATTCATTGACCAGTGATTAATCATCTTTGACTGATAATTTCAGCCCGACCTCCATAGCTCTAAATCCAAAATCTTGGAGATGTTGATCAAACAAAGTACACCAAGCTCATGGAGCTTTCTTAAGTCCATATTGGAACTCAATCAACCTGCAAACCAAATGATCACGACTAAGTACCCGAAAACCTTCAAGCAACACCATGTAGACCTCCTCGTCCAAATTGTCATTCAAGAAACCAAACTGAGCTGCTATGGAGAGAAGCAACCGAAATGTGATCATCTTTGCAGGAGTAAAAACCAACTCCTTAGTAGCAATGGGAGTAAAATCCAACTCCACAATTGGAGAAGAAACGTTCTCATCTATTCCCTCCTGTTGAGAAAAGCCTTTGGCAACAACATGAGTTGTGTACTTGTCCAAAGCACAATTGTTGCCCATCCATTTGTAGACAATGGGTTGTATAATGGGTTGTTCATGTACCATACAAGGGTCAGATGTGAAAGTAAAATGAACATGCTCTATTGAAGTAACAACCTTGTTCCCAATCCTCTGAGCCAATGCCTGTGACTTACGCATATCATTCTCCTACACAACTCCCTGTGCATGTGACTAAGATTGAGGTATTGCATCCTCTTTCACGTCCTTTATAGTGGATATTCCCTCCACAATTAGTGCATGTAAGTTGACTAGATCAAGGTAGACAAGCCTATAAGGAGTTTCATCTTTTTGCACAACCTGTATGGTGGTGTCTCTCTCCACAAGTGCATTTACATTGATTGTGGTAGGGCCAACGAGCCTATACAAGCCACCTTACCCAATGCCTAGGGCAACCACTCTATCGTGTTTGACATCAAACACAATACATTGTTTCTCAAAAAAATGTACAACAATGTTGGGATTTTCCCTTAACTGACTAACAAATAAGAAATTTGTATTCATGCTAAGAACATTCTTAACATTTTGTATTTTGATTTTTCTTGCATTATTCAATACTATGCTAATATCTCATATCCCCTCAACTGCATTTGATTGACCATCAGCAAATGAAATTGAATCAAAGAAGTTTGTACTTGTAGTAAATTTGACATACCAGTCCTCACAACATGTGAAATGTGGGGATGCACCAGAATCAATGAACCAACAATTGGTAATACTATTAGTCGAGTATAATGCCACAAAGGTGTAATCTTCCTCAGATTGCCAACCTTCGTCAACTACTGCCACATTTTCCGCTTGACTGTTTTGTTGGGAAATTGAAATTGTCGCTTTCAACATCCTTTTTTAGATGTCCAACCTTATGACAGTAAAAGCACTTATAGTTAGAAGATGAATCACTAAGGATACGTTTCCACTTCCCTTTTGATTGAGCAGTGAATGCAATCTTTGTCTGTCCAACACTATACTGATTTTGTATCTACCTATGTTCTTTTTTTAGCAAATAAGAACTAGCTTGATCAAACGTCAGGATGGTATTTTCTGCCATCAAATGTAAAGCCTCCACAAAAAATTCATATGGGAGCATCAAGTTGTTCAGAACAAGAGCCACCATGTCATCTTCATCGACCATTTTATTAATGGATACAAACTAGTCTCAGAGATCTTTCATCCAAAGAAGATGTTCTAACATCTTTGTGGAAAAGAGCATATTTTTCAGATACAAAACTCAACTTTTCTCCTTAGTTTGGTATTTATTTTTCAAACTGGGCCACAATTCACTTGCCTCAGTGGCATTCCAAACCTCAAGAATCATGTCATTTGACACAAATAGCTTCCAAAACAGCAAGGCCTCCTTATGACATTTGTCATAGTCAACAAAGTTTGTAATAGGTCTTGCTTAAGTGCCAAAAATGATTTTGTCACAATCACAATATTCTACAATTGTCAAAATCTTATGACTCCAGACATTATAATTATGGCCAATTAACTTTTGTGCTTCTGGCAAAACCAAATTTTAAATATTGGCCATTTTACACTCGAAAAACAATATAACAAGGAAAATACAATTTTCTTACCCGAGAATAAATGTAACAATAAAAGTAAAATTTGCTAACCCTGAAATCATTGCAACTGGAAAAAGTACAGTTTTGACTACCAAAAAAAAATGCATAAATAAAAATAATACTTCTATGTATTGTATAGTGCATATAAAACTTCTACAAATTCTCCACCCGTGCCCTAAAAAACAAATATCGCAATTTTGTATGGAAAGGTGAAAAATGGAATATTGGGCCACATTTTCCCATGCCCTAGCACGAAAACTGGATGTAATATCCCCTTTTAAAAAATATGAACTCTGATTTATATTTAATTTTCCTAAAAATTCAATCAAACCCCAATACAATATATGCAATATAATACTGACAGCTCACAAAGGTACTCTTTATTTCAGTCAATTGAAAAGTACAACATAAAAAAACCAAATATTGATTTTTTACCAAACCCTAACCTAGAATCATCTTGAAACGCATAAAAATCCTTAAAACCCTAGGTGAAATGGCTCGACATAGTACATCAGCCCTGAAATGCTACGATGTTGCCTAGTGTGATAAAAAATGACCATGGTGCAGAGATCGTACAAATCCATATAGATCTGCACTTTTTTTTGCAACAGTGACCCCCAAATGCTGCAATCTGATTTTTGCAGGTAGGGACAGTGAAACTAGGGCAAAGGGGGATGACGCCCAGCTAGAGCAAACCCTATGAAATTGATTTTGGAATTTTTCCTTGACCCAACAGCTTCACAACCTCTGAAAATAAATGGTGGCTCCTTGCAAACCCTGATTTTCTGACTTCCTGTAAATATCTTGTTGAGTTGTTCAGTTGTAATCCCTATACGAAATTATCTGTTTAGATTGGAGGGTGTTCGTCCTCTGGTTTGACTGCAATGAAGGTTTTCGTCCTTAAGTAGAAGTGAAAGAATTATGTCAGGAATTGGTAAAAGTGAATAATCAATCATAATGAATAACGATTGCCCTTGTCCATTTATAAAACTCACTTTCCCAATTTCACCTTAACCCTAAAGCAATTATAATAACTTTTTAATTAAATATTCCATTTTTCCCCTCATAATAATAATTGCTTTTTGGTCATATAATTAATACATGCTTTTTGGCCCCACTTAATAATAATGAATAAGTGTCCTTTTCATGTTATTAAATAGACGTTGAAGACAACTTAAAACATTATTATTAAACTATGTCCTTTTTCTACCCCTTTTGCCTACGGAAAATAACAAATAGGCTAAAGGTCTCTTGATTTTATTTAATTCAAAAAATGAGACATTACAGTTTGCCCTTCCCAAAATTGCTTGCCCTCAAGCAATGCCTAAACCGTTCTGCAAATGCCAGGATCCCAAATCAACCTTGAAAATTTGCAAACTTCCTTCAAATGTGCAAAATTGCAACTATTAAAAATTGAGATAATCAAAACCAGCAATATAGAGATTATGTAACAACCACAAAAATGACAAACTTGTGTTGCATTCAACAGTATATTCACTATAGAAGTGGTGGGCAGCCATGCAAGGGCTGAAAACTCCCCATTAGTAGTCCCAAACTGAAAATTACTCCTTCCCAAATTTGGACATCCTTGCAAATCTACATTCAACAGTATATTCACTATAGAAGTGGTGGGCAGCCATGCAAAGGCTGAAAACTCCCCATTAGTAGTCCCAAACTGAAAATTACTCCTTCCCAAATCTGGACATCCCTGCAAATCCACTTGTATGGGTGTAAATGGAGTAACGCAGTGGCTGGTAATGATGAGGGAAACAGCATTAACGCTGAGAATCAAACTCGTAAATGCTATGAGTGTGTTCCTTTTGTCATTTGATGGAAGGATACTGTCACCATCTAATTCCCTCATATCTCGTTGATAACCCTTTGCACAAATACCAACATTTGGAGGTTACTACACCATGCTTATGTTGTGCTACTATGATATTCATATGAACTTCTCCTTTTAATGTCTTAGACACATTTGCATCAACCCTACAAGATTCAAAAATTTAGCATTAACCAAAAAATCCTCTTTAAATTCTTGCAAAACAACAATTGATTGTTCTGGCATATCTTTTTGTGGTTCCCATGCATGGACCAAACCTTGCTGATATTAAATGCTTTGTTGTTGCAGCTGCTCATTTGTGGCTTGCAGTTGAGATATTTGACCCCTTTGTGACTTGTTAATTGTTATGAACTCTGAATTTTTGTCAAATAGTTCATGCCTCTTTGCTTGGGAACATAATGAGGATTTACTAATCTGAAAAGGACTTTCGTGCATACTCCTAAAAATTACTGGAACATCTTTTACAATTTTTCATTCAACAATCGATATTTGTTCCTCCTTGACTTCATTAACGCAAACTTTCTACTGACAATAAATTTTAAAAGTCAATGAAATATCTTTTTATGATAAAAGATCCTTACCTTCAACTTACATGTGAAGTTCCTTTTGATCCTCAATAGGGTTTTAGGTTCGGTCATTGAATCTTTCTTCCCTTTCTATGACCACACTTCCTCAGAGTGCCCTTTTCCATTCTGTGACTCCAACTCCATTAAGTCTATAAAATAAATTTATGTTTGAATCTCTACTAGAAGAGTTTTGTATAAATCAAAACTGGCCATAATATCCTTATGTAGTGACTCCATAGTTCGCAGGCCATAATAATACCCTGTAAATACCCTGTTGAGTTTCTCAACTGTAATTTTTTAATACGGAATTACACATGCGGATTGGAGGGGTTTCGTCTTCTAATCCGGCTACAATGAAGGTTTTCATCCTCAAGCAGAAGTAAAAAAATTCTAAAATTCTATCGGAAATTGGTAAAAGTGAATAATCAATCATAATGAATAATGATTGCCCTTTTGTCCCTTTATAAAACTCACTTTCCCAATTTCACCCTAACCCTAAAATAATTAGAATTATTTTTTAATTAAAATTTTTTTCCCCTCATAATAGTAATTACTTTTTACTTTTTGGCTATGTGATTAATTAATGCTTTTGGCCCCACTTAATAATAATGTCATTTTCATGTTATTAAATAAAGTGACGCTGAGGACAATTTAAAACATTATTATTAAATTGTTTCTTTTTTCTACCCTTTTTGCCTACAAAAAATAACGGATAGGCTAAGGGTCTCCTGATTTTATTTAATTCGAAAAATGGAACATTACACTGGAAGTCAGGGTCAAAAAATACAAACTTCCGCATTGTAAATCCTGTCAAAATTGTTGTAAATCTCATCAAAAAATGTGCCCTAACACAATTGGAAATTCTATGGTGTAAATCCCGTCAAAATTGGGCCCTAACGCAACTAAAAATTGTCACACTTTTGCATTTATTTCTGCAACATTTATGTGGTTATTTTGCTCTTGTTTTTGTTGTTTTGAGTCACATTTTTCTATAGGCAAAATGTCGTGATTCGATTTTCCTGTTCTACTTGTTGCATCCTACACATCTTTTATCTAATTCCCTACAACGTGCCCTAGTGTCTCTACCTTCGAATTAATATAAACCTCTTCTTCGAAACTCGTCGTTCGTGATGAGCACACACCACACTGAAAGGGGGGGAGGTCAATTAGTGTGTAATAACAATTTACTTTCTTTCTAATTAACTTTCATAAAGAAACCATTTACATAAGAATAAGTAAATACACAATACAGAATTTACGTGGAAAACCCTCAATGGGGAAAATCCACACTTAAAAGGTTGCTTGGATCTACTGTCCAAATCCAACCATAAGATTAATACTTTTTTTTACAAAAGTTTTGTAGGCATCAACCTACTTGGAGACACCAATCCCCAATGCCAAGCACCAACTTAGCTCTAGGCACCGATCTATTTGAATTGAAGCACCAATTTCACTACCAAGCACCGACTTAGCGAAAGACGCCGATCTTTCTATTTTGAGACACTGATCTCACTTAAACAATTTCCACTTTCTCACTTTTGCTTTGTCAACAAATGATGGCACAATCAAGTTTTTCTCTTCTCCTTCTCTCTTCTTTCTCTTCTCCTTGTATATAATAGAAAGAATTATTTCTCATTCTTCAAATCTGCATGTGTTTGTATGATATATCTTTTTATTATCCACACACTTGCTTCCTTCTCTTCTTTATTAATCTTCACATATCTCACTCTTCAGCTTCTATTTACTTCTTAGCCTTCTATCCACCTTATATAGCCTTCAAACGCTCTTCACAAAGGAGGTGTGTCACATCCAAGAGGCACCTCTTCACCAAAAGATGTGACTATTGACATTTCCACCGACAGTTTGACATTTTCATTGACATTTTCGACGACATTTCCGTTGACAATTTTGTTGACTTCTATTACATTAATTATAACTCCTTTCACATCAATGACAATATTCCAACAATCTCCCCTTTTGTCATTGATGGCAAATCTGTAGAGAAACTCCCCCTTGTAGTTCTCCTCCTTTACCCCCCCTTTCGTTAATTCTCCCCCTTTGACATCAATGGCAAAGGGATGTTCACTATACTTCCATCCACAAATAAATCATGGGAAAAATCCATGTCATCTTCTTCAACATCACCACAACTAAATGATTGTCTTCCTCATCCTTTTGCATAAGGACTTCTTTTCTCATTTGCTCTCCTTGAATTTGATCAAATTTGGGCTTTTTGACATCATCTACATCTATCTGGATTATCTCTAGCTGCTCAAGTGGTAACTCCTCTTTTCCACTTTCCTTTCTATCTGCATATCATGCTCCATATGCTCATTAACATTCCCAGCTTGATCACTTGCTGGATCTGAGCTACCTTCTGCAATCTGCACTTGACGCTAGCCCATGCTTGTTGTACGTTGTTCTACACCCTGACTGATTTCATTTTGCTATGTTCCTGCTTCTTTGACTTGTTTCTAAAAAAAGTAACATCACTTGCATCATCACTCTCACAAAGAATATTCATTAGTTGATCTTTCTCTTTGACTTTTGAATGCACTATCACCAAAGAATCTACGAAGCTGAAAGATAACACAGTGATTAGCTCCCATTGAATTGGTGCTTCTTCTTATGAGCTTAGTGATACCTCTTGTGTATGAAATGCAGTTTGGACAAGCATAGGTCTCTATTTTTCTTGCTCCTGCTTTTTTTTCCATACTTTTGAAGTTTCTTCCTTTTGTTTACTCACGGCTTCCACTTTTTTATTCTACCTAGGAAGTTTCATAAAACCACTTCTACAGAAGCGTGTTGTATGTCCAAAGTTGTTGCACTTATAGCATATGACATTGTAATCTACTAAAGGAGCAAATGATTTATAGTTCCTATTGGAAACTCCATAAGTGCCTTTTCCATAGTTCCATGCATATTCATTTCTTGCATGTGCATTACACTCTATTGATCTATGACCAAATTGATTGCAAGAATAACAATAACCCTAGAAGTAGCTTGTGTATCTTATCACATTGTTCTGCCTTGATGGAAATGATTTCTGAGATCTCTAACAAGGATGTTCTTACCTCTGTTTTCTCTATGAGGAGGATTGACATGCTCTATTTTTTTTTTGCTTTCTATATTCACAGACCTCTTAAGTGCATCCGCATAGCTCTTTGGCTTCTCCATATTTACTTTCTTTAATGAGTCTGTAGATTTTGAACTTTGCCCTTTTTTAGTGTTCTTTTGGTTCTCACCATAGCCAATGCCATACTTAATGAACAGTGACCTTTGACTATTTAGTATGTTCCTCAACACTCCGGTAACCTTCTCAAATTTTGATATGTTTTTCAACTCGTTTGTTGTCTTCTCCAATTCTAATTTCAAAGCAATTATTTCAGATTCTTGCGTTTTGCACTCGTCCTTCTTTGTTTTCAATTTGGCTCTTATTTCCTCCTCGATTCTTTTCATTTCCTCTAATTGAGTTTTTAGGCCACTGATAACCTTGTCTGATTCTTCAACATTTTGTGTCATCTTTGTTTTCAATGCAATATTTTCCTCTTCATATTTCTGAATTTGTACTCTTTGTTTCAAATTCTTTTTCTTAAGCATTTTTATCTCTCCCAAGGCACAAATCAGCTCTTCTTCAAGATCTACCACTCCATTTTCGACATCATCCTCTTCTTCCAAGGTGTTTGTACTTACAGAGGCTTCAAGTTTTGTTTCTATTGCCATGATTAGGGTTTCCTCCCTATCATTGTCTAATATTTCTTCATCGCTCTCCTCAGCTAAGCTACTATCCTTTTTGGAATAAAGGCTTTTCTTGTACTTATTGGAATTTTTCTTATACCCATTTTGTTTGAAATTTTTCTTGAAGGCTTGCTTTCCTTCTTTTTTCCTTTCATCGTTATTATTTTCTTCATCTTCCCTATCATCCTTATGAGGACACTTGGCAGCAAAATGTCCTATCTTACCACGATTAAAGCATTTGAAGGGTAACTTACATTTGTATTTTTCAAACCTCTTTTTAAGCTTTCTGACAAACAGAGCCTCATTTTCATCTAGTTCGTCACTGGTTTCATCGCTTGATTCAATTTCTTTGTTTTTCGCCTTTTTTGAGGCTTTGAAGGCTGCCTCCCTTTTAGACGGGTTTTCTTTTTCAGTCCTCATCTCATATGCCGTGAGAATTCCATGTAACTCATCCATTGTTAATTTGTTTAGATCCTTTATTTCTTCGATCGCAAAATTTTTTGCATCAAATCTTAAAGGTAGAGAACTTAGTACATTTTCGACAATTACAGATTCTTTGACTTTTTCACCAAGCCCTCTGATAATGTTGACAATTTCATCTACACGAAGTACATAGGCCGCAATGTTTTCATCCTCTTTCATCTTCAAACTTACGAATTGTCCCCTGTGATTTTGAAGCTTGGTCATCTTTACTTTGTTATCTACCTCATAGATGGTCTTAAATTTATCCCAAACCTCCTTAGCCTAGTTGCACTGCATTACTTTTACAAACTCAGATTTTGACAAACCACACAAAATAGCATTCATGGCTTTTGCTTTATTTTCACAAGCCTTCTTTCCTGTTGTATATATTGGTGGAGTCTGTGGCGTTGTGTATCCAATACCAACTACTCGCCAAATGTCAAAACCAAGGGCCATTAGATATGTCCTCATCCTTATACTCTAGAATGCGTAATTTGTCCCATTGAACAATGGAGCCTTGTTGGTGGAGAAACCTTTCTGAACCTGATGACTGGTCATGTGTGTTTTTGGGATCTCCCTTCCAATGGTTAAACTGATCCTGAAGGAACCTCACTCTGATACCAATTTATGAGCACACACCACACTAAGAGGGGGCTGGGCGGCCGGGGGGCGTGAATCAGTGTGTAATAATAATTTACTTTCTTTCTAATTAACTTTCATAAAGAAACCATTCACATAAGAACAAGTAAATGTACAACACAGAATTTACGTGGAAAACCCTTGGTGGGGAAAAACCACACTTGAAAGGTTACTTGGATCTATTGTCCAAATCCAGCCATAAAATTAATAATTCTTTTTATGAAAGTTCTATAGGCACCAACCTACTTGGAGACACCAATCCCGACTGCCAAGCACCAACTTAGCTCTAGACACCGATCTCTTTGAATTGAAGCACCAACTTCACTGCGAAGCACCAACTCAGTGAAAGACACTGATTTTTTTGTTCCGAGACACCGATCTCACATAAACAATTTCCACCTTCTCATTGTTGCTTTGTCAATAAATGATGGCACAATCAAGTTTTGCTCTTCTCCCTCTTCTCTCTCTTCTTCCTCTTCTTCTCCTTGTATATAATAGAAAGAATTATTTCTCATTCTTTAAATTTGCATGTGTTTGTATTGAATATTTTTCAAGACTTTCCATTTGTCAATCACTTGTGAAGTTTACATCGATCTTTGCTTTATCCATTTTGCCTCTAAGTTCAATATACTCGGTGCAACAAGATCTTGACACTCGACATAATCTCATGAAGTTTGCTAAGAGCATTGCTTTATTATCTCTGGTTTCCTCATCTCCTTGTGCAACCACAAAGAGACAAGTGTCGACTCCTCGTGGACTCTCAAACTTCGACTTTTCTCAAGGCTTAAGGCTTCCAAATGCTCCATGTGGCAGCATCTCGTAAAATTAGCTTAGGAGGTGGTGGTCGCATGTTTTTTCAGGTTTCTTTGCTCATTGATGCTCCATGAAAAGAGATGTCGACATGTTCGAGATCTCGTGGAATCGTCTCACAAAAAGTTGCTTCTCTCGGTTTCCCTTGGCATTTGAGCCATGCAACAAGATGTTGACATGTGGTCCCATGTCTGCACACGGAGATGTGTTCGTTGATGTTCTCGATTTTGTTTGTGCAAGGTGCTTCGTGCAACGACAACATGGCAAGTGTCACTTTCTCAAATTCCCTATTGAAGGCACTTTTCCTTGGGTTATGACATTGAACATGCCCCATGTAAAGAGATATCAACACATCAAGAACCTGTAATCCGGTCTCACAAAGATTTGTGATCTTTGTTGTTCCTTGGTTACACTTCTCACATGGCTTTCTTTTTTGTTGTTTGATTTTCCCTACATTTTCACTCAAATCAACACAAAACTCGTGGAAAAGTTAGGGAAATTAAATCCGGATGATGACAAGGGGAATGAATTAGACAATCTCAAGTATCCTAAACAAACAGCGGTTACAAGAAGAAAGGAAAATTGTGGCTATTTGATTATATTGTAGAATGATAATGAAGAGGCATTACTCTAAAGAAAAAAACAGAAAAGAATAATTGATATTTCATGAGATCGAACAAAGGTTAAGTGCTTGGTAAAATGCGTGTATGATTTTTCTGGATGTAATAATAAATAAAGTTGATGGCAAATGTTGTTTAAAAATCTTGCTTTTGCTGCAATAGTAGATATAGTTGATGGCAATTATTGTTTTGAAACATGTTTTGAGTCACTAATGCTTGGAGAACATCATAAAGTAGTATTAACTCATGATTCAAATGTAAATTGTGTCACTTTGAGAAATAAAACAAACTGAATTTGTCTCCATGATCAAATTCAACATGATTTAGAGTGGGGTTTGTCACTTTTTGCAAGGGCAAGGCAAGTCATTAATTTGACCCCCTATGTTTGATTGCATCAATCTCGCAACCTTATTGTGAAAAAATAATATACATGGAGGAGAGGAGACCTACATACCATATTAGAAACAAGCCTTTTAAAAGTTGGGTGTTGTTATGGTGGGGAACAGTTCTTCACTTGACTATGTAGACATCCACTACATCTTCAAAGTGAGGATGTGGAGAATCGGAAGATAAGGGATTGGAAGACTGCCTTGCACCAAAAAATAGTGAGAACGTCCAACTTAGGACACAAAGGTAGTAGATTGAAATGTCCCTTTTTAGACAAAAAGCAACGATTTTAGATTTTTATGTAAACACTCTCTAGTAAATTTCTAAATAAACAAGCTAAAATAAACCTTAGATAATAACATGCAATTGAAATATGCAAAACTGATAATACCCAACTGGACTATTGATCAATAAGCTGATTAGCAATTTATTACAGCAAACCCTAACTGTAAAAGTCCACAAAAATTGAATTCAATAATAAATACCAATTATTATCCAACATAACATTTTATCGAAAAGTATAGGATATTGTAGCAACGATATGGATCACTTTAGTAGAGATACAGATCAATGTAGAAACAGTACAACAAGCTAAAAATGTAATAAATCCTAATTTGCAAGCACAAATATGATCCCTGGGTGGAATCACCTACTGAATATAAGGGTTTTCATCCTCAACCCTGTTCATTGGAGGGTTTTCGTCCTCTATGATAAAAAGTTGAACCATTGTTGCTCAAGCTCTGAAAAGGGTTTTGAAATTGATTGAATGATTATGAATCATGAATTCTTTTCATTCAAACCTTTTAAGTATTAACCTTTTCCACAAAAACCCTAAAAAGCAACATTTTATCTTCTATTTTGATGTTGACATGCTATTGTTTTTAATAATGTCATCTTTATCCTTGCTTTTGACCTAATTAATAATTATTACTTTATGACCCACTTTAAATATAATGATTGTTATTTTTTCCATGTTATTAAATAAAATTACTTTAGGACAACTTAAAATATTAATATTAAATTATTCTTTTTTTGTCCTCGAGCAATGTCTGAACTATCCTACAAATACCAGGGTCCCATACTTTTATTCATGGACCATTTTGAACTAAAACAAAAGGATCCCTGTATCTTTTACTCCAAGTTGTGTCCTTCACCCTCTCTCCATTCTTAAAGTGCTTTCCATGATGACAACAAACTTGAAATGGCATAGCATGAAACAACAAATCTGAAATATGACTTTCCTTTTCATACCTTGGGTTGTAATCAGATTGCTTACCTGCTTTTTCTGATTTAAAAGTAGGAGCTTTTAAGAGATTTGTCTTGACACGACCATCCTTGTAAGTCAGGTTTTTAGAATTAGTGGCATCAACAGAAACATTTATCCTTACATGCATGCTCATCACTATAGTTACTCTGAAAATCAATCGCATACGGTAATGACTCAAACTCCACAATGCTTGGAAGATTGATAGGTGCTTCGAGAGCTGAAACATCCTCAATTTTGGATACTCGGCATTCAACGTGTAATATTTCTTGGGCTAGAACAACTTCAATCTTGGACACTTGGCATTCAACAGCAACGCATGTTCTTCATTTACATTGTTAATGCAAAAAAATTGTTTATCAAAAGTCATACCTGTTTCTATTGAAGACCCTTTACTTTTCACTTGCATGGTAGATTTCTTTATGGACTACCCACTAGCTCCATTCGGATCTAGCTTTTCTTGCTTCTCAATTTCGTCCTTGGGATTCTTTTGAGGTTTTGACTTTCCATCTTTCTACTTCAACCTTCTATTTGTATTTTCTATGTATACCTCCAAGAATTCTTCAAAGGTATTATAAGATGTGTATATATCAGACTTGTTATCATATTCATCAAAGGCAAAAAGTTTGACCTCATCTCTGTCACACTACTCGTCTAACGATGCCTCCTAAATAGGATCTTTCTTTCACATTCTTCTAAATGAATCTAGGGCTTTATAGCTGATAGAAAATTGCTTTAAAAGTTGCTTTTAAAAATCTTGGCTCTTTGTTTGTACTTCTTGTCTTGCTTTTCTGTTGATTTCTTCAAGACAATCCCTAGCTTTTTGCTGCTCTTTCTGTATTTGCACCAACACCCCTTGGATAGGATCTATGTCTTCTTCCTTTGGTAAGAACTTAGGTTGTCAATCCATGTTCTCTCTCCTAAGTTCCCTTTCACTCATGTGTCCATTGTGGATACACTCAAATGTTAGCTTTCAATCCTGCAGACTGACAAGATCAATGCTCCGATACCACTGAAATGTCCTTTTTTAGACAAAAAATAACAATTTCGGATTTTTCTGTACACCTTTTTTGGTAAATTTATAAATAAACAAACTGAAACAAACCCTAGATAATAACATGCAACTGAAATATGCAAAACTGATAATACCCAACTAGAATATTGATTCAATACGTTGATTACAAATTTATTACAACTAACCCTAACTGTAAAAGTCCACAAAAATTGAATTCAAAAATAAATACCAATTATTATCCAGCAGAACAAAGCACAACAGTGTATTGGGAAGTACAAGATATTGTAGCAACAATACGAATCACTGTAGCAACGGTACAGATCAATGTACAGCAGTACAACAAGCCGATAATGGAATAAATCTTGATTTGCAAGCACAAATATGATCCAGGGGTGGAATCACCTATTGGGTATAAGGGTTTTCGTCATCAGGGCCATTCATTGGAGGGTTTTTGTCCTCTATGATGAAAAGTTGAACAATTGTTGCTCAAGCTCTGAAAAGGGTTTTGAAATTGATCGAATGATTATGAATTATGATTTCTTTTCATCCAGGGCTTTTAAATATTTACCTTTTTTCACAAATACCCTAAAAATCAATGTTTTATCTTTTATTTTGACGTTGACATATTATTTTTAATAAAGTCATTTTTATCCTTACTTTGGCCCAATTAATAATCATTACTTTATGACCCACTTTAATAATAATGATTGTCCTTTTTTCCATGTTATTAAATAAAATTACTTTGGAACAATTTAAAACATTAATATTAAATTATTCTTTTCTTTATTTGAAAAAGGGACCATGACATAGAAAGCATTATAATTCATTATAGCCTAATGTAGTTATTTATGACATTGTCTTTCAATGTATATTACTTCATTTAGTCAAAAATAAAGTCAAATGGAGTCAAAACCCTAATTTTCTCTTACATAGACAACTTCCCAAAAAAAATCTGATTTTTTAAATAACACATTAATTAACCTTAACAATGTCAGTCAACCAGCATGACATCAGTATATTTGACCTTGTATTAATTCTAACTTATTAACCATTTATTTAATTGGCATTTAATGACCCGTTTTGAAAACTCATCTGAAATTCCAACTCCCACGCATTAAATTTGAGGTAGTAAGAGGCAGAAATGCAATTCACCAGTGTTTTGCGAGCCATACTTCCCCTCCCAAGCTCCATATCGTGTGCCCTAAAGTTCTTCTGCCTTTGTGGAGTGTTGTTTCTCCTAGCCCTGCGCAGGCAAAATCATGTGCAACAAACAAACAAGCACTTGTGGCACCGACATATCACTTAAGCATGGGGACTTAAGCGCTCAACCAAGCCCTAGCAAGAGAACACCGAGAACCCCTTATGAGAACAAAACACAAAGATATGAATGAGTGCATCATCTTTACACAAAGCAACACATCACAAAAGCATCATCTACATAAACAAAGAACATAATGACAAGATACTCTTCCTCAAAAGACTCCATCTTTCATTATCAATATTTTCTTTACAAAGCATACATCACATGTTAATCGCCATTAGAGGTTGACCTTTACATATGAACTTCTTGCAAAGATTATACATTCAACACCTCCAAACCATAGCTCCCAGCTTCTCCTAAGATGTCTGACTCAACATCTGCAAACATGTAACTTTTCCAGCTTTCCCAAATGAAAGGCCAATGTCCCTATTTATAGTTTTCTCGGACTCCTTGGACCTCTGCCAGTTGTTGCTGATTCAACTCCTTTTCGCCAACTGTCAGGCCACCTGTCCTATGCATCTAAAATATTTCGTTTTAGATCCATCCGCATGTCTTGCACAGTGGCATATTCCATTGCTCTCAAAGCATTAACTTGTCCAACCTGGATCAATCCCACGCTATCTGCATTCTCCTTGTTTAGATGCTTGCCATGTGTCAGCTCCTCCTTCATTGTGTTTCTTTTTTCTTTCTTTCCCAAGTGTGTTTTTTCATCTAATATGTGTTTGTTGCAAATCACACAATGTGCATCATAGTTCCTGTGCAACCTGCCCTTTCCTGCACACATGATCTTGAAGATGCACTTTACAAGTGTCTAAGATCCTTTGGCACGTCTCACTCGTCCAACAAGTCTTAGATAGTCTTTCCAAATTTGCCTTAAGTGCGTTTCAGGGGTCAACAGCCAGCAAGGTAATTTTTCTGCAGCTTTGACTTCTCAGTTGGCTTTCTGCCAATATTGACTTTGACGCTGGCTCTCTGCCAGCCTTGAATTTTTAAAACTTTTTGCAGTCCTTTGACTATGACTCTGCACATTTGACCTGCAAACATGTGTTTGACCAAAAGTCTGCAGATTTGACCAATGTTGACTTTTTGTATCATAAGTTTTAAGGACAAGATCAGATTTCTGGTTCAACTAAGGTATTTTGGCAGTCTGGTTGATACTACTGAGGGAGGTCTGACAAATCTAATGCACTTATTTGACTAAATATTTACTGTTCATGCAAAAATGCTGAATCTTATACTTGAGGAAGATTTAACTAAATATTATTGAATATTCTTTCCCAAAAAAGAAACAATATTTTGGAAAGACTTATGACTGCACTTTAGATTTGAGTGATTGGGAAAATCCCATGAATTCAAGAATGTACTTGAGAATGGAGTGATAACTTGGTGACTCAGTGAGTACTACAAATCCAAGAATGCACGTGAAAGTTGAGTGATTGGTCAAAACCATGAATTCCTATCATAGTTGGGTAAATGGGTAAAACCTATTAAGGCCCATGATAGTTGGATTAATCAGAATATTTAGAAAGAGCGCATATGATAGTTGGCAATTGGGTAGCTGACCATGATGAAATGAAAGAAAATCAATGAATAGAGTAGAGTAGATTGCACACTTAAATTATTATACTAATTTATTTTCTATCTTGGTTTCGCTTGGTAAGGAGACATGGTTGGAGTCTCATGTTATTAGTGTTTTAGGTTGAGGAAAGTAAATGGGCAACCGCCTGCTGCTAGAAGTAGTTAGGTGGAGGATTCAACCCACACCAGATCTTATTTGTTTTGATTATTGACCTCTGCTAGGTTTACGTGTAGGTGCTTTATTCTTATACCTTATATTTGTCCCTGAGTGAAATTAAAGTTCAGGCAATCCAGAACAGAACAGGAGTTAATTCTGTTTAACTGCCTTCCCCTTCTGTTGCATGTATCATAGAAATCTTGCTAGGAGCCAGGAAGCTCAATTGTTGAGTTTCAATCAGTTTGTGTTTTCTTTTGTGAGTTTAGTGCTAGATGAAATGTTTCAGCTAGGACAATGAACCGAAGCTATTTTAATGAGAGAATGGTCGGGCAAAAAAGCTTGAGTTAATACCAATTATTTGGGAAAATGATCCATAGCATTGAAAAACAGATAGCTCCTGAAATGGAGCAGGAATACATACCCAAGATGAGTAACAATGGGGACATGAAAGCTACCAAAGATCATAGCCGTATGATGCAAATTCTATGAGTGTGAACATGATACATAAGATATGGGAGGTAGGTGAAAATTTCAAATCAGGTCTCCTTGGTGACTAATACTGACCTAATACTGACTCCCCTTCTGCAGTTTACAAGCAATGGTGGGAGCAAAGAAATGAAGCTGAGCACATACCTGGATGAACCACATTGTTCGGTTGGAACTCCCATACTGATATGTGTGGAATGCAGTACTCATAAATGATACATTTTTATATTGCACCTCAGTTATACCCATATAGTTAAAAAAAATTATGCAAAAGTAAAACATAAACTACCATAAAAGAGCCGAAACAGTAGCGGTCTATAAAATGGATAACTGAAGGGTTTTTTTGCAAAATGACCTAGAACCAGGGTGACAAAGCAAGCTCAGCCGCTGCACAAATGAAAGATCCCTGATGGATCCCTTTGCTGAAATGAAGTATTTGTTTTTGTGATTTTATTTGTTTTATGATTTTTATTAATTTTTTTTTGTTCTTTTAGACTGGAGAGGAGATGCAGAAGGGGTTTCAGTTTTCTTGAAATGTGTATTTGCCAAAATAGCAAATAGATATATATGCAATTGCGATCTAATATAGAAATGAACTAAAATTAACAATTAAATGATAAAAAAGCACCAACTAAGAATTTGAAGCACATACCCGTCAGATCTGTATTTTATATTTATTGTAAAGCCTGTTTTGCAACGCCACTTGCATACAAAGATGGTATTGGCCTAAGAGAGGCTATGCATGCAACTGAAAATGAAGGATATATAGAATAATGCTGATTTGGTACTGCTGCAAGCTTATATCTATCATAGAATGCCCAAGAATCTGTCCAATGATGCACAAAAGAAGACCTACGGTAGGCCTCCCACAAACATGAACTGGGTTGGCGTTCAATTCACCAAAATCCCTGAGAGTTTCCGTTCCCAAGAGACTATATGCTGCTGCCCTCTTCCTCAGAGTTCAGATTTGCAATGAAGCTTCAAAAATATGCAAAAAGATGCCTCCAAAAGAACTTCCAACGCACTTTATCCTTTTTCCAAGATGGGCATTTACTTTTAGGGTTAGGGTGGCATCAAAAGGGAATCTTTTAATGATTCTTTTCTTTATTTAAAGTCTCCCAAGTTGGGCGCCCAAGTTGAGGGTCCAACTTCTCATTAATAAAATGTCCGTCTTTTAACACATGTGTTAACTAAGAAGGGGTCAATTTATTAAATTTTATTACAAAGTGATATTATTAATCACTTTAATTTATTTTTATTAGATTTTAAAGCCGCACTTTAATATTCAATAATTATTCCAAGTCCATCACCTGGCCAATCTGAACTGAAAACTGTTGGAGCCCGTGCCACTGATGATGCTGCCACATGGCAGGTTAACTGACAGTGCCTTCCTAAAATTTAGGGATAACTCCTAAAAAATAGGAAAACTCCCAAAATGCTCCTGGAGGCCCCCTGATGCCTCCTGATCAACTCTCGGTCAAACCCTAAAAAATAGGAAACTGATGCAAACTGTCTGGAAAGCCCTGTAAAGCTCCCTACCAAGCTCCACTGCCTCTGGATAGGTCCCCTAACCACTCCGCTGACTTACGAGAACCTGGATGATAGGCCAACTCTCAAGTCTCTGCTAGACATAGCTAAAGAGGGGACATGACCTCCCCTCTCGGAGATGCTTGCCCACAAGCAACTGCAAGGCCAGATGCTGTAAAATGGACTCTCTCTCCCAGGTGGCATCCTCTATAGGAAGACCTCTCCAACGAATCAAGTACTCCCGAATCATCCTACTTCTCAGCCGTCGTTCTCTCTCCTCCAAGACCTCCTCAAGAACCAGAGTCAGCTTACCTTCCTCATCCAAAGGAGGTAGATCGGGAGATGCTACAATATGTTGCCCCAGTGCCTTTTTCAGGCAAGATACGTGGAACACATTATGAACCCGGCTGTCAGGTGGTAACTCAATCTCATAAGCAACCTCCCCCACATGCCTGAGAATTCGATATGGTCTGTAGAAGCGAGGCTTGAGCTTCTCAGCTCCACCCCTTCTAAGGGTGCTCTGTCGGTAAGGCTGCAACCGCAAGAAAACCATGTCACCCACCTCAAAAACTCTCTCAGTCCTATGTCAATCAGCGTAGACCTTTTGCTGATTCTGTGCCTGCTGCAGATTCTCCCTGAGAGATCTCATGATATCCTAGTTCTCCTGTAACCAATCATGTGCCAAGGGAACTCTGCTGTCACTTACAGCCAAATCAACAAAAGTAATGCCTCGTAACCATAGAGGGCTCTGAAAGGTGTCATAGCAATAGACATATGGTGTGTAGTATTATAACAATACTCTCCTAAATATAGCCAATGCACCCAGGCCTTCTGCTGCCCTGACACGTAGCTGCGCAAATACCCCTCAACCCAGTTATTAACAATCTCAGTCTGCCCATCTGTCTGTGGGTGGTAGTTGGTACTGGGTGTCAACTCCATACCTATGAGCCTAAAAAGTTCTTGCCAGAAAGAACTCATGAACCTACTATCCCTGTCACTCACGATGGTCTTGGGGAGACTGTGGAGCCTAAATACCTCTCTGAAAAATAACTTTGCCACCTGGGATGCCGTGTAATCAGCTGCAATAGGGAAGAAGTGGGCGTATTTAGTCAACCTATCTACTACAACATAGATACAGTCTTTCCCTTGCACCTGAGGAAGACCTATAATGAAATCCATGGAGATTCCTGACCACTTTTGTTCCGGTATAGGTAAGGGCTGCAGTTAACCAGCAGGAAAAGTATGCTCAGAATTATTCTGTTGGCACGTCATACACTCGCGAACATGATGTAAGATATCCGCCTTGAGACCCTTCCAAGAGAATCTCTCCCTAACCGCCCTGTAGGTCTTACCATACCCTGGGTGCCCTGTTGTTGGAGTATCATGGTAAGCATGCAGAATTTGTTCCTTTAACTGAGAACCAGGTACCAGATACACCCTGCCCTTGTAGTAGATGACTTCATCTACTACAGTGTACCGATCATCCAACACCAATCCATCCATGACCTCACAAGCATGCTGATTTTTGGAGTACTCAACTAGAAGTTGAGCCTTCCAATCTGCTAAAATCTCGCTCAACGAACATAAGGCAGCGAGTGATGGTTTTCTAGAAAGTGGATCAGCCACAGTATTATTCTTCCCCTTTATGAATTCGATGTCAAAATCATAAGCCTGAATCGTGCTCACCCAGTTTTGCTGACGATCATTGAGCTCTGTCTGATCAAGGAAATATTTCAGACTATTGTGGTATGTTCTTACCATGAATTTGCTGCCAACAAGATACTGTCTGAACTTGGCTAATGCATGCATAATAGCCAACATTTCCTTATCATACGTAGAATACAACCTCTCATTATCCCGCAGCTTCCGACTCTCAAAAGCAATGGGGTGTCGGCTCTACATCAAAACCGCTCCTATGCCCAAACCAGAAACATCACACTCAAGTACAAAAGGCTGCGAGAAGTCAGGGAGTGCTAAAACTGGGCAAGTGCTCATAACCTCCTTGAGCCTATCAACTACTCCCTGTGCCTGTTCCGTCCATCCAAAAGCCCCTTTCTTTGTGAGGTCTGTCAAGGGTGTTGCCAACTGAGAGAAACCCTTCACAAATCCCCTGTAATAAGCACATAGACCAAGGAACCCACGTAACTCAGTAATGTTCCGAGGGCGGGGCCAATCTCAAATTCCCTGAATTTTCTCCTCATGCACCTTCACCCCATCAGCACCAATCATATGACCCAGATATAAGATCTCTCTAAGTCCAAACTCACATTTGGACAACTTAGCAAATAGATACTGACTCTCCATAATGCTAAGTACCTCCTCAACATGTCTGAGATGGTCCTCCCAAGTACGACTGTAAATCAGAATATCGTCAAAGAATATTAGAACCGACTTCCTCAACTGCTTGTTGAAGAGATGGTTCATACATGACTAGAAAGTGGCTGGTGCATTGGTAAGGCCAAAAGGCATTACCAGGAACTCATAATGCCCATAGTGACAATGGAAGGCAGTCTTGTGTACATCCTCTGCTCGTACACGTATGTGATGATAGCCTGAACGAAGATCAATCTTAGAGAAGTAGATAGCTCCATGAAGCTCATCCAACAACTCATCAATGCGTGGAATAGGGTACTTGTTCTTGATTGTCTTCTTGTTCACGGCCATGTAATCTATACACATCCGTAGAGTCCCATCCTTCTTCTTAACCAGTACTACTAAAGAAGCAAAGGGACTAGAATTGGGGCGAATGAAGCCCATGTCTAACAGCTCATCAATAGTCTTCTCAATCTCATCCTTGTATGCTCTAGGATGACGATACGGAGTGGTGATCATTGGCTTAGCTCCATCCTCCATCTCTATCCCATGCTCAAACCCTCTATCCGGAAGTACACTAGGAGGATTGTCACCAAATACTCGGCCATGCCGATCCATCACCGACTGTATGTCAACATGAAATGCTCTACCATCCTGAGGAGTAGGTGTCTTGGATTTCACAAAACAACGTGTGGCCCAGATCACATCATCATGTCTAATAATAGACTCCATCTTGCGAGAAGATACCTCCTTAGGCCCACCGTCAGATGCTGCCCTCAAGATCACCTTCTTTCCACCAGATAGGAACTCTAACTGCATGCAATGGTGATCAGTAATATATCTCCCAATACCCTATAACCACTGCATACCCAAAATAACATCATAATCTTCTACGGGTAGGATATAAAAGTCATCCGTCAAGGTAAAATCCCCCATCTGAATGCTGAGCTGTGAGGTCCTCCTAGTACAACCCAACACTGCACCATCTACAACCTTAACTCCAAAACCCTTGAACACCTCAAACTGTAATCCACGCCTCTCAACCAACTTCTGATCAATAAAATTGTGCGTGTCTCCTGTGTCAACCAAGCTCATGACCCGCTGTCCCTGTAATGTACCTTTCAACCAAAAGGCATGGAACCTGGGATACCTGGATAGTGTAGCCATAGTCACTTTCGCTGCCGCCAATGAATCAAGAATATCTATCTCTCGCTGGGGTCACTCCTGAATAACCTCCTCAGGGCTGTCCTCAATGTTGGTGTCTGGTATCTCTTCATCCCCAAGCTCAGATGTGACCTCAATCAAGTGAACCTTGCCCTTACCCATACAGCGGTGTCCGGGCTCCCAAGGCTCCTTGCAGGAAAAGCATAGATTCTTCCTCCTCAAATCATTCCGTGACTCCTGATCCATCCTAGGAGGTCTAGCTGACTATCCATCTCTAAACTGTGAAGTATTGGCCTTCTGAATAGGCCGTGATTCCCTGAATGGCCTCTTATCTGACTAATAAGTGGGAGTGGTGTCCAATCTCAAGGTCACATCAATGGCATCCTTAAGAGTGGCCAGCTGGAAGGCACGTACCAATCCCTTAAGCCTATCCTGCAATCCCTCAATGAATAACATCACGCTACGCCTCTGGGGCATATCAAGTACCATAACTGCAATGCGCTGGAACTCATTAACATATGCTTCTGCCTGTCCAGTCTGTCTAAGATGTGCCAACTCCCTATAGTAGAGTTCTGTGTCCTTACAGTCAAACTGGGTAATGAGTCGTTCAGTGAACTCTGCATAGGAATGAATTAAGGCATGATCCTGGGTGACCAATCCATGATGCCACCAATCATAGGCAACCCCATCTAAATGTAAGACAGCAAACTGAATAGCCTCACGCTCAGACATGGGTCTCAAGGATAAATATATGTCCAGCTTGTGCACCCAAGCACGTGCACTCGTACTACCCGTACCATAATATGTAGCCAACGTGATCTTCCCAGTAGCTCTATTGAGGTCATAGTTCTGCCGCTGAGGTCTAGTGCCTCGGTCTCCTCTGAACCTGGCAGAATCTCTGCACTGTGCACAATACTGTGGAAAAGGAAAGACATCCCTGACCTCGGGGGGTAGGGCTCTCCACTCAGCTGTAGCTGCCATGACTGAATCCTAAAATTCCACCTCTGGTGGCTCTACCTGTACTGGTCGTTCACCTGGTGCAAACTGAGGAAGTAAGGGTCTATCCCTGGTCTGTCCACGCCTAGGGGACTGAAGGGGGCTCCTGTTTGATGCGTGTGACTGGTGACTACGCTGACTTCCCGCCACAGACATTGATCTGCTCCGTCTACCTCTATCTAATTCCAACTGGTCCAAGGCATCCTGTATCCTGTCTAAGGTCTGAGCAATCCTAGGCTGAGTGTTGATGAGGGTTCTCATCATTTCTCTCTCTTCATCATCCTGATTCCCCCTAACATTCCTCTGTTCTTCTGCCATAACTGGGTCCTCTGCCATACCAACACCAAGCTCTTGTTGGGCTCTCCTGCGTGTATAATACTTGTCTGTATGCATAGAAAACAATTCTCTGAACCCCACAGGCTGGCAGGTCAAGGGCTCTGATACCACTGAAAGATCCTTGATAGATCCCTTTGCTGAAATGAAGTATTTGTTTTTGTGATTTTATTTGTTTTATGATTTTTATTAATTTTTTTTGTTCTTTCAGACTAGAGAGGAGATGCAAAAGGGGTTTCAGTTTTCTTGAAATGTGTATTTGCCAAGATAGCAAATAGATATATATATGCAACTGCGATCTCATATAGAAATGAATTAAAATTAACAATTAAATGATAGAAAAGCACCAACTAAGAATTTGAAGCACATACCCGTCAGATCTGTATTTTATATTTATTGTAAAGCCTGTTTTGCAACGCCACTTGCATACAAAGATGGTATTGGCCTAGGAGAGGCTATGCATGCAACTGGAAATGAAGGATATATAGAATAATGCTGATTTGGTACTGCTGCAAGCTTATATATGTCATAGAATGCCCAAGAATCTGTCCAATGATGCACAAAAGAAGACTTAGGGTAGGCCTCCCACAAACATGAACTGGGTTGGCATCCAATTCACCAAAATCCCTGAGAGTTTTCGTTCCCAAGAGACTATATGCTGCTGCCCTCTTCCTCAAAGTTCAGATCTGCAATGAAGCTTCAAAAATATGCAAAAAGATGCCTCCAAAAGAACTTCCAACACACTTTATCCTTTTTCCAAGATGGGCATCCACTTTTAGGGTTAGGGTGGCATCAAAAGGAAATCTTTTAATGATTCTTTTCTTTATTTAAAGTCTCCCAAGTTGGGCGCCCAAGTTGAGGGACCAACTTCTCGTTAATAAAATGTCCATCTTTTAACACATGTGTTAACTAGGAAGGGGTCCATTTATTAAATTTTATTACAAAGTGATATTATTAATCACTTTAATTTATTTTTATTAAATATTAAAGCCGCACTTTAATATTCAATAATTATTCCAAGTCCATCACCTGGCCAATCTGAACTGAAAACTACTGGAGCCCGTGCCACTGATGATGCCGCCACATGGCAGGTTAACTGACAGTGCCTTCCTAAAATTTAGGGATACCTCCTAAAAAATAGGAAAACTCCCAAAATGCTCCTAGAGGCCCCCTGATGCCTCCTGGTTAACTCTTGGTCAAACCCTAAAAAATAGGAAACTGATGCAAACTGTCTAGAAAGGCCTGTAAAGCTCCCTACCAAGCTCCACTGCCTCTGGATAGGTCCCCTAACCACTCCGCTGACCTACGGGAACCCGGATGATAGGCCAACTCTCAAGTCTCTGCTAGACAGAGCTAAAGAGGGGACATGACAACAAAGATTTTTTTTTTTTTATGAATTTTGTAAACTCCCCAATAGTGACTATAGAATTTACGAGGAACTTTCAAAACTATATTTACAGCAATTGTAGTAATTTGTCTTGCTAACAGATACCCACACAAATTCAAAGTTGTAATTATGCATAGGGAATCAATAACAGCAATGGAATTAATAATGTAAATATGGCCCATGCAAATGGTAGACCAAAAAGATTTGAAATAAGTGTTTATAGTGTGTGCTTACTCTTGGCAAAGTCCCAGTTTACAAGTAATTTAAATACCATTTTGACACAAAATAAATAATATATCTAAAATATGATAAGAAACAAAGCAAGAAAGAAATTTTATTAATGTCCACAAATGACAAAAAGTAGGTCAATGGGACTCGAGAAAACATCCAATTACAATATAAAAAGCTAGGGTAAAAGGACCCTAGGATCAACAACTAACTAAATAAAAGAGGAAAAACAAAAGCATTGAAAATAAATGAGGGGCAAACCCAACGCAGTAAAGCCCCAACCTATATCGTTAGGGTACCAAGAGAAATAGCCATGTTGGGGGTGAAATAACCCCAAAACAGCATGAGTTGATGAAAGTTGGAAAGACTAGATGGTAGTCCCATCAAACATCTCTGACCATGCCCACAACAGAGGAATCATCTATGTCATCGTCTATCACTGTGAAAGGGCCAGTGCAAGATCTGATAATGCTCATCGAGAATGTCTAGGGCTTGGGGGGGCAGGTTGGATAATCCTCGAAAATCATCAATCTTGGATCATATTTACACTTCATCAAAAAATATAGAACCATGTAACTGATTTCATATTATGCTGAATCAAAATCACTATACCTGTTTTATGTCCTTAATTGAATGAATCGTGCTTTCGGCCTTAGGTCGTGCAGGTACCTTTAATTCTTCCTGTTATGCAAGGTAAAAAGAAAGGTCGGCATCACAATAAAAAAAGAATTTTAATATGATATCAGCAATCAATCTTCAATACAAAAACTAACATTAACATCATACAGTGAACAATTTTTTATGTTTCACAATAAATAAGAATGTATCCTTGCAGCTTTCATAGTTTTGCAAGTAACTTATGTTCCAATTATTATGTGATGGTCATTCTTTCACTGATATTGTTGCAAAAACATAAATAATTCAGATTTCATAGTATCTTAATCCGCCATCAATTGATATTGATAAATCTGCAAGAACTCAGAAGGTCAACTAAAAATGGATAAAAATAGTTGCCATTCAAAAAATTGACAAATAATTGAATGCAAAGTTGACAGATGCCAAATAACTGGGCCTACCATCTCCTCTAGGAGGCTGAGCTATACATAGGCAGATTGTCTCACCTTACTTCCAAGTTTCTCCTTGGTAAACTGTCCCTGTTTACATAGATAGTTGTCAAGACTTCTGCTAACAAATTATCCTTCCTTATCTAAGCATTGAATGACTGGTCATGGTCAGATGGAAATTTGAATTTGCAAACTGGAACTATTTGACAATGAATATGAAATTTCTAAACCAAAACTGGCAAAAGCATGTACACATTGTCAATGCCTGTTAATAGTCAATACCCAATTCCGCCACTAAAACAATGCTCAGAAAGCAATTTGCATTAATAGCATTTTGTTTCACTGTTTGGCTTTAGGGATTCTTAGATGAATGAGCTTATCAACAATAGAATCTACATATTCAACCTGAACCTCAAAGGGAAGCGTTATGTAGAGAAATGCAGAAATTGTAAGATCAAATGATGAAAATGTTCCCATATTTGAAAATATAAATGAATCTGAAGGGAATTTAAGGATGGCGGGAACACTTGCATGTTCACTTAACAAGTTCCCTTCACTGTAAGTTCCTCGGTTGCAGGAAATGTACCATGCCAGGAGAAATTGATAATTTCATATATTATATTGGAGAAATTGGGCCATGCCTAGGAGTGATGTTTTTGGAACGTGTGTGGGCTTGGCTACATATTGGAATGTGGAAGCCCAAGGATCCTGATCTCACTAGTGAAAAGAAAACCAGACATTGGATATCTGCCTGCTTTACCATCAAAGACCCTTGCCATGTTTTATCTAACACAACCCTTTATGCCACAAATATAAATATATAAAGGGAATATCCTATTGGACTTCCTTTCTGGAATTTTCCACTCTTAATCCTCCCAATAATTGCATCCCTGGAAGATATTTTAATCTTATTCTTAATCCCTCTAAAAAATGAAGGAAAATTAATCAAAGATCCTTGCCGAGGGTTAGTTGACGACCTTATGTCCTCTCAAGATATGTTTGACATCAAAACCCTCGAGGACTGGGAAAGCTTCGTAAATGATTGACTTGATAAATTCATTGTCTGCAAATATGTCTTGGATTATCAAATTTCCATTTGTCATGGTATCTTTATTCATTCCATGTCTAACAAGTTTAATATCTCTTCCCAAGCCAATTGGGATCTTATCAGAATTCAATTCAATTCCAATTGGCAATTGTCTCAAAAAGGATGGGTTTCGAATATATTGCCAAAGACTCTTGGAAAAAACACTTGCATTTTCTATAATAACCCCACCCCCTCTTTCTAAGATGGTCTTATGAAATTAAAGGACTCAATAATCATAAAAAAATATTGGATAAAGAAAAACCTCAAACCCTACAAACCAGAGAAAATTCTTCGCAAAAAAGCTTGAGGCTAATCCAAGACACCATTCAAGAATCAGGCCCTGACAAACACATTAAATATCTGGAAGTAGAAAGAAATAGAAATCTTTGTGAGATATTTTTTGAACGCGGTATTTTCCACCAAAACAAATTTCAACAATTATGGTTTGCAGCGATTTAAAATCTCTAATAGATAGAAATCTAATTTAGCGTGATGAAGAGAATTATGGCAGACTGAAATATGCAATGGTGTGGTTGAAAGCTGGTGAACACCACATAAAATAACAAAATTCTACAGAATGAAAAATGCCATAAGACAAATAGCTCCTCAAGATTGAAAAGTAATCTCCAACTATGAGGAAATTATGGTAGCTTCCAACAACAATTTCTTTTCACAGCCTCCTCACTGAAGAAACTCAAGATGGAAAACAAGCTCAACCAACTCTCCTAAGCCACATCCCCAAGCTTGTTTTGGATGATAATAATGAAAGGCTCTTCAGTCATGTCAAAATGAAAGAACTTAAAAGGACCATCTTCAGTAAAACAAACAAAGCACTGGGCTCAGATGGCTTTCACGCCAATTTTATCAAGACACCTAGCTCATCATCAAGCATGCTCTGCTTTGTTTGGTTGAGCACTCCAGATCCGAGAACCTCGTGCAAGGTGCCAGTAACTCCACTTATTTTTAGCTCTCATCACAAAAGACACAAACTCCTCAATCTTGCAAAGATTGAGACCTGCCTCCCTCAGCAATTCTTCTTATAAGATAATCTATAAGATCGTGACTAACAGGCTTCAGACCTCATCCACAAGCTTATATCTGAAAAAAAAGGAGGTTTTGTTCCCAAAAGACACATATGTGAAAGTCTCATATTGGTCCAAGAAAGTCTTCATTCAAGCAGAGCAGAGAAGGAAAAGAGCACGAACATCAAAATTGACATGGCCAATGCCTTTAAGAGTGTTAAACACCCTTTCATCTAAAGGGTCTTGAATAAATTTGAATTCAGAAAAGACTGAATCAAAGGTTGTCTCAAAATAACATGGATTGTTGGTCTTGGCAGAGTAATCAGGTTTGACATTAGATTAGCCTGCACCATATTAATGCAGGCATTTTAATTTTATTGCATTTTCTGATCTTCAAATCCTCTGTCTGTCCAAATCCTCTGTGATTTAAAGAATTCAATGATGGCCAGAAGCTTTAAGAGTGTTAAGCACCCTTTCATCTAAAGGGTCTTGAATAAATTTGAATTCAGAATGAATCCAAGGTTGTATCAAAATACCATGGATTCTTGGTCTTGGGAGAGTAATCAAGTTTGACATTAGACTAGCCTGCACCATATTAATGCAAGCAATTTAATTTTATAATTTTATTGCATTTTCTGATATCCAAATCCTCTATCTCTGTTCAAGTCCTCAGTGATTTAAAGAATTCAATGATGGGGAAACTCAAATAGTCGTAAGCACATGGATAAATTGTCTATAGGATCTCCACAACTTTTTTGTCAGCTTGTGCTGCGAAGCTTGGGGGGCTTTTTATATAATACAAATTCTCCTTTTCTGTTATCAAAGAAATGTAATGGAAGAAAAACATTGAACACACTTGAGAGAAAAAAATATTTCACAGAGGCATAAGGTATTCACAATAGTCCTATTATCTGTCAATAAAACTGAGAACTGCCATACGAGGATACAGGATAATAGTTTCAAAAGATTATGCTTACTATTTTGGTATTATAGTAAACAGTTTTAATTAATTGATGGTTGATACCACTACAAACAATTCATGGATTCAGAATGTTTAAAGCTTTTGATTTGATATTATTTAAAACTGTTCAGTAATGATATAGATATGTCTAGGATAGGGGAAAAGGGAAAAGGATATATGAATAAGACAATTACCATGTCATGTATTTAAAAGCAAAACTGAAGCAGCACCTCATAAATCCTATTGGTTCTTCTTGGAGTTTTGTCCATCTAAGGTCGACTCGGCCCATGTCAAGATTACACAAGTTCACAATGGCAAAGTTGCCCAGATTATATTTCAAGTAGGTAGTTATAAATAAAAAGAATGATCAACACTTATAGAAAGTTAGCAAGAGTATCTTTGGAATAACAAAAAGTCTATATATATAATGTTAGGAATAGTTTATGTTAAGTTTAATGTAAAGTTTGTAGAATGCATTTCTAAAAAAAACTGATCAAATTTTATTAAGCTTTTTTATAAAATACCAAACATCTTGAGGCGTCAGTGATAAGATTTGAGGAATTGGTCCATGGTTGCCCAAATGAAAAAATAGTATAAGTTACTTGACTCACGTGATCATCAAAGGTGCCACTGATAGCTGTAAGAGGCTTCTTCCCTTCTACTCTGTTAATTTTCTGGTTTTGGATGGTTCCCAGATTATTGTTTTCTTTTCCTGCAAATCTCTGGTTTCGAAGCATGCCAACCTTCCGTTGAGATGGTCCTACATTATGTACATCCTGAAGAGGTCGCCTAGAAGCCTGTCGTGAATAGAAACAATGTTCAAAATGCAAAAACATGAAATAACAGCTTACCCAAAAAAAAAACTATAAATGAAATCAGATAAGAGAAATGTCCAGTTACAAGCACTGGCTCCAGATACATCAAGCCAGCATCATACGCTTAAGAAACTAAACAAAAGTATCAGAAATTATCATATCAGAAATTATCAGATGCTTCACTTCTTTTTTAACTCAAACAAACAGATCTTCAGAATGAATGCTTGCTTACAGTTTTAGTACGCATAGAAAGAACCCCATCACAATTTCTACCTCCAACCAACTGCCCTTGACTTTTTCCCAATTCTTGAGAAACTTCCCCAATTGGTTGTCCTTGCTTTCTTCCAACTTCTTTTGAAGTTCCTCTGGGTTTAGTTTTTGTTATTGCTGCTTCACATCCCTTTTTGCTTTTCTCTACAATAGTACTAGATGACCCAATGCTTGACTTCTTCCTGTTGTGATCAATAGGGGATATAGTGCTACTTCGAACTTGATTTTTCAATAGCTTAATTTTGTTCTCTTTCTTCACCTGCTGTGAATTGTTGCCGGTTGATCCAAGACTAGATGTTTTTCTGTTGCTCCCACCCATAGATCCACTGCTGATATTATTAGAAGACTTCCTGTCTTTTGGTTGTTGTATGTCCTTCACTTCCACCCTCATCGGCAGCATCCCACAGCTTCTCCTCAGGCTAGCCATTTTAAGCATTGACAACAGTCCAGTAGTCCTAGACATTGGAGCTCTAACCTCGACAACAGTTGATTGATTATTAAGGTCATCAACTCCTGATGACTTAACTTGTACATCGATTGGATTTTTCAATTCATTTCCCCTAATGGGTATCTGTGAGCAAGCTTCAGCTGATTGATTGATCGTGCCAACAACTGTTGATGACTTGACTTGTTCATTAATTTGATTTTTCAATTCATTTCCCTTGCCGTGTATCTGTGAGCAAGCTTCAGCTGATCGATTGGAAATGCCAACTGTTGATGACTTAACTTGTTCATCTATTGCATTTTTCAGTTCATGTTCTTTACTTAGCATCTGTGAGCAAGCTTCGGTTGATTGATTGTTAATGTCACCAACTGTTGATAAGTTAACCCGTTCACATCTTGGATTTTTCAGTTCATTTCCAGTACTGGGTATCTGTGACCAAGCTGTGCTCGCAGTATCACTTGACTTGTGTAAACAAACACTTCTACCTGTATTAACATTGTCAATTGGCTTGGATGATGAGATTTTTCCTTCTGGTAGCCTGATATTTAAATCCAGATAAATAATTAATAACGGCTACACAGATAAAACGAAACAAAAGGAAAAAGGCATCCAACATAAGCTATGACTTCACCTGGTTTGGCGGTAAAGTGGTTTATTCACTGCTGACAAATCTATAGGAATTCCTGCAACCTTGTTCCTTGACCACTGCTTTTTGCCCCTTGATTTTGAAACAGAGTTGGCAATGCCCGGATTAAAACGGACTGGTTTTGACACCTTCCCTTTCGTTTGGACAGCAAGTGGAGAAGCAGACACAAGGTCATGGAATGATTTCTGATGAAACCTGAGAGGAATAATCAAATAATAAATTACACATCCAAATAATCAAGGAGCCCTTATTTTTACCAGCTATTTTTCAAATGAAAGAGCTTAAGTTTATACAAAATAGTGGTTATGGTCTTACGAATGCACAGTGTGAAACCAGCTGTCATCCCTGATCAAATTTGGGTAACACCAAAACATTAATTAAATGCCCAAATTTCTCTAACTAAATCTAGCTCAAATGGTTCAAACAAAAGAATAAATCTGCTTCAAATACTTCAATCAAATAAGCAAATCTGCCATGAATGCTTCACAATTTTATAAAACAATAATGCATTCGAAATGGATTTTTTTATTAAATCTGCCATGATGGCTTCACAATTGGACAAACAATAATGATCTAAAATGGGTTTTCACCATTCCCGGCAATTGGAAGTCCCCTCCAATGCCAAATCGACCCATTGAGGCGCATCTATCTCCTCCTGCAACACCCCCAAAACCCTTAAAAACCCCTGCATCCATTTCATGTTCAACTGAAATCTAATATACTTACCAAAAATAAAAGCTCTATAAATTTAACTTACCAAGAATGCCCAAAATTCGGGTGATACAGGCTTGTGCTTGCAAACCATTTCTCGTGTCTTGGGCACCATGGGCTTTTCCATATTGAATTTCTTCATCATTCGGCAGCTCCTTTTTTATCTATTAAACCTCGTTTCCATCATATCCGCACTTGGGTGTTCCGTAATTCAACTCGGCTGACGAAAAACGGTATCATTTGCTCCTCCTCGCCTGCATTTACCTCTCACTCTGCCTGGGTTCTAAATTATGGAGCCGTTACAGAAAAGAGAACTATGAATACTGTTGGGAATTTGAGGTAAAATTTTCAAATAAATCACTATTAATCTGGGTAAAGTGTGGATTATGGTAGTAAGTTTGGAGGATTTAAAGATGATGCATTTGGAAGTTTAATTATTTTTAATATCAAAAGGGTTGTTGTATGATTGTGAGGATTACGGTTATCTATATTTATTCATCAATGCACAAATTCTATTAGATATTTAATATTGGAAAGTTAAATGGTTAAAATAAGGATTTTTTTATTACAAAATGTGAATTTCAAATAATTTCTAATATCTTTAATTGAAAAAAAGAAAGGTTTGTTTTTTTTAAGGACCATGATTTTTTTTTTATGTTATTTGCGTGGTGAATATTTTCTTTGAGAAGGTTGTTTCTTTTGAGTTATTTTTCTCGGACCATGTTATAAATATTGTCATAATTTATAATATATAAAATTATTATATATTTGAAATAAGATAAATTTTAATATTTTATGAATTAATATTGAATGATTTATAATTTTAATTTTTTTTTAAAAACGTATTGGTTAGATCTTGTTGGTGTGATTGATTATACAGTATCGTAAATGAATTATTCTTGATTAAATATTTAAAATACAATTAAAGTATAATAAATAATATTTAAATAATTATTTAATCAAACATATGAAAAAATAAAGGAAATAAAATTCTTTGGTCTCATTTAGACTTTGTCATAAATTTATCTTGAAGTTGTTTCCTTGTCACCCTAAAATCTAAGTATAGTTTGAATAGTCTACTGAAACCATACAAATACACTTCACAAATTATTAGAATTGTATAACATCCTATGGGTTTGTTTGCATGTTTTTGCTCTTCGCTTCGTTACCCTATTTTTGTACGTTGCAATTCTTATTTTTCCTCTAATGATTTAAATTTGTTTGACCCATAATGTTAAAGAAAACAAAGTTTAGAGGTTTGCAATAGGGTCTGGATGATTAATGTAAATTAAGTATTGCTTTAATAGTTAAGAGTCCTTATATTGGAACAAGATGTTGATAAACATAAATCACAAACAATAAATAACTTTAAAGTGTGCATGCCAAAAGTGTTCCAAAACAAAATGTTAGTTGAAACTCTGATAAGTGCTTTCATGATTTATTCCTTGCAAATGAACATTGTTTGTCTCTTTATAGGTGGCCCACTCTTACAACATCTAGGACCTAAGAAGAGGAAAGACGGATATGGGTCACCCAACTAAGAGTGAAATGTTCCCAAATTGGACAATTTTCTAAAATCTGGATTTTTATGTCAAACCCTAACAAAAGAAGGAATTATGATTTTTATAATAGCAAATCTTAGTCAATTTAATATACCAAAAACTAGAATAAAATATGTTAATACCAATGCATTACTTAGGAAACCCAAACATGCCAAAATAGCCCCTCAGAGGGTGAAGTGGGGCTTCAAACCCTAGGCGTCCCCCTTAGGAAAATTATCATATTTATTTTATGATGTTATGGCAAATTTCAAAATGATGTATTTGCTCCAAAATAGCATAAATGTTATTTAAATATTCTCTAAAAAATATAGAAAAACACAATCAATGTTGGGGTCCAATTGTGCTTCCACAATATATTAGAGATTAGGAATTAATTCAGAATTAGGTTTGGGCATGAGATGGCCCTCAAACCCTACCAAACATCCTCCAATCCAAATCGCCCAATGCTAGAAAAAATATATAAATTATTACAGAATATTTTAGGGCAAGAAATGGCCCTCAAACAATGTTGAAACCCTTCCAAACCAACTCGCCCAAGTGTATAAATAATACAATAAAATCATAATAATATCCAAGGCACAAAATCACCCCAAAACATGTGCAAATCACCCTCCAACCAAGTTGCCAATCCCCAAAAGTAAGTCACTCCACTTGAGAACCCTTATTTTTGTATTTTTCTGAAATTGAAGAACAATGATAGCTCTTAGATGAGGGTGCCCCATGGAAGAAAGAGAGTTTGTGTCCTCAATCTCTTTATTTGAAGGTTTTCATCTTCGAGGCAATGGCTCAAGCGTCTTCATGCTCAAAGTCCCAAAATTGAATATCAAAATTCGTATCCTCCTCAATTGATCCTTCATTTTCTTTTTATACACCTCCCCAAGGGTGGCGCCCAAACTGGAGGGAAGGATCTAATTCAAATCTAAAAAAGAGTAACTATTATAATTTACACTTAAGTCCTTGGGCTCCCATGACCCTCAAAAGAACACAATTTAAGTGAAAAATAGATCAATAAAAATGTTTTTTATAATTACTCTTAGAAACCAAAGTGTTTACCTTTCATTTTCTCTTTTCCCTTAGCCCTTGGGAAATAAGTAAAGCTAAGGGTCTTCGATCGCTTCATGTCCAGAAGGGGGACATGACAATCCTCCCCACCTAAAATTGCTTGTCCTCAAGCAATTGTAGTAACCAATGGGTTATCCCCACCATTGGCCTCATGCAAAATTTGATATGTGGTCCTTCCCAATGAAGGAAACCCTCATGACAAAGCCTTCTACTGCTATAGATGAAGATTATTTACTTTTTATGCAAGTTGTAAATGCAAAAATAACAGCTCTTAGACTTCTCTCTTTGTCCCCTGAGGCCTCATACCCTGCATGTATTAAAAGGATGATGAAAAAATGAAATGCCTCTGAAATTACTCTATGGCAGTGGCTAGAAAAGGATATTCCAACAAGGCAATCTTTGAAAATTTAGACCCTAATTACCTCTAAATCAACTCATGCACATGACACAAACACATTAGTCCAAAAAAGAGCCCTCTTATTCCTTTCCACTTGTGAAGTGGTTGAAAGCAAAGGTGGGGATGCCCTTAAGAGCATGTGAAATAAGTCAATGTTGCCTCCACTCTCCACAGTGACTTTCATACTCAAAAATTCCTCAATTTGAGGGGTTGGTAGTGTCCTCAATCTTGTCATTTCATGCCTCTCATGGGTTAGAAATTTCCTCAACATGCAAACCTTGGCCCTCATGCCCTTATGCCTTCTTACCTTGGAGATAAAAACTTCACAAAGAGACTTGCACTTGATGATTAGAGGACTATACTTCCACTTTATAGCCTTAAAATGTTCTAAAATGTCAACCTATCCATTGCCAAGTTACATTAAGACAAACTTTTCACATATAGATATCCAATGGAGATCATCATGCACTCATAAGGTGTGTTGGAAAAGGGATCATGGCTAGAGATTAAAACCTTACTACCCCATATGAAAAGGTTTACTTGATCCTTATCCATTGAGTGCATGTTACCTTGGTAAGCATCCATCAATTCTTTATACCCTCCTATATGTTATGACAAACATTTCCCAATTTGTAAAAAGAGAGCAAATTTGAAATATATTGAAAACATACCTTAAGAGGAGATATCATGGAGATGCAAACAACCTTGCATTAGTAACCTCATGTGTGCCTCACATCCTCCCCTTTTCTCCCCCTTGTCAACCTCATCAATCATGTAAAGAATGCATTTAGAGCTTAACAAGGATCCATACTTACAATTAGGAGAGAGTCATACCATACTTGTACCACCTAATTCATTGTCATGAAAGGAGTGTCCCAATTCATATACATTTCCAAAAATTATCATGGGCTATAACATGCCAAAAATATTAGAAATATTGTCCTTAGTAGGCAATGGTACCAACCTCACCAATTCAAAATTTATTGAGAAGAAAAAATCAGACTTTGCACATGTGTTTCCAAAATTTATTGGGAGATGTACTATACCTTTTTCCCCTGATTTTTTTGAGTAAGACATTTTTAGATTTTGAAAAAATAACTTAGAATTTTATGAGTGTAAATTTAGCCTACCTTTTATTGAAATTTCAATCTTTCCTCTCTTATCTACAAATTGATTTTCTACCTCCTTGAACTCTTGACTCAAATTATTATTTCTAGCATTTATTGCATTCAAAAAATAAGGAAATAAGTGGTACTTTTCATACCTCGAGGGTCGTTTCAGATTAGAAAAGACATCCTTTTTCATTGATCCTATCAAATTCTTCTTTGGAAATACTCTTTTCATAGCCTTTGATGTCACCTCCAATGGCATTTTATCATTCAAACCATGCAAGACCACTTTTTCTTTTGAATTTAAGTTCCATGGTTTGGTAACTATGTGTGTACTCTCCAAGTAAGGGCCAACATTGGATGCCTATAACAAGATTGTTTTCCTCAATGTCGACCACATAAAAATCATCCTCTATTGAGTGTGTCTCCAACATGATGCTAATACTGGGAACCTTAGTGGTGCAAGGGATAGTGAAGCCATCCACCATAGTCACACAAAAACCCTTGAATTCAATGGGTTGAAGCCCACATGCAATAATAAAACTTTTATCAATGAAAACATTTTTGGACTTAGTCATTCAAGCTTGGTCGTTTACTTCGGGTTTTTCTTGGTTTTCAACTTAGAGTTTCCTTAACCTCGAGGCTTTGGGTTTTTCCTATTATGCAGATTTCATTCGAAGGAGATGTTCCATACAAAACTCGCAACAAAGGTATAAGTGTTCATTCTTTCAGTTTTTTGTTTTGGGTTTTTTATTTAAGTGTCAGGAATTATTTAGGACATTTTGTCCAAAACAATTTCCCCGAAGGACCTTTTTCAGGCTAAGGGATCGTTTCAAAAAGTCAAAGGGGTCATCTTCATTTTTTCGAAGGGCACTTTTGGCTCAGTTCAAAGTTTCTAAAGGGACAATTTTCCTTTCAGAAGGGTCATTTGTAAGAACTCTGAAGGTCCATTTCAGAAAAGTCAAAGGGTCATTTTCATTTTCTCGAAGGGCACTTCATCTTTTTTGAAGGACACTCTGCAATCCTTCTGAAGGGTACTTTTTCAAAAAAATGGTTTTTACAAACTTTTTGAAGGTACCCCTCCACAATGAAGTGAGCCAAACATAAAGTTGAAGGACACTTTCAATATTTTTGAAGAACCAAACAAAAAGCCCAATTTTCTTGGAGAAAAATTCTAAAGGATAGGTGTTATAACTTGGAATTGCACCCTTGTGAGATATTTCTTCAGGCTCCCTCACTTTCAGCTACAAATATCGGAACAACCTCAAGATGTGGGTATCTTATAATTAGGTTGAACCTCTAGGCTTTTTTTGAGGTTAGTTCCTGAAGCATTCTTCACTTCAGCTCTTAATCTCACATTAAAACATAATGTTTGCTAAGGAAAAGGGGTAGGAGGATGACTAAAAATAAAATATAAGCTAAGGGAGGTGATACACCAAAATAAGTGATCCACTTGGTCTAGGAAAAAAGCTAACTACTGATGAATCCAAAGAGGACATAGGCTATTTTGGTTTTGTCTCAAGGCCATAGGCATGGAGCTTTTGTGTGGAAGTTGGAGATAAGCCTTACACTTTGAAGCATACCAAAATAGGTCTAAGGGAGACACTATGAACTGGTAACACTTCAAAAGAGCTCGACACACAGACACTTCACGCAATCCTGCATAAAATTAAGAGGACTAAAAGCAAGGTGCTAGAATAAATCGTAAGTGATGAATAACAATCATACGTTATGCAAAAATGAAACCCAATGTGCACACTTGTTTTAACTAGAAACAAAAAAGTCTTCCTTGTATTGCTTCAAAAGAGTCTTTTACAAAGCGATTCTTGTAGAGTAATTTTATCGCCAATTCGGGGATCCTTTTCTTGGCTTCATGGTCTCTATATATATAGAAAAGGGGAAAGAGAGAAGGGGAAGAGAGAAGAAGTCATTGATGGTAGGAACTCTGATGTTTCACTTTCTTGTTCTCCCTAAATGTATCACTTGAGATCACTTGACAATCCTCTCAAGCCCCTCCTGTCCTTTTGACTTCTCCCTAAATGCATCGCTTGAGATCACTTGACAATCCTCTCAAGCCCTTCCTGTCCTTTTGACTTTCTTTGGCACATCTGAAAAGTCATGTTGTGAGCAGCTGAAATGTTTCTCCTTGGCATGATGCATTTAAGCATTGAATGACGATTGCAGGCAATGAACCATGGTGAATGAGAGCCTTCATAACTTCTAGTTACCAATAGCTTGGACTCTCCCATGTTTATTGAACATCCTTGTGCCATTTGTCCTTTACTAGTTGGCCCTTTCTACTCCAGTTATGCCATGTGGTAGCCTTCCATTTGTTGCATCATGATTCTAGTGTTGTTGGACCAAGCTTAAGTCAAGCCCTTGGAGAATCCTGATTTACTCTATACAGAGTAATTCAGGTTCTTTAGCCTCTCCAACTTTGGACTTTCCCAGATCGTTCACTTATAAAGCCTTTTAAGTAGAGTACTTGGAGAAACCCGATTTACTCTATGCAGATTAATTTGGGTTCTCCAAGCCTACTTACTTTGGGCTTGTCTCTCTTGAAGTCTTTGCATTTTGTTGTTTCCCAAGCCTTAAGACTTCAGGCTTTTCAAACCTGATTACTTCCAACAACTAGTCATTTATGCTAATTTTAACATCCATTGGCCCATCGTTTCCTTTGGACACTTGGTGGCTTCCTTCTCAGCTTATTTCTTTCGAACAAATATCCCGAATGAATTTCTCTAGATAATTTATCCAAAGGAATTCCTTTAGACTTTTTGTTTGTGTTTATTCTCAGAAACAACCCTTCGAGCTTTTCAAAATGGACTTTCTCAAAGGGTAAGAGACCCTTCGGGCTTTCTATGTGTCCCTTCAAACTTTTGTGAATGATCTTCATGAAGAGAAAGATACCCTTCAAGAATTTTGAAATGGTCCCTCTGAAGGGTAACATACCCTTTAGGAAAATTACAACTATCCACTTGGAGAAGAAAAAGCCCTTAGAAAAAGTTGATTGGTCCCTTTTGTCCTAAAAATCCCCCTCAGATTTTGAAAGTGCCCTTTAGATTTTTTGAAAAAGACTCGTCTCTTGAAGAACCTAAGAAGCACTATTTTTCAAGACCAAATCGGGTTTGTCAAGCCCCTTTACTTATTTCAAGCTTCTGACTACTCACAACTTATGAAGTAATCAAGTAGTGCCCCTTAGAGAACCCAAAATACACTATCTATGAGTAATTTGGGTTTGTAAACCCAAATTATTTCTACTTGTAAAACATTTAAAAGTTAAGCATTATTAGAAACCTGATTTGCACTATGCCTTTAGAAACCTAAAGTTGCCACTATTGGAAAACTCGCAGTCCTCCTAAAGACTTGCCATTTTCTTGTCTGAAAGCTCCCTTTTTCATACTTAGGAAAACTTTGATATGTGGGCCTAAAAATGGCCAACATTTTTGGCGATTCACAGGGAAGCATCCCAGTTATGCTTGAGAACCCAGGTCATTTGCTTTATTCGATCCATTGGGCATGGAGTCACTACTTTTGTACAAAGCTGGGTTTATTTGGAAATATCCCTTGAAGCAATAAGAATAATCGAAAGGGATGTGCACAAGGAACTTAGAGAAAAACATGAAAAGTTATACAAAAGATACAATTTATACAATGGCTACAAACTCTTCTAATAACACAGCTTTAGATGAATCTCATTGACTGGGATGGGTAATATCTCCCCGTCTAGTTGGGTGAGCTAAAGAGCATTATGTTGTTTGCATTTGTGGATCAAATAAGGGCCATTCCACAAGCTATCAAACTTGGTATGGTTGCCCAATTTGGCCTCTTTTGAGTCCCATTTGAGAACCAGGTCTCCTTCTTGAAAAGTCTTTGATGTAACTCTCTTGTCAAAAGCCTTTTTGACCTGAGCTTGATGTGCCTCCAGTGTCTTTATTTCAAGGTCTCTTGTCTCCTCAAGTTCTGTGAGTTATACCAATCTCACATTCATGGGTTCATCTTCTAGTAGCTCTAACTGATGGGCTAGCTCTAATGAAGGCATCTTAATGGAAATAGGTAACTTGGCCTTCCTTCCATATACTAGAACATATGGAGAATTGCCAACAACTTTAGGAATTACCTGATCAGCTCACAAGCCTATTTTAAACTTGATGTGACACATCTTCTGATTCTCCTCCATAGTCCTCTTGATAATCCTCTACAAATTTTTATTTATGGACTCAGCCATCCCATTGCCTCGAGGATAATAATTTGAGGAAGTGTTGAGGTAGATGCCCATCTTGAGAGCCCATTCACTTGTTTTCAAACCAAGGAAATCCAAACCATTATCAGATATGATAGTGGATGGAACACCAAACTAGATCATATTATTGTCATAGAAATATAAGACTGCACTTTCATTGGCTTCCTTCAATGCAATGGCTTCCACCCACCTGGTGAAGTAATCAGTTGCAGTAATCACCCACTTATGCCCTGCACTTGATGGGGGGTTGATCATACCAATGAAATCCAAACCCCATTGCATGAATGGTTACTCCTCTTGAATCGAGTTGAGAGGGAAAGCTTCTAACCTTTGCTTACCAATGAAAAGAGCACATTCTTGACACCTTCTCACCCATGCATAATCGTCCTTAAAGAGGTTAGGCTAGTAGTAACCAACCCTCATGATATTTATTGTAGTATTTGTTGGAGCAAAAAGACCTCGTGTAGGCCCATCATGGAAATGCTTCGAAATCTTAGCTACTTGATCATCATCTACGCACCTTAGGAGTATTCCATTAAGGTCTCTTCTAAATAAAACCCCATAAAGTAAAGCATAAGGTATGGACTAAATTCTAAAATACTTTCTCTTAGCTTTGTCCATACCTTAAGGGCACTCCCCTGTTAGCAAAAAGTGCATCATATCATGGAGCCAACTAGCATGAGGTGGAAGTGCATCTGCTTGTAGGTTACCCTGTGTTACCAAGATGACCTCTTTATCTTCATGAAAGTCATCAACCATATGTTCACATAAGCTTTTACCTCTTACTAGCTTAGTGACCTTGATCTCTACGTCATACTCCGTGACTTTAGTAATCCACCCAGCTTTTTTTCACTCTAATCCTTGTTAAGAAGGAAGTCTCTTACTCCAGGATGAGATACCATAAGGTGAATTTTGTTGTTAGATACCATTGGCCTGAGCTTCTTGAGGCTCCTTACTAATGCAAGGACTTACTTTTCTACAAAGGTATACCTTGCCTCATACTCTTCAAGCCCTTGACTAAAAAATGCTAATGGCTACTCAAGTCCTTCACCATTCCTTTGCATCAGCATAGCTGATATGTTATTAATGTTGGCAAAAGAATACAATATGAAATCCCTTAAGAAATTAGGATTCATAAGTTGGGGTGCCCGAGAGATGGCTTGCTTGATAGCCTCAAATGCTGACTTGAATTCATTTGACCAAGTGAACACTTGGTTCTTTTTTAGCATAGCAGTGATGGGTCTGATCAAACTTGCAAAATCGAGGATAAATCTTCTTGTGAATTTTATCTTTCCAAGGAAACTTTGGAGTCCCTTCTTATGCTTGGGTAGGGATAAGGCTAAGATGGCACTTATTCTCTCAGGATCAATGGATAGCCACTCTTTTGAGATGATGTGGCCTAGCAGCTTGCCTTCATGCATGACAAACACACACTTCTTGGGATTCAAAGAAATCCCATCCTCTCTGCACCTTTCAAAAATTAGCCTCAGGTGGTCCATACGTTCACTGACATTTTTGGAGAAAATTGTGATGTCATCCAAGTAAACCAACACCATTTGGTTTAGCATCCCTTAGAAAGCCATGTTCATGGCTTTTTAGAAAGTTGTGCTAGCATTTGATAGACCAAAGGGCATTTTTTGGTACACATACATGCCCCATTTGGTGGTGAAGGCAGTCTTATACCGATCTTCATCTTTCACCCAAACTTGGTTGTAGCTAGAAAATCCATCCAATAGAGAGAAGTGTTTTGATCATGTAACTACTTGGAGAAGTTGCTCCATGGACGATAGAGGGTAGTGATCCTTCCAGGAAACTTTTTTCAAATCTCTGAAGTTGACACAAAGCCTAATTTCCCCACTCTTTTTTCTTACAGGCACCAAGTTGGCTACCCATGATGAATGCTTGATGGGAAAGATGATCCTGGACTCAATCAACTTGGTTAGCTCCTTCCTCATCAGCTCATCAATCTTAGGGTTAATGAGCCTTTGCTTTTTCCTTACGTGCTTAACATTTGCGTCCAACTCTATGGTATGCTGAGCTAACTCAAGATCAAAACCCTGTAAGTCATTGTACTCCCAAGCAAAAATGTCTGTATACTCTTGGCAAAGTGCTATGAAAGCATGCCTCTCGACCTTATTTCTTACCTTCCCAAGATTGAGATGTTTGTCTTTGAAGATGAGGACTCTCTCATAGTTTTATTCATCAGTTGATATTACTGCCTTATCTTTCCTCATATGGTCTCCTTCATGAAAAAGGCCCTCAAGTGTAACCAACCCCTTATGAAGTTTGTTTGACTTTAGCTGAATAATTTGATCCTCATATTGATGTTGCAATTTAGATTGGTTGGAGGAGGAGAACTCATCTTCCTACTATAAGAAGCAAGCAATTTTCTTGTCACTTTCAAAAACTTGACAGTGAGCTTCATTACCTGACATTGATGGCCTCACCATGACCTTCACATGTGGCTGAACCTTAGCTTCTTTCAGCTTACTTGGAATGTCAAACTGAGCTCCCACGGCTACCAGCCTATCAGCATGTTGGTTTTGATTTCTTGGGACAACTTGAATTTTAAAGGCCTCAAATTTTCAATTAGGTCCCACACTTGATTCTTATAGGACTTCATCAAAGAATTATTTGTAACGTTCTGGCTATAACTTGGTTTACTATGAGTTCGTTGTCCTTATAAACTTACAGCAGTTTGATTCCTCTTTTATTGGCCCATTGAAGGCCACAGATCAAGCCTTCATATTCTAATGTATTTGAAGAACAACTAAAATTGAACTTGTAGGAAGAGAAAAGCATATTACCTAAGGGTGAAATCAACATTGCCCCAACACCTACACCATTTTTGCTCCTTCAGCCATCAAAGAACAACTTCCATAAACCATTGGGTTCTTCTTTAGGTCCAACGAGGGAAGGCATGTTTTGATTCTCTTCATGTAGCAGATAGACACCCATGTTTCTTTCCTCAACACCTTCCAAAGGGTTAAATATTTGGTTCTCCCCATATCTCATCTAAGAATAAATCTAGAATCTCTTTCAGATAAGTGATCAGCTCCTAGCCAATTGTAAACACATCCTCATGAAGGATAGTACAATTGAGGTTTATGTTATCTGGCTGATGGGGTTCAATGTAGAATTGTGTCATGGGTTCAGCCTTGATTGAGACATTAGTTCCATTCCTTATTATGAACACCATGTAAGACCAATCTGTTACAAGGTAACCCCCAATCTTGGTTGTGAACTCTCTAGAAAGACATAATGCAAAGCGAGGAGTGACATCCAGGATCAACACATCTTGCACCACATACACATTAGGATAAGCATGCAAGGTTAGGCTCAAATTCCTAATGATACCTGATGGCTTTGTGGAAGAACCATCAAGCTATAAGACTCCCTTGGTGTGCAGCTCATACTTGATATTTAGTTGGTTGGCAATAGACTTTGGCATGATTAAGGTGCTAGCCCCACTATCCACCAAGCAATTATGCACCAAAGAGTCACCGATGATTAATGAGATGTAGAATTGAGGGGGCTTGGTCACACCACTTGACCTTTCTCCCAAAAAACTCTTGTATGCATTAGTGAAGACTTCAGCTTCCTTGATTGGTTGCTTACTTGCAGCTGTAGAAACACTCATCTTAGACAAACCTTCTTGAAGAATATCTACTTGGCCAAGCATGGAAAGCATGTCCCACATTGGTACGCTTATGCTGGATTTCTTCATTTGCTCCATAATGTTGATTGGTGTACCCCCAACCTTTGCTTGGGTTTTTGTTGCTAGCTTTGTCAATGAAGGAGCGATGACAAGAGGTTATTTGAAAGCTTTTTGATTATCACCCATATTCCTTCTCTTGAACCTTATGTTTACTAAGATTGGGATGCGAGTTAGACTAGGGGTGGCCTATTGATTGGACACATAATACTTCTCTTGCTCAATGATGACCATTAAGGCTTCTAGATGGTTTGACCCCTAATTTGAGCCTTGTTCTTATGGAGGTTGCTCTTGATTTATTAGCGTGGGCTCCTTTATGCTTTGGGTCATAAGAGCCTGGTTATATCTATAAGCAACAACCTACTACCATTGATTATTAAACACTTGGTTGGATCCATTAGTTGGGATAATGGACTATCCAAAAGAATGATTCCAAGGCATTATCCCTTCATCCTCCTAAGCCACATTGTCTTGAACTGGGACCAAGGAGTTGGAAGGGCCTGCAACATTTGGATTATAACTATGCTACATAGCATAGTTAGGTTGCCCTCGTCCTTGGAAACCTTCTTTCTAAGGTGGCCTATTAGCTTGATAAGGTTGTTGTTGAGGCTGATACAGAGCTTGATAAGGCTTTTTATAATCATGTTGCCTCTTGACATTGACCACATCATTCCCCAAGGATTGCAGCATGCTTTTACATTCCAAGTAATTCTTCTACTCTTGAGAGTCGTTGGATCCACTAGTATAGGCCTTCTCTTACTTAAGTGAAGGCACAATAGTGATTATTGTTGTTGGAAATATAACATCAAGTAGAGGAATAACTATAGGAGGTGGTCTAATCTCTAGAAAAAAAGGCATTGGGAGTTTGGGAGTAAGCTTGCAAGCCTAAACTAAGCAATTTTCTATCTCGATGGCCACTTCGTATGCATCTGGAAGTATGTCTCCTCCCATAGATTGAATCATTATAGCTATGTCACTATTGAGAGCCTTCAAGTAATACAAGAAATCAAAGTTCAAAGATGGTCTAATAGCTATTGGAATTATGTCCCATGCCTCCTAAAATCTTGTATTGAAGTCATGCATGACTTCATGAGGAGCTCTCTTGATTATGGTCAGCTGCTCTGCAAGTGATTTATGATCACTCTTATCTGTAAACCTTTTACATAGGGTTGTTCCCTACTCATCCCATGAGTGGATAGAATTAGGAGCTAGGCCCCTATACCAGTATAATGCCTTTCCTTTGAAGGATATATCCAATATCCTAACAGCCACATTCTCCACTATGATATTGTGAATGTTGCAGAAGTTGGCTATGTTTGTTATGTACTTAATAGGATTTATAACTTGGTCTCTTATGTAATAAGGGACACTTTTGAGGGCTGCTACTGGCATAGGATCATACTGTGGTAAGTTCAATGGGCTTTAGTTGCTAAAGCCCAGAAAAGCTCTTTAGGGAATCACAGTAGCAAGAGGGGCTAACAAACATCTTCTTGCGTAGGTATACCTTATGACTAGTTTAGGAGGGTAGATTCTTACGTAAGGGTGAGTATGGGAAAACCTTAACCTTCGTGTTGAGCTTAAAGGTAATTTAACAAACTTAAAAGGGATACCTGCAGAAGTTGATCTTGTAGTCACCTTTGACATGTAAGATAGCTATTTCTCTGCCACTAGATAGCTGGGTGTTCTTCGGAGTCACCAGATGCTAAAGGATGAATGCTACCACTACTATAAATTGATCAAAATAGCATCAAATTTGACTAATATTTCATTAAAATGGAAGTGAAATGGTAGTTTTCCCACCGGGTGTGTCATAATTGCTATAGCTTGGAATTTCACCCTTGTGAGTGAGTTCTTCAGGCTCCGTCACTTCCAGCTACAAGTATGGGAACAACCTCAGGATGTGGGTATCCTATAGTGAGGTTGAACCTCTAGGATTTTTTATGAGGCTAGTTCCTCAGGTGCTTCACTTCAACTCTTAATCTCACACTAAAATCTATTGCCTACTAAGGAAAAGGGGTAGAAATATGACTAAAAATAAAATCTAAGCTAAGGGAGGTGATGCACGAAAAGAAGTGATCCACTTGGTCTGGGAAAAGATCCAACTACTGATGAATCCAAATAAGACATAAGCTATTCTGGTTTTGTCTCAAGGCCATAGGCATGGAGCTTTTACATGGATGTTGGAGAGAAGCCTTACATTTTGAAAGATAACAAAATAGGTCTAAGGGAGACACTATGAACTGATAACACTTCAAAGGAGCTCGACACACAGACACTTCACGCAATCTTGCACAAAATCAAGAGGACTAAAATCAAGGTACTAAAAGAAATCATAGGTGATGAATAATAATCATACATTCTGCAAAAATGAAACCCAATGTGCACACTTATTTTAACCAGAAATAGAAAAGTCTTCTTTGTATTGCTTCAAAAGAGTCTTTTACAATGTGATTCCTATAGTGTAAATCTATTGCCAATCTGGAGATTCTTTTCTTGGCTCCAAAGCCTCTATTTATATAGAAAATGGGGAAGAGAAAAGAATTTGTTGATGGAGGGAACTCTAACATTGCACTTTCTTGTTCTCTCTAAATGCACCACTCGAGATCATCGAGAATACTCTCGAGCCCTCTCATCCTTCTAACTTTATTTGGCATGTTTGAAAAGTCATGTTGTGAATAGATGGAATGTTTCTCCTTGGCATGATGCATTTAAGCATCAAATGGTAATTTCGGGTAGTCAACCATGGTGGATGAAAGCCTTCATAACTTCCAGCTACCAGCCACTCAGACTCTCTCATGTTTATTGAACATTCTTGTACCACTTGTCCCTTGCTGATTAGCCTTTTTTGCTCAAGTTACGCCATGTGGTAGCCTTCCATTCATCACATCATGATTCTAACATTGCTGGACTAAGCTTAAGTCGAGCCCTTGGAGAATCCCAATTTGCTCTATGTAGAGTAATTTAGGTTCTTTGGCCTCTCCAACTTTGGAATTTCTTAGATATTTCACTTATAAAGCCTTTTAAGTAGAGTTCTTAGAGAAACCCGATTTACTCTATGCAGAGTAATTTAGTTTTTCCAATCCTACTTACTTCAAGATTTTCTATCTTGAAGTCTTCTCATTTTGATGTTTTCCAAGCCTTAAGACTTTAGGCTTTTCAAACCGGATTACTTCCAATGGCTAGTCACTTATCTTGATTTTAACATATATTAGCCCGTTGTCTCCTTTGGACACTTGGTCTCTAGCTTCCTTCTCAGCTTATTTCTTTCAAGTAAATCTCCTGAAGGAATTTCTTCGAATAATTTATTCGAAAAAATTCCTTCAGACTTTTTTTTAGTGTTTATCTTCGAAAACTACCCTTCAGGCTTTTCATAATGCACTTTCCCAAAGGGTAAGAGACCCTTCGAGCTTTTTATGTGTCCCTCCAGACTTTTGCGAATGATCCTCCCAAAGAGAAAGATATGCTTCAGGAATTTTGAAATGGTCCCTCTGAAGGGTAACATACCCTTTAGGAAAATTGTAACTATCCACGTAGAGAAGAAAAAGACCTTCAAAAAAGTTGAAGTGTACCTTCAAAAAAGTTGACTGGTCCCTTTTACCCTAAAAACCCCCCTCAAATGTTGAAATTTCCCTTCGAATCTTTTGAAAAAGACTCGTCCCTTGAAAAACCCAATAAGCACCATTTTTCAAGACCAAACCAGATTTATCAAGCCCCTTTACTTATTTCGGGCTTCTGACTGCTCATAACTTATGAAGTAATCAAGTGGTGCCCCTTGAAGAACCTAAATACACTGTCTATGAGTAATTTAGGTTTGTAAACCTGAATTAATTCCACTTATAAAACATTTAGAAGCTAAGCATTGCTGGAAACCTGATTTGCACTGTGCCTTCAGAAACCCAAAGTTGTCACTACTAGAAAACCTGAAGTCCTCCTAAAGACTTACCATTTTCTTGCCTGAAATATCCCTTTTTCATACTTAGGCAAACTTTGATATGTGGGCAAAAAAATGGCCAATAATAGGTTCATCAAAAAGTTTGAAGACAATAGAAAGAGTGCATAAAGAAAAAATCCCAAAGGAATTATTTTGGGAAAAGTGGTCGAGACAAATCTTTCAAAGGACACCTTTGAAACTAAGTGCCCCAAAAAGTTCCCTAAAAGACATCTTGAAATCAAAAGTGTCCCACATAAAGGTTCTGAAAGGGCACTTTCCATGATTCAGAGGGCACTTTCTATAGTTAAAGAGCACTTGGTAAAAGTCTGAAAGAAACTTAAGTCTAAGGAAAATGTTCTGAAGGAATAAGGAAGGTGATGGCCCCGCAGAATGTCAAATTTAAATTACAAAAAATAGCCATTGGAGTCAAGAAATATTGGCAAGAAATTGAGGGAAAATATGGAGGTATCAAATGGCAAGATCTTGAGCATTTGGTGCAGGCAAAACAAGTGAATAATAGACAGGTCGACAATTTGGGTCATTGTTAAAAGTTGATCAAACCAAAGAGTTCGTATGAATTTGATGAATATAAGTGTCCATAGGATGGCTGGTAGTTAGAAAGGGTATTCTCTAAATGTCATGATGAATCTCATGTCCATTGAGCAGTTCTATGTGTCATTTTCCCCATTTTAAGTTTCAAACGCTCTTGAACGGTTATGATGGAGGCAGTTACATGTGCAAATTTTGGAGGTTTTACACCACTTGTCGCCATTCTTATGATTGGTTTCGAACGAGTAGACTCTTGACATTACATGACTCATCTAACCCCTCTTTCACATGCAATTGTAACTAATATTCTCAAGGTGACACATGTCTGAGTGACCTTTGGACTTCCCTTGCTTTATTCCTTTCTCAAAAGCTATATATATACATGCATTCTTTCAGATCTTTGAGCAGCCGCTGTTGGTTATTGGGAAAACTCTACACATATTTATACTTGAAGAACTCTTTAAGAAATATACAAGTTTTTTTGCCATTCATATGCTATAATATTGAGTAATGACTTGAATCTTATTGGTCTAGTCTAGTGAAAGATTTTCTTTTCTAGCTTGTACTCTTGATGGTCTACCAATTTGCAGAAAGGAGATTGTTGCAGGTCTTTGCTAGTATTCTTTTCTAAGTGTAGAGATATCCTAGAAGTGGTCCATGATTATATCCCTCTTTGGAATCATTCATTCCCTTCCTATGAGTCATCTACCTTCTTGAATCTAGCATATAAAACATTGATGTAGTAATGAATCCTGAGTTGTGAGTCTTGTGTGAGAAACAGCTTGTTTTTCTTTAATTAGTGGTTTCAATAAATTAGGAGGACATTATACATCGGTGCATCATCACTCAGTTTCTTAGTTATTTTCCTTAACACTTTTCATACATAATTGATAAGTTAGAGAGAGAGCTTTAAAGGTGCATCAAGGGGAGGTAACCCCTTATCTAGAGATTCATCTCAATGAAATTGTCACCCACATCAAGAGAGATGTTTCCATTGTGTCACTTGGATGAGTGGAGTTGAGCATCTCCTTAAGGGTGCGAATCAAAGTGACAACATTTTTTGGAATGCTTGATTAGACTATTTGTCTAATGAGGTGAGGAATTTTTGGTGTGTTCTTCAACTAATCAGCCTTTTAGAGGCATTTCAATTAACACCAATGGTGACTCTGAGTTGAATCAACTGGTCAAACAGCCCTAGTGCATCAAAAAATCATATTTTGTATGTATAATCCCATTGTTGATCACTATGGCCCTTATGTTCATTCATATAGTTTTGATCAAGCTCATGTTGTTCATGAAATCACCTCAAGTAGCTCTCATAATTGTCCTTCTCCTAGTCAATCCAAGAGTGCTAGGGAGATAATGTTGGAGTTTGAGAATCAAATGTTGGAGATAGATAGGTTGAATGAGCAAAATAGATATCCGTAAGAGCTAATGTACAAGGAGGAGTGTTTATTTAGACAATCTCAAGCCGTGCAATCCACGAAGGAGAAACTAGTAAGACGGATGAGTCAAGCCACTCAAGGCAATCAACTTTGTATGCCTTTTTCTATCCCAAGACAACCTTCTACCATACAAAAGAAACCCTCCTCTTGTACACAAAATCCCTTTTATCAAATAACACTTGCTCACCAAAATAAAGTGAGTCAACCTTCTAGCCCATTTAATGCATTTTCTACTATATCAATACTAACTACTCGTGTTGTTAATCTTTTGCACTTAGCAATCCAATACCAAAGGATATTATAATAGCCTTCTATGGAGACTAACTATTTCAATTCCTTAGATTGTGAGCCCTCCTTTGAAGAAGGTCATCCTATTTCCTTTGAAAACCAACACATCCATCCTCAAGCAACTCCTCCTCTGCATGTGTAAACTCTTCTCGGTCTCCCTCAACCTTCTCAAACCCCTCAACATGAAGTCAAAATTCCAAGTTGGAGAAATGTCTCTCGTGAACCAGCTCAAGATCTTGAGAAAGTGAATAAAGTTACTACATATCATCAAGAGGAGAAAAGTTTTGTCAAAGAATATGAAATTGAAGAGGAGCTTGATCCTATACAAACCTCTCTTAACTTTCCTCAAGAAGAGAGTCCCAATCCTAAGATCACGAGTTGGAGTGAAATAGTGAAATCATGGGGAAAGAAATAAGAGAAGAGTATTGTTCAAGAGTGTGAAGTGCAAAATGAAGCTAGTCCTTCTCAAGTCCTTTCCACCCTTAAGAAACTTCTTATACTCCATGGAAGCCTTTATGTACTCCCCATCTCTGTGATGATTCTTATAAGCTCAAAGAAAGACTCTTCCAAGAGAATCTAGCTAAACAAATTGAAGAATTAGAGACAAATATGAGGTTGCTTAGTCAAGGTGAGATGGAAGGTTTAGACATAAATGAAGATCCTATGCCTAAACACACCCCATCTACCTTTCATCAAGAGAGTTCTCAAGTTAATTTTGATGTCGATGAAGTGTTGGTCAAGTGGAAGGAAGAGAATCAAGTGATTTTGGACCAAGGTTTGCACCCTCTTTCTCACGAGCTTTCAAAATAACCCCTTACATTCCATTCCCCATCTAATTTTGAGGAGTCCTTGTGTTGAATTCCCTTGCTTGGTTGATGAAGAATGTTTTCCTTGTGTTGAGGAACCTATCTTGAGAAAGGTAAGTGAGGAAGAAAATGCTCAATTCATCACCAATCAAGGAGACTTCATGAGTGTAGATGAGAAGTAAATCACCATAGGTGCCCCCCTTGGTGAATAAAAATACAATTCACAAGCTTTTGCCTCCATACTTGATGAGGAGGAAATGATCATTGATTCTTTTCTTACTTTGCAAGATATTATGCATGGAATAGCAGATGTTCTTGATCAAACTTTGAATGACTTGTTTGAAGTCATTAGAGTAGGCTATACTCCTCTTTAAGGAAGCTATCAGTTGGTCAAAGATGGAGAAGGTGGCATTGGAACTCAAGTAAGTATGCAAAGGAGAAAAAAGCTTTCATGTTTATTCTTTCAAGAGGATTATAAATTTAAGAATGATATATTTGAAGACATCAAAAGGGGATATCACCCTCTAAAAGGATCTCATCAGCTTTTGAAGGATAGAGAAATATCATATTGGCTTAAAGTTTCTAATGAACATGAATTCAATCCTTTTGAAATCATGCCTATAGAGAGGATGGGAGTTGATCATGAGAAAGTGAATGGGTAACAACATGAAGCAAGTGATCATGTACAAGAAGAGTTTATTTCCTTGGTCATATTATTTGGAGTTATTTGTTCTTAATAAGCATCATGCCAATAAGGTTGGCAGACATTGTGAGAAGCATGGAGATAGCAATGATAAGAGACAAAAGAATTGTCGACTCATCCAATCCTTCATGCCATGAAGTGAGAGGATTTTTAATTTTCCCCTTGATCTAAGAGGGGGAAGAGCATACCTAGTTAGGTGTACATAATTAGTTTTCTTTCTGTTGTGTTCAGTTCTCCTAAGTGCTTAGTAGCACACGTGTGTTTTTTTTGGTCTTCTTGTGTGTTTGTTCTTTCCTTTGTGTGTTTTAAGGTGATAACTAGTTGTATTATTGATCAAGCTTTGAATCATGGTCAAGGTTTCTTGTTTATTTTAGTCATTAGATGACTCCATAAGCCTAATGGACTAATAAGGCTACTAGTCTAGTTAGTATAGCAGGCATACTACCCCTGCAAGTCACCAGTTTATTGACCAAATTTTGACCCTGTAGGTCGAAATTGGGCACCCCTATATGAAAACTTGGCCTTTAGATCTTTTAGGGATGAATATCATGTCTTAGTGTGATATTAGGTTTATTCAATGTAATATGAATGCTATTAGCTTTGATCAATTTGTTGTCTAGGTCCTTTTACTTTCTTTGAGTCATGTTAATAGGTTTGAGTAGAGTTTAAAGAAAATTTTCAAAGTGTCATATCTTACACGTGCAGTAGTTGCAGAGGAAGTTGATCATGTGGGTTTATTAATCCTAGTTCAAAGTTCATGTGTACTAAGTCTGAGGTCCTTCACCGAAGCACAAGTAAAGTTGTTCATGTTCAAATACTTGCTTCAAAAACATTCCTAGACTTAGTCATTAGAGCTCGGTCATTCACTTTGGGTTTCCATAACTGCAAGACTTCGAGTTTTCCTACTATGCAGATTTCATTCAGAGGAGATGTTCCATACAAGCCCCGCAACTAAAGTACAAGTGTTCATTATTTTAGAGTTTTATTTTGGGATTTTTGTTTGAGTGTTTAGAATTGTTTCGAACATTTTGTCCAAAACAATTTCCCCGAAGGACCTTTTTCGGGCTAAGGGATCATTTCAAAAAGTTGAAGGGGTCATCTTCATTTTTTTGAAGGGCACTTTTGGCTCCGTTCAAAGTTTTTGAAGGGACAATTTTCCTTTTGGAAGGGTCATTTGCAAGAACTCTGAAGGTCCATTTCAGAAAAGTTGAAGGGGTCATTTTCATTTTCCTAAAGGGCACTTCATCTTTTTCGAAGGACACTCTATAATCCTATCAAAGGGTACTATTTCAAAAAAATGGTCCTTTTCAAAAATTTTGAAGGGTACCCCTCCACAACGAAGTAAACCAAACACAAAGCTGAAAGGACACTTTCAAGATTTTCGAAGGACCAAACAAAAAGCCCAAAAGATTTTCTTCGGGAAAAAGTTTGAAGGATAGGTTCACCAAAAAGTCCAAAGAAAATAGAAAGAGTGCATTAATAAAAATCCTGAAGGAATTCTTTCAGGAAAAGTGGCCGAGACAAATCTTTTGAAGGACACCTTTGAAGCCAAGTACCCCAGAAAGTTCCTTGAAAGACATCTTGCAAGCAAAAGTGTCCAACGTAGAGGTTCTGAAAGGGCACTTTTCATGATTTAGAGGCCACTTTCCATAATTAAAGGGCACTTGGAAATTTTTTGAAAGAAACTTAAGTCCGAGGAAAATGTTTTGAAGGGATAAGGAAGGTGATGACCCCATAAACGTCAACTTTAAACTATATAAAATAGCTGTTGGAGTCAAAAAAGCTTGGTGGGAACCTAAGGGCAAATATGGAGGTAACAAATGGAAAGATCCCAAGCATTTGGTGCAGGTAAAATAAGTGAATAATAGATAGGTTGACAGTTTGGGTCATTGTTGAAAGTAGATTAAACCAAAAAGCTCCCATGAAATCAATGAACACAAGTGTCCATAGGATGGCTAGTAGTTATAAGGGGTATTATCTAACTGTTGCGATGAGTCTCATGTACATTAAGTAGTGCTATGTGTCAGTTTCCCCCTTTTAAGTTTTAAATGCTCCTAAGTGGTTTATGGAGGCAGTTACCTGTGTAAAATTTGGAGGTTTTACACCACTTTTCGCCATTCTTATGACTGGTTTCGAATGAGTAGACTCCTGACATGACATGACTCATCTCACCCCTCTTTCACATGCAATTGTAACTGATATTCTCAAGATGACACATGTCTGAGTGACCTTTGGACTTCCCTAACTTGATTCCTTTCTCAAAAGATATATATATATATATATATATATATGCATTCTTTTGGCTCTTTTAGCAGCCTCCATTGGTTATTGGGAAAACTCTAGCTAGATTTATACTTGAAATACTCCTAAAAAAATATACAAGTGTTGTTGCCACTCATATGATGTAATATTGACTAATGACTTGAATCTTGTTGGTCTAGTCTAGTGAAATATTATCTTTTCTAGCTTGTACTCTTGATGGTCTACCAATTTGCAAAAAGGAGATTGTTACAAGTCTTTACTAGTATTCTTTTCTAAGTGTAGAGATATCCTAAAAGTGGTCCATGATTATATCCCTCTTTGGAATCATTCATTCCCTTCCTAATAATCATATACCTTCTTGAATCTAGCATATGAAACATTGATGTAGTAATGAATCCTGAGTTGTGAATCTTATGTGAGAAACACCTTGTTGGTCTTTAAGTAGTGGTTTCAATCAATTGGTCCACTTGGTTTCTTAGTTGTTTTCCTTAACCCGTTTCATACATAATTGATAAGTTAGAGAGAGAGCTTTAAAGGTGCATCAAAGGGAGCTAGCCCCTTATCTATAGATTCATCTCAACGAAATTATCACCCATAACAAGAGAGATGTTTCCATTATACCACTTGAATGAGGAGAGTTGAGCATCTCCTCAAGGGTGTGAATCTAAGTGAAAATAATTACAATATTAATAACACTCTCAATGACTATCCAATGATTTTTAGTGGACCGAGAGTCATGGCAACCAACTACATTATTTCCCTAAGGATTTGGGACTTTGTGCCCCTATATTCTCATTCAATGTTAGATCCTTATCTCCAAGTGCCTATCTTCATGTAAGCTAGTGTTATATTCATGAATGACTTGTTTTGTTTCTTCCCTTAGAATCACTCATTAACCATTTCTCGCTTCTTGCATGCTCTCCAAGTCTTCTATAAGTGTTCTGAGACCTCCATTTTTGGGTTCTCAATTTATTATGCATGTTCTCTGACTAGGTATTCTTGTGCTATTAACTCTTGTGCCATGGTCTTCTTCACTTGTATATCCTTCATGCCATGCTCTTTCTACACTGTACTTCTTTCACATCATGCTTCTTCCATGCCTACACCTCTATCAAAAGACATCCAAAATTTAGGCTCCAATATCACCCCACACTGTGCCATTAATCCGTCCCAAACTAAGCACCAATTTCAGCTTTTAACAAAAAATCATGGCCAACATGTTTGATCTACTTATTGACACCTTCCCAATGCAATAAGGTGTTCAAAAACTTTGTTATTATTTCTTTAATGGTCACTTTTAGCTTCTTGGTCTCCTTGGGTTGGTCGGGACACTCAATTGCTTTATTAACCAAATGTTAAAGGGATGTGGAAGCATCCTTATGAACACCCTCAAGTTTGGTGACCTTGGATAAAACATGTCCTCAAATTTCCATAAATTTAGATTTTATTTCTTGTTGATGCACACTTATGATCTCTTTCATAGCCTCTACATCCTTAAATGCCTTTACGCACTTGGTACGATCTTTTATTAAAAGGGTTGTATCAACAAATTGCTAGTACTAAAGCTCTTATACTTGAAGCCAAGCTTCGAAAATTTTACTAGGCCATGCCATCTTCTCAAAAAACCCATGTTAAATAGGAATCATATCTCTAACTATGTGTAAGGCATGCTTACCCACCTCCACAACTTAAGTAAATTGTTATATTTCCCATACTTTTTCATCTTTAGGCCCACTTTGATCTTTGCACCATTTCAATAGGAGGTCCACAAGAGTCTCCAACTTGTCAATTACCTCACGAAAAAAGACAACTCTATATGTGAGTGTTGGGTTTTGGCTTAGAATAGCCTTACAAAGATTTAGTGTTTTCACCTTGGTAGTTATCTCTATCTCCAACTGGCGCTTCAGCTCGGCTAATTCTTCTTCCAGTTTGGTGTGGGTGGGGACCTCTTAATTAAATAGTTCCACCACCTTGGGTTATTTCTATTTATCCCATCATGCAATAGATTCAACAAGAACATTCTGTCGTGTGACCTTAGATGCCAATTTTAAGAGTGTCGTGCTAGTTTATACAAAGGTAAGATGATGAGGATCTACCCAAAGAGTAGTGGGTAGTGTCACCACTTATGGATCCAGTATAATACTATTAGAGGGAATATCAAAGTGGCATTTTTAATTATATATGTTGAGGAAGAATGACATCTTACACTGGGTCTAGTTAGATGTATCCTCCTGAGCAAGATCAAAATATAGATAAAGTAGCTTGTCAAGGATGCCTTTATGGTATTAGGTGTGGAGGTTGGTGGTTGCATCAAACATGTATATTTTGACCATAGAGTCAATTTTTCTTTCCCTTTTATGGGATCCCACTCGAGTATCTTGACATTCATGTATTGCTCTTGAGAAGTGGTCCCGATGTCGAGGCTACTTGGTCCTACCTCTACTTCAAAACCATCCATCTCTTCACTGAGTAAATCTTCAATCTCCATCTATATTTTCTCAAAGGTGGTCTCTTCCTATTGCATTAGGGAGGGTGTCTTCTCATATTTAGTATCTTCTTATTCAACTTTAACTCTCTTTGAGGTCCCTTCCAGCAACTCTTTCAGGTCCTCCCTATCACCATCCTTAGGATTCTCTATCTCCTATTCCAAGGGATCAGTTTGTGTAGTCGACATTGAGCCTTCTAGTTGACTTGTTGGGGGATCCCTCTTTGGAAATATTTGGGTTGTCCTTTGACTTTTCAAAGGTTTTGGATAAGAGCTTGTGCTATCATTATTCATAGAGAACTTCTGCTTCCTTTCAAGCGGTGGTGCTGAAGGGAGTTTCTCTCTCTCGCATTATGTGCTTCCCAAATATTTCTTCTTGGGCTTCAACATATAGAATAAAGTATGAATGGAATCCGTAACCAAGGTTTGATGCACCTTTATGTCAATTTTTTTTTACTCAACCCTTTCTCTATGAGCTTTTTTTCTAGGGTATCCATACATTTGGCAGAAGTGTGAGTCTCTGATTCAAAATTTTCAACTTCAAGTGTCAACGATTGCACATCATATATTTGGTTAATAGAGTTCATAAAATACTATGCCATGAAAGAATAAGTTAGATTTATCCAAGTAAAAAATTCTCTATATGGTGCCATCCTAATGCGTATGGGGAGTAGTGTTACTATATAAGAAACTAGGCTTGATTGCTAACCTATGTAGGCAAGTCCTTTGGAATGCACCACTTGTTCCCAAAGGCTTCATTCATCCCATCATACCATGACTTCATCTTAAGCTTATAAGATGGAGTAATCGAGCCAGTGTAAGTGAATGCCTTGTATAACCCTACAAGGCACTTATGCTTGATCAGGTGTGCCCATTTCAATTTGCTAGAGGTGTAGTCGGGTACATCAATTTTATCAAACACCACTAGTAACAAGAATGTGCCCCATGGAAACTTGTGGTTGGGTACACGATGAGCTTTCTCTGCATCTTCTATGATTTTATTATCAAAATAAAGTGCCTAGTTGTACTTCAACCTCTCGATGACTTGGTGTGCAATGTACAGGTGTTCCCACTTCCTTCTATCTATCTTTACTTCTAACCTTCATCATTATGATGCATGTAGCCACTTAGAGGGTGGGATCCAAAAGATTTTTGATGTGCATAATATGGCCTTATTTCATGTACTCAAGTGCTATAATTGTCTGCTCTATTTCCTCCATATCCTCTAGATCATATTCAAGGTTTGTGCCTAAGCACTTCAACCATAATATTTTGTTAAATCTTTCTGTCATGATTTTCATCTAGTGCCCAGTGAAGTAGATGTAGTCCTTATGCATTGGCTTTCCAAAATAGGGAAGGTAAAAGAGTTGGAAGGGCCATCAGTATCCAAGGCATTGAAAATATTTAAGTTATATACCAACTCACTCTTGGTATTTTGGTGCTCGATTCTATAATTAACTTGTAGTTCTACCTCATTCCTTGACTATTGATGGTTGTGTTGTCTCACAAAAATATCACTCATTTTTGGGACAACATTTGAACTATTTTGGTCCTACAGACCAAAATTGTCTCTTCCCTTTCCAAAATTTGTCTTGAGCATTCAAATTTCTCATTTTTCAAGATTCGTAGAAATCTACGGACTCTGCAGGCCAAGTTCAACGGGCTTCATAGGTTGATTTCTACGGACTCTGCAGGCCAAGTTCAACGGGCTTCATAGGTTGATTTCTACAGACTCTTTCAAGGTTAAAGAAAACTATGGACTTAGTTTCTACGAACTCTGCAGGCAAGTTCATTTCTACAATTTCAAAGGCTTCTGCAGGCGGGTTCAACCAAAAGAATCAGTTTATAACACTTGGTCATTTTCGAGATTGTTTCAGTACTTTGGTTCAATCAAAAATCTTCATCGGCAAGCATCTAAGCAAAGAAGGCTTGAACCGTTGAACTATTGAACCACTTTGGTTCAAAGGTTTAATGAGTTCAAAATTCAAAAGGTTGAACCATCTTGGTTCAACGGCGGGTTCAATCAAATGGTTCGTCAATCGGTTCAAGGCTTCGTTTGAACCGTTGAACCAAAACTTGGTTCAACGGTTGGTTCAAACAAATGGTTCAAAGGCTTGGTTCATTCAATTGAACCATCGGCTTGAACCATTTTGGTTCAAAGCTTGGTTCATCAGCTTGGTTCAATGTTTGGTTTAACCAAGCGGTTCATTGCCTTGGTTCAATGAAGTGGTTCAACGGAGCAGTTCAATGTTTGGTTTAATCAAACGGTTCAACAGCTTGGTTCAACCAAGCGGTTCACTTAGATGGTTCAAAGGAGCAGTTCAAATGCAAAAGTTAAAAGAGCCTCCCGAAGGACAAAGTGCCCTTGCGGAGGGCACTTGGACAACAAAAATACCCTTCGGAAGGGTCATTTTCAAAGAAGCCTCAAAAGGTAAATTCTTTCAGATTTCTATTTAAGTCAGTCGAAAAAGTCTAAGGAAAAAAGCAATTCCTTTAGAATTTTTGTCCGAAGGAGTTCCTTCAGACAAAAAGTCCAAATTTTTTTAAGAAACAGGGTGCAGGCAGAAAGCCCGAAGAAATTTTCAAAGAAGCAATGACCAAGGCAAATGGAACAATTTTTGCAGACTTTTTGTCTGTGGGAATTTGTCTTCAGACTTTTTGTCTACGGGAATTTGCTCACAGAGAAAGCTCAGGGAAAATACCTACGGGAATTGTCTATGGGAAACCCTGAGAAATAGTCCGCTAAAGAAAAAGTTGCAAGAGACTCTAAGGAAAAGGCCGTCGAAGGACCCGAAAGGGCAGGTGCCCTTGCGGGGGACTCTCGACTGCCAAATTAAACGACACTTCCCTGAAGCTGAAAGGTCATCTTCCCTTCGAGAAGACATGAAATAGAAAAGCTAAAGAAGAACCAAGGGGTGACGTGCCCAAAGATGTCAAATTCAAGACATCAAACTAGCTGTTGAAAACGTATTGACAGAGTGCAGCAAACATCAATTTTAAAGCTCATAAAATAGCCATTGATCCTTTGAAACTATAGACCTGAATGCATTCATAGGCTTTAAGGCCAAGACCAGCAGAAAGCAAGGAAGGAACAAAATAGCAAATTGAATCCAGGACCCGATTTAATTAACTAGAAAAAGAAGGAATGATGAAGGTAAGGATCAGATCGTCAGGTGGACATTGAAAGTCGTACAAACTTTCAATAGCGTGACTTGTTTCTCTGCATTGATAAAATCAAATGGGTAAATGTTCCTAAGTTCCAACCTATCTTCTTAACAGTATTTCAATGCAACATGATGTGTTACTATTCCTGAGTCCTTCTTGAAGAGGCTATATAAGGGACTCTCTTCTTATTGTAAATGGATATCTCTTTTTTGACAATCAGAATGAAACTCTGCCCATATTGAAAGGCACTTCTGAGACTTTGAGCTCAGTTTGTTGATCATATTTTGTTATTGGAATAAGAAAGCAAGTGACTTTTCAGACTTTGTGCTGTAATATCTTTGTTGTTGGGGAAATTGTTCTTATGTCTTTTTCCTTAATATATTCTCTATGTTCTTTTAATTCAACAAGCAGGATTAGTGACAATTAGTCAGGAAAGTGTCATGAAGAGTCAACTGTGGAGAGACTTTGTGCCCCCATAATTGTCTTTCAGTGTGTTTTTTTTCATTTATGTGTAAAGGACTTTGGGAAGACTTTGTGCCCTCATTGTCCTTCGTATCTTACTCTTGAGCAATTTAGGTGGAGACTTTGTGCTGCATCTCGATTTGCTGGTTACTACGTCCCTTGCTACATTTTTCATTTGCTACCTAAAGTATTCTTGTGGTTTGCTGAATAGTACTTCTAAAAGAAGAGGAGTGTTGTCTGTTATTTCCATTGAGTTTTTCCTTTGATTTGCATGCATCATCTTTGAAGAAAGAGAGATGGACGATTTGTCCTAACCTTGAGTATTATTTTCTATTTATATATAAACCATACCTATAGGGAACCTCCCCTTGATGAGAGGAGATATCAGTTTTCTTCTAATGTGGTAAAAACTACACATTTGGATGACCAGTCTTCCTACTTTGGCTAATCAAACCTATTTTGTTTATCAGTACGCTGATAGACAAAATATTCAACCAACAGTTTTTGGTGACTCCGCTGGAGATATACCCATTATCCATTTATAATCTATTCATTCACTTCCACACTAATCAGGAAAGAATGCATAGTTTAAAGCCTCAAGCTTCAAACTGAAGCAAGGTCAATTCTTTTCCATTTTTGTTTCACAATCTGGCAGATTCAAGGTATACACGAAGCCAAAGGGCTAAAGGTATCATTGACCCTATATTCGAGTTGATACAGCAAAGTGATTTTGATCTGTTTCCTTCACCATCTTGTCTCCAACGAACTAAGAGCTTTCCTCCTACTAAAGTCAGATCTCCATTGCCATACAAAGTATCTACTTCTGTTGTTGATAAAACTTTGCCAATAATTACCCCTTTGAGATTTGTTATCCCTCATTTTCATAATCCTATAATGGCAGTTCAAGGCCCTTGGGGTAATGCTTTGGGTCTTCTCAATCTTACTCCTCCTCTATATGAGCTTCCATGCAGTTTAAAAAAGAATTTTTCTAAATTCTATAGTGATGGAAAATTTCATCATGATGAACACATTACAGCCTTCAGCATAGCTTTTGGAGTAATCAAAGTAGAATTTGAAGATGTAGCAGTCAGACTTTTTATGGAGACACTACAAGGTACTACTGCAGATTAGTTTTATCATTTATAGGCTCTGTCAGTGATTGATTGGAATACTCTCAAAGATAAGTTTGAAGCCAGATTCAAACTTCCAAAAGATGCACATGCACTTCTGGCTCAACTTACACAGATGAAGAAAGAGCCTTATGAGCCTATGAGAGACTTCATAGCCAAATTTAATAAATTGAAAAATAGAATTCCTGTAATTGCTCGACCTATAGCTAATAATCTCAAATGATTTTTCATTAATTCTCAGTTACCTGAAGTAAGTTTTTTCTTGAGACGTGTTGGTCAAATAGATCTTGATGCAGCTCAACGTTTGGCCACTGAGGTAGAAGATGATCTTATCTTAGCAGGGAAGATAAGAAGAGATCTAAATAAAAATAGAGCTTCATCTTATTTTGAATATTCATCTACAAGCACCACAGATCCAATCATGCAGAAGTTGGCAAATGAGTTGCTTGCTCTCAAAAAGCAAATGGCTCAAGGAATGTCTTCTGCTCCTTCATACGGAAGGACATTCCCAAATCAGTCATATCAGGGCAATGCTGCCAAGAATCAAGGCCAATAGAATCACCTTCCTCTCCCACAAGGGAAACTTGCCCTTGAAGCTCCTCCAACCAATTCAGTAACGGGATATCTTGAAGTAGAATCAGAGTTCTCTTTCTAGCCTGAATTGAATCAAGAAAATGATGCTGATCTTCTTGAAGACAATCAAGAAGAATCAACTAGCGACTCCTTCATTGGTTTCCTAAACTACCAAGATGAACCTGAAAGCAAAGGAGAAGCTTTTGATGGATCATATGCAGTGTTTACTAGATCTAAGAACCAATCAATCCAACAAGATGATAAAGGGAAGACAAAAAAGCAACTACAGCCAACAGTCACGATTGCTAAACGTGGAACCATTCTACCTTTTCAGTCAAAGGATTCGATAATCACCTAAAAGGCAAATACATCAATTTTGCCTTCTCCTTATAATTCAAATTCACAAACTAGCCCACCTCCCATCCCTCCTAAAATTTAGAAAGTTGAAGTACCTTTCTCTGTACCTAGCTCAATTCAGCCATTTGACATAATCGATCATGTCAAAAAGATAAAAATACAAATGTCTGAATTTGAATATTTGCAGTCCAATCCTGATCAATTGAATAAGTTGGTCCAATATGTCAAGAACCAAACCATCTCTGTAGGACAAAAAGCTAAAAAGGTAACTCCTGATTCTCCAAAGAACACGCCTATTCTAAATAATCTGGTTATTACTCCTCCAGCTGCTCCCAAAAAAATAGAACATTTCTATATTTACTTATTAATTAATGGCCACAAGTTGAGTAACTGTATTATAGACTTAGGCGCATTTGATAATGTCATGCCTGCTAAAGTAGCTGAGTCTCTTAGTCTCACATTGACCAAGACATTTAGGAGATGTTTCTCCGTGGAGAACAAGCAAGTACCATTGTTGGGGCAAATCAAAGATGCCCAATTTGCATTTGCATCTTTTTCAGACAAGAGAATCAAGATGACTGTCTTGGTAGCTGACGTTCCAACATCCTATGGCATTTTGCTTAGATGAAATTTCTGTAAGGACGTGAGAGGAGAACTAAGCATGGATCTATTTGAGGTAAGGATCCCTGTACAAGGTGTAATGAAGAGGTTGCTCCTTGAAAAAGAAGCAAAATATGTGGTCACCCAGAAATTAGCCCTTGAAGCTCAAATTCTTTTTAAATTTGTAGGTATGGGTAACTATTTTCTATTCACAGATGAAGTACATGAAACACCTGATATAATTCTTGAAAGGGTCAACTCAAAAATCAGTTCAACTAGAACAGTAGAAGAACTAGTAGGCTGCAATACAGATGAAGAAAGATCCTCCATCTCTGATGAAGGAAAGTCTAAAAAAAATTAGTATCTGATGAGATATGGATTCTAGAATTTGATGGTAGTTGTTCTTCTACTAATTCAAGAGTCAAGATTGTGTTGATATCTCCTCAAGGAGATATGTTTCCTTCATCTTACAAATTACAGTTTAGCAACACTAACAATACAATTGAATACAAATCTCTGCTGCTTGGCATGAAGGCTGCTAAAAAAAAAGGCATCAAGTTTCTTCATGCCAAAGGGGATGCTGAATTAGTGGTTTGTCAAGTAAGAAATCTTTACCAAACTAAAAATGAAAGATTGCATCACTACCGCAACCTGGTTTGGGACCAAATTGAAAGCTTTGATGCTTTCAACATTTCTGCAATACCCAGAGAGTCTAATGACAGCACTAATGCGCTTACTATTTTAGAAACTCTCTTAGTTCCTCATTCAAATTTCAAAGAAGACAGGTATACTATTGAGCTGGTCTATAGACCAAGTGTTCTTGACAATGTTGATTATTGGCAAGTATTCAATGATGATCATCAAATCATTATTTTCTTGGAACGAAAAGACAATTTTGAATAACTATATTTTGAAGGTAGAGAATCTCAGAAGAATGAATCAGTGTCTGAATCTAGTTCAAATATAAATAAAGAGTTCTTACAGCTAAAAGGAAACAAAATTTCCAAAGGCCTAGTTTCTTTTGAGAAGTTATTTAACAAGCATGATAGATTCATCAAACAACAGTAAACAAACTCAAGTTTCTCTCAGGGATTCAATCAAGTCTGACCACTAAAGAAAATCCCAAGATGGTTAACATTGGTAAGTGTTGCACCCCTGAAGAAAGATTCAAGTTCACCTCTTTACTCTGTCAATACATGGATGTCTTAGCATATTCTTATGAAGACTTGAAGTCTCTCAGACTAGATGAAATCTACCATGGCATTCCTCTCAAGGCCGACTCAATGCTATACAAGCAAAAATCTAGATAGTATAATCCAAAAATATCAGATACTATTTTGTCTGAGATACAAAAAATGTTAAATGTTAGAATCATCTTCCCAATCCATCATTCCACATGGATTGCAAACATAATGCCTGTAAAGAAGAAGAATGGCAAAATTTGCATTTGTGTAGATTTCAAAAATCTAAATCAAGCATCTTTGAAGGATAATTATATTTTGCCAATTATAGATCAAGTGCTTTAAACAGTGACAGGTTCAGAGATGTTATCAATGCTGGATGGCTTCTCAGGATATAATCAAGTTGAAGTTGGTAAAGCAGACCAACACAAGACTGCATTCACCACACCTTGGGGTACATTTGCATATAGAAGAATGCCTTTTGACTTGATAAATGCTGGTGTTATCTTTCAGAGAGCAATAGATCTAGATTTTAAAAATAAGATTGGTAAATTCATAGTGGTATACCTTAACGACTTGACTATCTTTTCAAAGTGTCGATCTGATCATGTACACCGCTTACAACAAGTACTAGAGCGTTGCCGTCAGAATGGTATTTTCTTGAATCTTAAAAAGTCTATTTTTGGAGTAACAGAAGGAAAACTCTTTGGACACATTGTGTCAAAAGAAAGCATAAAGATTGACTCAGACAGAGTCAAGTCTATTCAAGAGCTTAATTTGCTTACAAGCAAAAATGTTGTTCATTCTTTCTTCGAAAAGGTGAATTTCTTATGGAGATTCATACCCAAATTTGCTGAGAAGACTAGACACATTATGAACATGATGAAAGGGAAGACCATCTTCAGCTGAACTAAAGAAGGCAAGTCAACATTTTAAGATATTAAGACTGCCATTGCTCACGCCCCTACCTTGGTTTGTCTAGATTACAACAAAGATTTCATCATATATAGCTATGTGTCTGAACACACTCTGCCAGCAATTCTTGTTCAACAGGACAAGGAAGGTATGGAATCTCCTATCTCTTTCATGAGTTGCCCTCTCAAAACCCATGAGATAAAGTATTCAAATGTAGAGAAGCATGCTTATGCTTTGGTGAAAGCAGTCAAACATTTTTGCTTCTATATTCTGAATTCACACACTACTGCCTTAGTTCCTGACACTACAGTCAAGTCTATATTAACTCACCAGGAGTTTGGCACGAAAAGAGATAATTGGATTGCAAAGATCTAAGAGTTTGATCTAGACATCAAGCTGACAAAGTTGGTCAGGGGTAAAGGCCTATGCCAATTAATTACTGACAATAAGCCAGAAGACACACAACATGAAGAAATTAAAGTGGAAAAGACTCCAACAGTCCTTTTTATCTCCACTACCAATGAGTGGTATTCAGGTATCGCTCATTTCCTTACTTATGGTGAATGTCCTACTCATTTGTCTTATAAAAAATGGAGGACTATCAAGTTGAAAGCTGTCAATTTTGTCCGTTGAGACAACGGATTGTACAAGAGAAACATAGATGGAGTATTCCTTCGCTATGTAGACAAAGAGCAACAAAGCCAGCTTTTGAAATCTTTCCACAACTTGGCCTGTGGAGGACATTTTGTTGCTCCTGTGACTGCTCACAAGATTCTGCAAGCCATGTATTATTGGCCAACTCTTTTCAAAGATGCACATAAGTGGGTGAGAAAGTGTGAACTCTGTCAGCAATTTGTTGGAAGACCCAAGTTATCTGTTATGCCTCTCAAGCCAGTGATCATAGAAGAACCTTTCCAGCAATAGGGACTTGATTTTATTGGGACTATAAACCCATTTTCAAGTGCTAGACATGATTATGTCCTTACAGCAACTGACTATTTTACCAAGTGGGTAGAAGCAATCCCAACTAAGCATGGTACTTCAGAAATTGTATGCAACTTCTTCAAAGAGAATATCATTTCCAGGTTTGTAGTTCCAATCAAAATTGTTACTGACAATGCAGTTTGTTTCACCTCTCAGGAGATTACATAATTCTATTTTTATTATGGAATTATACTCTCTCACTCTTCTGATTATTTTCCACAAGGGAATGGACAAGCTGAATCTAACAATAAGAACTTGGTAACTATTATCAAGAAGCTAGCAGATGACAATTAAAGGACATGGCATAAAGCATTGGTTGATTCTCTGTGGGCAGACATAATCACACCAAAGAGGGCAATTGGTATGTCTCCTTTTCAACTTCTTTATGGTATCAATGCTGAGATACCAATCACCTTAGAATTGCCAGCCTTGAAATTGGTAAAGGCAATTGGAGATCAGACATATGAAAGCTCTCTTGATAAAAGAATCATGTGCTTGACTGAGCTGGAGGAACAGAGAACCATGGTGGTGAACATAATTGCTGCTCATCAAAGTCTGGTAAAGAAGCTCTTTGACCAGAAGGCCAAAAATCGTGATTTCTAAATTGGGGATCAAGTCCTACTGTGGGACAAAAGGAGAGAACCAAAGGGGATGCATGGAAAGTTTGACTCCCTTTAGAGAGGCCCATTTATAATTTATCATCACATTGGTGAAAATAGCTTTCTACTAAAATATTAAGATGGCACACTCTTTTCTCTGCCTCACAATGGGCAACATCTGAAACACTTCAACTCTTGAAGTGTCAGATCATTACATCTGTATATATGTATATTTGTACAAGTTTGTAATTTTGTTTTATTTTGTTTGTTTTCATTTTGATGCCTTCCATTTTTGGGTAGCATGACTCCAGAGCCCAATGGTACACATGAAGACACTAGAGATTCTAGATTCTACTCCCTTCAATTCTTTTTGCAATTGATAGAAGTTCTCCAACTGGAGCCAACTGTTGTCTCTCAAAAATATCACTCATTTTTGAGATAACATTTGAACTATTTTGGTCCTATTGACCAAAATTATCTCTTCCCTTTCCAAAATTTGTCCTGAGCATTCAAATTCCTCATTTTTCAAGCTTCTCATATATCTACAGACTCTGCAAGCTTAAATCTACGGACTCTACAGGCTTGAATCTACGGACTCAGTAGGAAGGCTTAAATCTACAGACTCTGTAGGCCAAGTTCAACAGGGTTCATAGGTTTATTTCTATGAACTCTTTCAAGGTTAAAGAAAACTATGGACTTGGTTTTTATGAACTCTATAGGCAGGTTCATTTTTACAGGTTCAAAGACTTTTGTAGGCGGGTTCAACCAAAAGAATCAGTTTTTAACACTTGGTCATTTTTGGGATTGTTTCAGTACCTTAGTTCAATCAAAAATCTTCATCGACAAGCATCTAAGAAAAGAAGGCTTGAACCGTTGAACCATTGAACCACTTTGGTTCAAAGGTTCAACGAGTTCAAAATTCAAAAGGTTGAACCATCTTGGTTCAACGTCGGGTTCAATCAAATGTTTCGTCAATCGGTTCAAGGCTTCGTTTGAACCATTGAATCAAAACTTTGTTCAACAGTTGGTTCAAATAAATGGTTCATTCAATTGAACCATCAGCTTGAACCATTTTAGTTCAAAGCTTGGTTCAACGTTTGGTTCAACCAAGTGATTCAATGCCTTGGTTCAATGAAGTGGTTCAACGGAGCAGTTAAACATTTGGTTCAATCAAACAGTTCAACAACTTGGTTCAACAAAGCGGTTCACTTAGACGGTTCAAAGGAGCAATTCAAATGCAAAAGTTAAAAGAGCCTCCCGAAAGATAAAGTGCCTTTGCGGAGGGCACTTGGATGACAAAAATACCATTCAGAAGGGTCATTTTCAAAGAACCCTCAAAAGGTAAATTCTTTTGGATTTCTATTTAAGTCAGCTGAAAAAGTCCAAGGAAAGAAGCAATTCCTTCAGAATTTTTGTCCGAAGGGATTCCTTCGAACAAAAAGTCTGAAAGAATTCAAGAAATAGGTTGCGGGTAGAAAGCCTGAAGAAATTTTCAAAGAAGCAATGACCAAGGCAAATAGAACAATTTCTGCAGACTTTTTGTCTGCGAGAATTTTCTGCAGAGTTTTTGTTTGCGGGAATTTGCTCGTGGAGAAAGCCCGGGGAAAATACCCACGAGAATTGTCTGCGAGAAAGCCCGAGAAATAGTTTGCTAAAGAAAAAGCTGTGAGAGACTCTAAGGAAAAGGTTGTCGAAGGACCCCAAAGGGCAGTTGCCCTTGCGAGGGACTCTCAACTGCCAAATTGAAGGACACTTCCCTGAAGCTGAAAGGTCATCTTCCCTTTAGGAAGACATGAAATAGAAAAGCCAAAGAAGAACCAAGGGGTGATGCGCTCAAAGATGTCAAATTCAAGACAGTGAACTAGCCATTGAAAACGTATTGACGGGTGCGTAAACGTCAATTTTAAAGCTCATAAAATAGCCGTTGATCCTTTGAAACTATAGACTCGAATGCATTCATAGGCTTTAAGGCCAAGACCAGTATAAAGTGAGAAAGGAATAGAACAACAAATTGAATCCAGGACTCGATTCAATTAACCAAAAAAGCAGGAACGATGAAGAATAATCAGATCGCCAGGTGGACATTGAAAGTTGTAAACTTTCAATAAGCGTGACTTGTTTTCCTATATTGAGAAAAACAAATGGGTAGATGCCCCTATTTTCTAGCCTGTCTTCCTAATAGTTTTCAATGCAACATGATGTGTTATTGTTCCCAAGTCCTTGAAGTGGCTATATAAGGAACTCTCTTGTTATGTAAAATATCTCTTTTTTGACAATCAGAATGAAACTCTGCCCAAATTGAAAGGCACTTCTGAGACTTTGAGCTCAGTTTGTTGATCATATTTTATTTTTGGAATAAGAAAGCAAGTGATTTTTTAGACTTTGTGCTGTAATATCTTTGTTATTGAATAAATTGTTCTTATGTCTTTTTCCTTGATATATTCTCTGTTCCTTTAATTCAACAAGCAAAATTAGTGACAGTAGTCAGGAAGGTGTCCTGAAGAGTCAACTGTGGAGAGACTTTGTGCCCCCATAATTGCCTTTCAGTGTGTTTTCTTTTCATTTCTATGTAAAGGACTTTGGTAAGACTTTGTGCCCTCATTATCCTTTGTCAGGATTAGGAGCACAATTGATTACCTTGTATAAGCAACTAAACACAAAATTTAACCAGAAGTAACAAGTAACTAGAAATCAGGAACAACACAGAATTTGAGAGACAATACACAATTGTATTCAACTCATTTCAGAAGGAAATACAATGAAGAGATCACACTCTTCCCACACCTCTTGGGTGTACCAGTAACTCTCCCTTAAGAGCTCTCTCTCACACAATCAATTACAACCACAACTCAAACACAGAGTTGTACCCTCCACCAGTCAGTAATAATACTGTCAGCAAACAAGTACTCAAAGTATGCCAAGTAGATCTCCTTTGAACTTGTAACAACTTGCAAATCAACTGATCTTACTTACCATGTAGATCTTCTACCTGATCTTGCAACACCTGTAGATCAACCTGGTTTTGCACACCTGCAAACCTAGATCTTACACTCGAAAGGATCTCTTCCTTGTCCTTGATTACAATACAGCCCCATGAGTCTATTATATAAATCCCATGCAAACAATAATTAGACTTCTAATTACAATAATTAAAAATGCAGACTCAAGACTAAAATTAGTCTTTTACATGCAAACAAACTGTCTGTCTAAAATAAGACCAGTTCTGGAAGCGCATGCAAACGCATGCACACACAGGCTATTGACGTCAGAGCCTGTCTGATCGATGTCGGTCGACCCATAACCGATGTCGGTTACTATGAACACTGAAGATGATCGAGGTCAGTTGCACTATCAATGTCGATTTCTCTGTAACTCAGCAACCACCTCCATGTTTGCATCAGTGAAGCTTTTAGCTCCACAACCTAACAATCTCCCACTTGGAAATAAATAGTTGCATCGGTACCTGTACCTATACATCATCTAATTTTGTTTCATGGTTTGTATCCCTCTTCAAGTTTAATCTTGAAGACCAACCACCATACATCCTGTGGTGCTATGACTGTCATCCAAGTCCCCTACCACATCTGAATCTACATACCCATGTAGAGAAGTGCTTGACCTTGCATCGAATGTTAAGTTGTTGTTGGTCCCTCTCAGATACCTGAGAATCCACTAAACTGCTTTCTAGTGCTTCTTTCCTAAATTGGCCATGAACTCGCTGACAACACCCACTGCTTGGGCAATATCAGGTCTAGTACACATGTACTCAACCTCATCATGTGAATTGGGACACTATTCTGTGAACTATCCATCCATAGGTGTGCTAACCAGTTCTGCATCCTGCATCTTGAACCTCGCCACTACCTTATTCACACAATCATCCTGAGACAACATCAACTTGTGATTTTCCCTGTCTCTAGGAATACTCATGCCAAAAAATTTTGCTGCTCTCAAATTCTTCATGGCACACCTCTAAACTAACTTTACCTTTAGCTCAGTAACTCCTTGCATGTGTGACCCTGTAACAAGCATACACACTACATACAATAACAGGATAATGTAGCTAATATTATCCAACCTGGTAAAGGAAACAAAATGGTTACATTGACATTGACTAAAGCCATGCTTTGTCATACTCCTATCAAACCTCCATTGTCCTGCAGCCTTCTCAAGACCATATACTCTGGCCTTTCGTCTCACGTGTCCATTCTCTTTCTTCTTTAACCTGAGAATTCATTCATCTTTTAGTGCTTTCACTCTAGCTGGCAACTCTACCAAATCTCCCGTTTGGTTCTCATCCAAGGAATCAACTTCGTCATTCATGCCATGCTCCCACTATTTTCTGAATTCTACCTGCTCTGCTTCTTTAAAACTTCCTGGTTCTTGACCATCAGTGAGCAACAAGTAGTCTAAAGAAGGGGAATAACAAATTTGAGGCTTACTTACACTTTCAGTCCTCCACATAGGCATTTGAGATGCCTTGACAACTTGTTGTCCGCTAAAAATCTATTTTCTGGTCGACTCTGGTCTGCACCTGGCCGATGTCGATCCCACCTGATTGCCAACGCTGGTTCTTTGAATGACGTCGATGTCCACCTAGTTGCTGAATTTAGTTCCCTGACTGACATCAGTCTCCACCTACCCAAAACCACTGACTCTGGTCTGCACATGACGGACGTCGATACCTGCTTGTTCGATGTCAGTTCCACCTGATTGACGTTGGTAACTGTGTTTTCTTGTGAGTGATGACTTTTTACCCACGAGCTTACTTTGGATCATAACCTTGTCCAAACTGCCCTGCTTAGAATTATTCAGCGCCTTGTGCTGATCTCTATCCATCATCTTCTCTTGAAAAACCAAGGCTTTTATGTTCTTGTCAAAAATATCAGATTTCGTCTTTGTGCAATAAACTCGATCCTTTCTTGTAGCAAGTGTTTCAAAAAACCTCACTTTCTTTTATTGCTTACAAAAATCTCGATCTATGCTTTCCAGATCTGAACTCTTACCTTTTCACTCAAGAACATGCATCCCCTTTTTATTCATGTGACCAAGCCTACAGATCCACATCTTCGAATCTACATCTGAAGTAGATAAACCAGAAGGAGAATCAATAATACAAGTAGATAGATAAAGAGTACCTACTTTCTTACCTCTTGCTAAAACAAGTGCACCCTTGGAAACTTTCCAAGAATCTGTTGTGAGAGTTACTGTGCATCCCTCATCACCCAACTTATCTACAGAAATCAAGTTCTGCTTTAGGACTGGGACATGCATGACCTCCTTCAACACCCATGTGTTGCTCGTCTGCAATTTCAACTGTACTTTCCCTTTGCGAACCATTTGACAAGGCTTACCATCCCCTAAATAAATCTCTCCAAAGTCTCCTTGGACATAATCATAGAAAAATTCTTTATTTGGGGTTGCATGGAAAGAGGCACCAGAATCTAAAACCCAAGATTCCACTTCATCCAAGGAACATACAAGAGCATCCTATGCAACAATACTTGTAACATCTGCTTCTTCATTTCCTTCATGCTGATCTTCTACCAACCAACAATTTCTCTTTACATGCCCTTTCTTTCCACAATTCTAGCAGATTTTCCTGCCATGCCTGGATCTAGATCTCCTGCCTATCTTTGACCTTGATTTCCCTTGCTCAATCTTCTCTCTTTGCCTTCCCCTGCTTTCAACACTTAAAGCATTTCCTGATGATTTTCCTATGCTTTTTCTGTGAATTTCTTCATTCAAGATTACACTAACAACATCATCAACTTTCAAGATATTTGAAGCAGACGCAGTATTACTAACTGCCATTACCAAACTATCCCAACTTTCAGGTATTGAGCATAAGATTAAGAGAGCCTTAATTTCATCATTAAAATCAATATTGACTGAAACTAACTGATTTACTAATCCATGGAAATCACTAAGATGACTATGTATCGATCCATCTTCCTGCATTTGCAAATTAAATAATTGCTTCATAAAAAATACCTTATTCGAAGCTGAGGGTTTTTCATATAAATTTGCCAAAGATTCCATTAACTCTACCATTTTTTTAGCCTGTGATAAGTTGGAAATCACAGACGATGCCAGGCTCAACCTTATAGATCTCAGAGCCTTTCGATCAAGAACCTTCCATTCTTCATATTTCATATCCGTGGGCTTGCATGCAACCCCACCCAACGGTAAGTATAGATCTTTCTAATACATATAATTTTCCATCTGCATCCTCCATAATTGATAATTTTTGCCATTGAATTTCTCCATTTTTAGCTTACTTTCTTCTACCATTGCTTTACTCCCACTCAATCAGAAACCCCTGAGAGTGACCTATAATCAACAAACACTTAACACACTCTGAAACCAAGGTGTTAGTAAACCTACTCCGAACCAGGCTCTTTGAACCTGCAACCTGGCTCTGATACTACTTTGTTAGGATTAGGAGCATAATTGATTACATTGCATAAGCAACTAAACACGAAATTTAACCAGAAGTAACAAGTAACTAGAAATCAAAACCAACACAGAATTTGAGAGACAATACACAATTATATTAAACTCATTCCAGAAGGAAATACAATGAAGAGATCACACTCTTTCCACACCTCTTGGGTGTACCAATAACTCTCCCTCAAGAGTTCTCTCTCACACAACCAATTACAACCACAACTCAAACACAGAGTTGTACCCTCCACCAGTCAGTAACAATACTGCCAGTACACAAGTACTCAAAGTACTCCAAGTAAATCTCCCTTGAACTTGCAACAACCTGCATATCAACTGATCTTACTTACCATGTAGATCTTCTACCTGATCTTGCAACACCTACAGATCAACCTTGTTTTGCACACCTGCAAACCTAGATCTTACACTCGAAAAGATCTCTTCCTTGTCCTTGATTACAATACAGCCCCATGAGTCTATTATATAGATCCCATGCAAATAATAATTAGACTTCTAATTACAATAATTAAAAACGCAGACTCAAGACTAAAATTAGTCTTTTACATGCAAACAAATTATCCATCTAAAATAAGACCAGTTCTGGAAGCGCATGCAAATGCATGCACACATAGGCTACCGACATCGGACCTGTCTGATCAATGTTGGCCGACCCATAATCGACGTCGGTTACTGTGAACACTGAAGATGATCAATGTCGGTTGTGCTGCCGACGTCAATTTCTCTGTAACTCAGCAACCACCTCCATGTTTGCATCAGTGAAGCTTTTAGCTCCACAACCTAACATCCTTTGTATCTTACTCTTGAATAATTCAGGTGGAGACTTTGTGCTGCATCTCGATTTGCTGGTTACTACGTCCTTTGCTACATTTTGCATTTACTACCAGGAGTATTCTTGTGGTTTGTTGAATAGTAGTTATGAAAGAAGAGGAGTGTTGTCTGTTATTTCCATTGAGTTTTTCCTTTGATTTACATGCATCATATCTGAAGAAAGAGAGATGTATGATTTGTCCTAAGCTTGAGTATTATTTTCTATATATATATATATATATAACATACCTATAGGGAACCTCCCCTTAATGAGAGGAGAGATCAGTTTCCTTCTGATGTGGTAAAAATTGCACATTTGGACAACCAGTCTTCCTACTCTAGCTGATCAGACCTAATTTATTTATCAGTACGCTGATAGACAAGATATTCAACCAACATGTTGTAATCAAAGATAGTACATGTTGACACATTAGATACCTAGTTTTTGATGTGTAACACCATCTCAAGGTACTGCATTTATTCAATCAGTAAAGGTGGAGGTGAGGGTACTTGAGCTTTCTTTTTCTCTTGGCATGCCATCCCTATTCCTTCGTCTCATGCATGCATGCCTTATTATTTAGGTGTTTGTTTTTATTAACACTATTTTTCTACCAATACTTAGCTCTTTTTCCTCTAGAATTGTTGATAATAGTTCACTTTATTGGGCCTTTTTCTTAGGCCACATCACCCTTTGTAGAGCCCAAAGGTTGAGGCATGACTATCTAATGTTCCCAAATGAATACATCTTTGTTATTGTGTCTCAAGTCTTTTGCTTCAATACCCATTAATGGTGGACGTCAACCTTTAAAACCTGAAACTTGAGAAATTATACTCATCCTTCCAATTCTCCTAGATCTAGATGTTTGTTTTAGCTAAAACACACTTCAAAATCAAGAAATAACCAAAATTCATCACTTTGCACTTAACTGGATGTGTTGAATTTGTTTTGCAATAGCTCGAGTTCACTCTTATGGCTCTATAAATTCTTAATCACATCAATAGTAAAAGGTGAAATAAACCATTTAGATTTTTGTAGCTTTAAGGAGTAACTAACATTGACTACCCCTCCTCTTTGACCATCACTTCATGCAATAAATACGACCAACAGTATTGCCATGATGTGATGGTTGCACACTTACCATTACCATTATCTCCTTGTATTAATTATACGTCCCTTCCCATGTTTTTATTGAAGTGCATGTCAGTTGTAAAGAAATTTGAATATTCATACCAAATACAAGAATCATTCTTTACCTTAGCAAGCTTATAGTTACATTTCACATCTTGTGCACCCTTTGCCGTTATACACTTTCAATTGCACGCCTTTGCTTCCACATGTGTCCTTATAGACCATATCTTGACACTTCATACATGTAATACCCCTACCCCACACTAATAGTGCTTCATGGTCCTCTACGAGAGTATAAGTATCAAAGTGAAAATGTTGACTATAAAATGACAAAAAGGCATGCAACTAGTGTAACGCTTTATTGAAAACAAGAGACCCTAAACTAAAAAAAATGGCATATGCCTTATTATTACAAATAAGAAAGACTTAAGCAAAAAAATACTGTCACAACTGACTACGATTGTAATGACTAGGAAGAAATTGGCCATCCAAACACTTCAATCAACATGTGCTAGTGGGATGAATAATGTGAATAATGAAAGGCCCATCCCAGTGGACACAAACCTTCTCGTAGTGGCACGTGAACTTGGTGTCATATATTAAGACTTGCATTCCAGGAAGAAAAGTCTTATTCTTGAGGTGGTAATCATGTCATACCTCTATTTTTTCTTCTTCGTGTCTTAAATCTAAACTGAAAGAAAATGATATTCATCTAATTTCAATAAAACATTGAGATGAATTTTCAATGATGCCTCCTTGTATAGTTTCCCAATATACATAATGCAAGGAGAGGGAACAAAGAACTCTACTCGAAGAATTACATCGATACCGAACAAAAGATTAAATGTCATGCTTTTGTTGAGGACTTGTAGGTGGTCTGATAAGCCAAAAAGTTTGCATACACCCAATCATCCCAGTTAATGCATACAATATTACATATCTTGGTAAAAGTCACGATCGAGATCTTTTTGAATACCTCAATAGTGCCATTAGCTTGGGGATGATATGGTGTGGTCTTATGGTGAACAATCATGAATTCAACCAACAAGACAGGAATAGTCTCATTGAGGAAGTGAGAACCATGGTTACTAGTAAAACTCAATAGACAACTAAACCTAGTAATGATATGTTCCTAGATGAATCATGTAGTAGTAGTAATAGTACAATCTCATGTTAGTGCATCTTCAACCTAATGAGTGAGATAGTCAATAGCGGTGATAACATAGTGTGAACTAGTACGTCATCCTACTAGGTTGATGGGGCCAACATAGCTAATGACCCACTTCTCAAAAGGTTCTTGTGAGAGAATAGGATGAAGTGGCATTGTATCCCATTGATTGGGTTTTCCCATAAGTTGGCAAATGTCACACTAGTGCACGTAAAGTTTGGCATCCTCAAAAGGGGTTGGCCATAATAAATTGGATAATATAACATTTCACATGGCAGCTTTTCCAATGCAATGTCCTCTAACAACACCTTCATGGACCTTGTAGATTATCTCAGTACGCTCGTGTTTCAGAAAGTAACATCAAAGCACCTCATCTCAACCAAGCTTATAAAGATCTCCCCCAATGAGTTAGAATGGAGCGATGCAAATGGTGAGTTGTTTCTTGGTTGGAGTGTTTAAATGAGCTAGAGTTGATTTGGTAGTTAAAAAGGCTGTTATTTCCTATAATTCTTCAAGAATGTATGAGACATGAAATAATTGCATGTCAGGAAGGTTATCTTCGATGGCATGCATCGATTCACAAAATTTAATTCATGAAATATGCTTGGGACTGTAATTAGCCTTACCAGGATTGACCATGTTAGAGAACTAGAAATCTTAATAACACTATCCATCAACAAATATGACCATGAAAAATTGGTTTGTTGACCAAATACTTTAATTCCTCATAGTCTATGAAGAAAAAAAGAGGTTGCAAGTAGATATTGTTGGAATTTTTGAATAACATAGACCATGGATAATGCATCACACTCTGTAGTGGTATAGATACTTTAGATTGGAGTAAGCTTTCAACTTGCAGAGTATCTAGGATGATCTAAATTAACCTCTCCAGGTTGAGTAAGTATAACACTGATGACCATGTCAGAACTATCAACTTAAACATGGAATGGTTTAGTCTAGTATGGAAACTAGTGAATCAAAGTATCAAAGCTCTTATGCCTAAGAGTGACATGGTCATTCTCTAGGGAATTACATTTGGACCTATTTATGCCTAAGAGTGACTTTGAGATCCATAAGCATCCCTCCTACTTGCATTATCCAAACACTCGTATAGCCATAGCAAAACCATCCACAAGCCAAGAATCCATTGAAGCCATTGTCGAGCACAATCAAACAATCCACTTATTTTACACTCAAATCAGTTTCACAATCTTGTATGGGAGATATAAGAGTTAAAATGATGGTAAGTGATTTCATTATGAGCATCTGATTATATCTTTATCCTCTTTGTTTGATATTGTTTACATTTGGGTGTTATTGCTAAAAATATTAATATAGAAAGAATCCAAAATTTGTACTACATTTTGGTGACCACAGTGGGAGCATACTACCTAAATCTAACCTCTTGAGCTTGTCGGAAGTGATTTAATAGCTTGTAGGTACAATTGGATGAGAATCAAAGGCTGGATTTGGAAAAAATAATCACGTACAAGAGAATTATGGTTTTGCACCGGTATTAGCGATATTGCAGTTACGACATTGTAGACATTCAAGTGATATTCTATTAACACTAATTTTTAACCACTAACGGTCTTAGATTTTGACAAGTTATCACCTCTGTAGGATACTGCTACCTCTAAAGTAGTGACATTGCTCTGATAATCATGATTTTACATCTATAGTTGTGATTTTATAGGGTTTATGTATTGTCTTAATATCACTATTTTTCTTATATTTCTAAACATTGTACAAAGATGTTTTATCTATTTTGTATTGCCCAAAAGTGGTTTGTATCTTTTGTGTGTAGGGAAAAGTAGGGTTGGTCAAGAATATGACTGTTGGTGGCTGAGGTGTAATATTATGACTCCAAAACTTATGGCATTGACTTGGTAATTATGATATCGCCATTGTACGTCATGATATTTCAATTTATAGTTAAACTATTAACATTTGTCATGTTAATCTTTGATCTATAGGTAACAGTCCATTAGTCTCTATTTTTAGGATAAATTAGTCTCTTTAATAAGCCAATTTAATTGTTAATTGTTTGAGTTTGACTATTTCAAGTATTTTGGCTTACTGTGTTCCTAAAAAGGGTGTTTTCGAGCTTGTTGTGTATAGGTTGACATGGATACAAGGTATAAAAGAGGTCATATAAGCTAATTAGCATATCATTGACCTAGTAATACCCCTATTGTAATATCGCTAGTCATGATCTATGGTTTTGCCTTATTATCAATGATATTATATTCTCATTAGTGACATTATAATTAGGCAATTCTAGGTGCAATTTAGTTCACTATTTTAACTGATCATCAAAGGAAATCTAATAACAATATTTTACTATTCTATTTATCTCATCTAGATATTCTTTATTAAAGATTATGATAAATTAGTCAAATTTTGTAAAATCAACTATAATTATCTGACAATGTTTTCTTAGGAATTTTAAGTATCTGGTATAATAATCTAATTATATGCATTATTTAAAAACTAGAGATTTTATAGTTTTGTACTTTGTTTTAATACTACTAATCTCAAAGATATGACATTGCCTTGACATTCATGGTTTTGCACTAACATTCACAGTTTTGTAGGATCCTATTTGTTGATTGTCATGGTTGGCTACTTATTGCAATATCACAACTTGCAATTTGTGCTTTTGCCTAATAGTTACGATATCATAGTCTCTTATTGTGATTTTGATTTTAACTAATTATGTAATTACACTTTTATAAGGGAGTAGTGGTTTTGCATTAAATCAAACTACTAACCCTTGTTGTGCAGGACCTCTCAAGATAAAGGCACCCCATTTTTTCTCCTAACCTTTGTGGTTGGAGGAGGGGTGCCAAAACTTTGTAGTGTAGACTCATTGTTTGTATATATCATGTGTTATGTGATTTTATTGAGTATTTTTGTGCTTCCTCGCATAGGTAAATTAATTGGGAAAAATTACTCATGTTTGCTTGTTAACCTATTGAGTCTAGGATAATATGTGATGTGGAATTCATCCCCACACATGACCTTAGTCACTAGGGGTTGGTGTCACAGATTTCATCACTGTGCTTTCGACCAAACTCCATGTTCTAATGGAGTATAAATTGCATGGATATTTGTCACTAGGCCAAACGGTTGACTCCATATAGGTCATCTGTGAAGGGGAGGATTTAATTCTCTGAACCAAGCATTAAACACCACTCTATATGGACTTGGGACCCATCATACCTTTGTGTATATCAGGGACTCCACTAGAAACCTTTTTGTGTAAACCTTGCTTAGGACCCTTCGACCATAATGGGCATTTCATTATTAGAGTTAGGATCAACTCCTAAGAAGTCATTTAGTGCAGACGGGGTTGAGAGGGTTCATTTGATTTTGTAACAGGTCAATGGCCTATAGCCTCACCCATAAATACATTAGATGATTCAAATGTCAAGTTACACACCCTTTTTGGTTTACTAAATTAAGACTTATGGCTAAGTGTGTTTTGTGTTTAATCCCGAGTTGTTTATGAACTAAGTTGACCACTCCCATTTTGATTTTAAGAGACCTAGACACCCCTAAGATCAAAGCCCATTATTAAACCCTATCATAACATTCATCTCATACCATTCATTCACACCTTGTAGATACAACATTAGTCTTAAAACAAAATCTTAGTGGTCACCCATCCTTCCAATCTTCATTGTCACTTTCAAATCTATTGACTAAGAGTTATTAAAATACAAAACTTGTCAAGACTTTAGTTTAACGCCCACCACATCCCTATCATTGCCTCTTCATACTTAGCACCCATCCAATCACTATTTTTCTAGTGTGAAAAGGTACTTGATCACTTCATCTCTTATTCTTGCTAGATTGGACTCTTGCAGGGTTTTGTCTTTTGGTAATACTTGGTCATTTTAATCTTCACAATCTAAAATCACCACATTTCCAAATAATCTTATTTCACCACCCTTAGGTTTGATTTATATACCAAATTAGTATTCCAAGTCACATCATCTTCCATCACACCTAGTCTCTTTTTCCATCCAATATGCCAATCCAAATCCGTGCCTAACTTCTTAGGATGGGATAAGGATCCAACCAAGAGAATGACTTCTTGGGTAACTTAGGTGATCAAAATCAGGATCATGATGATACACATAATATTATTCACACTCTTAGAGGATAAGATGATTGATTCACAAATAATATCTTCCATAGTGATGAAGTTAGAGCATAATTTGACCAGTATATATATGAAAACTGTGACCAGATTCTAGTTTATGTAATTAGACTAAGGAAACACTATCCCCAAGCTTAAATTTCAACCTTTTTCAACATTTAGTTCATAAATCCACATGACCTAACACTCCCCATCAACATGTTCATATAAATCAAGCACTTAGAGAATAGGAACTTGTGGACCATGAATAAGAAATTGAAGATAAAGAACAAGAGGTCCCTCTTCAAAATAACCATGCCGAGGATAATAGGAGAAAAACCACCCTAAATGATCGATCAGACCAACTCACGCAAAAAATGAACTCCAAATTTCATACCCAATATCAAAAACCATCCTCCCCACACCAAAATATCCACAACTCTAATAGACCACACATAAATCATTCTCAAACCTCTAATCCTCTTTGGGATCCCTCATTTGCACAAGAATGGAAAATAATGAAAGAAAATCTCAACCAAATTCACCCTCACATGCAAGTGATGAAATATAAATATGAATATTTTTGATCTTTTCCCTTAGATATGAGCATATTGCAAATTCCTTTCCCACCTCACTTTGAGGTCCCTAAGTTCGAAAAGTATAGAGGGAAAAGTGATCCCCATGATCATGTCCAGGAGTTTTATGTGGCTTGTCATGACATTGCATATGATGACGCCTACTTATTAAGAGTTTTCCCAAAAATTCTCATAGGACTAACCCTTCAATGGTTCATGCATTTGCCAAAGGGGTCTATATCTAGTTTTGGAGAATTGACTGAACAATTTATGAGACATTTCTCGTTTAATATAGAACATGATGTTTCCATTATAGACCTCTACAACACTAAACAAATGAATGGGAAAAGTTTGACCTCTTTCTTGCAACGCTTGATAAGCCTAGCAAGCTATTTCCATTGTACAATACTAGAGAAAGATTTGGCTAAAATATTTGCCTACAATTTCAATGCTAAACTAAAATATCAATTGAAAATCCAATGTTCAAAACCTTTGATTAGATTATAAAAAAGGGGATACAAACTGAAAGATCACTTATTGAAAATGGAATAATTAAATTATATACCCGAAATGAACATAATCAACATCAAGACAATTTTTTTACACAAATAAAAAATATTCAATAAGAATATGAATGTTGTGGGAGACAAAGTTACAAATTCCAAACAACATGTTCAAACTGTGTAAAAGAGGACACCCATAGATCAACGAAATGTCTCCTCCATATGAGTACCATGAGGTAAGATAAAACCTCAAATAAGAAGAAGACCTCTTACCAGCTTTGGAGTGCCTATTGAAGTGGTCCTTCAACAATTGATCACTGCTAACACGATTACTCTTCCTGAAATTCAACCTTTAGATGATAGTAAACCTCAACCTGGCTGGTATCATGAGGATGAATTATGTGAGTATCACAGAGTCAAAGGTCATGACACAAAGAAATGCATGTAATTAAAGCATTATATTTAGGATCTCATTGAAAGAGGTGATATTGAACAACAACTTGGTATTTATCAGGACCCTTTACCCAAGCATGGTTTGAGACAAGAGAAGCCACCTTGATACCAAGGTCAGGTATCCACTTCTAATTGTATAGAATATCATGCTATCCCATACCAAAATGTTAATACCATTAAAATATGTATCCCCTAAGAGCCCACTCCACCGTACTAAAAATAAATTGGGCCATAGCTGACTGTGTGGTTACTATGCACCACAACAAAATCATATTTCATGGGGCACCATCAAAGGACCCATCTACATCTAAATCTCAAAAGGTCAATATCTCTAAGAAAGTCTCATTATCTTCTGATAAGCCTCGTGATATAATCAAGTAGCTCGAGAATACCCTCGCTCAAATCTCACTCATGGATATTCTCAAAACATCATCTGAGCATCGAGAGATCCTCAATCAAGTCTTGAATGATCTAAAAGTTCCACAAGCTATTGACACTAGTCAGTTCCAAGCATTGGTGGGTCATTTGTCTCCCTTATGGTAAATCACATTTAGTGCCCAAGAGATACTCCCCATTGGCCCACATCATAACTACCCATTGTTCATATAAATCTCCATCTCCAACCATCGCATTCCATGGGTACTCATAAATGGAGGGTCTGCATTAAACTTATGTAATCTAGATTTATTAAAGAAATTAGGGTATTTTTAAGCTTCTTAAGGTCATAATTTGATCATGATTAAAGCATATGATGATAATTAATGGCCATCTGTAGACACCATCTATATTCCCATTATTGTGGAACTCATGGTACATCAGACCTTGATTCAAGTTATGGATGTTTATTTGCCATATAATTTACTATTGGGTCACCCATGGATCCATAAGATGCAACCAGTCCCATCCAGCCTTCACCAATGTTTGCAATTCTCCCACTTTGCCATGGAAGTCACCATTCTTGGGGAAATTGAGCATTTTTGTAACTGCCAAATGGGTCAATCCCAATCCTCATGCTATTATTATGGCATGAATATTTCCACTCTAAACCCAATAGCTGCCAAATATGTATGCCTCGATGTTCTAATACATGCTTCTAATCCATTTCTTGATGTTACCCACCTTAAAATCACATCCATAAGATGCGAGAATATAAATATAAAACCTTTTGTGTGGGTGACCTACCTCTTTCCCCATGAAGTTATGGGTCCTCGATTATGAGGAAGAATAATCCAGTCAGCTATCAGTTTGGACTAAAGACCTTTCCTATTGTATGATTATTATCAGATGAATATATTGATGAATTTGATGAATCATGGCTTATTTTGGAAAATGATGCCCTTATATTTCACAAGCAAAAATACCCGTAGATTTGAAAAATGCTACAAAATATGCATTATCAAGAAAAAGGACTACGGAGACATGAGCAAGGTAGGATTGAACCCATAACAGTTCAAGAATTTCCATAACATCTTGGTTTAGGGTACAATTTTTTTGACAATGACTTAAACAATATCACTGTGGATACTACTTTAGTCCCTGAGGAATCATTTTTTGATGAAGAATTCGAGACAAGATCCATTTATAGTCTTTACGAAGAGCTTGCTACCACGAACCTTTTCCATTATACCATTATCACCACCATTAACATATCCCTTTCCTACCCCTCATTAATTGATTGGGATCAACGTCATGATCCATCCTTTGGCATGTTTCAAAATGATGAGACCATCTTAGAATTTTTGGGAATGCAAGATTTCATGCCTTCCGATGATCATAAGATGGGATTTTCTATTAATTTATGTCAGTCAGCTTATTTTGGGGAACAACAAATGCCCTTTAACCAAATCAAAGAAGATGATATTAGAGAAGAAGATCCACCTCAATGTCCAAAATATTTTTCACTTATCTTAGTTGAATTAAAAGGGTATACTAAAATAGACACAAGGCTCCCAAAAGATATTACTTCAAAAACCTAAGATTTACCATTGCTTCCAAACTATCTTCAGGAACAATCACAATCTCTCATTGAGGAGGTAATTGAAGTCAACATTGGAACTGAAGAACATCCTAAAATAGTCAAACTAGGGGGAACTCTCACACTTAAGGAATGTCAAATCATTATTGAGATACTCAAAGAATTCACATATATCTTTGCATGGTGTTATTCAGACATGTCGGGACTTTTATGCATCATTTAGTTGTTCATCCTAACACCAAACCAATAAAGTAAATATTATGTAAGATGCACCTTAAAGTGACCCCACTATTTAAGGAGGAATTATAAAAATTCTTGTAAGTAAGATTTATCCAACTCACTTATTAGTTTGATTAGATATCCAATATTGTCCCTGTAGCCAAGACATAAGAGGGGATCCAGATTTGTATTGACTTTTGGGACATCAATAAGGCATGTCCTAAAAATGACTTACCTCTCCCAAACATAGATATGATCATGGGTTCAATAGTGGGGTATGAAATTTAATCCCTCATGGATGGCTTTTTGGCCTATAACCAAATCAAAATTGTGCCTGAGGATTAGCATAAAATAACCTTCATTACTCTATGGGGGACCTTATGTTATCAAGTCATGCCCTTCAATCTCAAGAATGTAGGTGCTACCTACCAGCATGCCATGACTTTTGTATTCCATGATATGATGCATGACATTGTGGAAGATTATGTTGCTAATATTTTAGGGAAGTCAAAACTCAGATATGAGCATCATTTAATCCTACACAAAATCTTTAAATGATTGCTTGAGTATAAAGTCAAATTGAATCCAAATAAATGTGTATTTGGCATTACCTCAAGTAATTTATTATGGTTTATTTTACCCAAGAGAGGAATAGAAGTGGACCTAACTAAATTTAAAGCCATTATGGAAATGCCTCCTCCTCATAATCTGAAGCAGCTTAGGAGTTTTCAAGGTAAGTTACAAGTTATTCAATGATTTATCTCTCAACTAGCAAATAAATGCCACCTCTTCACTCATATCTTGAAGAAGGGGACCATTTTAATTAGAACTCTGAATGTCAGTAGGCTTTCAATAATCTCAAACAATATCTAGTAAATTCTCCTATGTTATCACCACCAGTCACAGGAAGGCCCCTGCTCCTATATATATTTGAAACACCTTGTGTGATAGGTGCCTTACTTGTACAACATAATGAAGAAGGAAAGGAGCAAGCAATTTATTATCTTAGTCACACTTTGATTTCATATGAGCTGAACTATACTCCCATTGAAAAATCTTGTCTAACCATTGTTTTCACCTCACAAAAGCTTCGACATTACATGTTAAATAGTCAAGTTCAACTCATCGCTAAAGTTGATCCTCTCAAATATCTACTATCAAAATCAACTCTCACAGGATGAATTACCAAATGGATAATGTTGCTCAGTGAAGTTGATATAGAATATATTCATCAAAAGGGCATTAAAGGATAGGCAATTTTGGATCAACTTGTAGAGGCACCTCTTATGGTAACTAAACCTCTTGTCACAGCCTTCCCAAATGAATCTATAATGAATATCATAGAATTTAATGGTTGGAAACTATATTTTGATGGCTCTTTTACCATGCATGGATTAGGAGCCAATATTTTTTTGGTCACTCCACAACGAGACCTTATTCCTAAGGATTTTTTATTGTCTTTTCCATGCACCAATAACATTTTTGAGTATGAGGCCTTAATTTTTGGCCTTCAATTAGCCATCTAATGGAACATACAACACCTCAAAGTATTTGGTGATTCACAACTAACAATCAAGCAAGTCAATGAAGAGTTCTAGACTAGAGATGAGAAATTACTCCCATATAAGCAATTGGTAGATCAGTTAAAGCATCGTTTTCAATATTTTACATTTGAACAAGTACCAAAGGGAAGTGATAAGGCAACTAATTCTATGGCCATTATTGGGTCTCTAATTGACCTTCCTGAAGACGTCATTGAAGGGAATTTCTTGATTGATCATTTGATCTTATCAGCCCATCAATCTATGGATCCTCCATAAATTTATGATATTCTTGATCCCAGTTTCCCCTGGTATCACAACATCTATAATTGTCTCTATGACAACGTCATTCCATTGAAGCTAAATCACCATCAACACAAGGCCTTCATCCACCATACCTCTCATTATACTATCCTCAACAACATGATATATTAGAGAGGCTATGATGGGACCTTGTTGAGATGCCTGACCTCAAAAGAGGATTCTCTTATGATCAAGGAGGTCCATGATGGTATTTGTGGTGACCACGTTAGTGGAAAGGCCCTAGCTAAGAAATTATTCAGGACTGGATGCTATTGTCCTACCATAGAATAGGACACCTTCCAATATGTATGAAAATGTGTAGCCTACCAAAAACATGGTAATTTTATACATGTACCTGCATAATAATCACAACCTATTATGAGCCCATGGCCATTTTCCATATGAGGAATAGATTTGATTGGCAAGATAAATCACACATCATCTGATGGCCATAAGTTTATCATCATTGCTACAGATTATTTTACTAAATGGGTCAAAGCTATGCCACTTACACCATAGGTATCCAAATTTTTAAATTCATCCTGAATCAAATCATTTGCCATTTTGGCATTCCTGCCAACATCCTATCAGATAACAACAAATCCTTCAAAAATAAGAAGTTGAGGGCCTTATGCAAGCATTACCATATCAAGTAACACTTCTCTACACCCTATTACCCCCTGAGGAATGGACAAGATGAAGCTATAAATAAGACTCTTATCAAGATTCTTAAGAAAATAGTCAATGATACAGGAAGAAACTAGCACTTACAATTATATCCCACCCTCTAGTCCTATAAAAAAAGTGTCCAAACACCCACTGGGGCTACTCCATTATTTTTGGTTTATGGAAGAAAAGCCATTTTGCCTGTCGAAGTGAATCTCCCCTCTTTACTCATCTTGTTGTGGGGCATCATCATTTATCACAATTTTAGACAAGAAAGGCTACAAGAATTGGAAATTTTAGATGAAAATCATCAAAGGGCCCAAAATCACCTTCGAGTATATCAAAATGAATTAAAAGGCCAATATCATAAGAAGATCCAGTCCTAAGAATTTGAGGTCAGTGATATAGTCCTAAAATAGAATCAGAAAACGCCAATGCAGATAGGGATAAGAAGGGAAAATTTGATGCCAATTGGTTCGACCCTTATATAATTGTTGCTAAGTTTGGATCAGGAGCCTACAAGTTAGCCACATTGGATGGTGAAGAGCTCGAGGATCCAATGAATATAATGGATTTAAAATGTTTCTATGCTTGAATGTATCTAGTTTACCTCCATCTATGGGTCCCCACTCTTGAGGGCATATCCATTTCAATTCTGCACTTCTCCTCTCACTCCACTCCATTCTTCCATTCCTGACCCTGGTCTTAAAAGTGGGAATCCATTACAGGTTTATACAATAAAAGGAGACAAATGTTTTAAACTCAATAAATTTCATTGTTTATGGTGTGAGGGAAATGTTTGTTGAAGCATCTTTTGGATTCTCTTTATCCACTTTCCTATATATCCTCCATCTCATCACACTCTCATACATAATCCCATCACATCCTCTTCGATGATTATGTCTCCTCTTAGCCTCAAGCTAATCCTATCCTCATTCGCCTCTTACTATCACTACGCCATGGTCTACAAGTTCCCACTAACTTTATCATTATAGAAGGGTCAATACTAAGTCTTGCTTTAGGGTTTTGCATACACTATACCACCGAATCTTGATCAGTTATCCTAAGACCCATCTACAGTGGCTTTTTGATTCGATTGGATCCTTGTCTCAATCCAATAATTTTGGACACAATATACCCCATGTACATATATCATATCCTCATTAGGACCATTATACATAATCACCTCATTATCACCACTTAATATTATCCCTTATATATCCCTTTTGTTATCCCTATCTTTAGTCTATTTTGTCTAATGTTTGTCTTGTGTGTATATATGAACATGTGTTTTTTAAATATGTGTGATTGTTTGATTAATCATTTATTCTTATATATATATGAATTAAATTATCCTGTTATCTTATCTTTTTATGGGAACAAGGATGGTCTCGGTGACTCCTGAACTAGTTTTGGGCAAAGTCACTTCAAAAAGGAGTTCCCCCATGCACTAGGTGTTTAATGTGTCTTTGATTTCTATCATGTCATTAGCACACATTTATTCACTAGTGTAATATTAAAACAGATTTAATACATTATTAATGGCATCAAAAATTTCCAACCATCCCATTTCCCCTATTCCTATCATCATCCCATCTAACTTTCACTTTTAAACCTAATTATTCTACCATCCCATCACTATCCCACCTCCTTGGTGTAGGAGGATTATTATCCAATTTGTGATACATAAAAAATTAACAATGGGTTAATCCTTATTTAGCACATTAATTAATATTTTATTCCATTTTACCATTTCAAATCAACACATCTCATTAACATTGCATAATTTTACATCCATATAAATCTATATCATGACATCCATAAAAACAACCATCTCATAAAATTTCATAAGTTACATATCATCTACAAATCCTAAAACCATCGTCACATAAATAATCATCTATATATCATTTAATCCAATAAATCCTTGTCTAACATTCATCCAAACATATCCATCTACACATGAATAATCATCTATCTACCATATCAAATGTATCATATCATTTTAATCAAATGTATACATCAATATCTAACTACTTATCCACATCACATCACAACCATGACATCTAATCATATAACACAAATACAAAACATCACATCATATAACATCATATATATAATCAATACATTGATCTAATCTATCTAAATACACCCATCTCATCCTATTATATAACATACAATTCTCCATAATCAATGCATATCACAAAAAAACATAATCATGCATAATCATCATGTCATACAACATAACACATCACAATCTCATCATATAATAACCTCAAATGTCCACATGGACTCCATGTCCAAAAATATACACAATATAAGGGGCCCACGAGCATAAATGTGCTACAATGAACAAAATTAATATATATGGCCTCACATAGTCTCAGTTAGGCTCTTGGTGGTCCTATAGGGCACTGGTATACTGATTATGAGGAGCTGGCTCTGAATGTAGGTACACACTGCTCAACTGACACTACTGCCTTATATAAATCCCTATAATATTCTGCCTCACGTGTCAGCCTCATAATGTTCTGCATAACCCCATCCATCCCACCTACTAGCATAGTTGTGTCTACCTCCTCTTTGGCCCTCTCATCCAACTACACCTTTTCTATTAGATCTCTAATCTGAGTCTGCATCTGACTAATTTGTGCTTGTAACACAATAATATATGTGTCCCAACTTTGGATCTGGATCTGTAGCATAACTACCTATGCTTGTAAGGCTATAACATGTCCCTATTACCTAAAAACCTACCCTTGTACCTGGGCTAACTACCCATCTTATCCCTATAATTGAGCTTAAAGCTGGTCTCTCTCCATGGGAATGTCTACTATCTCTGAGAGTCATACCTGCACCTCTGTCTTGAGACATGATAATAAAGATATCTCATCCTCAATAAATGAATGATGGGATCATTCTACCCCATCACCACTCCCACTAGAACCAGCCTGTATCCTAGTCACCCTAACCTATGTATTGTTCCCTAACCTAGGTCTCATTCCCTCTAGCTTGAGTTGTCACCATTGCTTGATCACCATCACCCATATCTACATCCGTAGCATTTGGACCACCCTATCCATCTTGAGCATCCTAAACTGGGATCTATACCCTCTTTCATCTTCATAACCTTACCTATGCCTATAAAACCCTCCTAACCACTCCCCTATATACTATGGGCCTATGCCTGAACAACCTCATTGGTATCCTTTGAGCCCACTATGTGATATATGCTATTATCACACATGGATCTAGTAAAGGTGTCTGTAAATCCCATAGAATCAGGGCAAGGGTATCATAATTTGTACATATTATATCTCTAACCTCTGCCCTACCCCACTTTGTCCTCTTTTGGTCACTCCATGCAAATATATGCTCCTCATCTAGAACATCTTGTAAGAACTTGGACTGCCTCTAAACATGGTTAGGCCTATATCGATCTATAATGAAGTCCCTTCTGTGAACATAGGAATCCAATAAGGAAAGATTAGTATCATGTTAGTAGATGAAATCACATCCAAAAACACATTAATAAACTAGCACCTTAAGCCTGGATCTTAGGGGGAGCTTAGTGAATAAACCTAATGAAGACACAACTAGAATGTAAAGAAATAACAAACTTTCTTCACCTTCCTTGATTGCTCAAAAGGATTTGTTCATTGGCTTGCTTAGCTTGTGCTTCAAAGGTCTTCATCAATTGAGCTTAGTTATTCTCCACCTTCTTTTGGCACTATTCACTTTGTGGCTTTGGCTTGTAAAGCTTGACTCAATATTTTGGAATAATAACACTAACAAAATAGCTTTGAAATCATTTGTGCATTATAACTTTGGCTTGAGAGAGATTAAAATTATGATTGTGAGTCCTTATATTTATAAATTTTTCAAATGGACTTGGATCAACCATGACCATCCATCTAGAGATGAAGACATGTGGCCATGAATTAATTTAATTATGCAAATAAAATTGATAAATACTCTCATCATGATTTGGGAATAAGGGGCATTAATGAGGCATGGGAGGGCTTAATCAGATATTTATTGCATTTATGGCCTAGGGAAGCCATTGTTAGGGGGTGGGAATCCAAGAACAAACACACCTGTTCTAATTCCACCTGTTAGGATCTTGCTCCTCAGAAAGAGCACAGTATGATTACCAAATATAAGCAATTAAATATGCAGAAATAACCAGAAACACAAGTAGCTAGAATTCACCAATAGCACAGAATATGAGAGACAATACACTATCTTGTATTAACACTTTACAGAAAAGAATACAATAAAGAGCCGCCACACTCTTCCACCTTACAGAGGTTTGCCACACCTCAAGTGTACAGTAATTCTTCTCACACACACTCTCCTACACAAAAAACGGTCCCAACAACCAACTCACACACAGAATTGGTGTTCACCTCACCAACCAGTCAGTAATAACCCTGCTAGTACACCAAGCACTCTATAGCACTTCAATTTGATCTCTCATGAACCTGTAACCTGCAATTCAAAGACCAAACTTACATGTAGATCCACCATGAGCTTGCAACAACCTGCAACTCAATGATCTTACAACTAGAAGGAACTCTTCCTTCTATCTCATACTTATACAATACATGCCAATGGGTCTATAAATAGATCCCTAACTTAAACAATAACTTAGACTCTTAATTTAGACAATTATCCTTGCAGCCCAAGACTCTGGCTGGTCTTAATATGCATACTCTTCATTCACTTAACTAACTGTCCGTGCAACGAGCAGTTCTAGAACACACAGGCGACCGACGCCGGTCCCTGCTTGTCTGGTTCTGCCGATGTCGGCCGACTCCCTGCCGTCGCCGGTGGCCTTCTGCACTGGTCACGACCGACGTCGGCCCTGCTGTCGATGCCGGTGCTCCTGGATCTCAGCAACCTTCTGTTCCTCAGTTTGCAAAGGGTTGAAGCTTTTAGCTCCACAACCTAACAATCTCCCACTTGGAGATAAACAACTGCAACCTGTACCTATACCTATACTCCGTCTAGTTTGTTCCCTTGGCTTTGTATCCCTCCTCAAGATCACTCTTGAAGACCAACCACCACAAATCCTGTAGTGCAAAACCTGTCATCCAAATTACCTGCCACATCCGCATCTACAACCATGTAGAAAAAGAACTTGACCCTACATAACATGTGCACCTGCTGCTGGTCCCATTGAACTGCCCTTCAGTATTACTTTCCCGGATTGACTCCAAACTTGTGACAACTCCCACTGCTTGGGAAAACTCAGGTTTAGTACATACCATGCACTCAACCTCATTATGTAAATCAAGACACCTATTCTATGAACTGTCCAACCATCGGCGTGCTAACCGGTCTCACACAATCATCTTGAAACAAAGTCAACAAGACCTCCATGACTATAGAACACACTCATGCCAAAGAATCTTGCTGCTCCCAGATTCTCCATGACACACCCCTGAACTAGCTTTACCTTTAGTTCATCAATACCTGTATATGTAACCCTGCAACAAGCACATCATGCAAAAATAGGATAATGTAGCTAATATTATCCAACCTGGTAAAGAGAAACACAATGATCAAACCTCCATTGCCCTGCAGCTAATACAAGATCATATACCCTGATCTTCCATCTCACGTATCCATTTCCGCTCTTCTTCATCCTGAACATCCATTCGTCTCTCAGTGCTTACTTCCAGCTGGCAACTCTACCCAAAACCCCTGTTTGGTTCTCCTCTAAGGAATCACATCCTCATCCATGCCAAGTTCCCACTGTTTCCTGGATCTACCTGTTCTGCTTCTTTAACAACTTCCTGGATCTATACCATAAGTGAGCAACAAGTAGTGTAAAGAAGGGAAATGACGAATTTAAGAACTTACTTACACCTTCAGTCCTCCATATGGGCGCTTGAGACTCCATGACAACTGGTTGTCCACCCAAAATTCATCTCAGTGACCGATGCCGGTCACTTCTCAGTCTACAGCCGATCGATGTCGATTCCCTGCGACTGCCTCCTTGTCGACGCCGGTCGTTATCTGCCCCGAGTCACCGACGTCGGGCTGCACATAGCCGACGTCGGTCCCTGTCTGGACACCGACGCCGGTTTTCCTGCCGACGTCGGTCTCTGTGTTTTTCTAGTGAGACCTGACTTTTTCCCACGAGCTCCTTTTGGATCAAACCCTTGTCCAAATCACCCTTGCTCTACTCAGAATTACTCTGCATCTCGTGCTGAACTCTGTCCGTCACCTTCTCCTTGAAAACCAAGGCTTTCTTGTTCTTGTCACTAACATCGGATTCCTCAAGAAACCTCACCTTCTTCTTCTGCATACAGAAACCACGATCCATGCCTTCCAAATCTGAAAGCATACTCTTTGACTCAAGAACCAACATCTCCTTCTTATCTATGTGACCAAGCCTATTAAGCCACATCTTCGAATCTACAGCTGAAGTAGATAACCCAGAAATAGAATCAGTAATACAAGTAGATAGATAAAGCGTACCTACTTTCTTACCTCTAGCTACAACAAGTGTACCCTTGGTAACCTTCCAAGAGTCCGCTGTGAGAGTTACTGTGCAACCCTCATCACCCAAACTTCTAACAAAAATCAAATTCTGCTTTAGAACTGGGACATGCATGACCTCCTTTAACACCCATGTGTCACCTATCTATAATTTCAGCTTCACTTTTCCTTTGCCAACAATCTGACAAGGCTTACCATCCCCTACACAAATTTCTCCAAAGTCTCCCTGGACATACTCATGAAAAAATTCCCTATGTGGGGATGCATGAAAAGAGGCACCAGAATCTAAAACCCAAGATTCTACTTTATCCAAAGAACATACCAGAGCATCTTGTGCAACGTAATCTGCAACATCTGCTTCTTCTCCATGTCCTTCATGCTGATCTTCACCCGATCTGCAATCTCTCTTTAAGTGCCCTTGCTTTCCACATTTCCAACAGGTTACTCTGCCATACCTGGACTTGGATCTTCTGCCCATCTTCGACCTTGATCTCCCACGCTCTATCTTCTCTCTTGGCCTTCCTCTGCCTTCAACACTCAAAGCATCTCCTGATGGTTCACCTATGCTTTTCCTGCGTATCTCTTCATTCAAGATCACACTCACAACATCATCCACTTTTAAGACTTTTGAAGGAGACACAGTATTAGAAACTGCCATTACCAAACCTTCCCAACTTTCAGGTAATGAACACAAGATTAAGAGAGCTCTAATTTCATCATCAAATACAATATTGACTGAACTTAACTGGTTTACCAAACCATGGAAATCACTAAGATGGCTATGAACAGATCCACCTTCCAACATTTGCAAATTAAATAAATGCTTCATAAGAAATACCTTATTAGAAGCTGAGGGTTTTTCATACAAATTTGCCAAAGATTCCATCAACTCCACCGTTGTCTTACACTGTGATAAGCTGGAAATCAAAGAGGATGCAAGACTCAATCTAATAGATCCCAGAGCCTTCCGATCAAGAACCTCCCATTCTTCATCCTTCATATTTGAGGGTTTGCAAGCAACCCCACCCAACGGTAAGTATAAATCTTTCTGATACAGATAGTCCTCAATCTGCATCCTCCATAATTGGTAGTTCTTGCCATTAAACTTTTCCATTCGTAGCTTACTGTCTTCTGCCATTGCTTAACTCCCACTCAAACAGAAACCCTGTGAGTAACCTGTAATCAAAACACACTACCCAGATCTAAACCAATCTGTTAGTATCCCAACCAAAAGCTCTGATACCAGTTGTTAGGGGGTGGGAATCTAAGAACAAACACACCTTTTCTAATTCCACCTGTTAGGATCTTACTCCTCAGAAAGAGCACAGTATGATTACCAAATATAAGCAATTAAATATGCAGAAATAACCAGAAACACAAGTAGCTAGAATTCACCAATAGCACAGAATATGAGAGACAATACACTATCTTGTATTAACACTTTATAGAAAAGAATACAATAAAGAGCCGCCACACTCTTCCACCTTACAGAGGTTTGCCACACCTCAAGTGTACAGTAATTCTTCTCACACACACTCTCCTACACAAAAAATGGTCCCAACAACCAACTCACACACAGAATTGGTGTTCACCTCACCAACCAGTCAGTAATAACCCTGCCGGTACACCAAGCACTCTATAGCACTTCAAGTTGATCTCTCATGAACCTACAACCTGCAATTCAAAGACCAAACTTACATGTAGATCCACTATGAGCTTGCAACAACCTGCAACTCAATGATCTTACAACTAGAAGGAACTCTTCCTTTCTATCTCATACTTATACAATACATGCCAATGGGTCTATAAATAGATCCCTAACTTAAAAAATAACTTAGACTCTTAATTTAGACAATTATCCTCACAACCCAAGACTCTGGCTGGTCTTAACATGCAAAATCTTCGTTCACTTAACTAACTGTCCGTGCAACGAGCAGTTCTGGAACACACAGGCGACCGACGCCGGTCCCTGCTTGTCTAGTTCTGCCGACATCAGCCGACTCCCTGCCGTCGCCGGTGGCCTTCTACACTGGTCACGACCGACGTCGGTCCTGTTGCTGATGCCAGTGCTCCTGGATCTCAGCAACCTTCTGTTCCTCAGTTTGCAAAGGGTTGAAGCTTTTAGCTCCACAACCTAACAACCATCTCAAAAAATGATGTCACATGATGATGCAAATATTAGAAACCATTTTCTAAAAATAAATATTCAACAAGTTCCATGGAATTCTTACTTAGGCTCATAATTTGATTTAATTTACCTAAGATTTAATCATTTTTTGTGCAATTCTTTGGAATTTGGTCCACAAATTAATCAAACTAGTCCAAATATCATGTTATTGGGTCTAAATTTGACTGGAGTGGAATTAGAAGTGTACATTAGTTGCATATGGACTGATATCCTATTTAGGATGTTGTCGACATAAAATAACCCATGCATGTATCACGTGCTTCCAAATTAGGGGAATTTAGCAATTTAGAGCATCAAATTGCATTTTTGGCAGTTTCGCTCAAAATGATTCGGGAAGAAATTATGGTCTCATAAAATGCATAACCCCATTTATGGATACTTAAGCCAAAATCAACATTTTTATATGACTAGTTTGAACCATTTAATGCATTTTAGTGTTGTTAGGCCAAATTGTGATATTTGATAGAAATTAGTCTAAAGCTTGGTTAGAGGTCATTGGTGGCCACTTTTAGCTATCTATAGTTTGCCCCTATTTGGGAAGGTATTGTAAGCTATAGGCACAATAACATCTTCTTAGATAATGAAAAGGTCTTATATGCCTACAAATTCAATGATAATGGATAAATTGTATAGTGCCCCCTCAAGGGAGTGGTTGGCAAAAGGAGTGGCAAACGATCCCTCGAAAGAAAGAAGTGAGATGAGGGGATAAAATAAATGAAAATAATGGGGAAAAACATAATAATGTGCCCAAAGTTTGGCAAAATCACCAATAATGTAAGTGGGATGGTGTACAATGGTTTGCACAAATATAGTTATAAGCATTGTACCCTGATAGTGGTAACGTGGTATGATAACACAATGATTTTCCCAAAGATGGTTATAATAATTGAGAAGATGGAGCTACCCCAGTGAGGATAGATAAATAGGATAACAACATGCCCTTGTTGGGTAGAAGAAATTAAATTGGTGACAACACAATTATTTTCCCAAAGGCAGTTAGAATCATTGAGAATGTAGATGGGATGGTGTGCAATGATTTGCCCATAGGCGGTTATAATAATTGGAATCTGATTATGGAAAACATGTTTGATTGGATGATGATTGAAGACATAATGATGATAATGTGATACAGAGGATAAAGATGAATTGGGATAACCTACTAGTAGGGAGATGCTCATCCGAACTAACAAGGATGAAAACTATTTCATTGTTTAATTACTCTATTTGGGATATGATTGGGATTGTATCAAGATGTTACTGATGCCAATGTCGAGGAGATGTTGATGCTACCATTTACATGGAGATTTTTTGAAGCTAATTTTTGTTTTAGCATGTGATAGCAGGCATCATGATAGAACACGATGAGGACTGGGGTGAAATATGCATAAGGATTGACTCCCGAGATCCAATATTCAAGGGAAAATAATGCACCAAACGTAAATACCATGATGATAATGTTGAATGATGAATATGAATAGATTAAATAATAATGTGCAAGAAATCACCCAATGATCATATATAGGTTGAATCCAGGTAACAATGCTAAAAGTAAACAGACAGTCACATAAACAACAAACAAACAAACAAACAAACAAGCAAAGAAACAAATAATAGTTAGTCCTAATGTTAGTACAAACAACACAATAAACATTGACCCTAGGAAATATGTGACAACTTAACAAATAAATATAATGGGAGAATAGAAGAAAAGGAAGGGGGTGGCCAAGTTATCTTTGTATGCACTAGGCAAGTGGACATTGCCTACATAGTTTCATGGACATAATATCAAACAAAAACTTTAGGCTGAATGTAATTCTTCCAGGAAATGAAAATAAAATGATAACTAATGAAAAACAAACATGATGGATGTGATAGAAGAATAATAATGGTCTTGAAAAATGGCAAGCACGTGCGATAAGAGGCTAAAAAAGAAGGGGAAACTAAGTGATAAGTGATTTGCTTATGACTTAGTGAGGGTTTCCAAAATCCTTATGGCAAAGAAGTGGTCAATGTTTTTGGTTTTTCTAAATGATTTTCTACTATTTTTGGAATTTTAGAGTATCTGAACTCAATTGAGGATGACAAGACACTAAATGGTCCAAGCTTGGAAAATGATGAGAGCATTGCTTAGGTGGTTTATAAAATGGTGAGAGTGTGGCTTAGGTTGCTCATAAAATAATGAGAGTGTGGATTAGGTTACTCACAAAATGGGAAGAGCAGGGCTTGGGTGTCTTGTAAAATGGCGAGAGCATGGCTTAGGTTGCTCGTAAAATGATGAGAGCATGGCTTAGATTGCTTGTAAAATAGTGAGAGCGTGGCTTAAATTACTCATAAAAAGGTAAGAGTGTGGCTTAGGTTACTCATAAAATAATTAGGGTGTGGCTTAGGGGGAGTGATTTGACCTCAACATGAATCATATGTGACCCACATTATCTCAAAATAGGCCCAGGTCACAATAGTTCCACCTTACAGTGGAGGTATCTGACTAGTGTAGCAATCAGTTCAAATAAAACTGGTAAAGATGGTAAATAGCACAGTACACCATGGGAATGACAAGGTGGTAATTTAAGGCATGATAAATAATTGTTGGCCCTAATTTTCCCATAGGCTATTATAATTAGGAAATAGTGACATAGGTCAATGACACTAATTTACCCATAGGTGATTACAATTAGTAGCATGACAATGAGAGAGAACAAAACAAGAAATGAAGGATGCAATTTCCATACTGTTGTCTTACTGCTTCAAAATACTACCTCTATCTAGAATGTTTGAAACAACTGTCAAAATTGAATCTGAATCCTCTTGTTGAAAGTGGCTATGAAACCAATGGAATGGAACTAAGGTTAAAGGGCTAGGTAAGGAGGGAGAAAATGACTTGATTGATGGGAAAGGTATGGTATAATGGATACGTGATAATATAATGATAGGTTGGTAGGATGGTATAATGGTATGGTACAAAAAAGAATATTGATAATATGGTAAGAGGGTTGCCCCCAAGTGGTAAGGTGATTGGCTAGGTATGCAACGATGATAAAAGGATATGTGACAATGGCAAATGGATATGTGACAATGGCATGGTACATGTTTTTGGTTGATGATGGTTATTGGTTTTGGACATGTTTGGCCTAGGTGTAGTTTTGGATTGTATTGTTTTTGCTGATGTGGAGATGCACATCCTGATCAATAAATGATATAAATAGAATAATTAATCATGTTAATTACTAGCCCACACCTCATTTGAATAGTTGCTCTATCAAGGATTAATTGTAGATTTGGATATTGAGAATGTTGTTATGATCTTTGTTGGTTATTGATTTAGTTTCCTTAAAACTTAGAGACAAGGTGTCTTTACAGCCTTTTTAAAGAAAAGTGCAATCATGGATCGTAAATAAGGATAAATATTGGATGATAGGCTTGTCTATGAAATGGAACAGTGGAGGATAATGAAAAGTATAATGGTAGAGAAACAAATAAAGGTCTCAAGGTTTTTAGGCACACAGAATATTGTTGATTCTAGATTTGACATAAATTTGGATGCGGTAGGGCCAAAGACTTCTAAATATTCTATCGATAAGACCACCAGATTCTTTTGTCATTTAGGCCTGAGAGTATCTAACATCTGATTAGGCTATAGATGGGAAGCTATTTTGATTCGATCTTTGATAATGTCTTCATCAAGCCGTGAAAATTTTTTATGCTCAGATATTGACACCTTGAAGAGGTTTTTACCAATGAAGTTGTTTTGATTGTTCCATAATGCCTTCGAGAAGGTTCCACTATGAAACATTGAATTTTGACTTTGATTGTCTTCTAGCACCTCTAAAAAGGTTACACTAGAATATGTTGAGTTTGAGCTTTAATTGTCCTCTAGCAACTCCAAAAAGGTTTCACTAGGAGAGTATTCTTCTGCATGAATTTGGTCTTGGCCTCCTTATTTTTCTTCATCTGATATATCACCATGGATGCAGTTCAATAAGGTGTGATTTTATCAGTCCTAATCAATATTTGCATGAGATGGAATGACAATGATACGGCTATATTGGTTGATGGTAATGAAATGGGAAGAGGCAATACAATCCTTGTAGAAGATACTATGAGAACTCATGTCAAAGCTAAAGTACTCATCTTCAAAAATCATAGAAGGATCACAAATGTATTCAAATTGATCTACAAGGCATGCATAACCAATATTTTAACAACCATGAACATATTCTAATTCATACTCAAGGGACTCTGAATCCAATGGTAAAATTGATGTTGATTTTGCTTCTGATGCTAAATCTGATATTAGTTCAAAAATGGAACTTGAATCTAATGTTGATTTTTCATCTGATATGGATGTTGCTACAATGATGTTTTCTTACATATTTGGTATTGGACAAGTAACCACCTACAATGGCATAATAGACTTTTAAAAAATTATTTCATTAGAGTGGGACTCCTTGATAATGGGACAAAGGTCAAAATACAACTCCTTAGTGAGTGGCTCATCAAGGTGAGGGTCTTCAAAAACAAACATATGATTAGAAGGTGATTCATCATATGTTGACTTATCATAAATGGTTAGTTCAACAAAAACATCTTGGATTGTCTGGTTTTCTTGGTTTTGGTTTACAATTGGTTCTAAAATACTAGTTTTGAACACAATTTTGGTTGACTCTTCAAATGATTGGATCAATTGAGTGACTGATTGGCTCGGTTAAGGATGTGATTAGATTGGTTGGGGTATCAATTGGATTGGTTGAGGTTGGGATTGGATTGGTTAAGGGTTGGATAGGATTAGTTAAGGTTGGGATTGGATTGGTTGAGGTTGAGATTATATTGACTAAGGTTTTCTAAAGTGTGGAATGATCAAAACTGGATGAATAATAGCTGATGGTTGGAAAATGGGTGGGCATTATGGAACTTGATTGCTTGCACAAGCCAAAGGATGAGTTCTTGGAATAATAAGCTTAGGGTGTTGTGGAGCTTGATTTCTCACATAAATCAATGGATGAGGTCCTGGTATGATAAGCTTAGGGCATTGTGGATCTTGATTTCTCACACAAGCCAAAGGATGAGGTCCCAAAATAAAAATGGTTGGGCATTAAGGATCTTGATTGCTCACACAATCCAAAGGATGAGTTTTTTGTATGATAAGCTCAGGGCATTATGGAGCTTGATTTCTTACACAAGAGAAAGGATGAGGTCCTAGAATAGAAATGGTTGGGCATCATGGAGTTTGATTACTTACACAAGCCAAAGGATGAGGTCCTTGTATGTTAGATGTTGTGGAGCTCGATAGCTCATGTAATCTGAAAGAGGGTTAATGGTAGTCAATAATTGGATAATGAAAGGGCATCATGGAGATTGGTAGCTCACACAAACCAAAGGATGAGATCCTAGAAGGATGAGTCTAGGGTGACTTGGGGCCTTATTACTCGCATAAACCAAAGCATCCAATTCCTCATAAACCATATCATTTCAATCAGAGTCTTGAGTTAGATTGCAAGTTGTTTCTTGTCTTTATTCTGTATATTGATAATTGTAAGGAGGGCATTGATTCATCTCCCAAAGAACATTATCTGTAGTTGGGTCTTTAATGAAGTTTTCCTCATAAACCACTTCTTCCTCAAAGAGGTGATGATTATAGTCAATTTGTGTGGCTATTCTATCATAAGTTGGATTGTATGTAACTCTACCATAAGTGCAGCTAGACATATTTTCATAAATGAGGAAAGCTCCAAAAAAAAATGCTGAGATTTCTGTGAACTCTAAAAAATAATGTCTAAAAAGACAAAGAGGTTTAAACTTTGTCTATCTTCATCGAAGGTGGTGTTGTATCTTGGAAAATAATGGTTTAAAAGTACAGCTGTATCTCCAAAATAGTTTGTGCTAAGATCTGACATAAAATAATATATCATCAAAATTTCTAACATCAAATGTCATACACATAAAAATTAAAGCGTCTGAATAAAAATTAGTATGTTAAATTATAGGTCAAAGTATTCCAACCAAGGTCAAAACTAGGAAAGGGAAAAGAGTTGCTAGGTCTTTTATCCGAATGCAGAGTCAAAACCTAGACTTGAAACAAAGGCATGATGTGATTTGATATAATCTACCAAATTTGGAACAAATTTGACATAGATCTAACACACATAATAAAATATAAACATTATCAGTTGGTATAATATATAAGACAAAAGGCACCTGGAGAAAGGTTGTGCTCTCCCAAATAAAGGTATAAATAATGATGAGGATTGGCTTTGAACAATCAAACAATAGTTTTCAAATTTGGGTAATCAATTAACCTAAGTTACAAAACACAAAAGATAAAGGTGTATATATCAGACCCTACGAGTTGAGGCCTAAACATAAATCAATCAATGTTTAGATCCAAACTTTGTAAAAGTTAATTGAAAGCTCAACGTTTAAAGACTACAATTTGACAAAACAAGTTAGAAAAGATTGGACAACATGACGGTGCATGAACAAGGTCCAAATGGTATACGTGACATGGTTTTGAATAATGGCTTTGGTACAAGGATAACAAGTCCTGAAATAATTTGAGCAGTGTAATAGCGTTAATGAGCTCTAATGACATGATCAATGTTTTTTTCAAAAACTCAAGGGCACAAACCTTATAAAAGATTTAGGCGACATAATGGAACCTATTTCAATCAAGTGACACACACACACAAACATGTTTAACAAAAATTTCAAGGCACAAGTGTGGTTTTAAATGGCTAGTATAATGCCTCCTTAATAAGGGAGTGGCGTATAAAAAAATTGTTTTGACATGGTTATAAACAAACATATAAGTTATAGTCTCAAAACATTAAGCAAGAAAAAGATAAGTGACCAAATGTAACTAAGCATAATATCGTAGATCCTATTAAGGAGTGGCAAATTGGGGTTGACTAAAACTAATCTATTTTCGATCATTTAGATTGATCCCATATGTACATACTTTCATGTATGCAAATAATAAAAACAACACGTCAATTGAGACTACATCGATCAACTTATTGTTAAAAGGTCTTGTCTTTTTCACGACCACTAAATTTGTCACTTTCTTAGTGTAGTATGATGGCCATATCGATCATACATCCCTGGCTTAGCCTCCATTAATAGAGATGGATTAATTGCTCAAACCACTATCCTAGTGAGGGGATCCCAATTTATATAGTCCCCTGTAGAGAGGGTTGAAGACAATGCTGGGAGATGAATCCTTGGGTCAAAGCTTCCCTATAGAACTTATGGGAGGTAATGAAGTCCCCCTCATAAGACAAAATGCATGAAATGAAAAATCATAATTAAAAAGACTTTATGGTTGTTTATATATCACCCAAGCCATGTGGGTCTTGGGGAGAGCCTTGACAACATCTTTTTTATGCCTTTGGACTAAGGCATAATTTATAATGAAAATGACACTTTTGATCCCACAAGTTCCCTATAGGGGACGAGAGGAGAGCATACATGCATAAATTCCCTTTTGCTCAAACAAACTTTAACCAAGCAATGATTTAAACAAAATAAAATTTAACTTTTAACGTGAGTTCAATTTTAGAGCACCGAATTGAAATGTTTGGTGGTGTTCTTTGGCCCCTTGGTTTTAAGTTACAATTTTTTTTTGAAGACTAACTAAATAAACACTCAATCATAAACATGCAAATATTTTCTCTTAAGCATCAAAGGAAATGTTCCTGACTCTTTTGAAGCATCCAAATTCAAATGTGTGAGTCTAAATCATACAACTTGGTTTTAAATTCAAATTCAAATGTGTGGGCCTAGTTCATTTTAAACACCAAATTTAAGTGTTAACAACCATCTAAGTTTGAGATTTGATGTTCAATGTTTGACTTAACCCTACAAAAACAAGAAGGTGACCCCCTACTTAGAAACACTTATGAGTGTTATCAAATGAAGTTTAGATTTGAGCTCTTGAGTTTTGGATTAAACTACACACAGTGACGTTGATGGTTATAGACAATTGTCGGTGGTTCTAAGGTGACCATCGCCGATCAATTATCAGTAACCATCAATGATTAAGCATAATCACCACTAGTTGATGAATGACCTGTTAGGTTATGGAGCTAAAAGCTTCATTGATGCAGACACGGAGAAGGCCATTGGAGGGGTTGCTGAAGGTTGCTGAGCGTCAGAGCAACCGACATCAGTCTAATCAGCCGACGTCGGTAGGATGGTGAAGAGAAGCAACCGACGTCGGTCAGGGATCGGCCGGTGTCAATCACCTCCAGGCAGACAGGGACCGACGTCGGTCGCCTGTGTGGTTCGACTGCGAGCTTATTACGAGAAGTTAGCTAACGAACCAAGTGTTTGCATGATTAGGGTTATTTTTAGACTGAGAGCTGTGGATCTAATTATTGTAATTAGATGTCTAATTATTATTTGGATGAGATCTATATAATAGACTCATGGCTGTATTGGAAAAGTGTTCTAGTTTGAGTTGAGCAAAGTTAACTCCTTCTGTGTGTGAGGTGAGCAAGGGTGTTCCTCCTAGTTCCACAGCAGTACCTAGGTGGGTGCTGGTTTTGGAGAGTTAGCAGGATTATTCAGGTGTGTAGGATCTTGGTCACAGGTGCATGGCCTATATAGGAGATCTACACGGTAAGTAAGATCGTTGATCTGCAGGTGTATGTGTGTGTAAGGTCAAGGTTCACAGGTGTGCAGAACCAGGTTGATTTGTAGGTGTGTAGGATCATATAGGACAGTAACACAACAGGGAGCAGAATCAGGCAGGATCTACTTGGAGTACAGGATTGTACTCGGATAGAGCAAAGAGGAAGGCAAGGGAGTTCCTTCCATAAGTATGGTCTATTGAATTGCAGGTTGTTGTAAGTTCATGGGAGATCTACTTGAAGTACCTTGAGTACTTGTGGAGTACGTGGAGTACTTGTGGAGTGCGTGGAGCACTTGTGGTGTGCGTGGAGCACAGGAGGTGAACACCAACTCTGTATTTGAGTTGGGTGTTGGGACCTGAGAGGGAGAGCTTTGAGGAGAGAATTATTATTCACTTGAGGTGTGGCGAGCCTCTGAAGAGGTGGTGGAGAAGAAGTGGCATCTTCTTTATTGTATTCTTTTCTGTAAAGTATTAATACAAGTTGTGTATTGTCTCTCATATCATGTGTTATTCTGAATTCTAGTTACTTGGTGAATCTGGTTAATTTCTGCATATTAAGTTGCTTGGTTTGGTAATCATATTGTGCTCGTTTGGTGGAGCAAGATCCTGACAAGTGGTATCAGAGCTTTTGATTGGGATACTAACAGATTGGTTTAGATCTGGGTAGTGTGTTTTGATTACAGGTCACTCTCAGGGGTTTCTGATTGAGTGGGAGTAGAGCAATGGCAGATGAAAGTAAGCTAAGAATGGAAGAGTTGAAAAGCACAGATGGTCTCTTAAGGTCCTATGGAAAGAAAGAGTAGGTAAAAGATTATTGTTGGTTGGTAGCAGATCAGCATGAAGAAACTGAAGAAGCAGATGTAGTAGGTGTTGTTGCACAGGATGCTCTGGGAGGTTTCTTGGATAAAGTTGAATCTTGGATAAAAGATTCGGTTGCCTCTTTCCATGCAGCCCCAGGTAGAGGAGCTGGTGAGCCTTGCCAAAGAATTGGCAAAGGGGAAGTGAAGCTAAAATTGCAGGTGGCCAACACATAGGTGTTGATGAAGGTCATGCAGGTCCCAGGTTTGGAGATATGGCTAATTTCTTCAGAAAGGTTGGGTGATGAGAGATGCACAAGAACTCTCACAGCGGATGCACTTGAATTAGCTGGTGGTAAGAAAACAGGTACTCTTTATCTACTTGTTTATATTATTGATTCTTTTTCTGTTGCAGAGACGTGGCTTCGTAGGCTTGGTCACATGAGTAGGAAGGAGATGCATGTTCTTAAGCGGAAGACAGATATATTTGACAGGCTTAAGAACTGGAAAGCCTTGGTGTACTTGGAGGAGATGGCGGATAGATACCAGTGGATGGTGCTGGATACTTCTGAGCAGAGCAGTTTGGACATGGGTTTTGATTCAAAGGAGCTCGTGGGTAAAAAGTCATCACTCACAGGTGAACACAGGTACCAGTGTCAGTCAGGAGGAACCGGTGTCGAACAGACAGGTGTCGATGTCGATCATGTGCAGACCGAAGCCGGTGATGTTGGGCAGGGTAAGACCGACGTTGGTCAGGAGGACCGACGTCGGCAGTAGGTAAGACTGATGTCAGTCAGGAGGACCGATGTCGGCAGTAGGGACATCGATATTTGCAGGGTCGGTAGTCAGGGACAGACGCATGGAACCGACGTCGGTCGGATGCAGACTGTGGAGTGACCGAGGTCGGTCACTGTAACGGATTTTGTGTGGACAGCACGCTGTCAAGGAGTCTCAAACACCCATACAGAGGATTGAAGACGTAAGTAGGCCCTCAAATTCGTTGTTCCTCTTCTTTATACATGTTGCTGATTGTAGAGCAGGAAGGATCCAGGAAATAGGTGTGAGCTTTGCATGGATGAGGATGTGATTCCTTGGAGGAGAACCAATCAGATGTTTTTGGTAGGGTTGCCAGCGGTAGAAAGCACAGAGACGAATGGATACCTTAGTTGAAGAATAGAGTGAACAGATACGTGAGATGGAAGACCATGTCATATGGTCTTGAGGAGCTGCAAGACAGTGGTACAGGTTTTGACAGGTGGAGGATGAAGCATGGCTTTAGTCAATGTCAGGGTAACTACTGTGGTTTGCCTTACCAGGTGGATGATGATTGCAACATCATTCTGTTGTTGTATGTGGATGGTATGTTTTCCTAGCAGGATTGTACATACAGGGTTTTGCTGAGCTAAGGGTAAGATTAGTTCAGTGGCATGTCATGAGGAGTTTGGAGCAGCGAAATTCTTTGACATGGGAGACATGGAGATCACAGGTTGATTTTGTCTCCAGTGGGAGCTGATGTGAATTAGGTTTTGGCGAGGTTCAGGATGCAGAGCCGAAGCACACTAAGGGCTGGATAGGTACAGTGTCCGAAATCACATGAGGTTTGGTATAGACCTGAGTATTCCCATGCAGTGGGAGCTGTTAGAGAGTTAGGAGCCAATTCGGGGAAGTGGGTTCTCAGGTATTTGAGAGGGACCAGCAGCAGGGATACATGCAGGGTCAGGACTTCACTACATGTGTTTGAAGGTTCGGATGTGGCAGGGTACTCGGATGACAGGAGGTACATCACAGGTTGTGTGGTGGGTTGTCTTCAGGATTGATCTTGAAGAGGGATACAAACTAGGAAATAGATTAGATGGAGTATAGGTACAGGTACAGTGTAGCTATTTATCTCCAAGTGGGAGATTGTTAGGTTGTGGAGCTAAAAGCTTCATTGATGCAGACACGGAGAAGGCCATTGGAGGGGTTGCTGAAGGTTGCTGAGTGTCAGAGCAACCGGCGTCGGTCTGATCAGTTGACATCGGCAGGATGGTGAAGATAAGCAACCGACGTCGGTCAGGGATCGGCCTGCGTCGGTCACCTCCAGGCAGACAGGGACCGACGTCGGTCGCCTGTGTGGTTCGACTGCGAGCTTATTACGGGGAGTTAGCTAACGAACCAAGTGTTTGCATGATTAGGGCTATTTTTAGACTGAGAGCTGCGAATCTAATTATTGTAATTAGATGTCTAATTATTGTTTGGATGAGATCTATATAATAGACTCATGGTTGTATTGGAAAAGTGTTCTAGTTTGAGTTGAGCAAAGTTAGCTCCTTCTGTGTGTGAGGTGAGCAAGGGTGTTCCTCCTAGTTCCACAGCAGTACCTAGGTGGGTGCTAGTTTTGGAGAGTCAGCAGGATTCTTCAGGTGTGTAGGATCTTGGTCACAGGTGCATGGCCTATATAGGAGATCTACACGGTAAGTAAGATCATTGATCTGCAGGTGTATGTGTGTGCAAGGTCAAGGTTCACAGGTGTGCAGAACCAGGTTGATTTTTAGGTGTGCAGGATCATATAAGACAGCAACACAACAGGGAGCAAAATCAGGCAGGATCTACTTGGAGTACAGGATTGTACTCGGATAGAGCAAAGAGGAAGGCAAGGGAGTTCCTTCCATAAGTATGGTCTGTTGAATTGCAGGTTGTTGCAAGTTCATGGGAGATCTACTTGAAGTACCTTGAGTACTTGTGGAGTACGTGGAGTACTTGTGGAGTGCGTGGAGCACTTGTGGTGTGCGTGGAGCACAGGAGGTGAACACCAACTCTGTATTTGAGTTAGGTGTTGGGACCTGAGAGGGAGAGCTTTGAGGAGAGAATTACTGTTCACTTGAGGTGTGGTGAGCCTCTAAAGAGGTGGTGGAGAAGAAGTGGCATCTTCTTTATTGTATTCTTTTCTGTAAAGTATTAATACAAGTTGTGTATTGTCTCTCATATCATGTGTTATTCTGAATTCTAGTTACTTGGTGAATCTGGTTAATTTCTGCATATTAAGTTGCTTGGTTTGGTAATCATATTGTGCTCTTTTGGTGGAGCAAGATCCTAACATGACCATCAACGATGACTTGTCAACCCAAAGGATAAACCTCAAAAGCAAATGTGTTAAATTAGACAAGTGTTAGGCCAAAAAATTAGGAAAACCTAAAAGGAAAAGTTTAGTTGATGAATTTAAATACTTTCCAATCCTAGAAATCAAGAACATGTATAATAGAAAGAGTTAAAATACAAGTTTCTAATTCATTTCTACTCTACAACCCAACCATTGACAGTTGGACTTAACCATCCACAGTCACACCTGACCATTGGCAGTCCCTGTGTAAACCTGTGAAGAGGAAATATGGCCAAAAAAAGTTAGAAAATTAATTTTAAAATGTTTCAAGCCTCCAAATCTCAATTCAGGACTTGTATATTGATCTTCTTAGTACGTGGGATGTGTTAGGTCCCATCGGGCATGCCATTTTTGAACATAGGAATCCGATAAGGGGTGATTAGTATCATGTTAGTAGATGAAATTAAATCCAAAAACACACTAATAAACTAACTCCTTAAGCCTAGATCTTAGGGGGGGATCTTTTTGAATAAATCTAATGAAGACACAACTAGAATGTAAAGAAATATCAAATTTTCTTCACCTTCCTTGATTGCTCCAAAGAATTTGTTTGCTAGCTTGCTCAACTTGTGCTTCAAAGGTCTTCATCAATGGAGCTTGGCTATTCTCCACTTCCTCTTGTCACCATTGGCTTTGTGGCTTTGGCTTGTGAAGTTTGACTCAATATTTTGGCATAATAATAGTATATTAATATATCTTTGAAATCATTTCTGTATTATAACTTTGGCTTGAGAGAGCTTAAAATTATGAATGTGAGGCCTTCTATTTATTGATTTTCATATGGGCTTGGATCAACTATGACCATCAATCTCAAGATGAAGATGTGTGGCCATGAAATAATCTAATTATGTAAATATAATCCATAAATACTCTCATCATGATTTGGGAATAAGGGGCATTAATGAGGCATGGGAGGGCTTAATCAGATATTTGTTGCATGATGATGCAAATATTAGAAACCATTTTCCAAAAATAAATATTCAACAAGTTCCATGGATTTCTTACTTAGGCTCATAATTTGATTTAATTTGCCTAAGTAAGATTTAAACATTTTTAGTACAATTCTTTGGAATTTGGTGCACATATTAATCAAACTATTACAAATATCATGTTATTAGGTCAAAATTTTACTGGAGTGGAATTAGAAGCCCGCATTAGTTGCATATGGACCAATATCCCATTTATGACATTGTCAACACAAAATAACCCATTCACGTGTCATGTGCTTCAAAATTAGGAAAATTTAAAGGTTTAGAGTGCCAAATTGCATTTTTGGCATTTTGGCTCAAAATGATTTGAGAAGAACTAATGATATCATAAAATGCATTACCACATTTAGGGATAATTTATCCAAAATCGGCATTTGTATATGACCAGTTTGAACTATTTAATGTGTTTTAGTGTTCTTACGCCAATTTGTGATATTTGATAAAAATTGGTCTAAAGCTTGGTCAAAGGTCATTGGTGGCCACTTTTAGGTGTCTACACCTTCAACCTATTAAGTAACACTTTGTTAGCATATACTACGTCACCTCAACCTTATCCTCCCAACCAAACTAAAGTCCCCTGTACGATATCCAAGTGATATGCTCTACCTGGAAACTATCAAAACCATGTCTATAGAACCTCATCTCCTTGATATGTCCTCTCTACACACCTAATAAAATATACCATCCAAAGATAATGCGCTCATGAAGCTCTCTAGTTGCTTGAGTACCTAGTAGCTATTGGATTTCTATGTGCTCCTAGCTCTAAATCTATAACAAAAGTGATGGACCCAGGCTTGTATCTCCCTTATAATCCCCCAAGTGCAAATACTAATATAAATGAACTAACACTACTGAACCCCATACAAACACCCTAAAATATTGAATCATGTCAGCAACCACATCTCCATGTCCTATGTAAAACCAATATATGTTTTTGTTTTGTAGGAGTATATTGATAACAAGAGACATCACCACTAGTGTTAACTGATCAATGATACCCTCTCAAAGGCATCTATCAATATCCACCCATCAGTCCTGCATGCCAACTCACAACCCTCTTTCTAGTCTTTGCACTATCACACTCAGTGTGTGCGATCACCAGTAGATCCTTTCCCTTATCATCGATAATCATAAAATCCAATAAATGTCCAATAATATCATTGTTATCTCTTCTATTATGAAGCAACAAGTAATCATCTCTGAGTTCCATCGCTCCACCAATATAGTAATCAAGGCATGATCAATCTGCACCACTGACATCGTAACTATATAGTATAACCTTACTAACTCTAGCACACCATAATCCATAGGGGTCAACCGATGTATCTCATGAAGTACCTCAGGACACCACAATTGAGACACTAATCACGTAGCCCATCACTAAACCTATTTCATCACATATTCTTTTTTAACCTCTCTCATCTAGTCAACTCACCTACCTATAACACATTTCCCCCTCCCAATCTAACTTATCCTAAACCTCACACCCCAAACCCTGTAAACTTGTAATCCATACTAATATCCATCCCTAACCTAACCAATCTATCCCTAACCTAACCAACACCTGCTCCTATCTAATTGTCTAACCTAATCTACTCACTTCACACCTATCCTAAACCCCTTCCCTAATTCACTTACACCTATAATCCACGAACTACCCATCCTAAGTAACCTATCATTCCCTACCAATCCCTACTTATCACTTCCATTTATCCTCAAACCTATATCTCCTTCCCCTTTAATCATCTAACTTAAACCCAATTATCCCTAATCCATCCTAACCTAACTAACTCTAATCCTAACTAACCTAACCACTTCCTCTTATCCTATTCTCCATATTCCCTCTCTATCATAACTTCTTGTCCTAAACCTAACTAACTCATTACTCCTATTCATCTAATTCCCTAAGCCTTTCACCTAATCCTCTATCCCTATTATTCATGATTTTGCCCTAACCTATAGCATTACCAATCCCACTTATTGAGTTTTGTGGTTTTACATAACTGCAACTACAACCTAATGGTTATGCAAAACCTTAGATCCCTAACTCATGGTATCATAATATTTTGAGTCAAGACTTATGGTATTACAATACCGTAATTCCATAGTTGTGGTATTGCAATACTACAACTCACGAAATAATATCACTAGTCATAATTATGAAAGTACAACTGAGGGCATTGCCCTAAATCATAGTATTACACTGTGATGCCTCTGATTTAAACATGAAATAAAGGCAAAAAATAAACAAATTACTAGATTAGGGGCTAATAACAGACTGGTGGTCTAACATCCTTGAGCCTCTAAAACTCTTAGACTCTCCCATCATGGTGTGAAGCTCATGGGATCCGATCCATGTTTTTAGCTTAGAGCAATTTTTTATCAAGGTAAGAAGTCGAATGAACCCCTTTTCACCCCTTTTGTCCTATTTGACCCCCTTCTTTTTACCCCCCCTCCCATCACCCCCTTGACCCCTAACACCCCTATTCTCTTATCTTGTCACACCTGAATCCTGTCAACTTAATCAATTACCCCAATTAATCATTGATTATCATCCTTAAATCATCTGGGGCATGGCTTTTCCATCTCCCCATGGTCTAATCCAATCTAAAGTTAGAACTACATTGGCTTGAGGTCTTCTAAGACTATTTAGGCAACACCTAGCCATAGTTTTGTGCCTAAGGATTACTCAACCACTATTAATCCCCAATCCTCATCCCATCCTAGATTGATCACTCAACTTTATTGCATCATTTCAAGCTATGTATCACAAGTAAAGTGGTTTCTTATCACTAATCAACTCATCTGATCTCCCGAATAGGATTTTAAGCCCTCCCTAGCATGTGTCCTTGCTATAAGAAATATCACCGACTTGTATCCTATCTCATCCCTTCTTTTCCCAGACCATATCTATGCCTCAGACCTTCACAAGTATTTTTAAGTATTCTCCTTTATAGACCTTGATCATTTGTTTAGAACCTATATCTCAAAATTAAGCCACTTTTTCCCTAGTATTCATGCTTGGGGCATCTCAATTGTAGCTACATCAATATTAGGGGCATCCCAACCCCATCTCATCATCCTGGTCTCATACCACCCCCGAGACATATGTTTAAGTGACCATCTGGGTTGATTCTCTCTACATGCTCCTTCGAGGGGGCATCATACCAACCAACACCATTTTCATTCATGACTATGATTTTTCTTTTAAAGACTATTATTCCTCCCATCCTATCTACTCGTAATGCCTTTTCAAAGATGGGAAAAATGTATGCACCTAAATCTGCTCACCCTAGTAATTATACTAATTCTACTAATTTAACCTATAACTATATTACCTACATAATTAACTAATATCCCAATCCATACATCAAAATTCCTACATCCCATAAACCTTATTCTACCCTCCTAATCAATTAATCAGTTTTTTTAGCCTACTAACTATGCCTACTTACCTACTAACCTACCCATTAATCAACTTGCCAATTTAAAAATACCTTTTATTCACCTACCCATCGACCACCCTATTAAACTAGCAATTCCTACATCCCTACTCCCTAATGGAGATTCTAAAATTGGAGAATTCTAGAATCTCCATTAATTTAATCCTTCCCCTCTAGAATCCTCTATTCCAGAGGTTTCCAAGGAATTAAAAATTCCTTGGCCATTGATCTCAATGGCTCAAAATTAAATTTGAGCCATTTATTTTCCCTCCCATGGCTTATATAAACAAGCCAATCCATCCATGAAAACTAACTTCAATAACTTGAATCTAACTTTAGACTTTGAGAGCCATAAGTATCCCTCCTACTTGCAATATCCAAGTACTCATATAGCCATATCAAAACCATCCACAAGCCAAGAATCCATTGAAGCCATTGTCAAGCATAATCAATCAATCTAATAATCCACTTATTTTGCACTCAAATCTATTTGTAAATCTTGGAGGGGAGCTATAAGAGGTAAAATGATGGTAAGTGATTTCATTATGAGAATCTGATTATCTCTTTATCCTCTTTATTTGATGTTGTTTGCATTTTAGTTTTTATTGCTAAAAATTATAATATATAAAGAAACCAAAATTCATATTCCATTATATACCATCCAGTCATCCAGATATACTTGAAGGAACTTATGGATGAAGTCCTTGAAAACTTCAACGGTGATCTTGGAGAACACAATAGGGGTATTCTTTAACCCGAATAACATGACATTATATGCAAAAGACCCTACTCAGTGGTAAATGTAGTCTTGGGCTTATCCTCCTCTGCAATATGGACTTGATGGTATCAATAAAAACCATCCATGAAGGTCTAAATTTCACATCTAGTGACACCTTTGAGCATCTCTTTAATGAATGGTGTTAGGAAAGTATAAGTAACACAAGCAACATTAAGTAATGTATAATCCACAAAAATCCTTATGTGCACATGTTTATCACCATGTTACTTACCCACTCAGACTCATCGACAGGATTAATGACTCCCACACATATCAAACTATCAATCTCTTTTTTAACATGTGCATGCAAATTAGGATTCACTCGATAAGGTCATTTTTTGACTGGGTGAGCACCTTCAACCAGTTTGATATGAATTTTACTCAAAGAAGAGTGAACACATTTCATCTCACTATAATCCCTTAGGAAAACATACCAATACTCTTTTAATAGATGAAACACTTTTGAGATTTTAGTATCAAACCAGTAATCCCCCATGGTAGCCATCTTTGGTGCATCCTTTGTGCCAATATTATGTTGTGTGGTCTAAAGTGGCTCCAAGTATGGGTTTTATGTATCTATAATTGTGTCATAAATAGTTCTAACACCATATTCCATGTGCATAGCCAAATGATTGGTCTATGGGTCAGGTAGATCAGATCCTTTACCTTCAACTTGAAACATAACTTTTTGATTACCCTTATGGATTTCTTCTCAATGTGCATGATTGATTATAGTTTTAGGCTCAGAATAAGATGCCTACTCAATTAACTCATTAAAATGGTCAATACTTTCTCTTGCATCCCATGTATGCTTCAAATCTAGTCTTCAAAGGGACTTGGGTCACCGATGACTGCTTGATGCATTGTCTTATAGTTTAAGGCATAAATCAATCCTCAAGAATAAATAAGATAACACCAAAACCATATTATCCTTAATTAGGTGCCAAGAACGTGTACCTATATGGTACTCCTTATGGACATACCATGCTCTAGCCCAAGTGCATAGAGTCCCATAAAATGCATGAACCCAAAGATATTTTGGCAAGAAATTTTCATCATCCATTCACATTGCCTCAAGGTGAAGTTTCAGTGCTTGAATACCACTATAGCTGATAATGCCACATACATGGTTATCATGATGAAATCTATGATGTAATGTAGAACATACATGGTCCCAATCAAGCATACGTTCATGATGAGTTCACCACCACCTTATAGTTGTGTCATCAAGAATATGAACAAGTGATTGCACATGCTCAACTTCAAAATCATACAAGGCTTCCAATTACTGGATGAATTCATGGACTTTTATTTGCCCATGGAATTGTAGAGCTTTATCTAGCCTTTCGAGTGGTATAACCATGATTGGTCCATGCATGATTTGCCCAGTCATGAGATGAACAAATCGATGGTGTTTATGATACTTGAGCCAAGTATCTTTGCAATTGACGATAACACCACATACTCTCCCAATAAGGTCATAGTCACCTTGTGCCTAGTAGTCATAAGTGTCACTCATAGTGTCAGAGAGGTACTATGCATATGTCTATCGTAGGATGCCATCAGGGGTAGGATCATGGCATTCACTATCTCAAGTTGTGACATTATATATATGATTAATATCCTCATCACCATTAACAAGTTCAATGGGGGGCCCATGAGCATGGTCTAATGGAATTACAATGCATTGGTCACTATTTTCAAATATGATGTACCTTTTTTTGAAGCTTAAATCAATGTTATTGGCATAACACCATGGATGACCCAAGAGGGTTGGGAAGTCATCAACCTTGGCTAACTCTAGAACTTTAAAGTCTACTTTGAATGTAACATCAAGGATATCCATAGTGGCATCTTTAAGGACACTGATCGATAAAGCATGGGTCTTATTAGCCATGAACAATACATGGGATGAAGGTTAAAAAGTTAGGCTAGCCATATTTCAATAAGAATCCTTTGTGAGGACATTGACTTCAGCACCGATGTCAACTAAGATGGCTTGGATTACCCATCTATCGATGGTGGCATTCACCAATATTTCTTTATGCTCTTGTGAGCTCTGGGGATGGGAGTATCTTGTCATCGATCATGGTTTAAATTATGATATTTAGTAGGTCTTGGCGTCTGATGCTTAAGATAGTTATGTAATAATGGTAAAATATCCTCATCTAATAGGTTCTTACAGAGTTCTTAGAAATCATCCCACGCAATATCATGATGGTATATGGCCTTCTATATATCAACATATTGAGCATCATCATGGTCCTTAAAAAATTGGATCTCCCTTTGTAATTCCCTGATTAAATTCATAGTTTCTTAGAGCACCTCTTTTTATTATTGAGCATCAGGATACCTAATAGCATGAGGCTCTTCATGTTATACCTTATCAATAGGTTGAATGGATGTATACTAGGACTATGTGCCATTATGAATTGTAATATTTAATTTAGGATTGGTTGGAGTGATGGGGTGCAGTCTCTAGTGTGGTTTATTGATGCATATCATACCAACATCCTTCTCATTTCTTTCCTTTGTAATGGTCATGTACAAATCAAGACACTCCTCTAGTCGATACTCATTTTTATAGAAAGTACATGGAGGATAGACCATGCATCCACCTCCATTTACTCAACCCTAACCTTGTCCATGATATCCACCATTCTCTTAGCTATTTGAAAAAGAGGCCTGCTATGTACAACGTGTGCGTGCTTCATGAATGTCACTGATGAGATGACAGTCATTAGTGTCATATGTATATGTATCACATATCTGATAATAAGTGGACACCTTTGATTAAATGACAAATTGTAATAGGGGACAAGATTGAACATCATACTCTTCCTGGTAAATTTCACATGACTGCTTTAGTATGACACATATGTTCTTATGGGGATAATTATTTCTATTATTGCCTTTAGACTCACCATCAACACACCATAGGTTGTTATGAGTGTCATGAGCATTGTGTATAGTGAATTTTTCTAATTGAGATGCCATTATAACAATTTGAGCCTCCATAAAAAGTTTGATTCCCATATCAATGCTTCCAATGGCTTCGGTGTGGAAGGTAACTTCTAAGGCCTAATACGAGCTGGTAAAAGTTCTTTAAGACAATGTTCATCAAAAGGGTAGCAACAGACCTCCTATAAACCAATGAGCATGTTGAGCTACATTGATATCAAATGAGAGCTTGTAAAGAAGTGTCTTGTATCATGCATCATACTCACACATGCTCTCAATTAATTCTTCTTTGATATCTTTTAGTGGAATAATACTTTATTTCTCAAACTCCAGAATGACAAATTCTTGAAGTAATGCTACCTTAAGTTGATCATAGTTGACTACAACTTGTTGAGGATCATATTTTTGATACCACTTATGTGTTTATTCCAGAAGAGTGGTTATAAATTGAGTGGCTTTCCAATTTTAGGAGGTTATGTCATGCACTCTCTAGATAAGTTCACACTTGTGAACATGTTCAGTGGCATTCTCCACACCTTGACATTCTAGAAAATGGAGCATCATTTCATAGTACACAATGGGTAGTTGAAGTGCTTGCAATGGTGGCTATTGAGAACTTCCAAGTCCTCATGTTCCTTAGGGGGGAAGTCCGCCACTTCTTCCTATGCCTCCTCTTAATTCACTAGTTGAACCACCACCTGGTCCACCTCTTGTGCCTTGAGTAACAACATAAACACCTGAGATGTTGGGCGCTAAGGGAGGTTGGGACACTATATTCGTGTTGGTACTTTTCCCACTACTTATGTTGGGTACACTAAGCATACCAAGTTAGACCATGAAATTATCTTGCAAAGGAAAAGAAAGAGTTAATACGCTAGTGTCTAAAATATGCTTAACTAAGGTTTCACTTATAGGATCAGTCTTTGACTCTATGTTTTTTGTATCCTAGATGTGTATAATTAGTTTGTCTAGCTCAAAAGCATGAGCTTGCACTGTGGTTGGGGAACCTTATTGGTTTAACTTAGGTTCTTCAATTTCCACTTCCTATCTAGTTTCTCTTACATATATTAGAGCTAGCATTGGTCGTGGTTCGAAAGTTGGAGAGTCCTCCTTATGCTCTTTCGCTTCCTTGCGGATCCTGATAGCACTTCTCGAGTCCTCCCATCCCCTTCCTATGTTGCTTCTACCTATAATCCTTTACCGAGCTTCATCATATTTATGCTTTCACATATCCTATTGACTAGATATCATACCAACCTACAATTTTTAAAAGTACCCCTACATTCCCCCACCAATCATGCCACTCATGCAAGGAAAAGTTTAGCCTTCCATGGGAAAAGTCTCAATTCAAGAGTCAATAAATAAATTCTTCACCTCTAGAGGGAAATGTTTGAGATACTGACCACGTGGCTCTTGAAGAAATTAGAACTTGGATTTTTATGGATAGGAATAAGTTGATACAACATACTCCAAGACATAACTATTTAACACCCCTCACTACCAGACATCAACAAATCACATCTATGATGCTTTCAAGTGTGTTAAATATGTTTGACACACTAATGTCCAAGTTGTTTTCCTTTCATGATTTCTTGAGTGGTTTTGAACATAGGCTATGATCCAAGCATGTAAATAAACATGTCCTTACACAAATAAAGTCTCGTATAAGGAATTATAGATATTTTGTTCAACCCATGCATGTGTAGAAACTCCTGGTTCAAGAAATGGTATTACAAAGTTATCTTCAACACTAGTAATCTATAATTCAATGTTTTTAAGAGATAATCACTCAAGCATTTTACACCATCATGCAAACAAATGCTATGGGTCCCGATAATGAAATCAAAATGTTGGGTTAAAATTCTCTCTAGGCCTAACTTTCCCTAGGTGCACACTAAAGTGACTAAGACCCAACAAGATGGCATAATAGTGTTTCATACAAAACTTACATTTCTTGCATGCTCACTCAAAGCATATAGTGAAGGATCGATTCCCATGGGTTTAATCACATGAGTGTGTACTTAACATATATCAACATTTGAACATACACTTTATTCAATGACTAACTAAAAAAAGAAATACATAATTATGGGCCTAAGTTTAGTAAAATGAGAAAACATGATTACAATGACCAACACCATTATTTATAGAATCCACATGATAATATTCAAATAACATAGATTTTAGTCATCATATTCATAATAGATTCACAAGTTGCACAACAAATGCATGGTGTAACTCAGTGATACAACTCAACTATAAACTAGAGTATAACAATAATATTACAATGATATCCTCAATTACATCAATGTAATAATAAGAAACATCAATCAATCAACATAAAATAATATTCATTATCATTACAAAGGTCTAATCAGGGGTATTTACACTTCATTTTTGCTGACCAAGTAGTTACAATATTAATGACACTCTCAATGACTAGCCAATGATATTTAGTGGACTAAGAGTCATGATAGTGAACTACATTATTTCCCCAAGGATCTGAGCCTTTGTGCCCTTATATTCCCATTAGCTATTGGATCCTCATCATCAAGTGCCTATCTTCATGTGGGAAAGTTCTATATTTATGCATGACTTAGTCTATTTCATCCCTAATAATCACTCCTTAACCATCTCCCACTTCCCGTGTGCTCCTCAAGTCTTCCAATAATATTTCAATCCCTTCATTATTGGGTTCTCTATTTATTATGCATATTCTCTGACTAGGTATTCTCATGTTGTGAACTCCTACACCATGGTCTTTTACACTTGTATATATTTCACATTGTGCTCCTTTCATATCGTGTTTCTTCTATGTCATGCTTCTTCCATGCCTCATGCCTCAATCAAAAGACAACCAAATTTGAGGTCCAACAGGTAGTATCTAAGAGTCCTCGATAGTGAAGAAAAAGTGCCACTCATGTCCTCTCCTCTAAGGATCTCCAAATTCTCTTACAAATAGGTGGTTTCCCTTTCCTCTTCCTCATCTTATTATTCATCTAAATGCACATCAATGTAGTGTATTTGTCCATTCCCATGGCAATGATAACCTAGTGTCCAAGGGTATTTACAATCAAAAGAAAGTTTTTTCCTTCTTAGCTCGTTTCTTATTTCATTGCTCCATCTTGGCAGCTCTCTTTTTTGCCCCAAAACCTACTATTTTGGATTACCAAATGACCCCAAACCTTATTGGTTTGGCCTATCAAGTTGTTCCAAAGGAGTTAGTTTTTGAGGCCCAAAAGTGCTACCCCTTGGTTGCCTCCATTTATTGTCTATTGGCATTCCAAAAGGTCGAAAAGAGTTAGTTTTTTGTGAAACAAATAGCATAATTTTACTTTGGGTTGCTGAAGATTCAAGATCAAGGGCCTTTTAAATGGTTCATTGAAGAGAAGATGGGCCAAAAGCCTTGACCAAACCCATAATGGAATCAATAAAACCCTTTATGAATTAAACCACCAATTTTTTTTTGAAACATTTGTTATCATGACTAAAAACCTCTAAAATTTAATCACATACTCCTCTATGGTACCCTTTTGTCTCAATTGAGCCAACTCTCTAAAGTGTAATTCTATATCAGCTCTATCAAACCTCTCAATGATCCTTTTAATTAATTCTTCATAAATTTGAATAAGTTGATGTCCTTAAGTGATCAATCCATGATACTAACATTCATAGTCAACCCCTTCTAAATACAAAGTAGTAAATTGAATATCCTCCTTTTCCATCATAGGCCTAAGTGAAAAGTAGGTGTCTACCTTTTGAATCCAAGCCTTGACTAAACTTTTGGGAAAACCATCAAAATTGGAAATTGATAGCTTTCCCAATACATGGTGAAGTCTTCCTTGGCTGCCCTTGTGCCTTTGGCCAACCCTATTACCACCAAGTTACCCATGCTTCCATGATGTGAAATAAAAAAATCCATTTGATCCCTAAAAGGAGTTGAATAAGTCATGTTCTCATCATAGTTATTTAATAAACTATCTCTCAATATGGGTTGTTATTCCCTTTATAGAGTGACAACTTCTTCTTGCATAAAAGTAGGTTAGTTAGGCATATGTGTAGCTCTTCCATTCCCTTTCGGTGGTTTATCCCTGAGGTTGTGACTTATAGAAGCACTACCATCCCCATTGGATGGTTTTTCACCCCTCATTTCCTTCGTAGTATGGATAAATTATACCATCATAGATGCCATTTATTTTTGAGCCTGTGTGTACCTATCAAACCTTCGTTCTTTTCTATTTTTAGCCTCATCCCTTGGGTGATTCAAGTGAGACACTACTTTTGTTTACTAATTTTACTTATCTTTTTTCTTACTTATAAGGTAATACCTTAGTTCTTTGTCACCCTCTTGCCTAATCACCTTGGAAACCCACAACTAGCCAAAATATGGCTTTTATACCACTAAAATTTCCCCAAATTGGACAATTTTTTGAAATCTAAATTTTTATGTCAAACCCTAGCAAAAGAAGGAATTCTTTATTTTACAACAACAAACCCTATCTGATTTAATATACCAAAAATTAACATAAAATATGCTAATACCAGTGCATTACTTAGGAAACCTAAACATGCCAAAATAGTCCTTCAAAGGGTGAAGTGAAACTTCATACCGTAAGTGTCCCCCTTAGGAAAATTATCAAAAATTTCAAAATGTTGTGCTTGCTCCAAAATAACATAAAATTTTATTCAAATATTATCTAAAAATTATAGAAAAATATAATCAATGCTGGGGTCCAATTGTCCTTCCATAATATATCAAAAATTAGGAATTAATTTAGAAATATTCCAATAAAATTCAAAATTAGGTTTGAGAATGAGAAGGCCCTCAAACCCTACCAAACATCCTCTAATATGAATCAACCAATACTGGAAAAAATATATAAATTATTATAGAATATTCTAGTGGAAGAAATGGCCCTCAAATAATGTTAGAACCCTTCCAAACCAACTAGCCCAAGTGTAGAATTAATACAATAAATTTAGAATAATATATAGGGCATAAAATCACCCCAAAACATGTGAAAATCACCCTCCAACGAAGTCTCTAACCCCCAAAAGCAATTCATTCCCCTTGGGAACCCTTATTTTTTTCTTTTTCTAAAATTGAATAATAATGGTTGTTCCTAAATGAAGTTGCCCCATAGAAGAAAGAGGGTTTGCATCCTCATTCTCTTTGCTTGAAGGTTTTAATCTTCAAGGCAATGGCTCAAGTGATATATTGCTCAAAGTCCTAGATTTGAATATCAAAACTATCATCCCCCTCAATTGATCCTTCACTTTCTTTTTATACACCTCCTCAAGGGTGGTGCCCAAACTGGAGGGAAGGATATAATTCAAATCTAAAAAAGAGTAACTCTTATAATTTCCACTTAAGTACTTGGGCTCCCATGACCCTCAAAATAACACAACTTAAGTGAAAATTATAACAATAAAGTGCTTTTTACAATTACTCTTATAAACCAAAGTGTTTTCCCTTTCTTTTTCTTTTTTTTCCCTTAGCCCTTAGGAAACAAGTGAGGCTAAGGTATTCAATTACTTCATGTCCAAAATGGGGACATGACATAGAGGGGACTTAAAAAACAAGATAATACCATGATAAGATAGAGGATGAGAAATTTGGAAAGCTATAAGTTAATAAGAGGACCAATATTTCTTAATTTGGACCAAATTACCCATGCATAGACAAATGTGCCAACATTTATAAAATATTGCTAAGGGACCTTTTTTAGGTGTCAACATAATGTCACACTTTGAGATGTGTACTAACCCATGAATTAATCAAGATAAACACATAACCAAAGTAAAAGACACATAAAAGGGATACGAAAAAAAGTTACTGCACATTTATAGCTTTAGGCACTGAGTAGGTGGCTCTTAGAACCTAAAACCCACTTATCTTTCCTCCAAAAAAGGGGTAAGCAAGAAAAATTGTATATGTTGAATATGAAATTAATTAATATCGTTGTATCTTCTTTCTCCAAGGGAAGTAACTGAAGTCTCATATATTTGTCAGATCATCAAATGAGATAAAGAAATGGAGTCAGGTTGGAACCTTTTGGTCATCTGGTCATGGGGCACTAGATCTAAAGAAAAATTGAGTCATCAAGTCACTAAGCACTGAGAATTAAAATTGGAACCCTTACATCATATGGTGACAGGCACTCCATCCATATCATTATGAATAATTTGAGTGCATTAAAACATTACAAACATTAAAATAGAGATAATAATAAATATAGTCCATCATGATGATTTAATCCTTTATAGCCTCACAAGCACAAAACCTAGGTGCTTCAAATTGAACATGCATACATACGCCCTGAAAAGAAGATGTGGGAGGTTGAGGGGCTTGAGGAAGGATAAGTTGATTAGTTTCTATTGAAACTATGGGATGGGATACCTTATCTCTTGGGATAATTATATCATGGACTTAGTTAGAGTCAAATTAGTTATCACAACCTTGAGGGTTAGGAAGAGGAGGAAGAGATTTTTTCCTATCCATATAATATGAAACTAAAACCTATAAAATTATTGTTATAATAGAATATATCAACTTTAACGATCCAAAAATAACAAGTGAAAATAGGAAAAATAAGGATACAAACCCTAGAAACATTTTTGGTTGGGTTTTTCTGACATTCAAACAATAAATAGGTTCACCAATATGTTTTATCAAATTTGCGATTTATAGAAAACCCTGGATGATAACACTATTGTGCAAAATCAAGAAAATAATATAAAAATAATAACATTCACTGAATTGGATCTACTATATTTTGGAAAATTACTAAAAATATCAAGAGTAATGAAAAACAAATACTTATTGAAAATTGTATCTATGGGAGGAATCAAAGACTAAAACTTGTTGTGCGGGGATGACTAGAATCAGGAGCTAGATCTGGGCTTGGACAATAACACTGGGAATATGACACTAGAGGGGTGGCACTCATGTACCATATCAGGCACTCTTATCCACTTACATTGAGGAATTTAGGGTTTATGGGTTCTTTGTTCCTTTGTCTGTAGATCCTATGTATGGTGTGGGAACTTGTAATCACTTGCAGAAAACACTTTGTGACTGATTGTCCTTCAAAAATCCTATCTCTTTGAATTGTGAAGACCAATGAAAATCAATGGGAAAATATGGGTTAATGATTAAATTTGTGTGAGACCTCAACACCCCATGTGCTAAGTGTTGCCTACATACTAATTCTCAGAAGAGGGATCAAACTTCATGTGTCTAAAAAACTTATACAATATGCTAGATGCCAATGCAATACTGATGTGATTAAGTGCCATAACTATGACTTCTAACTTGTAAAATGTATTCAGATTTGAGTTTTATGATATTGGGGTTGTATGAAATCATAATTGAGATAAATAGGTGCTTTTATCTCAAGTTGGACAAGGGGGTATTTCGCTCTCCTTCATCTATGCTCAAAGGTTGTGACTTGATCTCAGAGCAAACTCAAACTATCAAATTTCTACTACAATCTTCTTCCCTGGTGGAATCTCAGTAGGATACTCTAATTTCAAATGACGTGGAATGGATGGGTTTCTATCATTCAAGTGAAGAACCTTTGGGGAATGAGGATAGTGATTCAAAGAAGAGCTAAAATCCAAAGCCTTTGTTTCCATTTCTCAAACAAAGTGTAAGATCTCTCAACCAAATTTGGGCCCGACAACTAAATATGGTCAGAAATCAACAAAGGATTGAGTAACAGGGTAAGTGTTTGAGGGAAAGCAAATTATTTTATCTAATTTATTTTTTACTGAAAAAGCAAGGGGTGAAATTCCCCTCTCTATAGTTGTGAAGACACTTTCTTGAAATATTAGGGGACTAAATTCCCCTAATAAAAGATGCTTGGTTAAACGTTTGTTATTGTCTTCATTTCCAGACCTTTTTCTACTCCAAAAAATAAGTTTGGATAGGTTGGAAGTGAAATCTCTTGTGAATAAAACATTAGAATGGGTGGAAAGGTTATTTTGTTGAATCTACTAGTGCTACAGGTGGTCTGACATTGATATGGGCCCCTACCATAGTGCAGGTGGATCTCATCAATTTTGGGTCAAATTGGTAGTTGTTTTATATCTTTGACTTTAAATCTAATGTAAATTTTCTATTGTTCAATGTTTATGGTCCGAGCTCTCCTATTCTTAAACAACAACTTTGGAATGATCTCTTTATACTCACTTCACATCTCCATGGGGAAATATTTTTGCTTAGAGGGGACTTTAATGTAATCTTCTCCAATTCTAAAAAAGGGGTCGCATTAAGAGACAATATTAGACCCAAATCAATTTTGTCAAATTTATATCTTATAATTATTCCATGATATTGAACTGAAGAATAGGTATTTCTCTTGGATAAATGGAAAAGTGGGCTACAACAATATTATTAAAAAGGTAGATCGATTTCTCATATCCCTTATTGGCTTGACAAAAATTGGGTGATTGAATGTTATGTCCTTCCCATCTCTAGATTGGATGATGCCTCAATTGAGCTCAAAATCCTGGTTGATTCTACTCCTACTAAGTGCCCTTTCAAATTTGAGTTAATGTGGTTGGGATATCCTTCTTTGAATGACCTAATTAAGGAGTGATGGGTCAAGGCTCCCCTATGTCTAGATCCAAGATGTTAAAAATGGCAAAGAAACTCTAGTCTATCAATAATTACCTTAAACAATGGAATAGAGAGCACTTTAAAAACATCTTTCAAGAAATTGCTGGAGTGGATGTTGATTTGATGGTTCTCAATGATGTAGTCTTCAATGTGGGAGTGGATGCAAAATCCTATCTCCAATAAAAATGTTTGTTGGTGAAGATCGAGGAGTTTCACATAATAGAGGAAATGCATTAAAGGTTAAAATACAAAGAGTGGTGGATTAAAGAAAGGGAAAATAACACTGCCTTCTTTCACAACTCGATTAGGGTGAAAAGGAATATCAATCACATTTAGCATAGTGTTTATGGAGGGTCAAGATATGACTCTCATCTCAGAGATCAAGGAAGAAGTTATCAAGTTTTTCAGCAACCCTTTTGGCTACCCTTGAGGCATTGATGTTACCTGACCAAATAAATAACTTGGATCATATCCTACAGATTGTGGAGGATCACCAAAATAAGTCTCTCATGGTGATTTTTTCTATTGATGAAGTAAAATTTGTAGCTTTCTCAATGAAAAAGGATAAAGCTCCAAGGCCTGATGGATTCCCAGTTACTTTCTTTCAATCCTTTCAGGACATTATTGGAGTAGAGGTAATATACATGGTTGAAGAATCTTGCAAGAAAAGGAAGGTAGCTCCTGACTTGAACTACACACAAATTTATTTAATTCCAAAAGGTGATTCTCAAGTTAATTTTAGAGACTATAGACTGATTTTTCTTTAATACCACTTTTGGATCAGTTGATTTCCAAGGAGTAAGGGGGTTTTATCCCAAGCAAAATTGTCTAGGAAGGGATAATTTTTGCTCATGAAATTATCCACTATTTGTCTAACAATCATAAGAAATATATGTTGATTAGGCTTGATATTAGTATAAGAAATATATGTTGATTAATCTTGATATTAGTAAAGCTTATGATAGGGTGAATTGGTGCTTCCTAATTAAGGTCTTGGAGAAATTTGGTTTTTACAAAGATTGGTGCAACTAGGTTTTCATTTGCATTTTTGGGGCCAAATTCTCTATCTTGGTCAATAGCAACCCTTCAAGTTTATTTGAAACAACTAGAGGTCTCCTGTAGGGGGACCTAGTATTTCTCTTTCTATTTATTCTAATTGTTGAAGCATTGGGTCAAGCCATTTAGGGGGTAGAGACTTATGGTAACTTTTGGGTATGAAGGTGGTTGATATCTTAGAAAGTCTCACGCATCAATAATTCACTGATGATACCTTCCTTTTTGGGCATCATGCGATTCAAGAAGCCTGTATTGTAAAAAAAAATCTTTAATTATCAAGTAACATCAAGTCAATTTATTAATGAGCAGAAGTCCTAGATTTTTTTCTCAGTTGCAATCTTCATTCTCAATAGGCAATCATAAATTTTCTAGGTTTTAAAATAGGCAAGTTGTCGAGTAAAGATTTGGGGGTTTTGATATTCTCAAGTGTTGGTAAAGCTTACTTATGGGATGGACAAATTACCTCTTTTAAATCAAGGCTGTATTATTAGAAGGGAAAGTATCTTACCTTGGTTGGTAAGAGACTTACTCTCATTAAATCACTACTCAATGTCATTCCTATGTTCTTATTTTTAGTTCTCGACCTTCTAAGCAAGGTGTTACAATGTTGGAACAAAATTATAGAAGTTTTTCTTTGGAAAGGGGTAGAAGATAAGCAAAAAATTCCTCATATCAAAATGGAAAAGGTGTGCCTCCCTAAAAATGTAGGTAGAATTGGTGTTAAAAGTCTGAACCTACATAATTTGGCACTCAGGGCAAAGTTGCTATGGGGAATGCTATCAAAAATAGATTCCCTACGAAGTATACCTATCTGTAATAAATAATTTGGTGAAGAGAATCCTCTAAGAATTGTTTCAATCACAGATCCTCCTCAAGGCTCCCATTTCTGGAATTTACAATTAAAATGTAGGCCTTTGATTAAGGATCATATATTTTGGATGGTTAACAATGGCAAATAGGCTGCATTCTAGGAAGATTCATGGAATGGCCACATTCCCTTTGTGAGTCACCTAAAACTGGAAGAAACTCGCCTCTACCTTAATAATAACTAGGGGTCAAAAGTATTTTATTATTTTGAGCAATAGTCTTTGCATGTCATGGTTACCTAGAAATAGAATTATTTGGATAATCTCCCCATCCTGGCTGATTAGTGTGAGTGTTTGGATAACATAATTTCTAAAAATAAAGTCTTCATCAACTCTAAGGTTGACTCATTGCATTAGATTAGGGCTAAATATGAGAGTTATTCAATTAATTTGGGCTATCGATTGGCAGAGGAATTGGACACTATGATAAGTTAGGAAATTTATTTTTGTTGGAGCAAGGTGGGCCTTCCCAAAGTGGTAGATTTCACCTAGGTTGGATATAAAACAAATTTATAACTCAAGATCATATTTTTAAAATTGAGTTTATTGGTCCATCATGGTGCTAACTCTACAAGCCAATAGAGGATTTACAAATCATCTATTTTTCTTTAACCCTTACAGAGCTATGTTAGGACTGGTTGTGTGGGAATTTAGGTTTGTCATGGGTGATACCTCCCTCTCTTATTTATATTTTTTCCTATTGGCCAACATAATCACCCAATGACACTTTTGATGGGTTGTGGAAGGCTAGTCCTTATATTTTGATATGGTCAATCTAGAAGGAAACAAACAAGATGGTTTTTGTTAGTAAAGAGATCCCTTTGCATGTAGTTATAAAAAATGCATAGGTGTCAATCTCGGAAGTCATCTTCACTCATGCCCATAGGAATAAAGGTAATTTATCATCCTGGGAGTTGAAAATTAGATCTAAATGGAATATGTTGCTCAACCCCCTTGTTTGTGCGTCTTTGGTATTAACATATAACAATAGAAGTGTTATAGCTAAAATTTTCACCCTTGAGAGGGTGTTTCAAGCCATCTAAATTGATCTATACAATGGGAATAGTCCTAGGTTATGGGTGACCTTTAAGTGGACTAAACCTCTAAGTTACAGGGATAGCTCCCTTGATGTATCAATTAGGCTCCACTACTAATTTAAAAAGGAAAAGGAAGAGGAATGACATGAAAAAAATGAACTAAGGGGGTGATAAACCAAATCAATTGTACACTACTTTCTTGATGATGCTTCCTTTCCAAATGGCATAGGGGTTTCTCTATTTGCTTGACACATTTGTCTTCTTTTTCAAATTGCCTTCCTCTTGGATTGGAAAGTGATAAGTGGCATGATGAGAAGTGTTATCATTGATGTCAATGTTGATGTCATTGATGTCAAAGTACAACTGGTGAAGATACATGGTGAGTGGTCTTTGAGGTATGAGCTTGTGTGCTTGATGTGACAAGGAAGCCATGTGAAAAGAGAGAACTTGAAGGCAACCTAATGTCTTTCTATTGAGAGAGAATTTGAAGGCAACCTAATGATTATTCTATTGATTTTTTTCAAGGTTTTTGTAGTGGTGTAAGAGTGTTTTTTTATGATTTTTCTTTTTTGATAGCATCATTGAGGTAAACATGTTTGAGTACTAGTCTTGAGTACAAAGTATCTTGAGAAGCCTAGTCATAACAAGCATAGTCATATCATAAGAATGTGCATGGTGAGAATGAGGAGGTATGTGCAGAGTTATGGAAATTTTTTAGGAGAATGTAAGGCATGTAATCAAGGTGTACAAGCATCAAATAATGTTTCAAGATCTATTTTCAAGTTTCAAGTGCTTGAGAAGCCTAGTCATGGCACTAGTCATGGCATGTAAAGTCCTAGTGGAAAGTTTTGAGCATGGTGGCTTGGTGAGATGGATTAAAAAAGGCACAAGAGGTTGTATGAGTTTTATTGAACATGTATGTGAGTCATTGGAGTAATAGTGAGAGTCTCAGGGTGAACCTACAAGGGTAGGACCTTCAGCGCTGGTCTGTAACTAGACCATTTCTAGACCTTACCTAGCCTAATGAAGTATCATGATCTATTGAAAAGGCATATGAAGGATGTAAGGCACTATTTAATCATGATATAGGTTTCTTTAGTATGTTATTGAGGTGGAGAGTGCATGGAAAGAGGCATGAAGGTCAATTTCAAGAGCTAATGTGATTTGTAGATCAAGGTCTAAGCAAGCAAAGAGAGAGAGTATGGCCTAATGGGGTATGAAGTTATGTTTCAAAGGAAAACATGGATATATTAGTGTTTTTATAGGTATAATATGTTATCTCAATCATGTTCACAATGTTTGAGGTCATGGTTTGCAATAAAAGGCATGAAAAGTGGTTTTGAGGTCTCTCGAGTACACAAAATGAAGGCATGCAAAACTAAGAAGGAATTTCAGGTGTTCATTGGTATGTATAACCTATTAATGAGAACTTAATATATTAATGGTATATGGGGAATTTTCATATCTCAAAATTCTATGCATTATGTTTTGGATCAAGGGGCTATGCTTTATGAATGATCGTTAAGAGTAGAAACATGCTTAAACCCTCCTAGAACCCTAATAAGGACCCAATGTTAAAGAAATTGATAAAAATAGCCTATAATGGTATTTAATGACTATAAAAAATATTTTATATTATATTAAAATACCCAAATCACCTCCAAGTGTGTTTGAGTTGTCAGGTGTGAGAGTAGACCCTATAGGAAAGTGCACTTTTCTTAGAGATTTGTTGTAGCAGTCAAAGTTGACAAAGTCATAATATAAAAATAATTGGATGGATAAGGTTGATAATTTTATTTTATTTCCATGGTGTTTTATATATAGGTTATATCTCTTAGGTGTGCTAAACTGGTCATCCAAATTGACTAGTCGCTAACAGGCCTAATAGTGGAAATAGTGAAAAACCCAGGAAACAATGAAAAGCTGATTAGGAATGGGTTATCATGAAATAAGGATGAATAAATGCATATGTTAATATTTTTGAATACTTTTAATATTATTATATTTTGTATAATTTTTTTAGGTCAGTGGTTATAGTGAAAAGGTTGCTCACAAATTGACTTGTTTGGCTCATACGAGACAGTGAGATATAAGGTTATGAGATTGGTCTGCAAGACAAATATTGCCCTTTGAACATATTATATTTATATATAATAATGGTATAATGATATCATAATATCATCAAAATTAATCAAAATTCTTTGTAAATGGTCATACATGTGTTAAAGGTCATTGTCACCATGACTGTGCTTTAAGGCAAATTGGCAATTCTAGGTAAGCAAGTTGCAGTGATGAGTTTGAGGCTCTATGCTCTAATTTGATGTATATAATTAATATGGAGTTTTTTTTTATGAATTTAAATTATTTATTATTCTTTTATAAATATTTTAATTCAGTTAAAGTGGTTGAGACATTGAATCCAAAATGGCCCATCTCGTTCTTGTCTAATATTGTGTACTAAGGTTAAAAGATTGGTCTGCAAGACCAATATTTGACATTAAAAATTGTGATTTTTGTATATGAGAGTGTTATATATATTTTAAAAGATTTTTTTAAGTTATAATTGATCATTTTAAGTGTTCCTTTAGGTATTGAAGATCAAGTTGTTTATGACTGGGTTTTGGAGTGTTCTGGTAGTTCTGAGTGGACTATTTTCAAAGAAGTGTTTGAGTCCTTTTGCTCTGAGTAGTGAAGTATAAAGAATATTGTTATGACCATGAGCTCATTAAATTTTTGTATATGTGAATAATTTACATTATTGTTTAAATTATTTGTGTTTAATCTCCTATAGTTTAATACAAACTATTTGTAGGTTCACAAACCTAAGTGCGAATAGTACTAACGACATGCTTCAAGTGTGATTGGATCTAAAAAGTGTCATGGACATTAGATGAACATATTTGGGGTATATTTTAGTTGAATATTAAGTATTCATATCATTTTTGGAGTTTTTAAGTGTTCCAAATAGATCAAAGGGTAACGTGTGCTAATGAAGGCCTAATTGAATTAGGTCTGGCCTAAAAAGAGGTATATGGATTAAAGTGTGCAAGTTTATATGGATTATCAATAGGTATATGAGCAATAGGCTTGTATAAATACAAGGTAGTTTTAGGCCTATTTGTGTGTGTAGAGAACAAGTGAATGAAATAGAACATTGGTAAATAGAAAGAGGTATTGTAGATCATAAAAGGAGTGTATAGGAACTATGATGAGGTTTTTACAGAGATTATGTGTATGAAAATCAATTTCATATGACCTAATCTATCTTGAAGAGACCCATTTGAGTGAAGAAGCCTATAATGCAATTTGAGGGGGATAAAGCAGTAAGAAGAGCTAAAGAAGGTGATCATCATATGTTGTGTGAGCAAAAAGGTTTTATAAAGGTGATAAAAAATTTTGGTGGAAAAGTCAATTTTGTGTCATCTAGTGGTTTGGTGCCTCCTTGCAAGTTGGTACTTGTTAAAACCTAGATGGGTTAGTGCTTAGGTAGTTGGGGTTGGTGCTCCATGTGAAGTTGATGCTTCACTAAATTTGATCTTTTGAATTATAGGACTATATTAATTTGTAGGGATCAGTGGGTTTTATTCACCTTGAGGGTTTACCACATATTTGGTGTGTTTACTTGTGTAATATAGTTTAATGCTTGTATAGTTGATTGTTTATGCATTGCTTGATCTATATGTTGATGTGATGGTTCATGTATGCTAAGAAGGAATTAAAAGAAAGTTTTTTAAGACACTGATTCACCCCCCCCCCTCTCAAATATTATGATTCCAAAATGGAATTCCTTGGTCATCAACTCACCTTGAACTTCTCATTGCTCTTGTTATTGACACTTTGCATCTAGTTGGGAGTTTTCTTATACTGGCATTGCAATAGTGATCATGTCTTCTTGGGTGTCTTAAAGCCGATCAATCTTACTACACCTCTCTTTCTCAAAAGCCTAAAATCTTGATTTTATCCTCATGAATTCAACCTATATCCATGAGAGACCTTTATATGCCTTAACAAACCTGTATCAATCCTCTTGAATGCCTCAAACACTCTCTAAGTCTTCATTTCCCACCTAAAACACATATTTGCCTTCAATTCCTTATAACCCTCAAAACATACAAAGATCTTTGTGTATAACATTATACATATTCTCCTAGAAAATTAGGCATATATTTTAGTACCCACCATGATCTTCTTACTTTTCATAAATTTTCATGACCAAACACTAAGTGTAAGTGTACTTATTCCACCTGTTTCTTTTCTCAATTAGTTCTCTAGGCCAAGAAACTAAGATTTGGATATATTCAATTCTTGCACTTGTGAAACTTTAAGATAACATTTGATCCACTTTAAGGACCTCCTAATCATGCTCTAGGTTCAATTTGAGGGTCTGACACAACTTTTCATGCTTCCAAATAGCTTGTAACAGTCATTTTTAGCCATTTTGCATACACTATGTACCATGCACATGCCAACCAATGGCCTATTTAGGTGATCATGAGAAATATGAATGTAAATAAATTAATTTTAAGACCATAAATTCTTGTTATAAGGCATTTGAGTTCCCATTTCTCCCATTGAGTCATTACAAAGGTTTCTTGGTAGTGTGTGCCTTACACTCTTAACAATCGTTCATAGAGATGAAGCCTTCTTAGGATTAAAAAATTCTATAGATTTCAAGTATAGGTTCCCCTCAAAAATCTCCTAACTATATTTTTTCCCATGAAAAAATTCAACCTACAAATGAGCACATGAAAGATCCTCTCGGGCTAGGCAGACTATGTCTAGTGAGCTCAAGAGAGAGTTTTGGCTTAAAGATGCTTCCTTGGTGTTTGGTTTTGAATTTGAAAACCTCAAAGAGGTATGTGTTGTTCATCACGATTTATTAAAATGATATTATTTCTATTCTTCTTCTTCTCTACACCTTCTGCAACATCTATTAGCTCATGCTAAGGTTTATAACAATCATGTAAAGGTGACCCTAGTATCTTGTTTGAGTCATTTCCTCATAATTCCTCTGAGTTTGAAGATTTTGGGAGTCTTTATCCAAGATATATAAACCTTTAAAACCCATTTAATATTTTTATCCAACTCAACACTTGTACAAATCATCCATCTTTCATGAACATACCTGAACAATCCCCATTAGGCTTGTAGGTCTTCATGGAGGCCTAATATCTTATAAAGCTTGAGAATGGCTTCAACTAAGGGGGTTGTTTATATTTCCAGTGCTGCCATTTCATTATTTTAATCTTCCTTATGAAACTTAATGCCCTATTCAACCTCTAAATCTTATGATCAAAACCAAGATTGGACCCTTTCTAAATGATTTGCAAGCAGGCCGAAGTCTCCAATTAGGCCTATAGATTACCATGTTAGAGGATTTGTTTTCACCCATGTCTTCACTTTTCCAATATTCCATAAGTGTTTTCATGATCTCTCTTCACTATATAATCTCCATTGTTACTCAAGAAACCACACTATCTCCCAACTCATAGAGGCAAACTTGGATTTTTTCATTAGGTTTGTATGTCTGCAGGGGTCTAGGATTTGTTAGGACTCAAAAGTGAGTCTTCAACTTACTATTAATTATTAAACCAACTTACACACATCCCCACACTATTTTTTCATGGTTCCTACATTTCATCTAACCTTTTAACTCCATCATCAACACAAGAGATATTGTATTTTATTTGAAAATGCAAACCTACAGGTCTGCAAGCTTGTAGATGGCTATTTAGGCTTCCTTGAGTGCATGACTGAGATCATATGTTCTTTGTATGATTACATATTTATGATCTCTATTATTTTCACTCCTAATTATTTTTTATGGTGTCCATTCCTTATAATTCATTCAAACTTAATGATTCAAACAAGTTTTCAACATCCTTCTCACAATACTTATACAGACCTATGGGTCTTCACATGGGCTTGTAGGTGCATGATATTTTATCCCTCAATATATATCTTAATCATACATGATAACATAGGGTTTTTTAGGCTGAATTGGACCTGAGTATCCACTCCAACACCTTAGGAATACATTAAAGATCGTCCTTTGCAATAGACTTCATCAACATTAGGGTTCTCATGAGCAAGCAATGAGTCAAGACCATTCTAAATTGTACATGAACATTTAATTCCATTAGATACATGGGTTTTGGCTTGGGGGTAGTGTAAAATAAATAATTTTGTTACTTGGGTACTCCAAACCCTATTGAATCTTATTTTTAGTTTGTTATGTTAGAACAATGGTAGGCTTGTGGCTTGAATTGTCAAGATTGAGACCTTTTCCATTACACCTTCCACCTTGAGAGTGACTTAAATTGATTTTAGAGACCTAGAAAAAATATTTATTCCTTAATTCAAACTATATACTCACAAAAAAACTCTTACAAACTCTAATGACACTGCCTATAACTTCATTGAGGTCTGCACCGAGCATAAATGAAGGTTTTGCTCACTCTCCACTCCCACACATGCAAAAAAAAATTGGGAGATAATATGAGGGGACTATAAAGACCATGTAATATCTCGTACATCATTCCATTTTCACCAACAAACTCTAAAATGCATTCAAATGAGAAGGAGCTGTGATGTTGGGGTTTTACAGGTAGTTTAGAGGCATTTACAGTATTAGGGATTGTTCATAAAGGAGAGGATACCAATATGAGAAATAATGCCATGGATTTTAAGGCCATTAGTACCCCGTCCTATGGTAAAATACTCAATTCCCAACTCTCTCTCCTCTATACAAAATGAGCAAACCAAAACTACCTTTGCAAGCCTACTAAGGAGCTCGATAGGAGAAAGAAAGTGTTTCTTGCTTTTCTAAGACTTGTAGCTCATCCAAATGACTAGTTTGAGTCTGATGGAGATGGAGGATGACATAAATGTGATTTGAGAGGAACTTCATGCTAAAAACCTTCAACCACCTATTGGAAAATTTCACTTTTGCCATGAAAACTATTATATTTTGCTTGGAAACCCTCGTAGAAAAGTATCAATAGAGTTTCTCATGCTTGTATAGATGAATGAAACATTTTTGGGGCATATCAAAACTATATAATTTCCATTTATTATGAAAATATCATTTTGAACATTATAAAATGATTTAAAAAACCTCAAATGGGTGATAACGTTAGCAAAGAGTGTTTGAAACCTATTTGGGAACTTATGTGGACTAGAGAGAGTATGACATGACCTTGACATGTGTCACATGACTTAAAAAAAACCCTAAACTCTTAGCATCACTTGAACCATCTTAAATCATGACATGGAGTGACTAGACAAGCATAGGATCAAAATAAACTTTACCTTAAACTTATCAAATTTACCTTAAATTATGCTAATATGCATTGCAAAAGGAAAATTTTATGACCCTATCCTATCCTAGCCAAAATATGGCTAATATATTTGGTGACTTCCTAAGAATGTTTTCTTGTTAATCATGTTAAACCAATTGCCTCATCCAACCATTGGGCTATGGAGTCACTTACCCTAAAATTGAGACACAATATTACCTTGAATAGGATGACAAACTAAAAACACCTCCCAACACACAACACACACAAACAACCAAAAAAAAAACAAGATGAAACATACACCTATGTTAATAAATCACTTGGGGGAAAATAAAGCATAAATAATCCACTATACACAACCAACCTCAACATTTATTCTTCCACTAGGATCAAATGAGAAGCTCTTAAGATCACCATGGCACCATGAAATTAGATTGTCACATGCTGAGTGGAGTCTAATAAGGCATTATTTAAGGAGTGAGAGTTTCCACCTACATTTGGTGATGTTAACATGCTCATGGTCACTTTAAATAGCCACCATACCTTTTTGATTCATTCCCTTGTCCATGAGTTGACTATGTGAGTCAAGGACCAAACCGTACTCATTTTAAACTTAGCTTATTAGTACAAACAATCTCATTCTTGCCTCGTCAATAGGTTAATCATGATCAAACTAAACAATCTGAGATAGATATTGTGGCATGCTTGTAGGGTTGGCTTCAAGAAGAGATGCACCTTGCCTCTTAAGAGCTTGAGATCAATGGAGTTTAGTTTCCTTTTCCAAGAGTCAACATAAGTCTACAAACTAATTGAGAGGTTGTTATCCTTCCTTTAAAACATCAAATAAATCATCACTAAGTGGAATTACCTCCTGGAACATTGGAATTGAGGAATTAACTCTTTCTTGCACATTGATTTACTTGCCAAATTTTCCTTCTTCTATTTTGATCAGCCTATACCCTCTTTCCAAAAGAGTGAAACTTGATCCAATCACCTCAAATAAGTCTTCCAACTTCCTTTCATGGGCTTGTAGCTGAATTAGGTCCTCTTTTAACACATTAAACTCCTCTTTGCATCAAAGGAGAGGTTCATAAGCTTGAGGAAAACAAGGAGGTTCAAAGAAGATATTTACCTTCTTAACTTCCTCATACTTGATTGACATCTCATTTACTATTGTATGATCATTCTAAACATGTTCATCACTATCAAACACATGCCAATGTGACTGATCCATTTGATCACTGATGGTACTTTGAAAAATTATCTATGACTCTAACATTGTTAACTCATCAAGGCTTGCCTTCTCCTCATCTCTAAAGATTGATTTGAATCCATATTCACCCAATGGTATTCCAATGACAATTTAGTCATCACATACACTCAAAGTATCCTCTTCATAGCCTTGGGAATGATCTATAGTTGCAATTTTACTGTCTTCCTCAAGGAGGGGTTGCTCAACCTCACAAACAAGTTTTGATCTCTCATAATCAATGAGCTTGCATTTCTCTTCCCTTCATTCATGAATGAATCACTCAAATTTTGAAATGTTTTGGCTTTCAACTTTCTCCACAAGGAATTCTTTCTTCATGTGAATGCTCTTTTGAACTGATTTCCAAGATGGGAAAGTCTTAGGTTTTTCAATCTTCCAAACAAGGATTTCTTGTTTGTCTTGGATTCCCTCTTGAATTGACTTCTAAGATGGGAAGGCTTTAAGCTCTTGAGGAGGGATGTGTGTTACAATCCCTCAAGTTGTACCTAGAATAATGTAGTATTTTTTTAAACTAAATACTTAACATTCATTCAACCATTCGTTTCACAGTGATTCTTAACAACTTAGCCAATCATATTAAATTATCACTAACTCGAAATAATAACAGTTCCAAATTCTAATACTAAATGCAATATAACATAACATAACTGCAAGGAAGTAATCACATTCATATCCAGCCATGACTAGTCCAATAATACAGCTACTACTATTTAAGTATAATAAATAAATGTAATTAGATTTCATTAGGCATTGATCCTTTATAAAATAAATATATAACAAACTCTCCAGAGCTCGAGTCGAACCAACTTGTGTATCTCTAATAATCTCAAGTGTATTCTCCAAGAAAATATTGCAATGGGGAGGGAGAGCATCATCTAAATATTTTTTCACACCAACCATAAACCATCAATCCCTCGCACAATCCCCCATCAAGAATGACCCTCCTTTCATATATTGGTAGATGGTAACGATGCAAGAATCTAAAGAGACATGCTAGTACCCTGTGTCCTGTAAGATTATACTACATAATGTGTACCACAAAGAAAATACATTTATAACATGATATCACACAACATGCAAATCAAACATATGAAATGACAATGTCTATCTAACATTGCTTTGGCCAAAATTTTCAAACACCATATGATTACATGGATTAGTCAATTTTATACACACCACTTGATTAGATTAGCTACATCCAACATTGATGGTGTTACGTAGGCTAGTGAAGTTCTTCTCGCTACCTACTTAGCATTATCAATCCAAAAAGAATATATATATATATATATATATATATATATATATATATATATATATATATATATATATATATATATATATATATATATATAAAAACATAGTATAAAAACCTAAAGATTCAATAAGATTATTCCTATTAATAGAATTTGAAACATGCTAAGAATGAAAATAATCATATTCATACATTTCATCTGTCAAATGCATATACTAAATCTAATAACAAGATATTATCACATATATAACAAATATAACATAATACAATCCATACAAGATCATACCATCTGGGTACGTTTTCTATAGGAACTACAATTAATCAATGCCATAGGTATCTTACTACTTAAATCAAAACAATTATTTTGGTCCTAGTCACAACCAAGTTTATGTTAATATTCACCAAAAGTAATAATCTACCTTTACTAAGTTAAGCAACAGACCAAAGCATTTAATTTGTTATTTTATTTACAAGTTTTTCATAGACATTCATACATATACGGTCATATTGAAAAACTGAGTTTACCTCAATTGATATTAAAGTATTTCTATACATACTTCTTATGATATATACATATATATAAATACTTTATATATATGTATATATATTATTTATCAAAATATCAATATTTAAACATACTTTATAAATGTAAACTCCATACTCAAATTTAATCAATTGTGCTTATTTTATTCAACCAAGTACAATTTTTTATGTTTTCATTTAACATATCAAATCAATCTAGAATTACTAAGATTTCCTTCCCAATCTTTTACAAATGCATAAACACTCAGGCCACTATTTTCCATTTTCAACTTATATTCAATAAAGATTATGTTCTAGTTTTCCAAATGAAATAAAACAAGAATTATATTTCAAATCCTTTTAAATTTGTAATTACTTTCAGATCTCAGTTCATAACAATTATTTCTCAACTAAGCTATCAGGGTACTAAACACACATTCATCAAACTGAGTTTTTGAACTATTTATAAACTATGCTCTTGGATACCAGTGAACAAATTAATATCCTTTTAATAAATCGCATGTTTAAAAATAGTTTTTCATTCAAAAAATATCAACCAATCAAAGGTATACTATTATCATGAATTAATCCATATACAAAGGTTATAACAACTCAAGTGCACAACCCATATTTATATACTATAACTTATAAACAAAACAAGTGCACATTCCATATTTATATAAAATATAACTTACTTAGACTCAAGATAGAATACTAATATATAATAGATCATTTACTTTGGAATCCAAAATTTCAAGTAAGGATTTAAGATTCCATCTAATACGTCACATGTTCCATAACAAAAGAGATATCTTAAAAATCTTATACTCAACCACTACTCGGCTTGTTAATTGTGGAAGACTGAGATAAAAGACTCGAGTTTGAATGTATAGTTCATAATTATACTACATACACACACATATATTTACACATATAATATTAGGAAATTTTAACCACTGTTCTGCATGTGTATGTGTGTGTGTGTATATGTATATATATACACTATTAACTATAATATACAGTCACTTTTATATAACATTTTCAGAATTTACCACAATACAACAATTTTCCAATTTCTAACATAGAATTTTTGTCAAGGCCGAGCATAATCCCATTGTCTTTAGGGTATCTCAATGGTTAATATGATAACCATTATATTATCATTTATGCCCTAAATTTCATTTAATAAAATACTACACATTCCATTCATAGAGTTTTTAAATTGAATTGGGTTTCTAGTCATCATGACTATGATTGAAACAATATAGAGACCTACATTATCAATCTGCACTTTGGATTTATCGAGTTTGGGTGTAGGCGTCTATGGATGGCCAAGCCATCTACAGTGCCCTCCACTCAAACCATTTTTTATTATAAACCACAGACAATGTAAAACCCATTTCTATCTTCAAATAACATTACATTCAAAAATATAATTACAGAACCAACCTTTGTAAGATATTTGCTTGAGGGAAGAATTCGTCTTGATCTTCTTACTTCGTAAACTCTCTCAATTTTGTTTATTTCTTATATATATATATATATATATATATATATATATATATATATATATATATATATATATATATATATATTCACCATCCCCAAAACTTCAAGGACTTAATTATTATAACATTTCTCCTCCCTACTCTATCGCCACCATCCTCTTTACATGCCATTTACTTTTATAAATCAACAACAAAGAATATTGTTAAATGAGTTTGCATGTCGAGTTTGAAGTAACTGAACTCTTAAGTTATAGTCAAATTACATAATCATGTAGTCCCAATTCCAACTCACAAGCTTGAGATAAAAAAAGACTGCTCAAGTCCAATTTATGTTAGAAATACCCTTTCCATCAAATCTTACCAATTAATAATCATTTCTAAATAACCAAACCATTCTATTCGAATGTTGACTTCATGTAAAAACTAGATAACCATGCCAATGATAACTATTAATTTGAAAGACCATTTAGAAATAGGTTATTATCTAAGCATTCAAATGTTAGCTAGGATAGTCCACATATGAAATTAGCATATCAACTTAGAAAAAGTCTATTTATGAGTTTAAAATGAGGATTGCCTAAGCCATTATTGATTTTCACCAAACTAGATAGTATATTAAATGTTAACATAACAATAGTTGCCAAACCTATATTTCAAACATTTTAATGTTATATCTATGAATTTGTGATGCAAGAGCATCTAAATAGTTTCATGGAGGACTTGGTCAAAAATGGAAGCCATCCTTTCTAGCCTACAAAGTCCAAGTCATGTCTTAGTCGAGTTTAAATTCAAATTATTGCATATTACCTCCAAAATATTGTTTAAGGAGGAGTAAATGTAAAAATCAAATGTAAAATTGAAAAAGAGTAAAAAGGGTCAAAGTAGTTGAGAGGAATCCCCGCGTTGGGAGTTTGTTGAGTAAATGAGGGGGAGATAGTTGAAAGATTTCAACCATAAGATATTAGTTGAGATCATCTTCTCAACTTAGCATATTGGTTTTAAAGAATCTTGTTTGTAACCCAAATTAGGTGTAGGATAGAGAAGTGGAGTCTATTTCAAAGGAGTAATATGTGGAATGGAAGAAGGAAGAAAAGGAGGTACGTAGAGGAAAGAGAGAGAGAGAGAATCTCTCATCCAAGAAGACAATGGAATAAAAAGATGAGAGAAGAGTAAGATAAAAAGAGGAAGGACACCTCATATAAGTAGATATAATATGATCATAAGAATTTACAAGTGAAGAGGAGGTGAATATTCTAGATGTGAAGAAGGAAGAAGATTTACATGTAAAGACAAAAAAGTGTGAGGGTCAAATAAGGCTTGTAAGCCATTAAGCCTTGATCATGGATCATGTAATTGTTAGAATTGAATTTTAAGTGTTATTTTTTATTTAATAAAGTATGAATTATTTATTCTAGTGTCATTTATATGCAACAATGGTGTCCTTTTGTAAAAGTTTTGGCCTAGACAGTGAGCAGGCCTGTGTATGTGTATATGCATTTTCTTAAGAAACTTAAGGAAACAATAAACATCCATTGGTAAAAATTATGTATGAGAACCTTTGGAATTGAAATGAGAATGATATAATACTTTTTCTTGATAACAATAAGTATTAAATGATTTGAATGTAAAAAAAGGTCATGAACAGGGTGAAGACAGGGCATTCTGCACCTAAGAACATAATCAACTATCAAAGCATTGGATCAACATGAAAATGAGTGAATGAAGGTTATATAAGTATGAAGGTAGGTATAGGAGATAATTTTAGACATAAATGAAGAATAAATAGGCTTTATAAACCCCTTGAATATCTTAAAACCCCAAAAGTTGACTCTCAGGTTTGTACATGACCGAGACAAAGTAATAAGAAGTTTGCATATATTATGGGATAAATGATTTGAATGAGTAATTTTAGTATGGGAAAATGAATATATAAAATATATTAGGTTTTATTAAGTATTATTATGCTTGAGGATCATTTTGAAAATCTATTCACTAAGAAAAAGGAAGGAAACTCCTACTCACAGTCACAACACACAATCCATTTCATGTGAGAACTTCTTGTTTAGAATGTAAGGAAGGTTAGTATGGTCGATTAGATGAATTTAATAGAGTAAAGGTACCTTTTAAGACCATAATAAATCATTTATAACCCTTTAAACATTCTATAACACTCCTAGCTCCATTTAATATGCTCTCGACCTTATGCAGGCTTAAGAAAGTCCTATACTAGGGTTTATGTTATAAAAAGAGTTTCAACCTTTTAAAATTCCTAAAAATTTAGAAGATTGGATTTGGAGATGTTTTAAAATTATTTAAAAATGTTTCACACCTATAGGGTACGGAAAAGTATGGGAATCACAAGTTGAAATTGAGTCATAGGTGCATGCAAGCTAAAAGAGTAGGCCAAATAGAGAAAAGAGGTTTTTTCCCTAAGAAGGGTATAGATTAATGATGGATTAACCTGTAAGGGGATAATGGGTATCCCAAAATGTGATTGGTTTGACCTATAAGTCTATAAAACATTCATAAAAATGAGGTTTGCAAGAAAAGAGGGTTAATTAAAGCAGGGGTCAAAGAAGCAGGTACCAATCCATACAAAAGAACCTTAGGATATTCTCAAGTATGTTATATAAGGGATTAATGGGTATCCATAAATGGTTTCATATTTTATTTTGAGCTAACATACATAAATTTATGGTCAAAATTTAGGGTTTATAGGGTTACAAGGAAGATAAACCAACCTATAGGTAAACTAAGAGGTTTAAGCCTTCTACCAAAGGATGAATGATCTTAATGGGTCTATATAGGGGTGTTAAGGTGTGTGTCATGTCTTAGATAAATAAATTTTTTTTCATAAATAAGCATTTAATCTCATAAGCAAGGTTTATAAGAGATGCCTGTGAGTTAGCATTGAATTTTGGATATGAGTGAGTTGGCTGAACTAGGAGGGTTACACCAATTTATTTGTCAAATATGTTTTAGAGATTATTTAATTGTCTTAAAATATATTTAAAAATGTGCATTAAATAATACAGATTATTAGTTTGATAATAATAACATCTCACAAACATAACAATCACAACAATCATAAAGAAATTATCATTAGAATCTAACCGTAAGTTGTAGAATAATAAAATCGCTCAGTTAAATGCATAAACTTAAATATGATAATTTCATAAATAATTAATCACTCAAAACCATACTAACTAGCTAACCAGATCAAACAAAAGAGTCAACAAGTTATTATACTGTGGTGTGTGAATTTGGGTCACTCATAGTTCGTTTGTCATCCCTTGAATCATCCCATCTAATCCATCTTATTTATGATAATGCTCTCCCTCCATCATGTTCTAAGAGAAGGATCAATCCTGCATCCACCTCACAATAAGTAGGTAGTTAGTCTGAGTCATCATATATATCAACTAATGATGCAAAACTAACAAATATACATCCACAATGTATAGAATAAGAAAGTACAACTATGACATCATTTAAACAAGTCAACATATCACTATCTAATAACCACTATATATCATAAATCTAAAATCAAAATAATAATAATCAGATTATAACTATATTAATCCGTGGATTCTAAGGTTATAAAACATAGGGTGTAATCGAGATGTAACATTCTTCCCTCTAAAACTAGTCATCGTTCTAATTACACTTATTCAAAAAATAGTTTTGAATATCAAAAGAGTTTAACATAATTAATAACATAGTATCAAGTATCAAATTAAATAAATAAATGTGGAAATGTGTAGAACTTATCATAGTCTTTCTAAGCAATAATATCCTCAAAGTATTTGTCCTACAACACCTTACACCGTGACACCTCTCTATTATGCAAATGAAGTTTACGAGTGTTAATTACTCTGATTGGTTATACCATGACCACCCTAGGATCCAAAACCTACAAAGCATTCTAATCCAAAACATGTAAAAGATCAGCTATATACATTTTAAGATAAGATACATAGAAAACATTATGTAATAGAGCTAGGGTTGGTGGCAATACAAGCCTATACGCTACATGATTAACCAATTCTAAAACTTTGAAGGGTCCCATATATCTTGGTGATAGTTTCACTGACTTCCCAAATTTAACCAAGCTCTTCTATGACTTAACCTGCAAGAACACTTTATCACCAACAAAAAACCACTTATTTGTCCTCTTTAGATTAGCGTAATTATTCTATCTATCATTAGAATCAACAAATATTTTCTTGATTAATTTGAATTGATCTTCCATTTCTAAAAGCATCTCAGGCCCAAAGACTACCCTATCCTCTAACATGTCCCAACTGATTGGTGTCATGCACCTCCTTCAATATAATGCCTCAAATGGTGCCATCTTCAAAGTTGATCGATATGAGTTGTTGTATGCAAACTCAATGAATGAAAGATAATCTTCCCATTTGTATTGTTGATCCATGTAATACATATGTAAAAGATCCTCTAACACCTGATTTACTTGCTTAGTTTGACAATCAGTCTCTAGGTGATATGCAGTGCTGAAATTTAGTTACATACCCAAAACTGAGTTTAGAGTCACCCAAAACCTGGAAGTCATCTTTGGCTCATGACCCAAAATGATTTTTTATGGGAAGCCATGTAACTTATACACTTCATTTATAAATCTCTTTACAAGGGTATGTGCATCATCAATCAAATTGCCTGATATGTAATGAGCCACCTTGGTTGGTTTGTCAAAAACTATCAAAAACATATTGTGCCTACTCTATGACATAGGTAAACCTTGGACAAATTCCATACTAATCACCTGTCACTTCCACTCTAGTATATCATGCAGAAATAACAATCTAGCTCAGTGCACATGTTCAACTTTCACTCATTGACATTCTAGACAATCTGACACAAAATCTGCAACATCTTTCTTGATTCCCTTCTAGAAATACAGAGGTTTATGCTCTATCATGAGCATGGTTACTCTTAGATGTCCTAAATATGGGAAATTGTGTAACTCTTTTAACATTATACTCCATTGATTCTCTTGATCTGGCACATACATCCTTCTATTAAAATGCATAAGACCATCACTCTCAAAACTAAATCCTTTATATCAAGGATTTTGAGCATTCCTAGATATTGCTTTTCTGACCTAGTAATAGAATTCATTTTTTGGTGAGAAATCAACCTCATAATCCCTTAAAGTACTCTTGATATTAGCTAAAACTAATATGTACCTTCTATGACTCAAAGCGTTAGCTACTCTGTTGTCTTTACCTTTGATGTAATTGATATCAAAGTCATAGTTGGAAAAAAACTCTAACCAGCGTATCTAACAAGCATTCAAATTTGGATAGGTGAAGATGTATTTGAGTCCTAAGTTTGATCAAACAGTTTTCCCAACAAATAATATCACCACACTTGTAAAGCATGAATAATTTATGCAAATTCAAGATCATGAGGGGCATAATCCCCCTCATAAGTTTTTAGCTTCCTTGATTCAAAATCCAATATTGCGCCATCCTGCATAAGGACTCCACTTAGTCCCTCTCCTAACACATATGTGATCACTAAAAATTGACCATTAGGATTTAGAAATCTCTATACTGGGATTGAAATAAGTCTTATTTTTAATTCTTGAAAAACTACTTCACACTTCTTTGACCTTTGACCAGACAAACTTTTGGTTCTTCCATTGCAAGGAGGTAATTGGATTAGTTATCTTGGTAAAATTTGAAATGAACTTCCTATAATAGCCTATTAATCCCATAAAAATCCTTACCTTGTGCAAATTCCTTGGTGTTAACCACTCCATAATGTCTCTTATCTTAGCTAGATCTACATAAATACATTTGCAAAAATAATATGCCTTAGATATTGCACTCTCTCTTGAAAAAATGTGTACTTAGATAACTTGCCATACAACTTGTGCTATCATAACCACTGCAGAACTAGTTCTAAATGTTGTGGGTGCTCCTCTTCATTCTTGGAATATATAATAATGTCATCTAGAAAGACCAAAAAAAAATGATCTAAATAATCTCTGAACATAATGTTCATGAGATTCATGAATGTTGTTAGTGCGTTAGTCAACCCAAAGGGTAACATCGCGAATTCATAATGCCCATAATAAGTTTTGAAATCTATTTTCTAAATATCCTCATCCTAAATCCTCAATTGATGATATACTCCTGTAAGATCTATAATATAAAATACTATTGCTCCTCACATTTGATCAAAAAGGTCATCTATACAAGGTAGCAGATACCTATTTTTACTAGTTGCCTTATTCAACATTATGTAATCAATGGAGAGTCGAAGAGTACCATCCTTCTTCTTCACAAAAACAACTAGTACACCCCATAGTGACACATTAGGTCTAATCAACCCCTTTGACAATAATTCCAGGAGTTGAGCCTTCAATTTAACTTAGTGGTTATCATTCTATATGATGCCTTAGACTGTGGTTTTGATCTAGGTATGATGTTGATAGAGAAATTAAACTCATGTTTAGGAGGCAAACCTGGCAATTCTTCTAAAAACACATCATGAAATTCTCTAAGATATGGGTAATCTTCAATAGATGGTTCCTTAGGTTCCTCCCTTTCATTTATGTTGATGATAAATGCTTGGCACCCTTTTCATTGAGCCCTCTTAAGTTGCATTGCAAAAATCTGCTTGAGCCTCAACTCTATCTTTTCACCCTAAATTTGTGTTTAATTTCTAAAATCATCAAGGCACTCAACCTTATTTAAATATAATTCAACCTTAACCTTATGTTTAACAAGCTAATTGACTCCTAGGATCACATCATATGGCCCTAGTGGTGTTACATACAGATCCACAATAGTTATAAATCTGGGCAACCCAATCTCTACTTCAACTAAACACTTGTCAACCATGACTTCTGAGTCATTCCCATATTGTACTGACCATGCATTTGCTATATATCTAGATTTTCTATGAAAATTTCTAAGCATTCTAGGAGCTATAAAACATTCATTAGCCCATGTATCTATCAAAATAGAAACTAGATGTTCAAACAAAATACCTGATAATTTTATAGGTGATGCTTGAAATTTAACTTACTAATTATCAATTGTTGCATGAATACATTGTTAAAAATGGCCTTACCGAGAATTAGTACCTTTATTCTTTGGCTTGTCCTAAGTGCATTCATGAGCATAATGTTCTCCTCCATAATTAAAACATCCTCCAAGTGGACCTTTCCTGTCAGTCTAAGGGTTTCCCTTGAAACTGCCTTTGAAGCCATTGCCTAGTTTCTTGTTATTAGATCCATTATTGATTTTTGCATTCTGGTTCTTGAACTGACCCTTAGAGTCTCCACTCCTCTACTTTCAGTTCTTCTTCAAAACTTTTTCTTGAACTTTTATCTAACCTATGCAAGAGACTTCAACTTCTATGTATGCTTCACCACCTTCTCGAAGACCTAGTCCATGGTAGAAGGTCCATGAACATCTACTTAACTATTGATATGGGATTGTAATCCCATGATAAATTTCATGATTCTAAATCTTTCATCTGCTTGGTACTGAGGCACGTACTTCATAAGTTTAGTGAACTGCGCCCAATATTAATTCATCGATAAGTCTCCCTGCTTTAGATTCTATAAATTTGTGAGGTTCTGATCAAAATAAAGTTGTGGAAGCCACCATGACTTGAATAATGTCACAAATTACTCCCAAGTTGTGGTGGTTGAGTTAAGGTTCATTTTTAACTTACTGTTGGCCCACCAAGTAGTTGCCTCACCGTCTAACTAGTAAGCTCCCCACTGCTTTGTTGAATTTGAAGTAGTGTTGAATCTCAAAATGCTTCTCCATCTCTGTCAGCCACGTTTCAACTCCATCACCTAGAATAGTTCCATCAAACTTAGGTGGACTCACCTTTTTTATGTCCCTAGACAACTTTGTAGCTACTTGAGATCTCACATCCTACTTAGTGGGATGCTCAATAGGTTCTTCGTGATGCTCTTCCTCACCTTGGCCATGAACTTCTTATTCTAGGGCTATGATTTGATCCTTGGTATCGTTCATGGCTACGAAAATATGATCCAAATTTGTTGAATGTTCAGTGGCAATTATGTTAGGATCATTTGGAAGGTTATTATCATTGACATTCAAAAGACCCTCACCTGATGCTCTAGTTTATACCATTATTTTCTCACTGAATAGAAGAATACAAAAATGTTAGCAAACTCATTAAGTCCTAGAGTTCAAGCCTAAACTCTGATACCACATATTACAATCTCTCAAGTTATACCTAGAATAATGCAGTAATTTTTTTTTATTTTTTTAATACTAAATACTTAACATTCATTCAACCACTCATTTCATAGTGATTCTTAACAACTTGGCTAATCATATTAAATTATCACTAACAATAACAATAATAATAACAATAACTTAGCTGATTTTAAATATAACATAACATAACTACAAGGAAGTAATCACATTTATATCCATCCACGAATGGTCCAATAATATAGCTACTATTATTTAATTACAATAAAATAATGTAATTACATTTTATTAGGCATTAAGCCTTTATACAATAAATAGATACCAAACTCTTTGGAGCTCGAGTCGAATCAAATCATGTATCTATGATAATCTCAAATGTAGTCACCAAGTAAGTAATGTAGTGGGGAGAGAGCATCATCCAAGTGCTTTTTCACACCAACTACATACCATCAATCCCCAACATAATCCCCAATCAGGGAATGACCCTCCCTTCACAGATAGGTAGATGGGAACTGTGTGGGAATCTAGAGAGACATGCCAATACCCCATGTGTTGTAATATTTCTACTACATGATATGTACCATAAATAAAATAAGTTTTTAACATGCTATTACACAACATGCAAATCAAACATATGAAATGAAATTTTCTATCTAACATTACTTTGGCCAAAATTTTCAAATAACATACGATCACACGGATCAGTCAATTGCATACACACCACTTGATTGGATTACTAGCATCCAACATTAGTGGTGTTATCTAGGCTAGTAAAGTCTGTCTCACTACCCACTTAACATCATCAATGCGATATATATATATATATATATATATATATATATATCATAGTATAAAAACCTAAAGATTTAATTAGATTATCCCTATTAGTAGAAGTGAAAACATTGTAAGTATGAAAATAATCATATTCATACATTTTGTCGATCAAATGCATATAATGAATCTAATAACATGTTATTATTACATATGTAACAAATATAACAAAATAAAACCCATACAAGATCATACCATCTGGGTATGCTTCACATAGGAACTATAATTACTCAATGCCATAGGCATCTTATTGCTTAAATCAAAACAATTGTTTTGGTCCTAGTCACAACCAAGTTTATATTGGTATTCACCAAATATGTTATCAAGTATGCCAAAATAATTTGCTACCTTTACTAAGTTAAACAATAGACCAAAGTATTTAATTTGTCACTCTGTTTGCAAGTTTTCCATAAACATTCATACATATACAGTCATATTGTAAAATTGATTTTACCTCAAATGATCTTAAAATATTCCTATACAGTCACACTTCTTATGATAGATACATATATATATATATTATTTATCAAAAGATCAATCTTTAAACATACTTTATAAATGTAAACTCCATACTCAAATATAATCAATTGTACTTATTTTATTCAACTAAGTATAGGTTTTTATGTTTTCATTTAACATGTCTAATCAATCTAGAATTACTAGGATTTCCTTCCCATTATTTTACAAATGCATAAACACTCAGGCCACTATTTTCCATTTTCAATATATACTAAATCAAGATTATGTACTCAGCCGAGCAATACTAGTTTTCCAGATGAAACAAAACAAAAATTATATTTCAAATCCTTTTAAATTTGTAATTACTTTCAGATCTTGGTTCATAACAATTCTTTCTCAACTAAGCTATCAAGGTGCTAAACACACAGTCATCAAACTGAGGTTTTAAACTATTTACAAACTATGCTCTTGGATACTATTGAACAAATTAATATCCTTTTAATAAATATTGAGTTTAAAAACAATTTTTCATTCAAAAAATATTAACCAATAAATTGTATACTATTCTCATGATTCAATCCATACACAAAGCTTATAAAAACTCAAGTGCACGACCCATATTTATATACAATATAGCCCATAAACAAAATAAGTGCACATGCCATATTTATATAAAATATAGCCTACTTATACTCAGGACAAAGTACTAATACATAACAGATCATTTACTTTGGAATCCAAAATTTCAATTAAGGATTTAAGATTCCATCTAATACATCACACCTTCCATAACAAAATAGATATCTTAAAATCCTTATACTCAACCACAACTCAACATGTTAAATGTGGAAAGACCAAGATAAAAGACTCATATTTGAATGTATAGTTTTTACTATAATACACACACACACACACACACACACACACACACACACACACACACACACACACACACACACACACACACACACACACACACACACACACACACGTATGCCTATTAACTATAATATACAATTGTTCTTATATACCATTTTTAGAATTTACCATAATACAACAATTTACCAATTTCTAACACATAATTTTTGTTAAGGCTGAGTGTGATCCCATTGTCCTTAGGGAGGCTCAATGGTTAATATGATAACCATTATATTATCATTTAGGCCCTAAACTCCATTTAAGAAAATACTACACATTCCATTCATAGAGTTTTTAAATTGAATTGGGTTTTCAGTCATCATGACCGTGCTTGCAACAATATAGAGACCTACAATATCAATCTATACTTTGGATTTATTGGGTTTCGGCGTAGGGGTTTGTGGATGGCCAAGCCATCTGTAGAGACCTCCACTCAAACCCTTTTCTTATTATCAAATCACAAACAATGTAAAACTCATTGCTATTTTAAAATAACATTACACTCAGAAATATAATTATAGAACCAACCTTTGTAAGATATTTGTCTAAGGGGAAAATTTGCCTTGCTCTTCTTGCTTCCTAAACTCTCTCAATTTTGCCTGCTTCTTCTATCTCCATTCATTGTACCCCAAAACTTCAAAGACTTACTTCTTAAAACTTTCTCCTCCCTACTCTACTTCCACCATCCTCTTTACATGCCATTTACATTTATAAATCAATGATGGATAATATTCCTAAAATGAGTTTTGCATGTTGAGTTTGAAGTAACTAAACTCTTAAGTTACAGTTAAATGTCAGAATCATGCAGTCCCAATTCTAACTCAAAAGCTTGAGATAGAAAAAGACTACTCGAGTCAAATTTAGGTTAGAAAAACCCTTTCCATTGAAGCTTCCAATTAATTAATCATTTATTAATAACCAATCCATTCTATTCAAAGGTTGACTTCATGCAAACCTAGATAATCATGCCAATTATTAACAATGCCAATGATAACTATTACTTTGCAAGACCATGTAGAAATAGGTTATTATCTAAGCATTCAAACGTTAGCTAGGATATTGTACGTAGGATATTTGCATATCAACTTAGCAAAATTCTATTTATGAATTTAAAATGAGGATTGCCTAAGCCATTATTGGTTTTGACCAAATTAGATACTATATCAAATGTTAACATAACAATAATTGCCAAACCTATATTTCAAACATTATGATGTTATATCTATGAATTTATTTTTCAAATTTGCTATATATATTAGTTCATTATCTTCGACTATCTTTAAGAAGATGCATTAAATAATAGGGATTTCTAGTTTGCTAATAATCACATCTCACACACATAACAATCATAAAGAAATTATCATTTGAATCTAACCGTAAGATGTAGAATAATAAATCACTCATTTAAATGTATAAACTAAAATATGATCACTATAAAAACACTTAAGCACTCAAAACCATACTAACCAGCTAACCAAATCAAACAAAAGAGTTAACAAGTTATTATAATGTGGTGTGTGATTTTGGGTCACTAGTAGTTCCTTTGTCATCTCCCGAATTGTCCCATCTACTCTATCCTCTCTAATGATGCTCTCCCTCTACCATGTTCTAAGGGAAGGATCAATCCTGCATCCACCTCACAACATGTAGTTAGTTTTTTTGAGTAATCATATATATTGACTAATGATACAAAACTAACAAATATACATCCACAATATATAGAATAAGAAATTACAACTATCACATCATGTAAATAAATCAGTATATCACTACCCCATAACTAGTATATGCCATAAAGTTCAAATCAAAGCATTAATAATCAAATGATAACCATATTAATCCACATATTCTAAGGTTATAAAACATAGGGTGAAATCAAGATTTAACAATGGGTGGGACTTGAATATATTTAGATTCTTCTTTGGTCTTGATTCCCTAATCTAAACTTGTTTCATTTTGTTTATCCCATGACTTCACTATGTGATTCTAACTTGGAATCTTAAAGGAATTTTGGGGGATTATTTAGGAAGGGGAATAGAGTTTTGTGCCAAGATAGCCTCATTAGTTTCCATCCAAGTAGCAATCAAACTCTCCAATTCTAATTTATTTTGATCCTCAACCCTCTCAATAATAACCTCTTTCTTATTTTAGATGTTCTCTTGGATTGATTTACATGATGGGAAGGCTTGAGAAGAATGGGAAGGACTTGGGAATGCTATGAAACTCACTTAACGCAGTCTTTTGAGGAAGAATGGGTGGCATAAAAGAGGGTTGAGATGGTATGGGAGAAGACACATCATGTTGATAGAATTGAACTTGTTGCCCTTCATGAACTATTAGTTTATCCTCTATGCATTGAATTAGGCCACCTATGCCCGTCATGTCACTAGTGAGTCTTTGCCAATTTTATCTCTTGATAGGTGCCCACTCTTTCTATATCACTTGTAATGAGTCTCTCACATTATGAATGAGATGACAAGGAACACTTTGACCATACTCCCTTTATGTGTTAATCCCTAACATATACCTTTCATAGACCAAGAGAGTTTGCTTGAAGCTTGAGATAGACTGATTTAAAATATGACTGTGTTAACTAGGGGTAGCATGGTCATGACAAGGCTGATTAGAGGGATGAAAAGGCTATCAAGGAGGAGGAATATCTTTGTAAGATTATTGAAGGAAGGAAGGAAGGTAATACTCTTGATAACAAGGCTGGTAAGAATCAACATACTGTTGATAAGGGTGAACAAATTACTGATAAGGATCAACATGAGTTTGATATGGCTCATCAACTTATGTAAAATAAAAATCAAAACCAAATGCTGCCATAAAACCTCATGATAAAGGCAAAAATGAAATATCACTTGCTTAAAATGGTACCTAAGTAGCTACAACCAGTTGAATACATTCAGAGTTACCATTGATGCTTGTTGAAATTACTTCAAAGGCTAGTGTATTGAATAATAACACCAAAAACTCTTCAATTAATTGTCAATTTTGTCCCACCATTTGTGCTAAAACTATGATAGCTTAAAGTTACACCCTTAAGAGTTTGTTTCAAGACCTCTCAAACAAAGCTATACAATGGGATTAGTCTTGAGTTGTGGGTGACCTTTAAGTGGACTAAACCTCTAGGTTATAAGGATAACTCCCCTTGATGTATCAATTAGGATCCACTAATAACTTGAAAAGGAAAAGGGATAGGAATGAAATGAAAGAAAACTAACTAAGCAGGTGATACACTAAATCAACTAATCACTACCAACCAACTGCATATGCACATGTAGACCATGAGACTAACCTTTACATACACTACTTCTAATCTAAATCTCTCACATCAGAATTTAAATTTGGAGGTTATGATATATGTTTAAGCTAGGAGGACTAATTAAGAGGTTTATAATAACACTCATGAATAGACAAACTCATGTAACCCTTGCATTTCACTTGCACACTTCACATGACCTACAAAAGAAGCTTTCAAACTACATATAGGTGTTATAATAAGATAACCTGCCAAGAAAAACAAAGCAAATCACTTGACAAGATCAACTATCCATGCACACACACACACACTAAGTACAGTAATGTAAGGAGGTAAAACCAGCAGTCTTTATTGATCCAAAGCATATAAACAAGCAGGGATTTACCATAATCAGGTGGAGGATCCTTACAAAGCCAAACAAGGTTGTATTTATAGAGAATGAGAGAATGAGAGAGAGAGAAGTAGCATTAAAGTGACCAATGATAGGTATCAAGCTCTCGTGACAAGATTTAAAATCAATAAGGAGGTCATAGAACAATCTCATAAGGTCTTTAAGGACACATGTTATTTTCTTGATGATGATTCCTTCCCAAATGGAGTAGGGGTTTCTCTATTTACTTAACACATTTGTCTTCTTCTTCAAGCTACCCTCCTCTTATCTTGGAAAGTGAACAATGGCATTCCTTGGTCATCAACTCACCTTGAACTACCCATTTTTCTTGTTATTTACACTTTACATCTGCTTAGGATTTTTCTTATACTAACATTGCAATAGTGATCATATCTTCTTAGGTGTCTTGAAGCCCATCATTCTCACTACACCTCTCTTGCTTAAAAGCCTCAAATCTTGTTTTGATCCTCATGAATGCAATCTCTCTCCATGAGATACCTTCTAATACATTAAAAAACTTGTAATCCTCTTGAATCCCTCAAACACTCTCTAAGTCTTCATTTCACATCTAAAGCACATATTTGCCTTTAATTCCTTGTAGCCCTCATAGCATAAAAAGATCTTTGTGTAGAATATTATATAGATGATCCTATAAAAACAAGAATTTATTTGAGTGCCCATTATAATATTCCTACTTTTTACAAATTTTCATGACCAAACACTAAGTGTAAGTGTGTTTATTCCACATGTTTCTCTTATCAATTAGCCCTTAATCAGGGCTTTACGCCTAGAAACTGAGATTTGGATCTAATAAATGATCAAATGTGTGAAACTTCAAGAGAAAATTTGATCCACTTTAAAGACCTCCTAATCATGCTCTAGGTTCAATTTGAGGGTTTGACACAACTTTCCATGCTTCTAAATAGCCTGGAATAGTCATTTTTAGCCCTTTTTCATACATTATGTACCATGCACGTGCCAACCACTAGCCTATTCATTTGATCATAAGAATAATTAAGGTCATTAAAGTCATTTAAATACTATTGATTATCATTAGAAGGCATTTTAGTTCCCATTTCTCCCATCGGGTCATTAAAAAGGTTTCTCTGTGGCAGCTTGTGAGTGTCTTACACTCTCAAAAATCATTCATATAGATAATGCCTTATTAGGATGAAAGAATTACAAAAATTTAAAGTATAGGGACCCATAAAACACCTCCTAAATTAATTTTCACCCATTCACAATGTCAATATATAAATGAGCACATGAAAGATCCTTTGTGGCTAGGCAGACCGTGTTTAGTGAGCTCGAGAGAGAGTTTTGGCTTGAAGATGCTTCTTTGGTGTTTGGTTTTCAATTTTAACACCTCAAGGAGGTATATGTTATTAATCATGACTCATTACTATGGTATTATTGATATTATTATTCTCTACACCTTCTGTAGCATCCATTAACTCATGTTAGGGTTTATAGCCATCATGTAAAAGTGACCCTAGTGTCTTATTTGAGTCATTTCCTCCTACTTCCTTTGAGAATTAAGCTTCTGGGAGTCTCTATCCAGGATATATAAACCTTTAAAACCCCTTTAATCTTCATACCCAACTCAACACTTGTACAAATCATCCATCTTTCATAAATAGACCTGAACATTGCCCATTAGGCCTATAGGTCTTCATGGAGGCCTAATATCTTATCAAGCCTGAGAATGGCTTCAAATGAGGGGGTTATTTCTCTTTCCAATGATACCAATTCAATATTAAAATCCTACTTATGACACCTAATTCCATATAAACCTCCAAATCTCATGAACAAAACCAAGACTGGACCCTTTCTCCATGATTTGTAGGCAAGCTTGAGTCTTCACTTAGGCCTATAGATTGCCATGTTAGAGGATTTGTTTTACCCTATGTATTCAATTTTCCAAGCTTCCATAATGTTTTAATTATCTCTCTTCACTATATAATCTCAATTCTTACTCATTAAAACACACTATCTCCCAAATTATAGAGGTAAACTTGGAGTTTTTCATTAGGTCTATATGTCTGCAAGGGTCTAGGATTTGTCAAGACTCAAAAGTGAGTCTTCAACTCACTATTCAGTCTTAAATAAACTTACACACATCCCCATAATGTTTTTCCATGGTTAATACATTTCATCTAACCCATGAACTCTATCATCAACACAAGATCTATTGCATTTTCTTTGGAAATGCAGACCTACATGTCTGTAGGCCTATAAATGGCTATTTAGGCCTCCTTGACTGCATGAATGAGATCATATGTTCTATGCATGATTACATATTTATGATATTTATTATTTTCAATCTTAATTCCTCTCCATGATTCCCATTATTTTTACTTCATTCAAACTTAATGATTCAAACAAACTTTTAACATCCTTCTCACAATACTTATGCAGACCTATAGTTCTTCACATGGGCATGTAGGTGCATGATATTTTCTCCCTAGATATATATATTAATCACCCATGATAAATTAGGGTTTTTTAGGTTTAATTTTACATAAGCATCCATACCAACACCCTATGAATACATTGAAGATCATCCTTTACACTAGACTTCATCAACATTATGGTTCTCATGAGCGAGCAACGAGTCAAGACCATTCTCAATTGTACATGAAAATTTCATCCCATTATAAACATGGGTTTTGGATTGGGGGTAGTTTAAAATAATCATTTATTTACTTGGGGACTCCAAACCCTATTGAAGCTTGTTTTCAATCTGCTATGTCAGAATAATGGTAGTCTTATGGCTTGAATTGTTAGGATTGAGACCTTTTCCATTACACCTTCCACCTTGAGAGTGACTTATATTGATTTGAGAGACATAGAAACAATATGTTTTCCTTGATTCAAACCATATACTCACAAGAAAACTCTTTCAAACTCCAATGACACTGCATACAACTTCATTGAGGCCTATACCTAGCATAAATGAAGGTTTTGCTCGCTCTCCACTAAGACACATGCCAAAAAAAATATGGAAGATGATATGAGGGGATTATAAAGACCCTAAAATATCTCATACATCCTTCCATTTGAACCAAAAAACTCTAAAATTCATTCAAATGAGAAGGAACTATGATGTTGGGGTTTTGCAGGTAGTTTAGTGGCATATGTTGTCTTAAGGATTGTTCATAAAGGAAAGGCCACCAATATGAGAAACATATACATGGATTTGAAGGCCATTATGACCCCATCCTATAGTAAAAGACTCAATTCACAACACTCTTTCCTATGTATGGGATGAGCAAACCAAAACTGCCTTTACAAACCTGTTAAGGAGTGCGATAGAAGAAAGGAAGTGTTTCTTAAATTTTAGGGACCTGTAGCTCATCCAAATTCCTAGTTTGAGTCTGAGGGATATTGAGGAGGCCATGAAGGTGCCCAAAGAGGAACTTCATAATAAAAACCTTCAACCACCCACTGCAAAATCTCTCTTTTGCCATGAAAACTACTATATTCTACTTAGAAACCCTATTAGAATAGTATCAATGGAGTTTCTCATGCCTATATGAATGAATTCAATGTGCTTGGGGCATGTCCAAACTGTCTACCTATCATTTATTGCAAAACTCTCCTTTTCAACATTATAAAATGATAAATAAAACATCTCAAATGGGTTATAACGTTAGCAAAGAGTGTTAAAAACCTATTTGGGCACTTGTACAGACTAGAGGGAGTATGACATGACCTTAACATATGTCATGTGACTTAACAAGACACCCTTAACCCTTGGCATCACTTAAACCATCTTAAAACATGAAATGAAGTGACTAAACAAGCATAGGATCAAAATGAACATTACCTTAAACTTATCAAATTTACCTTAAATTATGCTAGCATGCATTGCAAAAGGAAAAAAAATTATGACCCTATCTTATGCTAGCCAAAATTTGGCTAACAAGAAAGAAATATAATGTGGATTGGATCCCTCTCCATTAGGTTGGTTCAAAATGAATTTTGACAGTGCTTCTTGTGGCAACTGTAAGGCCTTGAGTATTGTATGCATTATGAAATATTGGTCATTGAGAGGGAATTTATAGTCATGGTTCAAGCGTTTCACAAGAAAGAATACAAGGCTTGGTTAATCAAGAATATTATGGAGTGGATTTAGCCCTGGATTAAGACTTTTTCCTTGTAGAAAACTCAGCATTGCTATCAGGAAGCCAATTTGGTTACTAACTTTCTTTCAAACTAGGGTATTTCATAACTCATAGATGTCATGATAAATAATTTGGCAAGTGTTTGGCCTAGTTGTGTTATACACCCTTTGGTTTACCTTTGCTAGTGATTATATTCTAAGTTTCAAATTTTCCTTTGTTCTATCGGCCTCCCCTGAGATTTTACTTCAACAACAGATGGTTTTGTTAACATGCCATCAAGTATGGATTGCTCATGTGAAGGGTGTGACATTATTAAGACATCCTTGGACTTTTAAACTTATCTTTTTATTGTTTCACCACTTTGTTTCCTTTGGGCTCATTGGTTTTTCTCTACTCCTAGTTTGTATGGACTTATCATGGCTTTTGGTTATTTTTGAACCACTACTATGCATCCAATGGGAAAAGATAAATGTGGCCTTCTTTGGGGAGGTGACAGAGGAAAGGGTGAAGAGGGTTTTTTGTTTGCCATGTTGTGAATTTTATAGTCAATCATGATGGTTCTAGGTGAAGCTTTTGTCCATTCTCTCAATAGGGTCAAGGTAAATTCTATCATTATTTCAATAGTCCCAAACAACTTGTTGTTGCTTCTCGAGGACAAGCAACAGGTCATAGACTTGGTGAATTTTTTTTTGAAACCAATCTATACAATAGGTCTAGCTAAGGCAGTTGATGCCTTTGATTTGGGAAATAATATTCACATGTCTTATTTTTTGGGAGGGATGAAGTGTGTCTAGTTTTTTGGTGGTTTTTAGGGAGCTGAAAGGAAGATTATTGACACTCTATAACTTTTAAGAACAAATTTCAGAGGCATGGAAGGATGATCCATCTTAGGTTGGGCATTTCCTCATGATCTCTCCTCTAGGTGAAGTAAAATCCCCCCTTTTGGGTTTAGAGGACTTTTTGAATGCATTACATTCTCCAGAGAAGATGATGGAAGTGAATTTATTATTTCATGTAGTAGGTAGAGCAGTTGTTTTTTATTCCAGCTGGGTGAAAGTCCACTATGTTTTGTTTTTGGGATTTTTTTGGTCCTATGAGGGATTGTATGGATGTATTTAGCCAATAATTGGGTTTGGGAGACATCTTCTTGTAAAATATGAAATAGTTGGGTGGAAGTGAGTGTTAAGCTCCTCTATAGACCATGATGTTAGGTTTGGGTTCAGATTTTGAGATGGTGGGCATGCTGGGTGTTCATGACATTTTTAGAGGCATGGCTGGCATTTTGGGTGGTGATTATGTGATATAGACTCAGATTATCCCTCCTAATCATGATGGTTTGTCCCTATGCAAGTTTTTTGGTATGTGTTTAATGTATGATGGTTTCTCTTTTTTATTACCTTTGTATGCTTTTGAGTATGGTGAGGTGTGATTAATTCTTTTCTTTATTTGACTTGTTGTCTTGTTGTGTCTCTTTTTAGATGATGCGACCAGACTTGTTCTATTTCTAACCTTGTGGTTGATGGTATGTTTGTATATTTATATTTGTTTGATGATCTATGATATAGGTGAGGGACCCGATAACCCTTAGCTACCAATCCAAAAAATATTATGTATATTATAATAATTATAGTATTTATAAATTTATCTATTATTAATATACTATATATTAATTATAATGTGTATGTGTGTGTGTGTGTCTCTCTCTCTCTCTCTCTATATATATATATATATATATACATTATAATTTATTATAACATTATATACTATATTTAACATTAATTATTAATTATAAATATATAATATATATACTAATAATATGTTACAAAATTATTAAATTTAAAAATCTAGGGAAGTTCCTTGAGCCATGACAAAAGTTTGACCCTTTCATTAAGATAACCATGTGTTTAAACATTCGATTAGCCAAGGAGCACTGAATTGGGTAGATGACCTTGCTCAACTTAATATCACGCAACTAGTGATAGTCTTTCCCCTGAGTCATCTCATCATCCCATTACTTTCTAAAGAAGCAACATTATTCAAAATCGAAGTGCCCGACATGGTCTTCGTCAATGTGTTCATTCTCTTGGGAGACCCTTTCTCACCCCATCATCATTCTACTTACCTCCCATACTCCTTTTATCACTTCCCTCACAACCTCTCTCATCTCCCCTCCATTCTTCCCCCCTCTTATTTCATTTCTAAACTCTACTCCTCTTGGTTGTTGTCTCATCCCACCATACCCTTCACCTTCTCATATCTTGGTCCATCGTAGCCCATTCCCTGAATCAGTTCCCTCCCATCCCAACTTTAATTATCTAGTCTCTTCCTCTCTCCTGTCTTTACACATCGATGACTTATTCCTCTTTCATGATATAGAGGTTTCAGATAAAAATTCTATCATTTGTAGATTTGTAAGTTTGTGGCCCTCAATGCCAAAACTGAATGATTGGTTGTTATTGTCTTGGGAAAAGTTTGGCTTGACCATAAATCCTTTATAAAAGATTCTTCTTGGTCTCTTTACAAAATGAACTCTCCTATTCATAAGCAATCAAGGGATCGCCATGGTTCCTAAAAAAATATGGACTTTGTATAAGTCCCTACAAAACTTACTTTAATTCAGATAAGAAGTAGAACATAGTAGCTTTATTATGGATCAAACTATATGGGTTTCTCATTGTTTATTGAAAGCCAACTATTCTCAAAGACATTGACCAAAAAATAGGTTCTTTTGTCTAACTTGGTATAAGGGACCTAGTTGATACAACCTATGGTCAAATATGCATTCATGTCAATGTCTCATACCAAATTCATAATCATATTATTTTGTGCTCCTCTCTAGGTATGTGACTTCAATCTCTTAACTCTGATGGCCTTCATTTTAATTTTTTTCAATTTCATGCCACTGGACATATTGGTATAAATTATCTCTCACCCCTGTCGTCCCTCCCACTTCCCCCCTTCCTCCTTCCCTTATCCTTTCACATCCCCCTCATCCCAATTTCTCCTCCCCTCCCCCTTTTCTCCTTCAACTCCTCTCCCTCCATATTTTAATCCCATTTAGTTCCTAGTCACAACCCTTTTGATCCTACTTTCCCTCTACCCTTTATAGCTTCTATTCCACCTAGCCCTTCTTCGCTTCACTCCTCTTTTCCTTACAATATGCCTTCCCCATCCCATGCACTCAACTTTATTTCTATTTAAAATTCTTATCCCTCGTATTCTAAGATGGATGGACCTCCCAAATTCCTACCCAAGCTTGATATCTCATGCCACCATAGTTATATGCATTTCACTAATGTTAAATGTTGCATTATTAGGGGAAGGAAATCCTAACATACTCAATACAAAGAGTCCCAAGAAGGAACTGGAAAAGAAGACCAACGAATCACTAGAGATTAATTATTATGGTAGAAGGGGAAGGTCCCTCAACTATCTTAATGAAGTGCATCACACAAAATATTAGGGGCTTTAATGCCCCTAGGACATAAAGGGTGGTTGAAAGATAACTTATATTGCATCACCCCAATACTGTATTTTTAAAATAAAATAGAATATTTGTGGTTGATATCACACCATTGGTTAAAAGTCAATGAAAGTTTGTGGTTGATATCACATTATTGGTTAAAGGTCAATGAATGTTTGTGGTTGATATCACACTTTTAGACACATGTACCCACATAAACAAAAATTGTATTTCTTACAACATCAAATATTATAGCGAATCATTCCACTTTTCAAATTTCAATGTCTATGGTCCCAACCACATCCTCCTAAAAAATAAAACTTGATAAAAAATTCCTTCCTTCTTGGATACTTACCAACATCAACTCTTAAAAATCCTTCTAGTTAGAGACTTCAAACACGTATAAATCCAAATCAAAAAGTTGTGTGTTCAATTCATATAAACCAACAAACTAACAAGCATTTGCAACAACACTTAGAGGATAGAAACTAGATATTATGTACAAGTGGACTTAGTGATTGTAATAACAATACTCGAGGAACATCCCATTGATAGGGATAGGAAGTTCCTCACCACTCAATATAGGCAATTGGAAAGGATTGTTATCCTTATAACTAGTAATGACGTATGGACCACTCTAAATACTATTAATTTTTGAATGTTTACTTGAATTGGCACGATCCACATCCCATTTAAGCATAATGTCACCTTATTGAAAGCTCTTGGATGAGGATATCTTGTCAAGTGATCTTTTGATTTGGTCTTGGTTGGACCACATGGGATGCATGGCACTATCTATTATCTCTTCCAACTCCCTCAATTCATTCATCCTCACTTCCATTGGATCACATTCCATGAGCTCAAGCTGGTGTGCAAGTTCCAAGGCTGGCAACTCAAGTGAGATGGATAGTTTTTATTCTTTTCCATAAGCAAGGAGATAAGGTGATTGACTAGTAGACTTCTTCGCAGTAATTCTATTTTCCCACAAGGCAATCCTTAACTTGGTGTGTCACTCCTTTTGATTATCCTCCATTGTTCTTTTTATGATCACAATAAAGTTCTTATTAGTGGACTCTGCTAGTCTATTGCCTTATGGATAGTAGTTGGATGAAGACTAGAGGTAGATGCCATGATTAAGGGGTCATTCACACACTTTTAAACTACTAAAGGCCAAGGCATTGTTTGATATAATGGTGGAGGGGACTCCAAACCTAGTCATTAGGTTGTCATAGAACTTCAAAACTGAGTTCTCATTTACCTCCTTGAGTGTAGCTGCCTCCACCCACCTGGTAAAGTATTTGATCACTATTAAAAACCACTTATTCCTAGCACTAGATGGGGTATGAATCATACCTATGAAGTCTAAGCCCCATTTCATGAAGGTTTTCTAAACTTGAATGGGTTTTAGAAGCAAGGCAGCTAGTCTTTGCTTATTGGTGATCATAACACATTTGGGACACCTCCTAACCCAAGCATGCGAGTCTTTGAATAAAGTGGGAAAAAATATCCTACCCTCATGATCTTGGATATTATGGTGTTTGATGCAAAGTGCCCCCCTACAGGCCCATCATGAAACTACTCTAAGAGTTTGTCCACTTGATTAGTCTCCACACATCTTAGAAGCATGCCACCAATGTCCTTCTTGAAGAGTAATCCATACACCAAGATGTAAGGGATGTATTTTAGTCTGAAGTGCCTCATCCTTGTCCTATGTAAGCTCATAATACTTTCTCCTGTTTGGAGGAACTTCACTATGTCTTGAGTCCATCTAGAAGGAGACATAGTCATAGTTGTTTGTTGACTGTCTTGAGCTACCAAAATCATCTCTTTCTCTTCCTTAAAATCTATTGCAAGGTGATAAAAAATTTCCCTACTTATAATCATCTTAGTAAACTTCACCTCTATGTCATACTCCATGCACTTTGTCACCCAACCAACCCTCTTCTCACTCAATTCCCTATTGAGTATGAAATCTTTTGTTTTAGGGTGAACTACCATCATAGAAATCTTATTGTTAGACACCATGTGTCTGAACTTCTTTAAGAATCTCATGATATAAAGGACATGTTTTTAAATAAATGTATATCTCTTATCATACCCTTCCAATGCTTGACTGAAGAAGGCAATGGGTTGTTCTAGTCCTTCACTATTTTGTTGCATGAGCATAACAGAAATAGTATCACTTGTGGAGAAGGAATACATGAAGAAATATTTGGTAAAATTAGGATTGAGGAGGGTGGAATCTTGGGAAATGGCCTAATTAATAGCCTCAAAACTTCTTTTACCTTCTTTGGTCCATGATAACTCCTTGTGTTTCTTGACCATGTGAGTTAGTGGCCTCACCAATTTTACAAATATGAGAATGAATCTTCTGATGAAGTTGATATTGCCTAAGAAAGTTTGTAATCCCTTCTTGTGTTTGGGAAGTAACAAAGAAAGGATTACCTTTATCCTCTTAGGTCCAATAGAGGCTATCTTTTGATATAACATGTCCTAAAATTCTTCCCTCATGGACTGCAAATATACATTTTTGGGGTTCCAAGAGACCCCAAACTGCCTGCACCTATTAAACACCAACCTCAAATGTTTCAAGTGATACTTTGAAAACATAATGATGTCATCAAGTAAGATGAACACCATATCATTTATGATCCATTTAAAGGCCACATCCATTTCGCTTTGAAAGGTAGCCCCTACACTGAACAGTCCAAAAGGCATCTTCTTGTATGCATATGTGCCTCACTTGGTTGTGAAGGTAGTTTTGTGTTTATCTTCCTCTCTCATCAATACCTAATTGTATTTGGAGTATCCATCAAGAAAAGAGACCCTGTTAATGCTTGAAATTGTATGAAACAAATTCAAGCCTTTGTTAAAATGTTAGAGCCTCTACAGAGGACAGCACTCAGTAACACGCAAGAGAAACCTTGCCTACATGGAATGAGGGTAGTGGAAGAAGACAAGGTCTAAATTTCTCATATGCCCACATGGTAGTTGGTGAAAAAGTCATCCATTGACTGCAATTGGAAATTACAAATGAAGGTACAAGGTTCTGTTAGAAGACCAAATGGCCAAACGCAAATTTGAAAATTACAAAAGAGGTGGGTAAAGTCTATCGAAAGTCTGTCAGGTTTGAAAAACAATTGAATTTAGGGGAAGGTAACTCCATGGGGGATAAGTCCATGAAAAATCACATAGAAATATGCAATTATCAAATTACAATTTGCTCCTACACTTCTGAATCCCACAAACTTCAAGTGAGGATTAAATATACAAAATAAAGGTACATATGCTACTATAGAAAAGGACCATGGTAGAAACTTTGTTGTTGAATTTAATTTGAATAAATAGTACACAAAACAAAAGGTAAAGTGGTAGAGATAGGAAGTCAGAATGCAATTTTCTATCTAAAAAATTGTAAATTGTTCATTTGTCTCTAGATCCTACGTGGGGAAAATTTAAAAGGTAAGAACAAAAGTACAAGTGCCCAGTTGGTTGGCATGAAGAGCACACATCACAATATCATTATAGGTTTAGTAGTTAGTGTAACTATCTCTAAAACATTGGTATCACAATGAGAAGAGCTCTTACTCTAAAGCATGCAGGCAATAATGCCAAGGTGATGGAACAATTGTGATAAGCCAAGGAGCTTGAAGATGAAACACGGCCTTATCATAAACCTTATTGGATCGATAAAATTTTTCATGCACCCATTACAAGTACCACACAAAATGAAGGATGCATATGATATATAATGAAATGGACATGTTTGGTCATTCCCGTAATTACAGGTTAGGCTACATATATGAGGCCATTCTAGAATTTGTATAGATTCATCTTAACACAGTTTCTGTTTGAGATACTATTTCAATGGTTATATTTGAGATGTTTGTAACAAAATCTAGGGAGATGTAGGATATGAAATAAATTGTTGATTGATTCTCTTCTTTAGTATCATACTTCAAGATTTTGGAGTTAGGGAACTAGTTATTCATTTGTCTCAGGTATTGCAAAGTAATTAATGACGAAAGCAGCTAGAAACCCAATGGTAAATAAGAAAAATAAATTTGTTACTTCCCTAAGAAATCAAGGGAGAATCGAGGATGTTTTTAGAGTAGCTAAGATGCACAAAAGAGGGTTTATCAGGGGCAGAAAGAGAGCAAGGTTCTCAAGTTCCTTGGTTTTATGTGGAATCCTGTTTAATGGGTTATGGAGATGGATGCAATAATGGCTATTGCCTTGGCCATTGAAGATGGGAAGACTCCACATTGGTAAGTTTTCCTTGGAATCAGTGTTGCTGGTGATCAACTCCACCATCAATTTTATTAAAGAAAATAATGATGGTAACACAGCAACAACTATCATAATAAGTCTTGCACCAAAGACTAAGGTTTTTTCAGATGGTTCTTAAGGCAATTGGAAACTTGTGTATTTATTCTATTGTAATTAAAATTTTAATGGAGATAGTTGTGATGTATTCTATTCAACATAGGAAATACAAGGATGGGATAAAAAATCTTCTGGTTCTCTTGATTGGTGTTATTCCTATTGCCACACCTACAATGCTTTCTATGACAATGGCTATTGGATCTCACATCCTCTCTCAATAGGGTGCATTTATAAAGAGAATGACTATTTATTGAAGCAAATAATGGTTGCAAGAAAAAAGTGGTTTTCTAAAAGTCCTATATAAGGTGCTTCGCTAGAACAAGAATGGAGTTTACGCAAAAATCGAAAAAAGTTACAAGTTTCAAAAAAAAATTGCAGACTAGGCTTCCAAAGTCCCTAGGAGATTTGAGTGGGAAATTCAAATTGCAAAAAGTAGGTTCTCAAAATGTAATTGCAAATTAAAATTAACTCTCCAAATACTACCAGTCAAGCAAGGAGGAGAAAGTCAACTCAAAAAGAACTTTAGGGATATGTTGAGGAGAAATGCAATTTTGTAATTTTTCATTTGTGCAAATTACAAATTGCAAATTGTACTTGGATCTCCCATTTTCTCTAGTCAACATCAGTCAACATGGGGTCTTAGTATAAATGGGAATTTTCAAGGTCATTTGTAATTTTTGATTTTTTCAAAATTGTAAATTGTAATTGGAGTTCCCATTTCCCTAAAAGATGCTTTTCAAGGAAATGGGAACCCCAAGTGCAATTTGTAATTTTATAAAATTGCAAATTACATTCGGAGGTCTGGATTCCCTAAAAGCATATTTTGAAGGGAATGGGACACCTAACTATAATTTAAAATTTTACAAAATTACAAACTACAGTTGGAATTCTAGATTCCCTAAAAGTAACTACAACTGTGAATTGCAATGTTACAATTTTCAATTCTTCAGTTGTCTATGAGGTTCTAGTTGTGCAAGTAAGTGGTCAAGGGCATCTCCAGGTAGTTGCACAAGAGGACAAAGTTATTTTGGCCTCTACCACAAATTTTCACCTTTTAGTTCATGTAAAAGGCATCTCCAACCAAGAAATTAAAGGGTTTGCTGCAAATCTTCATCATTTCATGTAGAGCCAGTTAGAGCAATGATTTTTAATGCAAATGGATGAAGATTCTAGGTGTGGCAAAGGGCATATTCTAGTTGGGAACATCTTGGTAGAACTTGGAGGGTTGTTTTACAATTTTGAAAAATGCAAACCCCATTCCAAGATTTGAAAGGGAAAAAAATGTATAAATAGAAGGTTTGTCCTCTATTGTTATGGTTGTTGGTCTTTATTTTTTTTAAGTACAGGCTCTTCCAAATTTTGGTATCATTGTTATATGCATTTTGTCTCTCTTGCTAAGTTGGTTGTAACTATACATCCATTAGCAAGGTCTAAGACCATGTTTATATGTCTCCTCTGTCCAACTTGGAGAAAATCTAGCATGCTTGTCCCCATGGCAATATTTTGAAACATTGATGTATGCAAAATTTCCTTTCAAGATAATGGAAAATAATGGTGGTTCTTACTCTTTCCTATTAATGAAATGCAATGAGATGTTTTACATTTTATGTTGATTGGATATCTAGTTTTGTGATTATGTATGGTTGTCATCTTGAGCATAGATCTGGGTTATAAACCCCTTTTTGCATAGAGATTTAGAAATATTTCGTTAAATAACTCTTAAGGGCACCTTGTGTTCATGAATTTGATAGATAAAGGTATTTGAAATTTTAGTTGTAGTGTCTGCTCTAGGATTTTAGGGATCATTTGGGTGTTTGCATTGTATTGGCACCAATGGATGCAAACCACTCCAAGTAGTTCCCTATAGATTGTAAGTTATTTTTTTGCATCTTTACAATAGGTGATGTCATGAATGTTGAAATAATCCCTATTTTTTAAAAATCAACAATACACCACCCCCTTTTTATTACTATAAACTTGTCCTACCATGTCTTACCCTATAAATAACACACCCCTTTCCATACTCTAAGTATTATTTGCCTACAAATGCATAAATATTACATACTTAGAATGTGTCTGCATTTTGTGCTTAAAGACACAACATTACAGTTTCCCATTCAACGTATTATGTTGAAAATTATTTACAATGAAAGTTGTATTCATATACCCATCTGTCTTCAGTAGCTTATATATGACTTAGTGCATTTATTCATTCCGTGTGACAACCCTTCTTGAGTGGATTGAACAAGTTTAGTTGTGCCCTAGTCATGTTTGCGTCTCTTTATGTCAATAATCCCCATGGAGGTTTAATTATAGAATCTTTCCATGTGAGAAAACTACCCCATAGGTCCTCTTATTTTGGTTCAAGCAGAGCTAGAAGAAGCAAGGAGCTGATCTTACCTTTTGTCGATGCCTCTCAGTCATTTTCTCCATTCGGTTCATTCTTGATGCCAAACCCTCCCTCAACTATAATGACATATTAGTAGGTTTTCATCTTTATTTTCCATTTTCTATCAATTATGCAAGGTTGAGAGAAAGAGGTGTACAACTAGGAACCAACACTCAACTGGCATCATTGTTGAGGATTAAACACACTCAACTGGCACCATTATTGGGGATTAAATATCAAATCCTAATTACTTATGTTGTCGGGGACTCTTGCAGAGAGTTAGAGTTATAAGTATTTCATGTTTTAAAGTTCTCTGATATTATTTGCTATATTTGGACTATCTTGGCTATCAACATCACACCACTCCACTGGGGATGTGCCATGAATATAAAGATTTGACAATTTGACTTATGCTACATTTATTGTAAAGAGTTATTAAAATTACATGTTGGAAGGTGTTTTTCCCTTTTGAATGTAATTCTAAAAAAATTAGTGTCTTTGGGTTATTATCTCATCATTAAACTTAGCAAAATATGTTTTCAGCATGTATAACACCCAGTTTGTTAATTGTTATATTCTAGAATTTTGATTCTACTAGCAACTCTAATTTTATCACCTAGTTTCAAAGAAGATCAGTGCCTGTTTTGAGTATCTTTGTTGAGTTTTAGCTTTGAATATTTTCTTGTTTACAAGGTTGGAAGGATTGAGATCATCCTTAAAATATGAGTCATCAAAACAACTTGTCTCACCCTTAAGTATTTATCAAGGAAGAGGGAGACAAGTTTGGAAGCCGATTGAAGGTTAAAGTTCAACTGCTAAGGAGACTCTAGGATACCAAGATTTTGACAATCTTGAAATTTTTGTTGAAATCCCCATTGTTGAGGGCTTTCGTAGCTTTCTTAGTCATTCAGAATCATATAGTCCCATTTACTATCTATTTCTTTCTCAACCAGCTGAATCCCCTCTTAAGTTTGCTCCACAAGGTCCACCTCATCTCATATCCCTTTGCCAAGTGTTCTCAAACCTCTAATTGAACCAATCATGAGGCATAAGGACCAAGATGAGAATAAACATACTACATTCTACACTCCTAGATTAAGAACTATCAATTTTGATGACATGGAAGGTTATCCTAATGAGGTCTTGAATGAAGTAACGAACCACCTTCCAAAATTTCAAGAGAACAATGCAGTGATTCGTGATCAACACTTGAGGGTTTTTCACAATATCATTGAAGACTATGAAGTTAAGCATGAGGATGTGTGTATCAAGTTGTTTATGCACACGTTGGAAGAAGATGTATGAGAATGGTTTAATTCTCTTCCCTGTGGATGCATTGATTTTTGGGATGAGATGAAGAATGTTTTTAGAATTGAGTATGGTGATATAATTGATCCAAGGTTCCTTTTGGCTGAATTTGAAAACATCAAGAAGAACCCTAATGAGTGTGTGTAGGATTTCAATACATGGTTCAACAAAGCTATGATGTAGCTATCCAAAAACATCAGACCTAATGATACAATGTGCTTGATAAAATACTATGATGCGTTTGACAAGAAGGTTGTGCACTACTTAAGGGACAAGGTTCCCATGAACCTGCGATTGACAATCAATATGGCCATTCAAATTGAGAATAATATAAAGGCTATGGGAAATCCCATGAACGAGCACATCGATGTAAAATTGGCTAATTTGAAAAAAATACAATCCACTAAGATAGCCAACCTTGAGGAGATGATTAAGACTTTGGCCTCCGTTGTAGATTAAAGAAGGGGCTCCCTCATGCGTCTACCAGTCAAGAAAGGGCTCCAAATCTGAATCAAGCACAAGGAATACCTACTTTCCATAATCAAGATAATGATAGAGGGAAGAGGCCTACACATGATAAAAGAATGGATAGAAATCAAAATAGAGGAGTTGGAAAAGAAGTGCCTAATCCTTTAAATTTCAAAGTGAATGCGATAGGTTGTGACATTGATATTGATTGGTGTGACAAGTGATTCCTTCCGCATTCCCCATGTGATACCACTAAACTGATCGATGAAGATGCAGATCAGCCTAAGTTTGCATCATCTGATGATGAGAGTTTGATGTTAAATTGTCAAAGTCCCCAAACCAAGATGTCTGCCTCCACATATTTACTGAGTGCTACTACTATTGATCAATTTTGGAGTATAGTACAGAAGGTATGTGTCCCGACTTACAATTTTTATTATGATGTTAATATGGCATAAGCATATGAATTTCCTAATCAAGATTTCAAGTTTTTAATATCATTAATGATTAAAAAATATGATGGGTGGATTTTATAAGTTGAGGATAGGCAATTTCTAATTAATACAATAATTACCCAAGAGAAGGATTATTACTTGAAAATTAGGCAAGCAACTGCTGCTTCTCAAAACACTGCCCCTACAAATCCAAGGGTAGGGGATGCAATTAAATAAGCTAAAAAATCTAAAACAATCCCAAATTCATCCAAACTAGCACATGTTTCCCAAGTTGCTAAACCAAGAGGTGCTCTAGCTAATAATATAATGCCTTTGATATCTAGTATTCCAAAGGGTGTGAATGATGTTAGAATATTCTACCCTTGAAGACTGTTATTCATAATGCTAATTCCCCCCATCCTATTCCACTTTAGACACTAAGTGATTACATCACAGTTGAAGGTGTTGTCACCCTTCCACCTAATACGCCTCTTCCTCAGTATAGTATGTGTGATATGGCCCAAGTTTTGAGCAAATTGAAGATCACTATGCCACTTATTGAATTATTGTGAATACCTAAACATAGGAAGAGGGCATTTGAATATTTGGAATTTGTTGAGAAATCAACTTCAAATGAAATTGATTTACCCCAAACACCACCAAAAGAAGAAGAAGAATTAGAAGAACTTCTTGAACTAGCCTCGGAGGTGTATTTTAGGACTATATTGATAGAATGTCAACTGAAAGTGGATCCATTTTATATAATCCTCTTGATCAATGGTCTGATTATATATAATTATGGTAGTTTTGGACTACCAACCTAAATGGAGGATGTTGTTGTCAAGTAAATGGGTTGCTAGCATGGGTGGAAGTATACAAATGGGCTTGTCTTATGCCACAATTTTGTTGAGGGGTAAGATGGTCAAACTTCATAGGGAGATGAAGATGTTGCATATAATTGAAGATCTAAAGCATGCCCTAAATGAAGTGTTAGACACAAATGTCAAATTGGGTAGTTTCATTAGGAATATCAATGCTAATGAACAACTTGATGGCAAAGGTGCAGTTTGGAAATTGGCATTTGATGGGACTTGTTCTAATATCAGAAGTGGAACTAGGGTTATATTTTATGCCCCAATGATGAATATTTTAAGTTCTCTTTCAAGTTGCCTTTTGAGTGCATGAATGACATGGATGAATTTGAGGAACTCTTACTTGATACTCACCTGATTGTAGTTGAGAAACAAGCTTATTTATAGCTACTGAAGATGTACCAATATATTTTGGCTTAGTCTTATCTAGATTTGAGATCATGCATAAACGATTTGTTTCAACATGTCATCCTATCACATCATAGCAAAAATACTTTCAGGCATGTGCAAAGATTGGTTTACTTCATCTTGACCACCAAGCTATTGGAAAAGCTAATGAGATTACGGGGTGGCAAAATTCTAGAGTTTCCAGTTAATGGCACACATCCAAAACATTTCCTCAATTGATCATGTAACTGTGTACATAATTGTATAGTGTATAGTCTTGTTATTTTATTGTTTTGTTTCCCCTCTACTTTACACCTTATTTGTATATTTTCTTTTCATGTGTTCATTTTCAAATCATCTTGATCTATTTTTTTTAGTCTGCTTTATTTTGTTGAGCCTTCATGAGTGTTTGCTATGATAATTTGTTTGAGTGTTGACTTTGTGGCCAAATAGATTGGCACTCAGTCTTGTGTTCTAGGTTTCTTTGCACACCCATAGGGGGTGTACATTCCTAGGTGAGAGCCAATGTCAGTGCCCAAAATTGTAACAAATAATTTTGAACCTTTGTTAAAATGTTATATCCTCTATGGAGGACAACACTCAGCGCCACACAAGATAAACCTTGCCTATGTGGAACGAGGGTAGCGAAATAAGACAAGGTTTAAATTTTTCATATGCCCACATGATAGTTGATGAAAAATTCATCCATTGACTATAGCTGAAAATTGAAAATGAAGGTACAAGGTTCCACTGGAAGACCAAATGGATAAACACAATTTTGAAAATTATAAAAGAGGTGGGTAAAGTCCACCAGAAGTAGGTTTGAAAAATGATTACATTTAGGGGAAGGTAACTTCATCGGGGATAAGTCAATGGAAAAGCACATAGCAATATGCAATTGTCAAATTATAGTGTATTCTCACACTTCTGAGTCCCATAGACTTCAAGTGAGGAGTAAATATACGAAATAAACGTACACGGTGGAAAATTTATTGTTGACTATAGTTTGACTATGCAACACATAAAGCAAAAGATAAAGCGATGGAGATGATACGTCAAAATGTAATTTACAATCAGAAAAAATGTAAATTATTCATTGGTCTTTGGATCCCACGAGGTAGAGAGAAGGAATAAGTGGGGAAAATAAAGAGGTAAGAATAAAAGTATAGGTGCCCAACTGGCTGGCATAAAAAGCATGCATCACAATATCAGTACAGGTTTACCTGCTGGTGCAACTATCTCGACAACATTGGTATCACAATGAGAAAAGATCTTACTCTAAAGCATGCAGGGAATAATACCGAGGGGATGGAATAATTTTGGCAAGCCAAAGAGCTTGAAGAAGAAACATGGCCTTATCATAAACCTTATTGCACCGATAAACTTTGGCACACGCCCATTACAAGAACCACGTAAAATGAAGGTTACGCAGGATATGTAATCAACTGGCTAAGTTTGGTCATTCACATAATTGTAGGATGGGATGCATATATGAGGCCATTCTAAAATTTGTATAGATTCATCTTAAGGCAATTTATATTTAGGATACTATTTAGTGGTTCTATTTGAGATGTCTGCAACAAAATCCATGGAGACACAGGATATGAAATAAATTATTGGTTGACTCTCTCCTTTAGTATCATACTTCAGGATTTTGGAGTCAAGGAACTAGTTATTCATTTGGATCGGGTGTTACAAAGGAATTAATGATGAAAGTAGCTGGAAACCCAAGGGTAAACAAGAAAAATCCATTTGTTATTTCCATAAGACATTAACGGAGAATCAAAGAAGTTTTTCGAGCAACTAAGATGCATAAAGGAGGGTTTATCAGGGGAAAAAGGAGATCTAGGTTCTCAAGTTCCTTAGTTTTATGTGGAACCCTCTTTCATGGGTTATGGAGATGGATGCAATAATGTCTATTGCCTTGGCCATTGGAGATGGGAATCCTTCAGATTGGCAAGTTTTCCTTGGAATCATTATGTTGTTGGTGATCAACTCCACCATCAATTTTATTGAAGAAAATAATGTTAGTAATGTAATAACAACTATCATAGCAAGTCTTGTACCAAAGACTAAGGTTTTTTGGATGGTTCTTAATGCAATTAACTTGTGTATTTGTTCTATTGCAATTGGAATTTTAATGGAGATAGTTGTGATGTATTCCATTCAACATAGGAAATATAGGGATGGGATCAAAAATCTTTTGGTTCTCTTGATTGGTGGTATTCCTATTGCCATGCCTACCATGCTTTCTATGATAATGGCTATTGGCTCTCATAGTCTCTCTCAGTAGGGTGCATTTACAAAGAGACTGACTAGTTATTGAAGCAAATAATGGTTATAAGAAAAGAGTGGGTTTCTAAAAAGTCCTCTATAGGGTGTTTCATTGGAACATGAATGGAGTTTGGGCAAAAAAAAAAAAAAAATTGCAAGTTTTTTAAAAAAACTGGAGATGAGGCTCCCAAAGTCCCTAGGAGATCTGAGTGGGAAATATAACTTGCAAAAATTAGGTTCTCAAAATGCAATTACAAATTACAGTCAACTATCACAATCCCACCAGTCAAAGCAAGGAGGATAAAGTCAACTCAAGAACTTTAGGGAGATGTTGAGGAGAAATGCAATTTTGGAATATTGCACTTGTGCAAATTGAAAATCGCACTTAGATCTCCCATTTCTACTAGTCAATGTTGGTCAACATGGGGTCACAATATAAATGGGCATTTTCAAGGCCATTTGCAATTTTGCTAATTTGCAAAATTGTGAATTGCATTTAGAGTTCCCATTTCCCTAAAGGATGATTTTTAGGAAAACAAGAACCCCAAGTACAATTTGAAATTTTGAAAAACTACAAATTGCATTTGGAGTTCCAGATTCCCTAAAAGGAGATTTTGAGGGGAATGGGAACCCCAAATACAATTTGCAATTTTGCATAATTGTAAATTACAGTTGGAGTTTTGGATTCCCTAAAAGAAACTACAACTACAAATTACAATGTTGTAATTTACAATTATGTAATTGGCAAAGGGAACTTTTCCAGAGGGATTACAACTACAAATTGCAATCCTATAATTTGTAATTCTAGGATTTGTAATTTATAATTATGTGATTTGTAAATTGCAAAACTGTAAATGGGACCCAAATTTCCCCAAAACAAAGGAAAATTGTAAATCTGCAAAAGTGACCAGAATTTCCCCAAAAGGTCAAAAAGTGGAAAATAATGCATTTATGCATTAAAAAATATGGAGTTATCCCTAAAATCAAAAATTGAAAAAGGCAAAAGTGCAAAATGCAAATTGTTGTAAAACAAGCTGGCGCTGAAAGGTAAAATAAAACCTAAGTATTGCATTTTTTCATGATTTGCTTGTTTAAGCTCCTCCATGAGAGAGATATTACAGGTTTGCAAGGCCAAGGTGGGCCATTAGAGGAAGATCATTCAAATGGCCATGGATCTAAAATATTTTCATGCCATCATTACAAGAGTAGGTTATTCAATGGCATGCATATGAAGAAGGGCAACTATCCATGAGGTTCCAACTATGCAATCAAGTGGTCAAGGGGATCTCCAGGTAGTTGCACAAGAGGACCAAGTTTGTTTGGCCTCCACCATGAATTTTCACCTTCTAGCTCATGTAAAAGGCATATCTAGTGAAGAAATCAAAGGGTTTATTACAAATATTCATCATTCTTTGTAGAGGCAGTTAGAGAAATGTTTTTTCATATAAATGGGTGAAGATTCCAGGCATGGAAAAGGGCATATTCTATCTCAGATCATCTTAGCAGAACTTGGAGGGTTGTTTTGAAATTTTACAAAATGCAAACCTCATTCCTAGATTTGAAAGGGGGAAAACTGTATAAATAGAGGGTTTGTCCTCTATTGTTGTGGTTGTTGGTCTTTTTTTTTCCAAGTATATGCTCTTCCAAATTTTGGGATCATTATGATGTGCATTTTGGCTCTCTTGCTAAGATGGTTATACCTGTACAACCATTAACAAGCTCTGAGAGCATGTTTATATGTCTCCCCTATCCAACATGGAGCAAATCTACCATGCTTGTCCCCATGGTAGCATTTTGAAACATTGATGTATGTAAAATATTATTTTAAGATAATGGAAAATACTTGTGGTTCTTTCTCTTTCTAGTTAATGAAATGGAATGAGATGTTTTACATGTTATGTTGATTGGATATCTATTTTTTTGCTTATGTATGGTTGTCATCTTGGGCATAGATCTAGGTTATAAACCCCTTTTTGCATAGATATTTGGGAATATTTTGTTGAATATCTCTTAAGGGAACCTTGGGTTCATGAATTTTATAGAGAAAGGTATTTGAAATTTTAGTTACAGTGTATGCTCTAGGGTTTCAGGGATCATTTGGGTGTTTGTATTGTATTGGCATCAATAGATGCAAACCACTCCTGGTAGTTCATAGTAGATTCTAAGTTATTTTTATGCATCTTTGTAAAAGGTGATGTTATGAACATTGAAAGAATCCCTACTGTTTGAAAACCACTAGCACACCACCTCCTTTTTATTACTATTGACTTGTCTTACCACATCCTACCCTGCAAATAATACACCCCTTTGCATACTATAAGTATTATTTGCTTGTAGATGCATAAATATTGCATACTTAGAATGTGTCTGCATTTTGTGCTTTAAAGAACCAACAATGTATTTTTTCATTCAGCCCATGTTATTTAAAATTCTTTAGAATGAAAGTTGCAGTCATATACCCATCTATATTTAGTAGCTTATATGTGAATTAATGCATTTGTTCATTCTGTGTGACAACCCTTCCTAGGTGGATTGAACAAGTTTAGTTGTGCCCTAGTCATGTTTGTGTCTGTTTGTGCCAATAATCCCCATGGAGGTTGAATTGTAGAATCACTCCATGTGAAAAAGCTACCCCATAGGTCCTCTCACTTTGGTTCAAGCAGAGCCATAAGTAGTAGGGAGCTGACCATACACTTTGTCAGTGCCTCTCAATCATTTTCTTTGTTCATTTCATTATTGATGCCAAACCCTCCCCTAGCTACACTGACATATCAATGGGTTTTTCATCTTTATTTGCCATTTTCTATCAAGTGTATAGGAACAGGAAAAAGAGGTGTACAACTAGGAAGCAACAAAACCTTTGTGAAGATGTAACTCTCTGAATATTATGATCCATTGATGGTAGAGGGTAGTGATCTCTTAGAGACACCTTGTTGATATCTCTAAAGTACACAAACAAACATGTCTCCCTTTTCTTGTTCCTCATAGGCATAATATTTTCAACCCATGAAGAATGTTTTACGGGGAAGATAATATTGGATTCAATAAGTTTTGTCAACTCTTTCATCATAAGGATCTCAATTTTGGGGTTAATCGGCCTTTGTTTTTATCTCACAGGTTTGGCATTCTCCTCCAAATCTATGGTATGATATGCCAACCTAGGATCAAAACCCTTCAATTCATGACATTCTCATGCAAATACATCTACAAATTCTTAGCACAATGTTATGAAGGTTTTCTTATCTTCTTTGGTATTCACCTTTCCTAGCTTGAGTAACTTGTCTTTGAATATGACAACCTTTTCATAATGTTATTCCTTAGTGGAGATGGTTATCTTATCCTTCCTCAACTGGTCATCCTCATTGAATATACTCTCCAATGTTACCAAGCCCTTAGACAACTTATTTGTCCTCAGCTAGATAATTTGGTCTCCATATTGATGTTGTAGCCTGCCTTGATTTTTGAGTAGAATTATGCCTCGTGTTATAAGAAGGAAGAAATTTTCCTATCACTTTCAAATACTTTCCAGCTCACCTTGGTATTAGGAACTGAGGGCCTGCATACCACCTTTATTTGGGATTGTTCTTTTATGTCCTTGACCCCATCAACTATATCATATTGTGCTCCAATGGTGGCTAATTGGTTTGCATGATGATTGGCCTCCCTAATAATGGAGCATATGTTAACATTTGAAAGTCCTCCAAGAGGTCTAAATCCTCGAGTTTTTAGAATTTCAAGAGTGTATTCTTGACTGCACTTAGGCCTCTTACCTATTGTACCACTAATTTACTATCCCCTTTAACTTGCAAAATCTTGATGCCTATCTTCCTTTCCCATTATAGCCCATAGATGAGGGCCTCATATTCTACAGTAGTGGAAGTGAAACTAAACTAAAACCTTAAGGTAGAATAAACCTTAGGGGAGACAAGCATAACACTTTCCCCACTCCAATTCTTTGATCTATATCCATCAAAAAACAAGTTCCATACACCTTCATGCTCTTGGCTTATGTTAATGAGACTTGGCATGGTATTTCCTTCTTCATGTATGGAATACACACCCAAACCTGCTTCTTCAATGGTCTTACAAGGATGATAACTATGATTGTCTATTTCCCACTCATCAAGGATTAAATCTGATATGACTTATAATGGCTCCATAGGCTCCTAGTCATTAGGGTGCTCATCCTCATCCAAGATAGTACAATTAACATTTGATAGGTTGGGCATGTAGGGTTCTAAATGGAACATATAAATAAGTTCACACCTTATGGTAACCATTGTCCCATATCTGGTCCTAAGAACCATGTAGGATAAATCAGAAGAGAGATACCCCCTAATTTTTATAGTGAAGTCCATAGGCAAACATAAGGCAAAGTAGGGAGAAAGATCAACTAACATGACATCTTGAGATATAGTGCAATTAAGATAAGCAACCAGTATGATACTAAGGTCCTTACAGATACCCATAGTATTGGAAGGAGACCCATATAATTGTAAAACCCCCTTTGCATTAGGTTCATATTTAAGGTCCAGTTTATTAGTTATAGACTTAGACATGACAAAAGTGTTATCCCCACTATGTATCATGCAATTATGCACAAGGGAATATCTTATGATGACTAAAAGGTATAATGGAGGTGGTTTGACTAACTTAGGTGCTTGGGACTCATGAAGATGATTGGAATTAGTAAGGACTGCACTTACCTTTTCTGATTATTTGTCCAAGACATGAAGTGTGGAGAGTTCTTCTTGAGGGAGGTCTTTTTGCCCTAGAATAAGAAAAGTATCCCACATAGGGATAGTAACAAAAACCTTATTCATCTAGTCCATAATGCTAAGATGAGGGATAGCTGCCTTGGACTATAACTTAGGGATAGAAACATTATTTGGAGCTTGTGTAAACTAAGGTATGAAAGGACCCTTCTTATTTTGCCCTTTCCCATCTTGTATCTGTTGAGTTGATGGTGTTTTGTGAGATACATCTTGAGTAGCATCCCTTTGAAGTGTTTGAAAAGGTATAAAATCTACTTTAGAAAGTCTCAAATTATCATCAACTACTCTTCTCTTAGCCCTTGTATGGGCTACAACTGAATTATCCACCTTGGATACATCCTGACCCTGATTTAATGCCATTTGTTTAAATGAAAGCTCACCCTCTTGGAAGTTGAAAAATGAAGTTTCAAAATGTGCTTTACTACCACTTACCCCTTGTTGAGTTGGCATCTTAGCTAGGGTCATGAAGTGAGTATCCCCATATAACATGGGAGGACCTTCTTTATGTTGTGGAGGAGGTAGAATGTCATGTGATGGAAGAGCAGGACCTTGCTGCATGAAGGATGCTTGTCACACCTCACCACTTGGAGGCATTGCCATATAATTTGATTTCCCCCATTAAGCATACCATTTTCATTATTGAGCATACTTATTCTGAGTTGGAACCAAGGCTCTAGAACAACTGGCAGCATTAGGATTATAGCTGTTATAAGGCCTTGCTTGTATAATTTGCCCTTGGCCTTGTTGATTGGGATGATAAGGGGGTTTGTTATATTGATAGGTATGGTGAGAGGCTTTGTGGGGTGTTTGATAAGGTTTATAGGGTGGATTTCTATACCTCTCCAAGGCTATTAACTTGTTATTTTTGGCCTTGAGTAACCCTTCTACCTTGAGGAGGTAGAATGTCATATGATGGAAGAGCAGGATCTTGCTGCATGAAGGATGCTTGACACACCTCACCACTTGGAGGCATTGCCATATAATTTGATTTCCCCCATTGAGCATACCATTTTCATTATTGGGCATACTTATTCTAAGTTGGAACCAAGGCTCTAGAACAACTGGCAGCATTAGGATTATAGTTGTTATAAGGCCTTGCTTGTATAATTTGTGCTTGGCCTTGTTGATTGGGATGATAAGGGGGTTTGTTATATTGATAGGACTAGTGAGATTCTTGGTGGGGTGTTTTATAAGGTCTATAGGGTGGATTTTTATACCTCTCCAAGGCTATTAACTTGTTATTTTTGGCCTTGAGTAGCCCTTCTACCATGCCCAATTTGTCCACTTGGCCACCATCTTCCTGATCATTATTGATTGGGGATAGTAATGGGGAAATGGTAGGGATAAGTGGTTAAAATTTCGGGAACAAAGGCATGATTAAGTAATTTTATGCCCTTATAGATACCTCATAAGCTTCTTGCAAGGTGGTTACTCCCATTGATTATATCATAACTGCCACATCAAAATTTAGAGCCCTTAGGTAGTACAAGAAGGCATAATTAGAGGTGGGATTGATAACTGTGGGGATCCTATCCCAAGTTTTTTGAAATTTGTAGTTGAAGGCTACCATGAATACCTAGGGGGATCTTTTGATTGTAGTGAGTTGTTCTACTAAGGAGAGATGGTCAGTCCTATCTTCAAAGTGATTACATAAGTGTTCACCAAACTCATCCCAGGTGTTTATGGACATAGATGTTAAACCTATACCACTTAAGTAACTTAACCTTCAAGGAGGTTGCCAATAGTCTCATAGTCATATTCTCTTGGGTCACATTATGGGTTGAACACAAATTGGCTATATCTACAATATGTTCTATAGAGGTAGTTGATTTCTCTCCTATGAAATAGGGAAGGTTTTTGAGGGTTGTAGTAGGTATATCATCAAACTAATTAAGGTTTAAGGAGATACCACCATTTAATGTCACAAAGGCTTGCATCTTAGGCTTAGCCATTAGAGGTATAAGATTTGTAGTAGTGTTTGCTTGGGATAAATTAGGAGAGTTAAGGGGTGTAGGATTGGGATTGAAACTAGGATATCTCTTTCTCCTAGCAATGTCCAATGACAACTCAACAAACTCAATGTCCTTACCTTTTGAAGAAGATCTTTTGGCCACCTTTTACATGTAACTTTATTGTAGATCTACCATTGATGTACTTAAAGTTTTCAAATTTTCTCCAAGACTACCAAAGCATGCTCTTAGTCACTTAAAAATTGGTCCCACTAAGCGTGCCAAAATTGTTAGCACTCCAAGTTTCACTCTTTGAAGGAGATAGTTCAACTTTTCTTCAAACTTGGACTAACATGAGATTGGCCTAAAGGTTGTGAGTGACCTATAGTAAGACCAAACCTGTAGATTATGGGGCTAGCTCCCCGATATATCAACTTAGACTCTCTTCCTAAGACCTACTAATATTGGGATGAAAAGGGATAGGATGAAAACTTGAAAGGAAAACCTATATTAGAGGCGGTGATGCACCAATGCTCACTTATCCTCTCTTGACTGATCTTCAACACACTTTGTGAATCCAATGAAAGACTAATGACTGAACAAGCTTCTTAACATGCTCCTAATCATAATTATTTCATGTGGAGGTTATGTGGAAGGTCTATAGCTTGAAGGTTTTAGACACCTAAAACTGGCCACTGATAACCTCCAACCAATATTTTGATCAATTTCCACTCAAAATGCAAAATTTGGCCTAAAAACATTAAAATAAGCTAAATGATGTTATATTGACATATTCAAGTGTTGATTTTGGCTAGGGTATCATTAAATGGGGAAATATAATTTATGGGCCAACTAACTTTGATCAGTCCATTTTGAGTCAAAATGCTAATTTTACACTTGGGTGCTCTGAATTGCTCTTTCCTATCAAATATTTTACACAAGATGCGTGTCTTCATTATTTGTTGTTGGTAATATCATAAATAGGAATATGGTTTCAATGCATTTGGCAATGCCTTCCAATTCTAATCCAATCAAATTTAGGACCAATAACATGGCATTCTGATCAATTTGAGTAAATTGTGCACAAAGAGCTTAATCATACTTAAGAGCTAATTAACCCAAATCAAGGCCTAATAAAAAATTCCATGGAAACTTGTTGAATAATTATTTTTGGAAATTAATATTGAATATCTACATCATCAAGTGACCTCATTTCTTGGGAAGACATCCCTAGGCCATAAATGACATAGATATCAGGATTCATGCCTCATCAATGCCTTCCATGATGCCCTCCATGCCTCTTAATTGCCCCTTCTTCCAATGTCATGATGAGGATAATTACAAACTTAATTCCAAAAATTGAATTAATCCTCAACCACACATCTCAATGACCAGAGGTGAAAAGAGTCTAGAACATCTTGAGAGGCCTTATGGCTTGTGTCAGAGTCATATCATGTTGTATAATTGATCTAATTGCTTGGTGACATGTTCGACTAACTTTATGACCCAATTTACTGCATTTTGGGTCATTTTATGGCTTCTTGAGTAGATTTTGAATGTGAATGATAATATAATGTCATAATAAGAACATGGTGTACTTGTTCAAGCATGAAAATTATAATAGATCCATTTTATAGTAGTTTTATCAAACTTCTTAGGTGATTTTGGTAGTTTTAGTGCCAAAAGGCCTATTTTGAGGCCATCTGTACAATTATTCAAGGTAAAATTGAGATTTAGGCATATTTAGAACCTTATTTGTCCATGAAAATGTTAAAAAAATGATTTGGAAGAGGTTTCATGTCTTAAAATGAATAAGAATTGATTTATTTCTCATTCAACCTCCTCGGCAGCTCTAAAAAGGCCATCAATTTTTGCTCAGTACAGACATGAGAGAGAGAATCAGGTCCAAAGCTCTAAGAAAATTATAGGGAACCTAATGACATTAAATTTAGTGGCATTGGTTGTCAGATTCATCCACCCATATTTATGAATAATCGCTAAGAGTGTAAGGGGGTCATTATGACCTAATCATCCAGACAAGGTCCAAGTTTGCCTCCATTTCTTCACTTCAGAGCTCGACAGAGAAAAATTGATTTAGGGGGATGATTTCAAAGTTAAATAGGACATTTTTTCATGTTTTAATCATCAATTACTTTGCCTTGATAAGGGGATTTTTGACAGGAAACTAGTTACCTGTCTTGACTTGAGATTTGATAATTTTCAAGCAATCTTGATATATCAGTGGAATGTATTTGTTTTTAGGAGTTTTAAAGATCATGTTTCAAGTACAGTACATGTTTTTCATCCAAGAAAAAGTTTAAAGTACCTTCATCTTGAAAAAATATTTCTTGAGATAGACTGGTTGGTCATTTAGCCCTTCCACAAGATACTATAGCAGGTCTTATGAGATTCTTAGTGTGTGAAAAGCATATTAGTGAGGTTGTCATGATATTTATTGGATTAAAAAGTATGATAAAGTTTGACTTTGTCATTGAAGGATTTTCCATATGAGATCAAAGGACCATGCTCTCTTAAAACCTCAAAATCTCTCTTATAGGCATTCTTAGCAGTAGGCTAAAAGGACACCATGGTAAGCAACAGAAGTTAAGTGAACTTGTAAATATGAAGAGGTTAATTTTGAGGTCATGATATTGATTGAGAGTGCTCATAGGGTCTTTAAGATTACTAGAGACACTCTTGGGAGGAAGAAATTTAGTCTATAGCTTTAAATGCCTAAAATAACACTAAAAGACTGTGTGTTATTGTGTTTCCAATTTAAGGGACCTTCTAGAGGATTGTGTGTTCCTTAAAAGTGTCATGAGGCTGTTAGATGGATAGTCATAGATGATTTAGAAAACATGAAGGGATGAGGATGAGATTAAGGTTGTGAAGGTACATCAAAATCATGAAGAAAACTTCCTTAGAACTTAGTTTAGCATCGTTTAAGGTAAGTTAGCATTTTTTAAGGTAATTGTCAAATACTTTTATCCCCATGATTATCAAGATTTTGGATGCTTCTCTCCAAGTTGATGAAGAGTGAGTTGGTCTCAGTGAGTGTTCTTAGCATCACATTTACCAAAAGCCAACCATGGTTTATATGGTCACCTACAGTCTGTACAATGAAGTACAACTATGTACCTACAATAGTCTTTTATTTTATGACTAAATATCTCAAGGAAGCATTAGGAATACAAGAGTTTTGAGTTAATGTTTCCATTTGGAGTTTTAAGATAAGATCATATTCTAAAAGATATCTATTGAGTTTAAGATAAGTAGGCTGACTCTCTCCCTAGTCTATACAAAAGACCAAAATGGCCACCTACAACGATATAGGTGGAAGTATAGTCATATGTTAGTATGTGAGACCTTGTTTATGAGATGATGGAGTTTAGTTTATTTTCAAGAGATACTAAGAGGTCTTAGTCAATATCACAGACATTTCTAGGTCTCATTTCATCTTAAAAGACACCTACAACTAAGGAAATAGTAAAACCTCCACCTACAATCATATGCTTGTCCTAATGCTCTACGAGTTAAGTGAGTTGAAGGTGAATTTATGCTTGTCATATGCTTTGTGGATCATTGGAGTGACAAGGATGTATCATGGAGTTGACAGTGTTGAATTGAGTTAAGGTCAGTTAAGAAGTGGCTTTGAGCCCTTGGAATAAGCAAATGAAACCTATAGGCCTTAAGCTTATAGGTCCTCATTATGAACCAAATCAACACCTCGAGCCAATAAAAACAAACCTAAGACATGAAGAGCCTAATCTCATTGCAAATGAATAGTGTCACAGCCCTTGAAGAGATAATGAGCTACTTGGATAGTGAAGGTTAAACACTGAGTTGATAGTCCTAAGAGACCACCTACAGTACCTTGCACAGAAGAAGCAAGAGAGAAGTGACTTGAAATGTCAAAAGGAGATCATGGACCATATATATACAATGGAATGAGTTCCCTTTGATTTAGATATCTCCAAACATAATGGTTAGAGGGAGAACTTAGTTTCAAAACTTATATGCATAATCAACATCCTAGAAGGTCACCTACAGGCCTATTCGAGGTATTATTTCCATCTTCAAGTCAAGAGAAAGGAGTTGAGGTGTTTGAAAGTATTGAAACCTAATTGGATATACAAATAAATCAAATCCCTTTGAATATATCAATGATGTAAAAGGAGTGAGTTCTAAAACATAAAAGACAGTCCACCAATCTAATAGGCACTTACAAGACTACTTTAGGGTCAGTTCATTTTTCAAGATAAAGCAAGGAGAGGAGTGTGTTTGGAGATGTTGAGAACCTAACTATAATTTCAAATAAGTTCAAGGACTAGGGGAAGTTAGTGATGAGGTCCTAAACTCACAAGATATAGTCAAGATACCTTGATAGCCACCTACAGGCTCCAGGATAGTGATAGGCTAGTCTTAAGCCTAAAAGGAAGAGCATAATGGTGAAAAGACTCTAAGGCCTACCTCAGGTACACAAACAGTCATAAGGTGTGTTGAAACCAAAGGAAACATAAAAAGGGATTGACCAAATTGAGTTTCACTCCTCTACACACAATCAGTCAACACTACAAGTCTGCATACTTGGGTGAGGGTTTTGCTTGGATTGAAGAAGAATAACAGACTGTGGATAGGTTTGAATGAGATCCATTTGGAAATGGTTTCATAATTACACCAATGATTCATCTAAACACTTAGACCTAAAAATAGGTTTTGGAGGATCAAAACTCTGTCTAAGACCTAATGAAGAAAGGATACATACAGTCAGGCCTACAACCAGTCTTGATGGAAATTGAAGTGTTGAGGCCTCTATAGGCATGATCATGTTTTGAAAATTGGTATAGAGTATGGTTATGATTGGATTGATATGTTCATGGTCCCCTCAAGGTCATACAAGCAGTGGCTATACCCACTATTTTGTCTCAGACTTGGCCCACTCCTTTGGCAAGGGGCAGTCATGAGACTAGGGGGTCTATTTGAGCTCAAAGCACAAAACAAGTAGGCCAGACCTCATGGATGGTCCTTGAGGCAATGAAATTGATACCAAAGTTTTCCATACACCGTTAGGAGGCACTAAAGCTCAGGTTTTAATCCAAGTGCCCTTGAGGGCTAGTAAAGAGATGACAAACCTAAACACCAAGACCCTTGACCAATACACTAGATGTATTAGAGGGGTAATAACACTAAAAAAGCATGTGGAATCATGGGGAAGATTGTTTTAGAAGTTTATAAACCTCTCCCATTAGTGATAATGAGTATTGAGGTTCAAAACTCAAATTTGACCTTTCTCGATTCCAAAGAGAGCTGAGCATGCCACTCGAAGAGTAACTTCACATACTTGTACCATCCATCTCACTTTGCATGGGAAGATGAGACATTTGGGATAGGTGAAGAGGTCATTCAAAAATATTTTTCAAGTGGAAGGAGGTTAGTTGGTGGTCTCTTCTTTATGAACAATCGTTAAGACCCCAAACAGGTCTTAAACCCTTCTAAAACCCTCATTGTGACCAGTAAAGGGAAATGGACCTAAAATGCATATCTAATGCCAAAATTTATTTCTAAAACATCTTGGATGTTTTTGAATACTATAAAGAGGTTTTCCACATGTACTTGGTCAGTACTTGCAATTATATAGATTGTCATAAATACCCTATTTTTTATGCTTTTTTAGTGTTTTGCAGGTGTTATGAGAAAGAGAAAGCTTCCCAATCATTGCATGATGTAATTTGTGATGCATCCTAGATATTCAAGTCCAAAAAATTACATAGTAGTGTTTGTAGGTGATTAAACCATATCCATTTTTTAACGTAGTCTCAAACAGGCTCAAAATGAGACTAGGTGACAAGGTGATTTCTTGGTTTGCATACTTCCACAGGGTCTCAAGACCCCAAAATTGGCATAGAAGTTGGTGATAACCTGGGGAAGTGAATCACATGCTTTTGGCTAGTTCCACATGTGTGGGTAGTCATTTGGGCAAGATTTCTCTTTCTAGGCTTAGGAAGCCTAATTATGCCTAATTGGAGAAGAAAATGAAGGAAAATGAGTACTTACACTTGGATTTGGCTCATGAAAATTTATGTAGAGATGTAATGGGATAGAGGGTACTAAAAAATATGCCTAGTTTTTTAATTTTATCAGTACAATATTCTAGATAAGGAGCTTTGCATGTTTTAAGGGCTACGAGGAATGGGTGCTAAAGCATGTTATATGAGCAAATCGAATCTTTTGGGATACTTGATGGCTCTAAGTGCCTTGTTTCAAGTCTGATGTCATGTTGAGAATCCATCCATGGTATAAGTTCGCCTAGAACATTGCAAAAAATAATTTTCTCTCTCCTACGACACTTTTACATGAGGAAGAATTAAGTGATCCAAGAACCAAATGGATGCATAAAAACATTTCTAAAGGTTTTATTGATGTTGATACTTGTTTCCATGCCACTTGAAGGGTATGAAAAAGTTAGATTTGATTGAAAGAATATTTTAAAGTTTGAAAAAGGTCTCTAAGACTCCTAACAACTCCTTCTTTCCCTCCAATGCCTAGTCAAAATACAAAGTCAAATAATCATCAAAGAGCTCTAACAACCCAAGAAAGTTGGAAAGACCTCATTAATGGTTTGGAGAAGGTTTCAACTAAAGACTTGATCAAATAATGATGACCTATTTTCATGGGTCAAAACTTATTTTCTAGGAAGACTCTTCTTCACCAAGAATGTAGGATGTGCAAGCAAAGATCTAGGAGGTTGTATGGGTCAAACATCAGATATCGATGCTCAAAGACTCCTTCAACTTTCCAAAATAAATCCTCCTTTACCTCTACACCATCTTCCAAAGGTGGATGAGAGATATTGAAGGAATACTACATTGGGTTTGAAGAAGACTAAATGAATGTCACATTTCCTAGTTTTGGGGGTTACTTCGTTTCTTTCTCTCTCCTCTTTCTCAATTCTCTATATGTAAGCTTATGTTTGGCATTTGAAACAATCATTAACCTGAGTTGTGGCAAGGCCATGCTAAAAAACACACTTATACTTGCCTCTTTTGAATGAATAAGATTAAATTCATGCCTCCTCAAAGCTTGTGTTTAGTGCATGCCAATGGTTAGTTGATGAATGACAGTGATAGTACATACTTCCTCTCATCTTGTCATTACCTATTTACCTATTTGCAGGTGTTAGCTCATCCTTACAGGGTGCATAATGCGCTTCAATCATCTTGTATGTATGCCAAGTGTCAGATTTCCTTAGTGTCTTTAAAAGACATATTGAACACGCTGCCTTAGATCATACAACAAGCCAAGCCTCTATGTGAAACATTGTTGTTTGGAGACCCTCATTTTGGAAGTGCAAATAGGTCCATGTCTCTATTCATCCTTCTTAGTGCATATTAGACAATTGGATGACATATTTTGGTGTATCACTTCAGTTATATAGGTTTTCCTTTCAGTTTACCTTCTTCTCTTTTCCCTTGCAAGTTGATAGTATAGAGTAGAGATCCTAACTGATACATCAATGGGAGCTAGCCCTTAAAATCTAGAGATTCAATCCATCTATTAGGCCATCCACAACCCATGATTGTCTCCATGTTACTTTAGACTATGAAGGCGTAAAACTACCTTCAAGAGGGTGCAAGTGTAGTAGTTAACAACCTCCTCACAATACATCTCATTCCCTTATTATTTGAAGGAATATATCCCCTCGTTTTCTACCTTTACTTCTATTAAAAATATAAAATTATTATTACCTAACATTATGTACACAAAAAATAAAATTACATTAATAAATATAAATTTCAAATAAAATACAACTATCGATTTACACTCTTTTATTTTACAAAATCATCATGCAACATGCCTCGTACACCTCCGTAGAATCCATTCTTTCACACCCCACGCTTTACCCGTCATGACATACCTCTCACTTTCCGAAAATAGTTTCAATGTCGAATCCACTCATAAAGACGAACATCTTTATACGGCCAGCACTCCACGATAAAACAAAATCCATTCTTACCAGCTGTATATATTTTATTAGTGCAGTTTTATTACTTTAATGAACTTTAGCGGTATCGACCACCTTCGACGAAACGTGCACCTCGTTGTGGTAAATTTAAAGTGCGGATTTCATGATTTTATCTGGCGTGCTTTTATTCATGTGGACGACCATTATGAATGTTCCGCTCGGTGGGCCCACGTTCGACAACTTGTTTGTTTGCACTTGGGACAAAAAGGATGCAAACAACGGAATATCTGAGGCCACGCGCCAGGGTGGAGTGGTAGGGCCGGGGGCCTACCACCTTGCCACCCCGGGTTCGAGCCTGTTGCGTTGTTTAATAAAAAATGGAAAAACAAGAGAAAATCACGGTGGATCCTAAACGAGGAGAATCAAGCTGGACCCCACGGTCTATATACTCAACACTTGCCTAGTGCCGACCATGTTTAAAAGCACTTGGCTATCGAGTGAGAAAACACTTTCCCATTATGAGAGCATTTTTAAAAAATCAATGTTTCGAGTCACTTAGGGGGTTCATCATGAAAATAGATTATAATTAAACATAAATAAATATCTCAATTACTTTTAATTATTATAATATGTGCAATACAATAATTTTTTATTAATCTTTTTAAATTAATAAAATAAATATATGGAGATTCGACACTAATCTCAAATAAATTGTAATTATATTAGTTTAGATTTGAATTTAGAACTGCGCATTTCATAATGATATGATTTTGTCTAAAAACTAAACATTGATGAGATTCATATATATGGAGCATCATGAACACTTCATACATGTATATAATGTCGGGGGTGTTTTACATAGGTGACATACATGTTCTGAAATAAATTGACAATTGTTTTTGTCTAATCCTTGCTTCAATCTTTGTTGTAACAACTGTATACTTGCAATAAATAATTTATTTCCTTACCTTATAATAACTCCAATGCTCTACAATAATAGAAGATTTTAACGAGAACAAAGTGACTTTCGGGGCTTGCATTACATCGAGTGAATAAATAGTTTATATTGGTACTTATCAGGGCCCTAGAGTGTCAAAATAGAAATGAAAATAACTTTAGAAATAGATAAAACCCCAGTTTGTGTGCCAAAAGTGCTCCACGAAAATATTAACTTCAAACAATAATAATAATAATCTAATGATTGTTTGATTGTTCGAGTCCATATGAGTGCTTAATAGATTTCATATGAACGATAAATAAATATTATGTCAAATGAAGTACAATGTTTGCGTATTTATCGATAATTGATATTTAAATTATGACCCTATCGATGCATGAACCAACATCCAACAACGAAAAATGTAAAAGGTAGGACCAAGGGGCGAGTGCACTCTGACTTAATTGATACCAAAAGAAAATACCAAGAATGCTCCAAGCAAGATCAAGAGCGCTAAGAGTGTTCCATATATATAGAGCCTAGAACATGAGAAAGAAAGAGAGTGAAAAAAGAGGGAGGTTGAAAAGAAGAAAAGGGAATTGTCGAAAGTCATTTTAGATGATATTTTATGAATATGTAGCACTTCGGTCTTATACACTTGGCAAACTCAAACCTTGGTTGTTCCTCTTAGTTCTACACTCTCCTTGCTTCTACAGGGATCACATTTGCTCTATCTTGTGTGCCTTGGCCTATCTCTTAATCTGATCAATCTTATATTGATGACACAAACATTTTGTCTTGTCCAAAATGCTTAAAATGTAATTATCCTACACCTCTATAAGTTTTGATCCTATACTTATTTTATTACTCCTTGGCCACTAACGTCTGAGATAGAAAATAACATCGATGTTACTGTCTTGACCTAATGCAAGTGTTAAGTGCCCTAAAGTCATCCAATTTGTACATGAAATGTATCCTAATGGTCATCTTAAGTGTTTTAATGTGAGTTATTCTTCCAAAGGGATTGATCTAACTATAAGATCAACCCTCAATCATTCCTCACTTAGAAAAGACCAAAGAGATCAAGGCATTTATTGAAAAGTACTCTATCAAGTATTCTATTGATCAAAGCTTCCATATTTCCATACCAGTTATAGGTGCAACACATCTATAGGTTTGAAGTACTAAAGGAGCTGCGTAAGAATCTGATTTGACAAGTTACAAACTAGGTCACCATTGTACTTCACACACATTGCATGATCCACATACAAGCCAACACATAGGGGAGAACTACATGAGTCTAACGCCCTCTTCTGGAGTATTGGCTATGTAGGCAATGTCCTTTGATAATGGGGTCATTGAGGTCAGCTTGATATTGTGTGCCCACTAACCTATTTTTCCCCAAGGTCACATAAAGATGGAAAGCTAGGGTTTTTCCATTTCATAAGGAGTGACTGTCTATGACCCATATTTGAATGCATCAGAATCAAGGCGAAGTAAAACCCATAAGCATCCAAGTGGTCGCATCTTATTTCTCCAAATATTTCATACATGACACTATCATCGGACTAAGATAATAACATCGACATAACTGTCTAAGGCTTGTGCAACTATCTAGATAGCCAAAGACACCAAATCTAAAATCTGACAACTATTTTATTACTATTTTCCCACCTGCTTTCAGCCTGTTCCAGTTTCATAATTATATTAGCATCAAAACAAGCTAAGTACTTATATTTTTTGTTATTTCTATATCTAGTCTAGTTGTACTTTCTATATTCAAACTATCTCAGCATAATAAATTTAGTATATGCTTATATCTAAGTTTAACATTTAATTGGCCTGTTATAGATCTAATTATCACCTTTATGCCATTTCATTTCTATATTTTTAACCTTAAGACTAAAGTGAAATACCCCCACACATATTTTCATTTTTAGTGTTAAACATTTGGTGACCCTGATCTTTAAACATCAAACCCTAGGTCACTTAGGGTTTTCTAATTTTTCTACTTTATTGACCCCTGATTGTCATAAAAAATGTGTAACATGGATGCATCCATTATCCATATGCCATAGTTCTTCTAGTTTTCTACATTTCTTGCCTTGTCAAATATTATAAGCAAACAATACCAATAATGAGAAGGTTTTAAAACAAACACAACAATTAATCTCTTTTCAAAATTCTTTTTGCAATGTTATAGAGCCAATATCTAAATGCTAACAAGCATGCTCTCGACCTTTTTTCCTACATATATCTTGTTCAAATGATAGCTACCATCTCGCACCCATTATTCGCCCATGGCTTGTATTGGATTATGTGGTCCACGTTGTTACTACTCAAAGATGTGAGGTTGCCCAATCCATCCTGCCACCTGCTAATACACAACAAATGCCACCTAAACCCAAACTTATAATAAAATCCAAGGGATATGACATTATTGACCAATTGAACAATACACATGCTAAGATTTAAATCTTTGAGATTATAAAGTAATTTAATGTTTAGAAGGATATCTTATATGAAGCATTGCACGAAACACAAGTCTCGAGTAATATTGAGCCTACTTGTTTTGTGGATATTATACAAGATCTTAAGAATAATGATAAACTCATCACCTTTGAACCAACAAATTTACCATCCAAAGATGTTGTTGACCAAAATTTCCCTTTGTTCATATAAGTAACCATACAAAATAAAGGTATCAAAAGAGTGATCATTGATAATAGATCGGGCCTAAACATCTGTAGCATGTAATTCCTAAAAACCATGGGTATCAACACAACTTTTATCCAAAGCATTGTTATGCATATGAAAAGATTTGAAAATTCACATAGCCCTCCAATTGGACAAATTACACTAGTGTGACCTTAGGAACAAAAACAATTTTAACTACTTTTCAAGTCATGTCTCAATCTTTACATTATAATTTACTTCTAGGTAAACTTTGGATACCTTTAATGGAAGTTATCCCCTCTACACTTCATCGATGTGTCAAATTCATACATGAGGGGACCTTATTGTCCATGCCCACCAATGATGAGCCTTTCAAATTTTGTAAAATGATACATTCTGAAACTGAAGGCGTCCCTACAGTGGTATCACCTGTATAAGCAATTCCTCTTGAGCATATACATACATTTGAAATAGGTGAGTCAAGTACAATGGCTCCATTAACTCTAGATACAAATAAGGCACTAAACTCTAAGGTGCACATAGATATGCATAAGGAGAAAGAACCATTAACAAAGGAGCCAGACAAACTTCAATAATCCACAACATTCGAGCTTCCTTTATTAGTCAATACTGAGCAAAACGATGGCAATGTTTCAAATTATTATGAAAGTGATGATGCCATAACCTATGCTATGATAAATTAGAAAACATGAAACTTAAAATTTGATCCACTTGATCACCTACCACATAACCTATTCGAACCTACGGGTCATGTAAATACTTGTCACTCCATACACCCCTCGTAGCTGAAAACATCGAGTCAACCTTACAAGGGTCAACTGCAAATTCATCATGTGAACAATGTGGAAACTTATCAAAAGCCTTCACAACCAACTTTACAAATCATGTGACAACATGATAGTACCAATATAATCTTATCTTTGTTACTTGAACATAATATGATTTGTTTACCTTCTACTCAATATAAATCTAGTAGTAGACTTATACCCACAAAGTGGGTACTTTACTATAATTATCACTAGATCATTGGCCATACTACCAATCAATATGCGACAATGAAAAACATTATCCAAAAATATAAGTGTGAAGGATGCATATATCTTGCATCCGAAATAGGTAAAAGGCCAAATCCTTCCTATATTTTAGATGAGAAACATCCCTCAAAGCAACAAAAGCATGAAGATTTAACTATTACAGCTTATATTGATGGGGTATATTATCACAATATCCAATTTGATCCAAACAAGTGGGATATCATTCGTGGTACCACTTTTATAGCATGATTGTGGCATACTATCAATGAGGTAACATACTTTCCATTATATCCAGAATTATGAAGATACATTCGATTACCCATTACTTATGGCTCATGGGTCCAAGTTTCAACTATTTGGATAACTGAACATGAACCACATTTAAAGCAAAAATTTGGTCAAAATTGGATAGTTAAGTGGAATGCTAAATTGGATCCTATAAACATGTGTGTAAATTTTGATAACATGGACACACCAATTTGCATCCAACATGATGAACATGATCATTTTCCTACACCATTGGCTATAGGTAAACCATTACACAATAGCATTGAGGTATTGGCACTAAATCGATATAAACAAAGCATAAAATCCTTTTCAAGTGACCCACTACCTTTTGAGGATGAGAACCTACTTGGTTATAACTACTGCAAAAACTTCCAAAAATACCCAAAAAATAAAACACTTTCAAAAAATAAAAAATAATTTCGACACTTACATGTTCTATTGGCTCCTTGGCATCCATGTGTTACTTCCATATTGATGGACCACATACTCAGTTACTACTACATACACATGTGTCACACTTCTACATTGGGTGTGATATAGGCATACACAAATACATGATACACTTCTATTTTGAATGTTGGGTTTTCCCTCTACTCATGTCATATGGACATTGGGGGCATCTTCTTCTTCGATCTTGATACACACAGGTTATATGATTTGATGATCACCCTACACTATCATATTTGAGCTTATACATGTACTTACACATGCTTATTATCCATGATTATATATTACACAAGGTACTTCATATGTTATACACTTGACATACTTTTCTAACACATTGGATCCATGGGCCACTATAACATGTTTATGTTGGTTGTTTGTACTTTATTCACCTCCTTGAGTGTCTTGTCTTGTTTGTTAGAGAATTTGACTATGTTCTTTTGCTTGCAGCCCCTGTGCCTATGTATGCTTTCTTTGAAATTTACATAATGTCATTGTTTGTTGTATGAACATTTGAATATGTCATTATTGCTTTCATGGACATTTGACTAAGTCATGTCCTTTTGATTGTGTGACATTTGAACATGCCCCTTGTTTGTAGTCTCTTTGGACTATTGCTTGTTGACTTGGTCTTGAGTGCTCTTGTGTGTGCACTTATTTTTTTGTTTAGCTTGTATTGTTATTATCTATATGTTGCCATGATATTTATGTATATTAGGATTACATGTGATCACATTGGTTCTATGTGCTTCAATGATACATTTACATAGACATGTTCCTTATATATTTTACATGGTTACATTTACATATTTTACAGTTGTCTTACCTTTTTGAGGTGAGGCAACTCTCAGTTTTTATCTTTCCCTCACCTCAAAGAAGGGAAAATTAGTGGGGACACGCTTGAAAAGCATGTTTTCCATATTCAACACAGTTCTCAGATTCAATGGGGGCATGCTTTTGAAGTATGTTATCCACACTCATTTAGTATATGGCACTTATATTAGTTCACAGATTAAGTGGATGCATGTTTTGGAAGTATGTTATTCACGACTATTCAATATTCAACATCTTTGATTTATAGTGGGGACATGTTTTGGAAACATGTCCTTCACATTGGTACTTATATCAGTTTTTAAATTTCTTCATATATAGTGGGGGCATGATTTGGAAGCATGTCCTCCACACTTATACAATTATCCAAATTGTCTATAACACATAATTATATGATTCAGATTCACAATTGTGGCAAAATTATATACATTGATACTAATGTCATACATAGTTTCAACATGAGACATATCTAAGGTGCATATGTTATGCAACATGTGCCTAATATTTCAAAATCCAAATCAATTTCAGATTCCAAAACCATTACACGTACTAATATCTCATGGACTTTTACATACCATATTGGGCCAATTTATTGCAGTAATTGGTTCATCTTTTGGTATGGTTGAGGTAATCAAATCACTCAGTCTTTCCAAGTTTTTAGGTTGGACTTGATCATCCATCCTCACTAGGTTATAAGTATCATTGGGTTACACAGTTAAGCTAATCTCAACTTTCAAGTGGCGGCTCACTTTTGATCCAAAGTTGGGGCATGTGCTTTCCAATCTCTGTGTGTGTGTGTGTGTGTGTGTGTGTGTCTTTGGATATATGCACTTTAAACATTTATATATACTTATTATAATCTCAATTTCATAGCCTTACGATGATACATATTTTTAAAAATAACTTATCAATAGGCAAGGCAGTTACATCGACACACATGTGTACTCCTAAACCTTGCTCTTTCAATATCAATTTATTTAAAATACTTTTAACCCAAATTATATGCACTGATTTTACACTATAACATGCTCTTGTTGTAGGGTAGTCACCAACAAAACACTCACATTCAACTCAAGCAAAGACAAGGTGTGCATACACACTCGGGTACTTATTCCTTTCCTTTAAACTAGAAATTTCATTAATAGATTAAAGGAGGGGAAAATGTAGACAAGATTTTTTGAATATGTAACACCTTAGTCTTGTACACTTTAAAAACTCAAATCTTGGCTATTCATCTTAATTCTACACTCTTATTGCTTTTGCAAGCCTCACATATGCTCTATCTTGTACCCCTTGGCCTATCTCTTAGTCCGACCAATCTTATATTGCTGACACATACATTATATCTTGCTCAGAATGATTAAAATGTGCTTATCTTACATCTCTGCAAGTTCTGATCCTATTCTCTTTTGCTACTCCCTAAGTGTCTGGGACAAACAAAAGTGTCAATGTTACTATCCTGACTCAATGCAAGTGTCCAGTGCTCTAAAGTCATCGAATTTGTAAATAAAATGTATTTTAATGGTCGGTCTAAGTGCTTTAATGCAAGTTATTACTCCAAACGGATTTATATAAATACAACATTTGATAGGACCGAAACTCCCCAAAGCTCTGACACAACTTGTCAGATTTAAGAGCACACATGATTACCAATGTATAAGCAACTAAACATGCGGAATAACCAGAAGAACAAATAACTATCAATGAGAAGACACACAGAATATGAGAGGTAATATACAATTATATTCAACTCATTACAAAGGAATTTACAACAAAGAGGTGGCACTCTTTCTTCCACTTCGTGGGCTTACAGTAAACTTCCCTCCAGAGTAATCTTCTCTCATAGGTCACAACACACAGCTAACACAAGCTGTTGTTCACCTCATTGCACATCTGTACAATCGAGTACACAACCGTACTCCAAGTAGATCTCTCCATGATCCTGCTGATGTATTGCTGTCACCTTGGATCTAGCTACCCCGCTGATCTCCTTTCTGACCCTCGCATCCATACACCCCTGCAAATCAAACCTGATCTTACTTATACACACATGGGGAATCCTACTTGATTCCACCATGGGAAGAACTCTCCAAGCTTCACATAGCTCTTCTCCAAATTCTCCACTTAACAATACAGCCCATGAGTCTATTATATAGATCTCATGCATACACTGACTAGACTTGCGGCTCAAGACTTCGAACAAGCCTTTAACATGCAAACTCCACGTTCACTTAACTGACTGTTCGTTAATAGCAGTTCAGACCACTATAGGTGACCGACGTCGGTCCCTGCCCTCTTGGAGGTGACCGACGCCGGCTGACTCCCTGCCGTCGCCGATTTCCCTTCTGCGTCCCCTGACTGACGTCGGTGTGGCCTGCCAATGTCGGCGACTGCGTACACTGGAAACCCTCCTGTTTGCCTTAAGGTGTAGCTTTTAGCTCCACACCCTAACAATCTGATACCACTTGTCAGGATCTTGCTCCACCAAAAGAGCACAATATGATTACCAAACCAAGCAACTTAATATGCGGAAATTAACCAGATTCACCAAGTAACTAGAATTCAGAATAACACATGATATGAGAGACAATACACAACTTGTATTAATACTTTACAGAAAAGAATACAATAAAGAAGATGCCACTTCTTCTCCACCACCTCTTCAGAGGCTCGCCACACCTCAAGTGAACAATAATTCTCTCCTCAAAGCTCTCCCTCTCAGGTCCCAACACCCAACTCAAATACAGAGTTGGTGTTCACCTCCTGTGCTCCACGCACACCACAAGTGCTCCACACACTCAAACAAGTACTCCACGTACTTCAAGTAGATCTCCCATGAACCTGCAATAACCTGCACTTCAACAGACCATACTTATGGAAGGAACTCCCTTGCCTTCCTCTTAGCTCTATCCGAGTACACACCTGTACTCCAAGTAGATCCTGCCTGATACTGCTCCCTATTGTGTTGTTGTCTATATGATTCTGCACACCTGCAAATCAACCCGGTTCTGCACACCTGTGAACCTTGACCTTGCACACACATACCCCTGCAGATCAACGATCTTACTTACCATGTAGATCTCCTATATAGGCCATGCAACTGTGACCAAGATCCTACACACCTGAAGAATCCTGCTGACTCTCCAAAACCAGCACCCACCTTGGTACTGCTGTGGAACTAGGAGGAACACCCTTGCTCACCTCACACACAGAAGGAGCAAACTTTGCTCAACTCAAACTAGAACACCTTTCCAATACAACCATGAGTCTATTATATAGATCTCATCCAAACAATGATTAGACATCTAATTACAATAATTAGATTCGCAGCTCTTAGTCTAAAAATAGATCTAAACATGCAAACACTTGGTTCGTTAGCTAACTACCCGTAATAAGCTCGCAGTCGAACCACACAGGCGATCGACGTCGGTCCCTGTCTGCCTGGGGGTCACCGACGCCGGCCGATCCATGACCGACGTCGGTTGCTTCCTGTCTCCTACCTGCCGACGTCGGTTGGCCAGACCAACGCCAAAGACTTCTGACACTCAGCAACTCTCCTGCAACCTCCTCCATGTCTGCATCAATGAAGCTTTTAGCTCCACAACCTAACAACATTAACCCTCATTCATTCTTCACCTAGAAAAAACCAAAGAGACCAAGACACTTGTCAAAAGGCACTCTATCAAGCATTAAATTGATCAAAATTTCTCTATTTACATACCAGTTATAGATTCAACACATATACAGGTATGAAGTACTAAAGGATCAACCTAAGAGCCTGATTTGCCAAGGTATAAACTAGGTCACTATTGCACTTGATTTACACATATTGCATGATTCGCACACAAGCCAATATTTAGGGGAGAACTACATGAGTCGAAGGCCCTCTTATGGAGTATTGGATATGTAGTCAACAACTTTTGACAATGGGGTCATTGGAGTCAGCTCGATGTCATGTGCCCACTAACCCATTTCCGCCAAGGTCACATTGAAGATGGAAAGCTAGGGTTTTCCCATTTCACAAGGAGTGACAGTACATGACCTAGATTTGAATGCCCCAGAGCGAAGACAAAGCAAAACCTAAAGGCATCCAAGTAGTCACATCCTATTTCACCAAATATTCTGTACATGACATTATCACCAAACTCATACATTAGCGTTGACACAATCATCCAGGGCTGATGCAACTGTCCAAATAGCTAAAGACACTAGATCCAAAATTTGACAACTATTTTAGAGATATCTTCCTTAGTCTATTTTAAATATAGAACTGCATTAACATTAGAACAAACTAAGTACTTCTCTTCTTTGTTATTTATATATCTAATCTAGTTGTACTTTTCATATTTAAACTATCTCAACGCAATAAATTTGATTTATGCTCATATTTGAGTTTATCATTTAATTGACCTGCTATAGATCTGATTATCACCTTTGTGCCATTTCATTTCTATATTCTTAACCCTAAGACTAAATTGAAATACTCTCACACATATTTTTATTTTTAAGGTTAAACAATCACTGATCAATGCCTAATTTGGACAAATAATTGAGAAATAAACAAGTACAATAAAAACATGCAAATTAATGAGTAATAAATTCCTTGGGCTAATTTTAGATGTATGTATTAAGGTATATTTTCATATGTAAACCCCTTTATTTTGTACAACATGGCTTTTTTTAAAAGCCTATAAATCAATAATTATCATCGCATTTATTAAATTATTTAATTTAAAAACATTAGAAGAGAAGAAAGTAGAAAGATAACTTAAACAAGGATGGGAAAAATAGTTTGATTGAAACAAGGGATATAAGATAAAATGGATGTACGCATATAAATGCGTCTACCTCAAAAGCTAAATCAAACATGTAAGGAAATAAAGGGTGATATTGTTTGTTTGAACACTATCATTAAATTTTTAGTCATAATTTAAACTTAGAAATACACATCCAAAGTTATTGAATCTCTCGCCTTGAAATATGGATCTAAACAGAGCATGTTACAAGACTGTATAAACACACTTGGTTACCTGTCAAGATCATAACCACTCTTGGTCAGTGACTGATACACGAAAGCTTTATTTGCTTACTTTTCTTCTTTTACCTCTTCCCCTGATTTCGTACACTTTGACCTGTGTCCTTTTATAATGGGTTGAATTTTAAAATTTAAAGTGCTAAAGGTTTTAGTTATGGGGTTTTTTTGTTAGAAATCCACTAATTTATTAGAGCTCTCAAAGACAACAAAGATATTTATAAATATAAATTGTATAAAAGAAATAATTTTAACAAGTGCTTGAAGAGTGTTCTATAAGAAAATCCCAGGTAAAAAATGATATGTATTCGAGTGTGTTAATGATCAAAGGAATTTAATCACTTGTCTACTTATAGGGAGCTTGAATTTAAATTTCAGCATAATTTGCGTGTGTGCCCACTTGTGATTATTAGAAATAGGAATGGTAAAAAAAGATGGATAAACCCATCTAATAAAAGGGGAGGCAGAAACAACAAAGTTAAAACCGTACAAATAATCAAAACTGTAAAGACACGTTAACATGAAACAGGGAAAACATAAAATGACTATATAAATTTTAACATAAAAATTTAAAAAAAAAGTTTCAAATAATATAAGTCGACACAACACTTGAATAGCATCTTATTTGAACCCATCATCCATATATAGTCAAATACAATAATACTAAATAAGTACATGAGTGAATGAAAAAATAAATATAACATTTACTAAGAGTTTTGGGCAATGATCAATATAAAAATTAAATAGATAATGGATATTCTTATAGTCGAGCTTTGGATCAATTCATATTATTTTAAATATGAGATAACATCACAAAACAAAAATGGGAGAATAAAACATATATAAGCGAGAGTGGAGACACCGAATTTTGTTAGAGAATGATTAGCTTATGACGAATGAAGATTGTTTTTTATCTTTACTTTCTATAAAGTTAACTTAAAATTTATTTATTTTTAAAATGAAATCAAATAAAAGTTTAAAAAAATAAAAATAAATAGTGACAAAAACTATTACAAAATGATGTCAATATTAAATTTATATTTATCTTCCAAAAAATATTTTTCAATTTTATACCAACATAAATTTTAGGTATAGTCAAGATATAATGGTCTTTGTTGTTCTCATAGATTATATAGATACAATGGCATTTGTTGTTCTCATAGATTAATATAGAATGTTGTAAATGTTATTAAATTAAATAGTTTTAATAATGTTTATGAGGTTTTGAGGGGTTTGGTGAAGTGGTAAGTTGGAGTACGTATTTTAGAGGGTTTAAGGTTTCAACTTTGGGTGCATCTCCTTGACTAATATACATTCAGATTATTTAATTTAAGTCATCATAAGTTATATAATTATACAAATAATAAGTGTCTACACGACAACCCACTATTCTATGTAATTAATAAAATGTATAAGAAGGTAATTGCAATAGAAAAGTATGTTCAAGAAACTCAACGGTCTATGAAATCATAATTTGTCACCGCCATCTCAACCGTCTAACTATAAATAAATCGAGGGAATAAACTGAGGAATGGGTTGCTTCTTTAATAAAGTTGTTTCTTCTCCTATTAATTTGTGTCAGCATCTCCTACAATGCTTTTATTCTTACATTTTTGAATAACTCCAACATGACATCTACTATAAATATTTTCGTATACTTGACCTAGATGTCATTGTACGCTGAATATTATAAGATGAAATGTTTCTCCATTTTTTTAATTGCTCACATGGTGCAAAATATAAATATCGTTTGTTCCTATTCTTCTGTAAGGATCACCCATGTATCTGTCTCACATATGAACATGTAAGAACTAGTTCTTGTATGCATTATGAGTATCTTTTCCCTCTATTTGATTTCTATCCTATCATGTTTTAGTGTTATTCATAAGTCAAGGTTAAATTATATAAGACAATGTTTTCATTCCCTACTTATTTTTTTTTCCACATCCTTATTCTAATTTTTTTATTGACATTTTTTTTAAGGTTTGGACATTTACTTACGTCAATAGTTTACCTTCTCGTCTATTTGTAATTCTTTTTTTCATTCATACACTCTTTTTTAGACACAACTTTTTTTCTTTATTAATTTAAGCTACATGTCATTCTTCATGTTTATTTTTTTTCAAATAAATTAATACAAGATCATAATAAAGCCACATGTCATTCTTCATGTTTCTATTTTTATGGTGGAGGTGTGTTACATGTAGGAAGGCACCTTAGATTCATTTGCGGATCTTAACATGCCAATCCTATCAATGAAAATAGTTGGAAAGTAGTTGAGTTGACAGACAACTAGAGATTTCGTTCTGATTAGCGACTGGATAGAATTTTTCATAATTCACTATGGGAGATCTATTGACATTAATAGTTTGTGTGTAAGAGTTTTTAAGTCATTAAATTTCGTTAAAGATCTTAAAATCTTTTTATGTCGCCTTTATGTGGTGTCTATATCTACAATTTCAATCTCTTGCATTCATATGCCAATCGTTTACAAGATTTTATGCAGTTGTTGCTCGTAGAATGCCTCAGGAGGTAACTCAAACACTAGCCCATGCTTAAGATGCCTTTCTTAAAAAAATTCCCCATCATAGAATATCCACCACTGACTGGATGCCAGGGGATCTCGTGGCCCGAAGATTATAACTAATTATATGAGAAACCAATCAAATCCTATGAATGTTAAAAGTGAGTAAAGAAAGGATCAAAATGATAGTCTTTCTAGACTCACCTTCATTTAACAATTGTGCCTTTAAATTTTCTTACCTTACCTGTGTTTACAAAACCTTCTTAGTCTCCACTGGGATGGGAGCAAAAACAATAGCTATCGACTATTCAACACTGCTATTCTTTCTCTAATTTTAGAAATCCCAATTCCTCCCTTTTTATTTCTTGAAAATTTTGGAAGGACCTTTATTGTAATCCCTCTTAGGCAATTCATTATCTGGACTCCACAAATCCTCCTTCATCTGCTACTGCTTATTTTGACTTCCCCCTTTGCTATTCTATTTTTGATTTGCCTTACTTCCTTTGCTAATGACACTAAAAATGCATGTGGGTCTATGGGAAATGGACAAAAATAAATATGGGTACTTCTTAGAATGTCAAATTTTATTTGGGAAGTAATATCCATGGGTGGAAGAGGCTCATTAATTCACTATCCATGAGCACTCTTGCTTAATTTGGTGAAAGTGTACATGAAAATGGTAAATAAATTAAAGGAGATGCAAGGGACAACAATGAAAAGCGATGTAAATGCAAATGAAAGCATTATGAGCCTTAGAGAATGCACTTTTAGTGTGTTTGTCAATGATACAATCAAAAATATAAGTTACCTCCACACTTCCATGCAATGTAAAAGACACAGATAGATTTCCTCTGCCAATTGTGATGCAAAAAAAACATAGACAGCTATCATTGGTAAATTGTTATGAGGTGTCAAGATATAATAGTACCCTAGTAGATTTATTTAAGCTTTTAAAGCATGGTGGTAGGAAATAGTGAGGTCATAGTGCATCGTTATTCTACACACTTTTCTATTTCACTCCATTATGCCATCTTCTTCATCACGTGCATGGCCCTTCATGATACCACTCTCCTACCCCAACTTAACTCCATCTAATTATTTTTTATTTCATAAAAAAAGACTATTGTATTGCATGTCATTAATATTAGTATTAGATAATATTATTTAAATATATTGTGTAAGTTCCAAGGAGGGTAGGACCCTATCTTAGTGGTTTTTAAAGTGTTACAGTTAAATGACATTATATGCCAAGTATAATTAAGGTAAGTGACAAAAGTATATATTATTATATAGATATAAAGAAATGGTGCATATGTCATCATGTGAGGTGAAGGGTTTTATGGGTTAATGAAGGGGATGTTTCTTAGGACGTTCTAATGAGTGATATTGTCATTAGTTACAACATATCTTTTAAAGTGTATACACTTAAAAATGGCTCCCACACATTTATTAGTTTAAATTGATAATTGTGATGCGCTCTAAGGTTTAATGGACATATGGATAATGGTATCAAAGTTTAAGATGAGAAAATAAAATATATTTCTATATATCCATTATTTATAATGTAATAATTCAATAATTATTTGCACCTCTACCAAACACAAACATCTTTTAACTATTTCCAGTCAGAGAGTTAAAGAGTTTTAGATAAATTTTAATGCACCATATATTTTTGGTTAACTAAAATAATCATGTATTGGGTAAGTGAAACAATTCAGTGGAAAATATAGATTGCATTGACACATGCAACATGTCACTAAGTTTTACATGTGTATATGACTGGGCTTCATTGAATCAATCACCTCATCTCCCCTCACCATCACCTCCCAGCTCACCTTGAAATCATTCACTACTTTCATGTTTTACATGGCTTTGCCCTTCCCCACCACTTCACCGTTGCTCAAGCTCATTATGAAATTGAGCATATCCTCCTAGTACAACGCATTGCCACACCATATGAAGGAACACACAATCTCATTTTCCACCATCACCTTCACCAAAAATATTAGATTATTATTGTTTAACGCTTCATGTACAAAATGTGAGATATGGTCAATGGTCATGGGTTTTGAGTGATGTACAACTATCGATTTACACTCTTGCTTTATAAAACCTTTCTTACCAAAATAGAAATTAACATCACTTTAGTGTAACTTATGTTCTTCAGTATGATAGTTGCAATGCCCGCATATGAAGCTATAACAATCAAGGTGGTGCCTAATTTGAAATACATTAAATGACTAAAGTGTTTGTAGAGAGTATGTAGAGATTGGCATGGATTCATACCAAGGTCCAATTGACCAACCAAAATTGGGAATGCTTGTGGTTTTAGGGATGATCCACATCCACCTAATGTTATATAACCTTGTAGGAAGGAGGGCTCGAAGGGAGGAATGATCTCGAGGGGAACCCATTCCCATAAAAAAGATTATTATACTCACCTTTGGAACACCTGCATAGATATCAGATTCTTGAGGATGAATGATGATAGGACCCCGCCTAGGATTTTCTCCATTATTTGTTATGTCATCGTACATAAGGACCATAATGTTATCCTCTTTCGACCCTCTTTTCAGCACTTCGATTTCATCCCACTCATTATTCTTTGCAGATCATTGTGCGTGTATGATAGGGGAGTTAAATTTTTACACATGTCTAAAACCATTTCGTAGAGTGTAATATGTCACGTCTAAATACTAATTGCATGTGTCACTTGGTTTATATATATATATATATATATATATATATATATATATATATATATATAATACTAATGTAAATCCACTCATTGCTTTAAATTTGGGTTTGGTGCATGATATGGGCCCTTTGGTGTATGGTACTCCTTGTAATACCCTGTCATTGCCCCCCACCATCACCGCTCCGCCCACTTTAGAATCTTTCACCACTTGCATGTTATGTATGACTTTGCCCTTCCCCACTATTTCACCATGAAATATTAGACCCTGGAGCCTTGTCATGATTATCACATATAACACAACATCGGCAATAGTCATACACCTACTATTTTTAGCAATACAAATGCATCGTTACTATTAAAAGTGAAATTAGTACATATACATAGAGATTTTAAAAATTCAATATCTTGTCCCCACATCAACGACATAATTATGTTTCGATCAACACATCATATGTGGAGCCTGCCACAATTAAATCGACACTCAATATGTCCTCATCCATACTTGATAATATAAAATGACCCATCAAATATGCTGACACCTTGTCAGTTACAAACTCCTCTGCAATGGGTGCATGCCATGTAAATCTCTAGCTACCTTGAATTCTGGTCTAGTGTATGATATGGGCCATCTGGTGTACACCTGAAATGCCTTGTCATTGGCCCTCACCATCACCACTCAACTCATGTTCAAATATTTCACCACTTGTATGTTATTAACATTTGGAGTAATTAAATCAGGTCTAACAACATATAGAAACACCAAACTTGGACCCCTTGAAGAAAGGGCAAGGTAATCAAGAACATGCAAGTCATGAAAGACTTCAACATACACTGGGTAGTGACAGTGAGTGTTGATGACAAGGTATTTCATGTGATATCATATGCCAAGGGGCCCATATTGTACACCGAACCCAAATTTAAGGTAGTGGTTGGATATACATGACCTATATCAACCATTGCAAATGCGTTTTTAGCTTGTAGGGTGACAACATCTTAGATTTGTCATTTTTTATTTTTGACGCTAAATGAGGATGTCATGAGCACTGATTTGATTCAAACAAGTCTCCAAATTTGATGTGTGACTTAAAACAACGATATAATGTTCCTAATATGAGAAAAAGGCATTGAAGTCCCATAATATATCTTGTTGATTCCATTCATCCATATTACAAATATATTGTCATATAAAAATAAAAAATTACATCTCTTCTAATTTTCCTTGCACCTCTTCCGACTATCAAAACAACTACTAATTTTCGAATAAAATAATACATATTCATAAATCTTCTCTCTAAAGAAAAAATAACTATTTCATAGTTATGAAGGAAAAAATATTTCATAAGAAACTACTCATAACTATAAGAATAATATAATCTATCCATCAATTACCTCGAAGAGTTATGGCCCAACAATTTATAATATAATATATACATCAATTAACACTAAGAAATGTGGTCCAACAATAAATCTCCGCAGTTTTCCGATGCGGACAAAAGTTCCACTCACTGCCCACACTAGTGTCCGCTCCTAATTTCAATAATTTCCCAAAACGGTTTATCTGCGGGAACTCGGGTGCCACACGGGGCTTGCCGTTAAACCGGTAAAAAAATGTCTGGCCGTTAAACCGGTAAAATAGGTCTTGCCGTTAAACCGGTAAAAATATGTCTGGCCGTTAAACCGGTAAAATAGGTCTTGCCGTTAAACCGCCATACCTCAACGGTTCGAATCAATTCGTAAAACCAAAAAGAAAGACTACATGTTTATTTTATTCGTTAATGCATATTTTATTATAGACGGTGAAGTTGTTGGCGGCTGCGGGAAGGCGGATACATTGGACCCTGCAAATTCCCGGCGTTAAATCATTTTAGCGGTCCCGCCGGATTCGCAGTTGCAGGTTATGGGCTGCAGCCATGAATACATTTTTCTCGTATCTAGGCCGGAAAACTGGCTGATAAATTTCTCTGCATTTTCTGCGCTTTGTCTAAGGCCGGTAGAATTCGTTTCTCCGGCAGGTCCCGGTTTCGAGCCCCGGCAGGGAGCTTTGGTTTCGTATTTTAAACGTAAAGATATGCAAAAATGTCGTCCGCCGGATCAGAATTGCGCGCGACATCATCACATCGCGACATTCATTGTGTAAGATAAAATATTGACTTTTTTGATTCGATTTTTTGGTTTGAATAAATTTTACTCATTTCGTTAGGGTTCTAATACATTTTTTTGAAGAATTTTGCTTTCCAGATGTGTTATCTTTATGTTGTTTTCGCTCTATCCATCATTATGTACTATATTAAAGCAAGCGCTCGCATGTCTCAGACATTATTTGCTGGTAAGCGCTTAAATATATTATATCTCTCTCGCTGCTGAGTACAGCCTCGGCTAGAAAAGGAAGGGCTGGTCTCCGAAGAAAACAAGCTGGAAGTAGTTCCCGTGGAGGCAGCTAGTAATATCGGTATTTTAACCATAAATGGCGGCCTTTTATGTTAGAAATAAAAGATACATCATCTCCATATTTTGAACACGGGTTGAAAGCAGGGGCAGAAGATGACGACGATGTTACAGCAAACATTAAGACAGCAATGCCAACAAACTGGTTGGTGCTATGCGGTTTTCTGGAAGCTTAAACGCCTGGGCCGCATGTAAGTTGATTATTCACCTTAATTTCACATGCTTTTTTCTTTGTTACTAATATTTGTATTTAGCTACGCTCGGTGTTTCATGGTTTTATCGGCCCTTTATTATATAAAAGTGAAAATCTACATAGCACGTAATTTCTCAATGCCAGTGAAAATTCAATCAACCTGGTTGAAAAATCAACCTAGCTATCTTATAACCTAGCAAGTGAAAAATATAAGAGAATATCAGTCAACTCTATGTATGAATATAGGAGTCACACTGCTGTTGGTCCACTAGTGTAGAAGTTGCTTAGCTTACAAAGAGCCCATCAAGACGAATTTTCGCTGAGTGGAAAGGCTTGACACTATAAGGGAGGAGACCAAATTCAAGTCCTGAGTGAATTTGACCGAATAGATACCTTTGGTTCTTAGCGCTATGCTAAAGAAGGCCTATTATCATGTACCCAAAATAGGATGCTTATCCTTCAATTATTTAATAAAAAATAAAAAATAAAAATAAAAAATAAAAATGACAATTAAAAAAAAAAAAAAAAGATCGAATATACTAATTAAAAAATGTAAAATAGAAAAATGATCGATTATAATTCAAATAAATATGTCTATCCTCTTTAAAATATGGTAGCAATGCCTTTAGTCATACTCTGAACTCTATCAACCAACTATAAACGTGGACTTGGCAATAAACTTGGCTACACGTAATGGCAAAGCACAACATCATTTGGACAAATAGATGTTGGGTATATATTTGTAGTGTAGGTCTAGGATTCTTGAGGCATGTGATTGCATAGGGCTCAGGGAAGGACCGATAAAGATTAGTCATGTAGAGGTCACAGTGGTTTGTAAACTCTTAAGTGCAATTGCTTAATGAAATTTGTAGAATCACAATATGCCATCCTACTTGAATTTTACTCTAAATTAATAGTTTTCAAATTTTTTAAGAACTTAGAATTAGTGTAGTGTGTTTCTGTAAACATAAACAAAACTTTTAGCAAATAACTATGAATGTAAATAATCACGAACAATAAAAACAAAAATCATGAATAACAATGAACACAAAAGAGTTTAGCTTGGAAACTCTAGTGTGGGGAAGACAAGTTGGAAGTAACAACTTTGTTTCTTGATCTTATTATGGCCAAAGAAAGTTTACAAAGAGATCAATAGAACACATATAGTAGACTCTTTGTTGTTTGCTCACTTAGCTCCTCTCTACACCTTTTTTTCTCTTACAACCAATTCTGCCTCTCACACACCAATGTTTACCATTGTATTTGTGACTCTTATTTATGATGCTTCAGTTGTGCTGTTTTGTGCACTAAAGGACTCCCAAATGACTCAAAACTGAAGAAACACATTCATTTTTCCATTACTTTACCTATACAAATGACTTGGGTGGTTACAAAACTTGCTTTGTGGTTGGTGGTCTAGATAACATATCTACAACAACATTTTTTCTTCCTTTCTTGTATTTTATCACCGAATGAAACTGTTGAAAACCATCCATTTGTAGTGTCTTGCTTGCTGCAACTTATTATGTGCTTGAAAATATTGAAGTGGTTTGTGTTTTGTAGCACAATAGTTTCTTTGCCCAACAAATAATGTTTCCCCTTCTTAATTGTTTGAACTAGTATGTACATTTTTTATCATAGACAAGATACGCTCTTACCACATAATAAATACATCTGAATGATAAAAAACTGGGTTACTTCCTTGCAACAAAATTGCCTCTAGAGCATACTCACTTGCATTTGTCTCTATCTTGAATGGTTGTTGCAAATTAGGAAGACCAAGCACTGGTGCATGACTAATTTCATATTTTTAAAGAATGAAAAGCACTATCATATTCATTATCCCAATGAAAACTCTTAGCACTTGATGAAATAATATGTAGAGGTGCTACAATGGTGGAGAAAGCTGGAATAAACTTCCTCCTGTACAATATTTCTCCAATAAAATTCTTAATCTCCTCAACACTCTTAGGCATGGGCCAATTAGTGATACCTTCAACCTTTGTTTGGATCAACTCTTAGTTCTCCTCCAACCACATGCCCCAAGTAGACTAGTGATTGTTTTGCAAACTCACATTTCTTTACACTACTTTTTCTTGTAACATTTACAACTATCATCATCTAGATACACTATGGCACATATACCTGTGAAAGGCCTCACTATGTCATTCATCACTCTCATAAACGTAGCAAGGGCATTACATAAATCAAATGGAAGTACCAATCATTTATTCGAACCCTGTTTGGTCTTGAATGTTTTCTTCCATATGTCTTCCTTTATACGAATTTGATGGTACCCGGATTTGAGATCCATCTTTGTGAAGTATTTGGTATGTTGAAGTTGGTCCAACAAGTCATCAATATGTGGGAGTGGATATTTGTTTTTTATGGTGATCTTGTTCAAGTCTCTATAGTCTTTGCACATTCTCCAAGAGCTGTCTTTTTGTACCATTACTATGGGTGACTCACATGGTGACACACTTGGGTGTATGATCCCTTGCTCTAGCAACTCTTGAAGTTGTTTATTCACTTCATCACTCTCTAAAAGTGATTCCCTGTACACGCCAATGTTAGGTAAACAAGATTGGAAAGCAATAGAATCTCATGCTTTACTTCCCTTTTTGGAAGCAAACCTTAAGGAGTTTGGAACACTTCTTTAAATGAATGCAACAATTCATCCTAATCTTTCAATCCCTTGTTAGCACAATCAATTTCATAATTTTGTAGCCTATTCTCTTTCTTATCCTTCAAAATACATAAAAAAATTTGCTTGTTTGCTTGAACATGTATTTTGTTCTTGTTGGCACTTACCATGGCAAGCTTAGGCTTGCTTTAATGTGCCTTGATAATAGAGCCGATCCCATCCTTGACTCATTTATATTTGTTACCCCTCTTCATGAAAATAATGGACTTCCAAATGCCACATCAAATGCATCAAGAGGAATCACATCTGCTTTGATCTCATCAATGTATTGTTAGTTAATAACACATTTGAATCTATATTTTTTAGTTACTTGAATACCTACACCCCTTTTCACCCAACCCAAAGGATATCGATGATGTTGATGAAAAGTTTTCAAACCAAGTTTCTTAAAAACCTTATCCGAAATCAAATTAGATAGTGAGCCAACGTCAACAAGTGCATTTACCTTTGTTTTCTTGATTTAGAATATTTTGCTCATTTTTTTCCCTTCTTGTTCCTTGTTATCCGTGTTGGTAATGGTACAACTCAACTTCTCATCAACATCGGAATTTCCTTTTCTTTATTAATATAACATATGACGCATAACCCACATGTTCAAAATAAAGGCAACAAAAGGAATGAACCCTAACCATTAGCTTGAACACATTTCATGTCAGTTCTTAAATTCTTGCTTGCTAGAATTATTACACATGTCGAGACAACTTCTTTTCTTGAGTAATTCACTACTCGTTATTGGAATCATTCACAATCTAAAGCCATATTAATTTCTAGAGTTTTATAAAGGTTCCAAAACGTGAACTTTACCATATTCAGAGGGACTAAGATTATTACATTCTTAGCAACATATCTTACTACTACACCCATGGTGATAAAACCCATTAAGAGAAAATTAACACTGCACTTATCATTTAAGGCTTGATTTCAATTTTTTAAATCCGAAACTCCTCCAAGAGGGAGGGAAATCACCTCAGGTCATCTAGATAACAACACATCCAAGCACATTCCAAACTAGTATTTAAGTGGTACAAAGTATTTGTACCCTCTCGAGTGAGAGTTAGAGATTAGAAGAGGTACAAACATGATCTATAATATAATCCTCAAGCTATCTTAAGTCCTTGATAATTTCACAGTTTAAGAAGGATCAGATTTCAGCTTCCGTAATGTGCAGAAGAACTATGATCTTCTATTTCTAACAGGATAAGGTTTGTCCTTAATCAAGAGTCAACATTCAATTATAAATATGGTGATCACTTAAATAGATAATTATGAACTTGGCTTCTGACCACAAAATTTATTCCTATATCCTTACAAACTATAGACCACCATGATACCTAGGTTACCATCAAATCACTAAGGATAAATATGAGCCTAGTGTATAGGATTAATTGCCTAAAATCCAGACCATAAGCCAATGTGAGCGAATGATCACAAGCATGTTAGAGGAATTGAAAATCCTGTCACTCTAAGGCAAGGTTCAAACAATATGAATTCATCAATTTGTGAGAGTCAACAATGAGAGGTTGTGCTCTAAACAAGACAGACACATAACCATGATCTAGCTTTAGACATCAAAACAACATATTACAACCTGGAATGTCATAAGTAAAGAGGAGTTTCTTCTCTCATGATATAATTATTTTCCTTCTTCAAGGAAATATCCAAAAGTATGATAATAATATTGAGAGCTACACCTGCTCAGATATTCATAAAATAATTGACCCTCAAATCTCATAGCAAGTCATTCGACAAGATTACATAGTGCCATCAAGCAATAACTCTTTGTCAATGTTCAGCCTTCTGTCTAATCTTGCTTCGTACATATTCCAAGCAAGAGAGATAGGCTGCAAAACTACAAAAGGTACGAAGGTACCTCTAGACAACATTTAATTCCATTTATGGTTGATTAAACCACAAACTACAGCTGTGAGGTAGAATAGCCACACAAGTTCCTCAATAAAATTTTTATTCCAAGATGTCTTTATTACACTCAATGGCATTAGGCAATGTCGTTAATTATGAGTGTAAGCTTTATACCACAGTTCAATTACCAAATGTCCCCCAAAGGTCTTGAGCCACTACAAAGACAAAAGTTCATGCTCGCTGCCAAGGATTCTTTTGTGAAGAGATATTAATAGATTAAAGCGAATGAGAAGATAATGTTGGGACCTTAATTGATTGACTGTGGAAGACGATCATCCATCAAGGACGAACTCAATTACACCCCTAAACAATTTTATTAGCAACCTATATTTGTATGATAGTGTATACACACTAAGTCTCTTCACATTATTACTAACTCCACAAAGCTCATCTTGTAAACCATATTGTTAATGAAGAGGAAAGATATATATAGTCAGAAGGTGTAATAGTTACAAGAAGAATGTACTACATCTTTCCTTATTGTCTATACAAGATCATACATCCTAGCAATAACAATATATTTTGTTATATACATCTCAGATTAGTTAGAGCAAGTAAAATTTAAGTGGAAATGACTGAAACTACAGGCTCCTAAAGGATTAAACATTACATAAACCTCAATCATCGTCTACCCACATGCATATAACTAGATTTGAGAAGTGAGTATAGACATATGTGTCCAGGTCAATACAAAGTTCCAAGCGTGATAAAAGGATACATAAAACACAATCAAATTACTCATTAAGGATAAGAACCTAGCAACTATATGATACTTATATCCTTATATAAGAATGTAATTCCAGAATTACAACATACAGGGGTCCTTTTCCCTTCTTCATAAATATCACATACAACTGTTTTCCCGAAAGGATAGGGTACAAAGCCTCTCAATTAATCAACTGACAGCTAAAATAATCTAGAAGTTTACAATAAATAGTTCATTTCTTCAAACAACCAGCTTGGATCAACAACCAAGAATGAGAGAAAACAAATCCACAACAGCCAAACACTTAGATGATTATAACCTGCACCTGAAATAATAGTAAATGGGTCAACCTAAGCTGGCATGGTCATTCCTCCTAGAAAATAATCTGAACTCTTAACACAAAAGCAAGCAGAAGTAAATATAAAATAATCAATTTAAAAGAATGGTCTACTAAAGGTCTTCCCAATGTGTATACCATGGAGTCCGAACAAAAATTCCAAAAAAAAACAACTGGGTATACAATTCAGGAAGATCTACAGTGCCATACACCATAAGATCACTGAATCATGGATGAAATAAGTTAACATAATTCTGAAATAACAGAAAATCCATACATCTCTATATTAACGAAGAATATTAAATGAAACTGACTTTCAACACTAAACCTTTATAAACACCAGGTCTTACTGCTGACGAAATCATCTTAATATAATGCTTAGCATACTACCAACTAGCCATAAAGGGTCAAGGTTAGATAAGCATATATAAATGTTCGTTATAAAGTTCATTAAGATCAGAGATCAACTGATGATCATCCAGCAAGTAATAACATCCCTTGAATCTTTGTCACAACAAAGATAGTAGAACTCTAGAAAAGTCCAATACCTATTATGATAACAAAATCTCAGAACTAAAACCCTTTTTTTTAGAATACCTTATCTCAACACCATATATAGAACTCATCTCCATATTATGTATATCATGCCAGAAGTCCTATAAATTCAGAAATAACACTTCAGGGACAACCGGTTCTAAGTTAGAGTGTATTGGCATATAAACAACTTTCTCTAGATTACCCATAGGATCCAAATTATGACAGTTAGAAAAGAAAAGAAAAGAAAAAGAATTTGGAGATGTAAGGCTATGGCTTCAACCAACAAGTAAGTCTATTTGCTCCAGTACATCCTGCTTAATACTGAAACTCTATATATATATATATATATATATATATATATATATATATATCCCAATATTAGAAGGATAAAACAATAGAAGAATTGGACACACCCTTACAAAACAGTCATTCTATACCATACATAATTCAGCATCTAACCTTGCTGATCCAATCCACACAATGCAACAAGAGTACCACTAGCTGGAAACTGGTTTTCACACAAAATAATCAAATAATTCACAAATTACATAGAATTTTCACTTCAACCTGTCAATACATTTTCTGTTCATGTTTGATTGGAAATAATGATCCATATATATTTTTTAAATCGAAACAACCACAATCAATACTTGTAACTTATCTACACCTTCTAGTTAATCAGATTGATGATTTATAATTGAGTGTTCTAGTAATATTTCCTCTTCATCAATAACATTCAAACAAACTAATTTGAAACAACACCGTAATGTCTCATTTTTCTAAATTAAAATAATATCATTATTAAAATATTTAAAGTATTTAAAAATACTTTTTTTATATTAATAATGATATTATTTTAATTTAGAAAAAGGGGACATTACAGATTGTAATGTCCCCAAATTGGACAAACGATGCAAATCTGGAATTAATAGTAAACCCTAACCAACAACAAATATATTCTGTTTTTTCCTCTTAAAGCTCTAGTTCAAAAATTGCAAATTGTGGAATTACATATTCCAAACCCTAGCCAATAAATTTAGAATGCTATAGATGACTAAATAGGGCACAATACCACTCAATCGCTGCCAAATACCTGCCAAAATATTCAGATAATTACAGCAAAATAAATGCATTATTTTTGTTGATTTTTCTGAATCAAATGGCTAAAAAAATTACATTAAAGATAGTAATAAAATATCATAATATTTATGTAATAATCGAAAGTGTATTTCAGGCTGCAATAGCCCTCCAAACCCTCAAAACAAGCCCCAAAAGGGGGTTGTCCAGCTCCTCAAGGGGGTACGCTGCCCAAAAACTCCACGCAACCCTTGAAAAAGGGGTCTTCAGCCCTTCAAACCTGTTCGTTGCCCTCATAAGCAGCCCAAACCCTAGGCGCCAATCCCAAAAGCAAGTTGCCACCTTTGAAAATGCTGAAAATCCTGCAATGGTTTCTAAAACACCACAAACTGTCCAATGATAACTGATGCGACCTCTGAATGAAGCTGCCCTAGCTAAATGTTGAAGGGTTTCATCCTCAACTCTAGTCCCAATGAAGGTTTTCGTCTCCAAAGGGTTCAAGCCAAGCATTTTTGTGCTTAAACTCATAAATTGAATTTCATAAAATGTGTTAACCTCTCAAATGATCCTCATATCTCTTTTTATACCTTTTTTTTCCACAAATTCTTCCCAAAGTGGGGCACTCCACTTGGTGGGGAAATTCAAATATTTTAAAGTACCTTTTTCTTATAATTCACTTAAGGGTTATTTTTTAAAAGGGTCCCTTCTTAAGTCACAACTCAAGTTAGAATAAGTTGCCGACATGTTCACCTTTTTGGCAACTTGAATATATTATTATTTTATATTTTCAATATTTAATTTAATTTTTTTTAATATTGATATTATTTTAATTTAGAAAAAAGGGACATTACAGTCTATCTTTCTCAGATTTGCTTGCCCTCAAGCAAATGTAAGTTCACCCAAATAACAATCTTTTGTAATATGTGGATCCCAATTCACTCTTGAAAATTTGAAATCAGCTTGTGTATGGGTTGGAGATGAGTTATAACAGCCATAAGTCATTTGGAATTTCACCCAAATCAGCACTCGGATGGTTGGATGATTGTTTTCAATAATGGAATCTCTCCCCCTAACATTACTATGCAAGGAAACCTTCTCAATTTGCTCAAATGTACAGCTGTTCATGACTGAAAATATATAGATCAACACTATAGAAATGATATAATAGCTATAAATATGACAAACCCATGCAAAATCCAGTAATGTGATTGATGTAGGAGTAGTAGGTAGCTATACAAGGACTGAAAACTCTTCATGATTTGCTTTGTGGCAAGTTGATATCTTCACCTTTCCTGTATTTGCGCATGGAGCCAACATATTAGAAAAAAAAGGTCCTTTTCTTCTTCATTTCATGCCTTGTAGACATGATGGCCAGCTCCTCCTTTTTGCTTGCAAACTTCTCACAAACTTCATACAAGTGATGGCTGTCCAAAAACTCAGTCATGTTGCCGCAAACATAGCTACAATCATGCATCTTTTTTCCCAAAAACTAGGATGAAAGTAGCTGGAAAACCTCTTATGATAGCTGTAAGCTTGTTGCTATTGTTAGCACCCTTCACCCAAATGGCTTGAAAAGTTTCTACAGTCGTCAACAACAATGGAGAGGGGCTGGAAATTGCATGGACAGTAAGTGAAAAACAAGTACAGCTGCTGTCATATTGAATACCCCTCATGAAATCTTGCAAAAACAATAGTGGGGGCTGGAAACACTTTGTTGATAACTGAAAATACTTCAAAAGTGTGGGTATTATCCCTTCTCATGGCTGTCCTCTTTTGTATGATGGCAAATAAGATTATAGACAAGCTGGAAATGTCTATGACAGCAATACAAAATCTTATGACAGCGTGCTCGGGAATCCATAAATCAACATGTTTACAAGTCACAACCATACCTTCCATGTCCAGTTGATCTCCTGAGCTTGGGTCAGCAAGATAACTTTCGTCTTGCTTGCTTTCCCACATGAATTTCATGAGCTTCACATCCCTTTTAATTAAAAGACTTTTTCTAGGGGTATGTGAATTGAAGAGGATCTGACAATGTTCATGAAAAGATTGTTGTAATGAAAACAAAAATATAGGGCTTACCCACTGCTGTGTTGTCCTTGAAACCTGCCCTCTATTTGTTGCAACTCCCACCACCATAGCTGGCTCCACTTGTTCTAATGCCTTAGCTGAGAGCATCTTAATAGCATGATGACTTCTTTCAATACTTTGGGCAGCTGTCCATACAATTGCAATTATGGGATGCAAAGGCTTTCCCATTCTTCCAACCCAAAATATGCCCTCTAGCTGTTGTATCTTTGTGGTGTAAGTAGTGATGTGGCCTCTTTGTAGTAACTTATGCTTCACCATGTTGTTAGAGGGCACACTAAGCTTATTATGCACCCAACTAAGTTTTCTCATATACCAAGAGCAAGAAATGGAGAATTTAATAGAGGCATTTACCTTGGTCTTCAAAAGATCATCCGGATTCCCCATGCCAAAGCATTTACCTTGGAGAGACTAGATAGGTTTTTAGTATCTAAACATTGGATTGAGGGAAACAATGCTCTAGAAATTGAGGTCCTTAATAGGGCAGGCTCTAATTATTGGTTGATAGCCCTTCACATTGTGCAGGATTCCCAACCAGTGAAAGCCCCCTTCAAATTTTAAAAAATGTGGTTAGAACACCTTGGGTTTGAGGATTTTGTCATGCAAATTTGGAAAGCCCCAAACAATAGGTTTGGGACCAAAATGTACCTTTTCTCTCAAAAACTCAGAGACCTGAAGCTTGCTTCAAGGAAATGGAACCAACTCACGTTCAAGAATATTTTTCAAGAGAAAAAAGATATCGAAAAAAGAAGTGGAGAGATTCAAGAGAAGAGAATGGAAGGTCAAAACTATGAAGACCTTAGGGAAGAAGCAGGTTATTTACAAAAAGGAGGAAATTTTTTGGAAGCAAAATTCTTCCACCTCTCATGTAAAGTCAGAAGACAACAAACCTATATAAGAAGCTTGGAAGCTCGAAAGGAATTAATATGGAAAAATTAGAGGAAATTAAGGAATATATGGTAAGATATTGAGAAAATAGCCTAAAGCAAGAAGAACAGGAAAACCTTGACCATCAAGATATATTTATGAGACATATCCCCCATCTAGTTACCCCATCCGACAAGAATTTGATGAATAACATTTATTTAGAAGAAGTCAAGAGGGCTATCTTTTACAGGCAAGAGATAGATCGCTGGGTCCGGATGGCTTCCTTGCTCTCTTCTTTTAGCATTTTTGGAACCTCATTGGAGAAGAGATCAGGGAAGTGGTAGAGGAATCCAAAGATTCTCAAGCTATGCTAAGGCCCTTAATGCCAACTTCCTTGTCTTTATCCCCCAAAAATCTGAGACCAAAACCCCAAAGGATTTCCACCCGATATCTCTATGCAATGCCATTTATAAAATCATATCCAAGTTCATAGTGAACAAGCTTTAGTCAATCCTTCCTAATCTCATTTTCGAAGAACAAGGAGGTTTTGTGAAGGATAGATAAATTACAGATGGCATTGTCATTGCGCATGAAATTGTCAAGCTTGATATTTTCAAGGCCTACAATAGGGTAAACTGGTCCTTTTTGGATAAAGTACTACAAAGATTCGGTTTTAGTATGGATCGGAGAAGGTGGATTCAAAGTTGTTACTCTACGGCCAAGTTCTCCGTGATTATCAATGGCTCCCCAGAAGGATTCTTCCCATCCCATAGAGGGCTTAGGCAAGGTGACCCCCTCTCCGTATATTTTCATTCTCATGGCGAAGGCCCTGGGAAGACGAATTAAGGCTCTAAAGGAAGAAGACAAGATTAAAGGCATTCAAGCCACCTCTGACGGTCCCATTTTCAATTTGTAGATGATAGCATGCTTTTTGCTTTACCAACCAAACAAGAAGTAATCAACATTAGGGACATGCTCCTTAGCTACGGGAAAGCCTCGGGTCAAGAAATCAACAGAAAGAAATCAAAGATCTTTATTAATGTCAGTGCAAAGCTCCAATCCTTTCTTAGTAGAATTCTGGGCTTTGAGAAGGCTGCCCTACCAGACAACCATTTGGGATTCCCCTTATTCACAGGCTCTAGCAGAAAGAAACATTGGGATGACCATCATTGACAAGATGCGGAGAAAACTGAGTGGGTGGAAAGGTAGGCATCTTACTCTCGTAGGACGAATCATTCTCAAGCTACAACAAACTACTGGTTTTCTCTTATGATAGACCCCTTAGGAGTCACAAAGGAGATGGATAAAATTATTAAGATTTTTTTTGGCAAGATACGAAGGACAAACCAAAGCTCCCACTTCTCGCAGGGACAAAATATGCAAACCAATCTCACACGGGGGCGCGGGAATAAGAAATCTTAAAAAGGTTGATTTGGCTCTTATGGCTAAATTGGTATGGAGAATCAACGCTAAACCTAGGGAACAATGGAACAAAATCCTCAAGGACAAGTATCTTCATGAGGAGAACCCAAAAAGAATCTTCATGGTTGAGGGCTCCCGCTAGGGTCAGTAATTTGGAACAATATAAGGGAAGCAAGAGAGGTCCTTTGAAAGGCATTTTTTGGCAAGTACATAACTGGAATTCCACAATTTTTTGGGAAGACAAATGCATAACCCATCATCCTCTAAGATTCGACCCTAATTTAGAAAGCATTAGAATGGAGAGCATAAGAAAATGGGGACGTAAAGTAAAATATTATTGGATGGAAGTAGTTGTGAAGGGCCACAAAACTTTCATTTGAGAAATTTCCAAAAGGAAGACGAAACCCAAGAGGAAGCACACAAGAACTTGAATGATCTGCTTCAAGGCTTTCGGGTTCCTTGGGCCTCTGAAAATGATTCGTTGAACTGGAACTAGAATGGCTCAGGAGGGGGGGGGGGTATTCGGTAAAGGAAGGATATAAACATTCAACTAAGACCCACCCTAGCACAGTTGGAGGATCCCTTTAAAATAAAATATGGAGGCCAAAAGCATGGCCGAAGCGAAAGCCTTCCTTTGGCTAGCTACTCACGAAAAGATCTTAACAAGAGAAAACCTAGAGAAGAAAGGCCATTAGGGGCCCTCAAAATGCATTATGTGTAATGAAAGCACAAAAGACGCGAATCACCTTTTGCTTCAATGCAATTATGTTTCATGGCTATGAAACAAATTCCTTAACAAGTTCAGTTTGAATTGGACCTTAAATGAATCTTTGCGGGCTAATTTTCGACCATGGCAATGCAATATACAACTAAGTACTCTAACGATCATATGGGAAATGGGGCCAAGCATAATACCTGGAAAATATGGATTGAAAGAAATGCTAGAATTTTTGATGATAAAAGAACTCACAAACGATGAGAACAGGTTTGGAAGGAGATAAAAGTCATCATTAATAACATCGTTTTGTCTTTTGAACGAACTAAAAACAAGGAGGCTAATCCCGGAGAAATAGCAATATTGTAGAACTGGGCTATGGTGAGAAAACACTACAACATGTTGAAACCTAATAATAAAGAAAGAGCGTTGCAGTGCGAAACAATGTTAAGTGGCCTCCATTTGAACAAGGTTGGTTCAAGATGAACTTTGATATGGTGTCAAAGCACAATCCTAGGTGCCGGAGCTATCATCAGAGGCAATAAGGATCAAGTGGTTGCCTACCATTCTGCTTACATTGGAATTAATTCTAATGATTTGGCGGAAGCAGAGTGTCTCATTATGGGACTAAATCTTTCTTTAGAATACAAAATCACACACATTCTAGTAGAAGGTGACGCGCTTTTGATTTTAAAAGCTTTGGATAACTATAAAAGTCAACATTGGAGAATTCAAAGAATCATCGAAAAAAGCATAAGGTTATTGAGCGCTTTCATTAGAGTAAGTTTTAAACATGTGTACAGGGAAGGCAATCAAGTTGTTGATTGGATCTACAATTACGGCCTCAATCCAAATCTTATAGCAATAGAGGAGCTTTGGTGGACATTCTCTCCACAAAAGAGCTAGGGGACTTGGCAAAAATAGTGAAGAAGGAAAGCACTGAGGTAAAATGGAATACCAAAAGACAAAGATGAATTTGGTAAGGAAAGTTTGAGAAGAAACGACCAATTTAACAAGTGGGTTAAGTAGCAAGTGCGTCACTTAGCTAGAAGATTTAGTCTTTTTAGCAACTGTCATCATATTACAAGTGCATGCATCATGCATGCAGGTCCATTTTAGAAAGTGTGCTTAGTAGGTTGACTTGCATGTAAAATCCGTGAACATGCTAAAAAAAGGCTTGGTCTTTTCAGAAAGCATGCATAGGTTAGATTCTCAAGGTGTGAGATTAGAAAGTTAAATTTTTTATAAAAGCTAGCTTTTTGTTATCTTTATAAGCTGCTTTTTTGGTAATCTTGTTATAAAAATTATAATTCAAATAAATATGTCTATCGTCTTTAAAATATGGTACCATGCCTTTAGTCACACTTTGAACTCTATCAACCAAATATAAAAGTGGACTTGGCAATAAACCTGACTATGCATAATAGCAAAGCACAACACCATTTGGCAAAATAGATGTTGGGTATATATCTGTAGTGTAGGTCTAGGATTCTTGAGGCATGTGATTGCATAGGGCTTAGGTAAGGACCGATAAAGAATAGTCATGTAGAGGTCACAGTGGTTTGTAAACTCTTAAGTGCAATTACTTAATGGAATTTAAAGAATCACAATATGCCATCCTACTTGAATTTGACTCTAATTAATAGTTTTCAATTGTTTTAAGAACTTAGAATTAATGTAGTGTGTTTCTGTAAACATAAACAAAACTTGTAGCAAATAACTATGAATGTAAACAATCACGAACAATAAAATAGAAATCAAGAATAACAATGAACACAAAAGAGTTTAGCCTGGAAGACAAGTTGGAAGTGACAACAACTTAGTTTCTTGATCTTCTAATGGCCAAAGAAATCTTTCAAAGAGATCAATAGAACAAATATAGCAAACTCTTTGTTGTTTGCTCACTTAGCTCCTCTCTACACCTTTTTTCCTCTTGCAACCAATTCTGCCTCTCACACACCAATGCTTACCATTGGATTCGTGGCTCTTATTTATCATGCTCCAGTTGTGTTGTTTTGCGCGCTAAATGACTCCCAAATGACTTAAAACTGAAAAAACAGATTCATTTTTCCGTTACTCTAGCTGTACAAATGACTTGGGTAGTTACAAAACTTGCTTTGTGATGGTGGTCTTGATAACATCTCTACAACAACATTTTTTATTCCTTTTTTGCATTTGATCACCAAATGAAACTGTTGAAAACCATCCATTTGTAGTGTCTTGCTTGCTGCAACTTATAATGTGCTTGAAAATATTGAAGTGGTTTGTGATCTGTAGCACAATAGCTTTTTTTCCCCAACAAATAATGTTTCGCCTTCTTAATTGTTTGAACTAGTGTGTACATTTTTTATCATAGACAAGATACCCTTGTACCACATAAGAAATACATTTGAATGATAACAAATTGGTTTACTTCCTTGCAACAAAACTACCTCTAGAGCATATTCACTTGCATTTGTCTCTATCTTTAATGGTTGCTGCAAATTTGGAAGACCAAGCACTAGTGCATGGCTGATTTTATAATTTAAAGAATGAAAATCACTATCATATTTTTTATCCCAATGAGAACTCTTAGCAGCTGCTGCAATAATATGTAGAGGTGATGCAATGGTGAGAAAGCTGGAATAAACTTCCTCATGTACTATATTGTTCCAACAAAACCCCTAGTCTCCCTAACAATCTTAGGCATGGGCCAATTAGTGATACCCTCAACCTTTGTTGGATCCACGCTTAGTTCTCCTCTTCCAACCACAAGCCTCAAGTAGACTAGTGATTGTTTTGCAAATTCACATTTCTTTACATTGCATAAAAAGTTGTTTTTCTTTCAACATTTACAACTATCATCATCTAGATACACTATGACACGTATCTGTGAAAGGCCTCACTATGTCATTCATCACTCTCATAAATGTAGCAGGTGCATTACCTAAACCAAATGGAAGTACCAACCATTTATTTAAACCCTGTTTTGTCTTGAAAGCTTTCTTCCACATGTCTTCCTTCATATGAACTTGATGGTACTTGGATTTGAGACCATCTTGCTCCAACAAAACTCCTAGCCTCCATAACACTCTTAGGCATGGGCCAATTAGTGATACCCTCAACCTTTGTTGGATCCACTCTTAGTTCTCCTCCTCCAACCACATGCCCCAAGTAGACTAGTGATTGTTTTACAAATTCACATTTCTTTACACTACATAAAAAGTTGTTTGTCTTTCAACATTTACAACTATCATCATCTAGATACACTATGACACATGTATCTGTGAAATGTCTCACTATGTCATTCATCACTCTCATAAATGTAGCAATGCATTACATAAACCAAATTGAAGTACCATCCATTTATTCAAACCTTGTTTTGTCTTGAAAGCTTTCTTCCATATGCTTTCCTTCATACGAACTTGATGGTACTCGGATTTGAGATCCATTTTTGTGAAGTATTTGTTATGTTGAAGTTGGTCCAACAAGTCATCAATCTGTGGAAGTGGATACTTTTTTTTTTATGGTGATCATGTTCAAGGCTCTATAGTCTATGCACATTCTCCAAGAGCCGTCTTTTTGTACCATTACTATGGGTGACTGACACGGTGATGTACTTGGGCGTATGATCCCTTGCTCTAACAACTCTTGAAGTTGTTTATTCACTTCATCACTCTCTAAAAGTGATTGTCTGTACATGCCAATATTAGGTAAACAAGATTGGGAAGAAATTAAATCTCATGCTCTACTTCCCTTTTGTGAGGCAAACCTTTAGGAGTTTGGAACACTTCTTTAAATGAATGCAATAATTCATCCTAATCTTTCAATCCCTTGTTAGCACAATCAATTTCAGAAATTTGTAGCCTATCCTCTTGCTTATCCTTCAAAATAAGTAAACAAAATTGCTCATTTGCTTGAACAAATCTTTTTTCTTGTTAGCACTTACCATGGAAAGCTTAGGCTTGCTTTAATGTGCCTTGATGATATAGTCGATCCCATCGTTGACCCATCTATATTTGTTACCTCTCTTCATGAAAATAGCACCCCAAAGATGCAAGTAAGGATTTTCAAATGTCACATCAAATGCATCAAGAGGAATCACATCTACTTCTATCTCATCAATGTATTGTCAGTTAATAACAAATTTGAATCTAAATTTTTTAGTTACTTGAATCTCTACACCTCTTTTCACCCAACCCAAAGGATATTGATGACGATGATGAAAAGTTTTCAAACCAAATTTCTTAACAACCTTATCCGAAATCAAATTAGATAGTGAGCCAACGTCAACAAATGCATTTACCTTTGTTTTCTTGATTTGGAATATCTTGCTAATTTTTTTTCTTTCTTGTTCCTTGCTATCCGCATTGGTAATGGTACAACTTGACCTCTCATAACCATCAGAATTGTCCTCTTATCTCCACCTTTGGGTGCTCTTTCAAAGATGCCATGGACTTCTTAGGGTCGTCCTTGAAATGGTTCTTGGAATGCAATTCTAGATGCAACTGTCAACATTTTGTATCAATATGACCCTCTATAGCACAATGGCTGCAATTGTTTTTTCAATACTTACAATTGTGTAAAGTGGTGGTGTTTATCTTACCTTTTGATTTACCCTTTTTGTAGGCTTTAGATGGTGATTTTGCTCATTCTTGGACTGATTTGTTGACTGATTTTGCTTTGAGGATTCCCCCTATTTTTGCGTCTTTTCTTCTTCAATGTAGTATGCTTGCACACATGCCTCATTAAGGTCATTGGCTTACTTGAACTGACTCGTCTTTTTGTACATGTATGGAGATCTCACATATACTTGTTCAAGTTGTCTTCGTCTTCCAAATCCAAGCCCATCAACATTGCTTGTCTAAGTAATTCTGTGGTATAATTCTGCACAAATTGACCACTTTGTTGTGTGAAATACTGTCACTTAATTTTCTGATTAGTTTCGTGTCTAATAGGATAAAAATTCTTACACGACAATTATTTGAATTCATCCCACCTAGTTACAACCGGCTTCTTTTTTTCAGAAGAGACTCAATAACTTCCCCACCAAATTAGAGCATGTCCTTCCATTTTGAGACGTGGTAAAAAACATATTTTGTGCCTCACTAACCTTATGCACACTAAAATATACCTTCATCTGTCTCAACTATCTATCTAGCAATTCAACATTTACTTGTCTTTTAAAAGATCTAGTCTCAACTTTGAAAGGAGTATGAACAGATGATTTTACCATACCTTTTCCTTTGTCTTTTTGATGCTGCTTTTCTTCCCCTGTGAATTCTTTTTTCTCACCTTCATGGGGCTTTTCTTCACCTATGCCAAAATTCTTGGCTAGAGCTCAAACCACCATGTCCACGGACACTTGGTTCCTAGCCGCAAGTTCTTGTATTTGGTGATGGTTTCTTGGGACTCGATTACACTTTCCCCACTTTTCTCTAAGGCAGCAACTCTCTTGGCAAGATTTCCTTCACCTTATTTTGCCGTTTCTTTCATCTTTTGTTTCCATTTCCATGTAGAAACCTCATGATGGAAAGGTAGCAACTCTTCTTATTTTTATCTAGTCATTGTCATATAATTCAACCACAAACCATTCACAATACCCAAAGATTAACTGGCTCTAATATCAAAATGATTTGTAAACTCTTAAGGGCAATTGCTTAATGAAATTTTTAGAATCACAATATGTGGTCTTTGAACTCTATTTAAAATTAACAAATTACAAATGTTTTAAGAACTTAGAATTAGTGTAGTGTGTTGCTGGTAACATAAACAGAACTTGCAGCAACTATGAATGTAAACCCCCACAAAGAACAAAATAGAAAGAAAGAACTAAAATGAACATGTAATGTCCCACCCCTATCTGAGACTCAAATTTTTTTTCTGGTTTTCGTGTTTTCTGATGTTTAGTTGATACCTGGTGCATTTTGGTTTTTTTGCATTTTGACATAGAAAACATGCATGTGTATATTTTCACAAAGTACAAGAAATAGGAATACCCACAAGCAAAAATATAATGGAAATGCTTTATAGAACCATTTCAAGCAATACCCATATGCAATACAAGCTAGTACAACAATAAACTAACATACCCAGTTTGCTGTCCAATGAAATATAAGCTGATAATGACTTGTTACAGCAATTTCGGAATGTGCAAGCTCTTCACTAATCAACCAAATTCAATATATTTTGAAGGTACATGAATGACAGCTGTATATGTAGTCTTTACACATCATTAAAATAGCTTGGCAGCCTCCCAAATGTATTTGCTGGCCCTGCAAACATACCCACCTCCTGCTGTAGGTGATGGTACGGCCTTGCTGAAGTCATGGACAGCCTTCAACTCATGGTAACTGCCCTCTAATGCTGTTGATATCTCTGGTCTGTGACTGCAATGATCAAATGCCTAGAAGGAAGAGAGAAATCAGTCCAAACTCTCACCCAAAAACTCCAATATGTATGCTAAAAGGTATGGCCCTCCCTGGGTACTGTACGGCCTGTTTAGGCAGAGATATACACCACCAAAGTCCTCCAAAATGTTGTCTAAAACCCATAGTTCCACGGCGTTTCGGGGATGGGGGGACACGGGTCCGGTGCAGGGTGATGGGGGGCCTAAGTTTGGGGACGGCGGGGGAGCGGTGCTGAAATACATATAGTACTTGAAAAATTGGTTATAAAAAGATGTATAAGGATTAAGTATCTGTATATTGCATTGAACATCAACAATTTAACATTGTGATTTAATCATTTAAGTTTCAAGTTTGATCTATTGAACAATGAATGTTAACAATTTAACATTGAACATTAAACAATAAACATTGATAATTGAACGTTGAATTTTCAAAATTTCATAATGACAATTCATGATTACAATCAAGTATCAACAATGTTCAAAAACAAAATACAATAGTGAAATACTAAAAGTAAATAGTAATTTTTTGGGGTCAAACTCACCAATGGGCCTCTATTCTTTTACAAGTTTGTAGTTCTATGGCAACCTTGAAAAAAAAACTAGACATAAAACTTGAAATGCACCTAACTTGAAAGCTAGTGTTCAGACTAATTTTCATATTCACAAGAGCTCTAGATTAAAAAATTACAAGTAAATACAAATGACTCAATGGCTAATCATCCCCAATGTGGAACTCCTCATCACTAGATTTGCTGGACTCCACATGCCCAAGCTCCTCCAAGCTAATACCAACTAGCCCTGTTTGTGTAGCATCATCATCAATCTGTGTTGGCTTCTCTGGCTCTACATCCCATCTAGCTATTGGACTCTCCTTGTATGCAAGTGTGTTGCGGTCAATGAGATGCAAGGCACTATGTACAGCTACAAGCTTCTCTGCCCTTTTAGAGGTAAGCTTGTTTCTCTTCATGGAGTGAACCCAACTATAAGTAGACTAGTTCCTCTCAGCAGCAGAAGAACTAGAAACTTGGGACAACAAACAAATGGCTTTTGGGAGGCCTTGGGGGGTGGGGGTCGGTCCCATTAGCAATTAGGGTTAGGGTAGAAAGCATAAAAATCCATTTTTTTTTAAATTTGAAAAAAAAACACTTTGTGACTTTGTCTTGCATGGGGGATGCTTGGACGTCTCTGGGACGTCCCCGAGACTTTTGGACATCCAGGGGACGTCGAGAAGTCTTGGGGACGTCCCTCTAAAAAGGGGACGTCCCCTCTCAGAGGGGGATGTCCCCGAGATGGCGGCGAAACTTGGCGGAGATGACGGGATGACTGGGGGACGTCCCCCTGATGTCCCTGGTCCCTGGGATGTCCCTGTCCCCGAAACACAGGGTTTTTGGGGGGGGATGCGTCCTTGTGGAACTATGCTAAAACTTGAAATGTGTCCTCAATTATTATCCTCAAATTACCATGCCAATAAACTCATAATATCTACATTCAATCCACTCCGCAACTGCTGGTCATTTACAAATGAAGTTCACTGGTAACCCCTGAAGTAGAGCTACTCAAAACACCTTGGGAGTGTCTTTCAACCCTGCAGATGCTCTTCAACCATGGAGGTTTCCGTCGCCAAAGCTGCTGGTACAAACCCTTGTTCTCCAAGAACCAAGCTCAGATTTCATGAAAAAATAAAAACAAAACATGAATGAATGAAATGAGCCTTCATTTTCCTTTTTGTTTCCCCTCCAAAACCCAATGCCCACTTAGGAAATATAATAATATTTTACTTTTTTTTAAAAAATATCCTTCAACTTCATAAAGTGGCGCTCGCCCCCATAGGTATAAAATATGACTTTATATTTTATAGTCCATGTCCACTTATATTATAAAGTCACATTATACTTTATTCCACTAAGTTAAATATTTTAATTTAACTTGGGAAATATATGTACCATTAAAATTAAATTCATTTGACCTCCGAAAATGGATTCCGTAGCACCGCCATATTGATCAAATGAAAACAAATGAAGTCCAACTGATTCGCACGGACTCGCTCTGAGCCCCGAGCCCTTGCTAAAAATAGTAAGTTCGGCCACGGGGTCCAAACTGCAGCAGAAAGAGCATTCCCAACATGGGTCCCCTAACCATCCATGTTAGTCTATGGGAACCCACTAATAAACTAATCCTAATCTCCGAATTGCTTAGGAAAGGGACATTACAGAACACCAAAGAGTTTAGCTTGGAAACCCCAGTGTGAGTAAAGGTAGTTGTAAGTGTCAATAGCTCAACTTCTTGATCTTCTTATGGCCAAAGACAATTTACAAAGAGATCAACAGAACAAATACAACAAACTCTCTGTTGTTTGCTCACTAAGCTTCTCTTTGCACCTTTCTTCCTCCTACAACCAATTGAACATGAACTCTTCCTATCACGCACTCATTCACACACTCACGCTTGCCATTGGATTCGTGCCTCCTATTTATCATGCTCCAGAAGTGTCCTTTCGTGCACTAAAGGACACCCAATGAATTAGAACTAAAGAGAAACCTTCATTTTGCCATTACTTTGCTTGTACAATAGACTTGGGCGAAATGGCCACATTATGCAGTCTGGTAGATATGAAATGTCCCCTACAGATACTTGTAGTTATGTAACTACTCCTTAAAGGCACTGTAGGCTATGCAACCTCCCCTGCATATACAAGCAGTTTCGTCACCATACAAGAAATAGTCAAATTGCGCCTTGCTTGCAGACCAATTCTGGTTGTTCTTTGGTTGGATGGTGAAGAGGTTTTATTTTCTTGATCCTTATGGATCACACACTTGCAATATGCATGTATTCAAAAAGGTGGAAATGGCTAAACAAGAGGTGACTGAATACTTTACAATACTTAGGCCTAATATCTTAGAGTACCTTTTTTAATTAATGAAGATCCATGCTAGTGTCATGCATAAGCCAAAGGGAAAATACATTTACTCTTGAGTTTTTGGCGATTACTTGGTAAAATAAAGGTTACCGAATGTGAGAGTGTGGGATAATCGTGGCAGCTGCAAAATTTATGATTTTGGTATTTGGTAATATACATATTTCCAAAAATCCCTAGTAATGTTCCATGAGGCAATTAGGAACAATTGCTTCCAACCAATTTACATTGCTCACTTCCCTGATATGGTCCAATTCATTAGAAACATCTTCAACCTAGACATATTTATAGATTCAAGGATAGTGAGATCAATGAGTTGGGTAATTGAACTCTTTGGCACTAACAACTTTTCATTCGATACGCTTGTTGATCTTGAGGTGAACAAGTGTTGGGTGGCTTTGACATGAAAACAAGTATGGTGCTTTGAGCCAATTATGTACAAATTGAATGCCAACATTGAGAGAGCTCAATTTTAAGTAGTTTGTTTCCAAGATTTGCATTCAATGGAGGAGCATTTCTTACGAGTGTGGATGGTAGCTTAGGCAGGAGGAAATGAGGCTAGTCCACATGGGGGCCACCCTATGGCGAAGAAGCTCTGCATAGGCATGACACTTGAGCACTTGTTCCAATGTTTGCACTAAGGAGAGGTTACAAGAATCCTTCTCCTTGTTCGGCTCATGACTTGATAGGTGCCATTGGTTTAAGCACCTCACTTGCACTAGCAGGGTTGAGGGGTGCCACAAGTTGTTTGGTTCTATGCTCAAGCACATGCATGCATTGTGGCAAACCCTTGAGAGTTGCTCCCACCACACTAGTGGGAGCAACAACGTCTACACTAGTGACATCATTTATGAGGAAAACTCAGATTCCCTGGAGAACGATGGCATAGCAGATGGTCGCTGGTCTTGGTGGTCTCCAGGTAGGTTTAATCTCTTAATTCTTTAATATCTAGCTCTAGAGTGGTCCACATAGTCTAGTTGTTCTTTAGGTAGGCTTCTAAAATCTGATTTTTTGGTAGGGGCCCACTTTGTTGTAAAGGTCATGTCGTATGCTTCATGTTGTATCTTGTCATTTAGGGTGAGGTATGCCCAATAGAACCCTGTTTTGTGTATAAAAGAAAAGTCATTTTCAATAAAATAAATGTAGAAAAATAAAATTAAAAAGCATAAAAATTGCAGGATATAATTGTGAGGTTATAAACTTCTATCAATAGATTAAACATTTGAATATGATGAGTATGTAAAGAGAGTGAACAATGAGAACAAATTTGTGAGCTCTAACCAAGGATTCTAGAGTTTATTTTAGGAAATTTTTGATGCAATATTATGAGTCCTAGAATGACCATGGATTTAGTAGTAGTTTTTTTTGCAACATGCTATTTTAACCTCCAATTGGATCAAAGAAATAGAACTTTTATTCACCTAGTTGAAGGGATGGCTTACAATTGTAAAAAGCTTCTGTAAAAAATTCTAGTTGCTACACAATGCCCACCCAAATCATCCGCTTATAAAGGTTGATCTTCTTTCCTAAGGAAGATTGGTTAAGTCCTTTTTCTTATTTCAAGGAAAGGCACTTGAGTGATCGAAGTGAACTAAACATACTTCCTTTTGACTGGGGCCTTAGTCTTTGTGGAGAAAATGGCCTTTTCTTTCCATAGGCAAAAAGAGGTTGAATAGTTTTTTTTCAATTTGATTCTAATTATTTTATTAATAAAAAGTGCCTGAAAGGCATTATAGAGGTTGTAGCTCAAAGGTGTACACTAATTATAATATAGAGAAAATTTATAGAGAAAACAAAGACACAAGGCCACATGAAGATTAAGAAAGAAACACAATAGAAGACACCTTTAGAGGAAATACATAAAAGAGTAATCTTGCTAAACTAAGAAGTCTGTAGATATATCCTTGAAGCTTATGAAGTTTGAGGTGAAATCTGGTTTTTTATTCTTCCATCCAACCACCAATATTATTAAGGGAATATAAACAGATCATTCCCGCTTTGCAAAGGTTGAACCACAGTTGTATAACCTTGACTAAAAGCTTGCTCCATGAACTAGACATATACAATGTGTTTGCGGATCATCTCTTGAACATCCGAGTTCATTTTTCAAATTTCAGTAGGCAACTTGTTAGAGTCCATGTGTTCTTGATGCTTAGGAATTGTCGGCCATTCCACTTGGAAATTAATGAATTTATCACCCACCTTAGGAATCCCTTGGTGCAGACCTTTGAGACCAACTTGCAATGTATCAAGTCTTTGGTTCATGAACAAAATTTGGGCTGCAATGGCTTCTAGTAGATTCTTGATTATCATATTCATGGTGGCAACATGATTAGCAATGCATTTACGGAAACCATTGGCATTGTCATCTAGGGCATGAAGACGGCTATCAATTCCATTGAGCCAATAACGAGGCAAAATTTGGATATCTTTAGTAGGCTGAGTTGGAATAACATGTTAAGCACGGGATATACTGAGAGGGGGGGTTGAATCAGTATATCATATATCTTTTAAATATTTTACTTAATCCGATTTCTTTTCTTTAACCATTTAATCATACATTCAAGATATGCAATAAAACTGAAATAATAACATGCACCACACAAGAGAGACACATCCGATTTTTACGTGGAAACTCAATGTGGGAAAAACCACGGAGAACAATCTCAAGTATATGAATGAACATCAACTCAAATTACAAAGTTCGCAAGGACCAACTTGCGGGAGCACCAACCCCTTTGCCGAGCACCAACACAACTATTTGTGAGCACCAACCCATACGAGCACCAACCCCTCTTATGTAAACACAACTATCTCTCAATGTTGCTTTCTCAACAAATGATAGAACTCTACTATATCTCTTTCTATTCTTTCCTCTTTTCTTATGTAAAACAATTACAAACCATGCACACTCTTGCATATTACAAATGGCTTCCCAAGCCTCCTTTTATAGCTTTCCAAATGACCTTTGGCATTCACCCTTTGTGACCCTTCAATCTACATGAAAAATGGTGCCAAACTTGCATGACCTTGCGAATCATTTCATTTGAAAAATCACATGGTGATCCTTCATGAGAAAATGCATCCTTTCCCCTTTTGTTTTTATCTGGTGACTCTTAGAATTTCTCAAGGTGACTCTTCATGGAAAAATGCACCCTTCCCTCTTTTGTCTTCACTTGGTGACTCTTTGAGTTCTTCAAGATGACCCTTCATGGGAAAATGCGTCATTTCCCTCTTGTCTTTACCTCGTGACTCTTTGACTTCTTCATAGGGCCTCTTTTGACTTTATGCAACCAAAAATATATTCATTAATATTTAATAAATATTAACACGCTTTAGCCAAAATATGAACACTAAAAACACTTTTAACATTAAATGCTATGAGGCCTTTATCACCAATAATGTTAGACCTTTGACATCAATGACAATATTTCCAACAATCTCCCCCTTTGTCATTGATGGCAACCTCAAACTGAAACTGCCATATTCTGAAACTTGTATTGCACATGCCAACCTGCACATATTGCCAACTGAAAAACATACAGTAACTCCCCCTTACTGTAGCATTTTGTACCTGTTCCTGTCCCTGTTTTTGTACTTCTCCCCCATTGACATCAATGGCAAAGGGTCTATCTTGGGCTAACACTTAGCTCCCCTTCAACTAATATTGATCTTCAATGGCAGGAAGTAAAAAAAATTACTCCCAACTTCTCTCGCAGATACTCGAATGTGTCTTTTGGTAGTGCCTTTGTAAAAATATCTGCAATCTGTTTTGTAGTATTTATATATTCCAACTTACCCTGTTGATTTGCAACCTGCTCTCTCAAGAAGTGATATCTGATAGGAATATGTTTTGTTCTTGAATGCATCATTGGATTCTTATAAATATTAATAACACTTGTGTTATCGCAAAAAATAGAGATAAGTTCATCATATTTTACCTTGATGTCTTCAAGAGTTTGCTTCATCCAAAGCACTTGAGTACATCACAACACTGCTGCAATATATTGTGTTTCAGCTGTAAAAAGTGATATTGAGTTTTGCTTTTTACTTAACCATGATGCTAAGCTATCATCGAAGAAGAAAGCTCTTCCACTTGTACTCTTTCTGTCATCTACACAATCTGTCCAATCTGAATCTGTATAAGCAACCAAAGTGAAGTCTCTGTCTGTGGGATACCACAATCTGTAATCCAATGTCCTCTTGACATATATGAATATTCTCTTCACCAACTGAACATTACTCTCTGTCGGGATTGCTTGACATCTCGCAACCATGTCTACTGCATGCATGATGTTTGGCCTTGATGTTGTCAGATATAAAAAACTACCAATCATAGATCTATACAAAGATTGATCTGTAACAGGGAATTTTCATCCTTACTCACCTTGTTCCCTGTACCCATTGATGTGCCAATTGGTGCACAATCCTCAAAACCAATTTTTTTAAACATTTTTTTGGCATATTTATTTTGAGATATGAAAATTTCTTTATCTGATTGAAATATTTGCAACCCTAAGAAAAATAACAATTCTCCAAGCATAGACATCTCAATTTTTTTTGCATATTATCAGAAAATTCTTGTCATCTTTCAATGTTTCCTCTAAATATTATGTCATCAACATATACCACAACAATCAACTGATACTCACATTCTGTTTTGATGTAGAGATTACTGTCAGCAAAACTTCTCTTGAAACTTTGATCCTGCAGGTACTTATCAAGTCTTGCATACCAAGCTCTGGAAGCTTGTTTCAATTTGCATACATGACTACTATTATTTGAGAGAAGCAATCCCTCAGGGTGCTCAATGTAGACCTCTTCTAGATTCCCGTTCACAAAAACAAACTTGACATCCATATGAAACATTTTAAAATTTTAAAACACTGCATATGCAAAAAACGTTCTAATAGCCTCTAACGTTGCCACTAATGCAAAGATTTTTTCAAAATCTATACCCTCAATCTGAGCATATCCTTTACATACTAACCTTGTTTTATTCCTGGTAACTTCACCATCTTCATTGAACTTAGTTCTATATACTCATTTTGTTTCTATCACATTTTGATCTTTTGATCTAGGCACTAATTCTCAATTATCATTCTTTTTTATCTAATTTAAGTTTTCATCCATTGCTTTAACCCAATGCTCATCATGTCTAGCTTCTGAAAAAGTTTTGGGCTGAATTTTGGATAACAAAAAAAATTAACTTGCTTAGATTCACTTATCATCATCCTTTTGGTGCAAACTCTTTCATTTATGTTCTCGATAATGTCACTCTCATTATGATTTCTCTGGACATATTTGGATGGGGTTTTGGTGTCCTTTTGCTCCTCATTTTCATTTGATTCTTCAAAATCTTCTTCTTCAATAATTTCAGGTGTGTCTACCGGATCACTGGTTCTTTGTACTACATCTTCATCTATCTTGACATTTGTACTTTCAACTATCTTCTTGGTTCTTTTGTTATAACATTTATAAGCTTTACTTTTGCAAGAATATCCAAGAAATATATTTTCATCTGTTTAGATTCAAACCTACTCAATTTTTCATCGATTCTCTTTATGAAGCATCTGCTGTCGAAAACTCTGAAATAATTAACAGTAGCTGGTTTGTCTTTCCATAGCTCATAGGGAGTCTTGTTACTATTGACTCTCAACAATGCTCTGTTCTGGATATGCACTGCTGTGCCTACTGCCTCTCCAATATTTATCTGGTATCTTGAATTCATTTAGCATCGTCCTTGCCATCTCTTGAACTATTTTTTTTCGCTCAACTACTCCATTTTGCTGTGGAGTTCTAACCGCTGAATAATGTCTCTTTATCCCATGGTCTTCACAATACTCAATAAACTTATCTGACATGAATTCTCCTCCTCAATCTAATCTCAAGCACTTAATCTTCAATCCAGTTTCATTCTCAATTAAAGCCTTGAATGCTTTGAAGTGGCTGAAAGCTTTTGATTTTTTTTTCAAAAATATCACCCAAGTCATACGTGTAAAATCATCAATAAGCAACATGAATTATTTTTCACTTTGAGTACTTTGAGTTTTAGTAGGTCCACACAGATCAGTGTGAACAAGCTCTAACATCTGAGTGGTCGAGTATGCATTTGTCTTGAACCATCTTTTGCCTGCTTCCCATGCTGACATGATTCACAAAGCGTGTTGGAGGGCTTTGTAATCTTTGAAAGATTTTTAACTGCTTGCTTCTTGTTGATGTTGACAAGATTGTCAAAATTTATTTGTCGCATTCCCCTGTGCCACAACCAACTTTCCTTAGCCTGACTCAAACAACATTCTTGATTTTTGATATCTAATAACATATATAAATTGTTGCCTGTCCTCTGAGCATCTGCAATCAACACATCTGAATCTTTTCTCCTAATTTCACAACTTTCTGCATAAAACTTTAATGTATGTCTTTGATCGCACATTTGACTTACACTCAACAGATTATGCTTAAGACTTTCTACATACAAAACATTTTCAGTCTTAATTCTACCATTATCCAAATTTAATGTACATTTTTCGGCTATTCTGGTAGTGGTATTGTCTCCAAATTTCACTGTGCCACCATTGATCTTCTTTAGAGTTATGAACTTGCTTGTCTCCTGTCATGTGCCTCGAACATCCGCTGTCAATGAACCATGGCTTTTCTTTATTTCTTGCATGCAAGGCTGTCTGGACTAACATAGACTTTTTAGGTTGTTTCTTCTGCCATGAACCTGTCTGAAATTTCTTCTTGATGAATGGAGCTTTGAAACTTTGGTCCTTCTTGACTGACTCGAACACGCTTCTGCAATGATGGGTTATTTGTATGAAATTATTGCGCTTTTAACATACTATGGCCTCTTCATCAAAACTTGATAGAGGAGCAAAAGAGTTGTGGTTTCTGCTTGACTCTGCATGAGTTTTCTTCTTTTTATTTATGAAATTATTAGCTCTTTTCCAACAGTCCATTTTTTTATGACCATAATCATTACAATAAAAACAATAACCATGAAAATAGAACCCGTTTTGATTTGTGTATGTTTGCCCTGATTGTTTTTTGTAGCTCTGTTCTTTTCAGCGTTCTTTATTTGAGTTGTCCTCTGCATTTTTAACTTCTCTTTTTATTTCCTCTTTTGTAAGGGCTTCAACATGGCTCTTTTTCTTTTCAAATCCAATACCTATCTTATCTTATCTGATATTGATTTTTGACTTTTTAATATCTTATTCAACATGTTAGTGCTATTCTCAAATTTTGAATCATAGACAAATTTATCATTGACTACTTTATTTGTTTTCTCGATATCTTTTTTTAAAGAAGCAATTTCAACAACATACTTTTCACATTCTTCACTTACTTTTTGTAATTGAGCTGTTAGATCTTCTTTAGTCTTTTTGACTTCTTCAATGTGTGCTTGTAGATCTTCAATTATTTTCTGATTTCTTTTTATTTTTTTCGATTTGAAGCTTCAATCTTCGATTCTTCTTCTCAAGAGCTTTTATTTCTTTTAAAACACAAATGAGTTGTCTTTCTAGATTCACCTCAGTTTCATCATGTTTTTCTTCTTGATCATCTGTATTTTTGTTTGCAGAGGTATCTTCATGTATGATCATGAATAGAATCTCTTCTTCTGAGTCACTGACTCCACTATCTTCAGTTGAGCTATGATCTTTACAATATAGACTCTTTTTCTCAAATTCCTTCTTGAATTTGCCTTTGAAGTTCTTTTTGTATGTAGGTTTTCCTTTTTCATTGCCATCATTAGTCTTACATGGGCACTTAGCTGCAAAATGTCCAATCTTATCACATTTAAAACATTTAAATGGTAACTTTCTTTGTTATTTACCTGTGCCCTTTTTAGGCTTGTGGATGAATAGAGCTCCGTTGTCATCTTCTTCATCGCTAGAGCTGTCACTTGATTCTTGAATCTTAGCTTTGTCTTTTTCCGATGTCTTGAAAGCAGCTTCCCTTTTTGAGTGTTTCTCTTGTTCAGTTTGCATCTCATATGTTGTAAGAATATCATGTAGCTCATCCATCTTTAGCTTGCTAGATCCTTTATCTCCTCAATTGCAAAAACCTTTGCATCATATTTCAATGGTAGAAATCTCAAAACCTTTTGTACCACCATTGACTCTTCTAACTTTTCTCTAAGACCTTGAATTTGATTAACTATTTGATCAACCCGCAAAAGATAACTTGCTATATTTTCTTGCTCTTCCATCTTCAAACTTTCAAATTATCTTTTAAAAGTTTGAAGCTTAGCTTGTTGAACCTTTTCATCACTTTCGTAAATATTTTCAAGATTTATCCAAGTTTTATGAGCAGATTTGCATTGCATAACTTTAACAAATTTTGATTCACATAAACCATATAAAATAGCATTTAAAGCTTTAGCATTATTTCATTTGCCTTCTTTTCTGCAGGAGTAGTTACAAGTGTTTGTGGCTCTTTGTATTCCTCCTTCACTGCTTGCAAAATGTCGAATCCAAGGGCCATCAAGTAAGTCCTCATCTTTATGCTCCAAAAGGCATAATTTGTCCCATCAAATAAATGTGCCTTATTTGTAGAAAAACCTTCATGTGATCTAGCTATCGTTCTTTCCTTGATCTACCTTCAAGCTGTTCAACTCTTTCCAAAAGAACTCGCTCTGATACCAATTGTTAAGCACGGGATACACTGAGAGGGGGGCTGAATCAGTATATCATATATCTTTTAAATCTTTTACTTAATCTGAGTTCTTTTCTTTAACCTCTTAATCATACATTCAAGATATGCAATAAAACTGAAATAATAACATGCACCACACAAGAGAGACAACAGATTTTTACGTGGAAACCTAATGTGAAAAAAACCACGGAGAACAATCTCAAGTATATGAATGAGCATCAACTCAAATTACAAAGTTCACAAGCACCAACTTGTAGGAGCACCAACCCCTTTGTCGAGCACCAACACAACTATTTATGAGCACCAACCCACAAGAGCACCAACCTCTCTTATGTAAAACATAACTATCTCTCAATGTTACTTTCTCAACAAATGATAGAACTTTACTGTATTTCTTTTTATTCTCTCATCTTTTCTTATATAAAACAATTACAAACCATGCACACTCTTGCATATTACAAATGGCTTCCCTAGCCTCCTTTTATAGCTTTCCAAATGACCTTTGGCATTCACCTTTTGTGACCATTCAATTCACATGGAAAATGTCGCCAAACTTGCATGACCCTTCGAATCCTTTCATTTGAAAAGTCACATGGTGATTCTTCATGAGAAAATGCATCCTTTCCCCTTTTGTCTTTATCTGGTGACTCTTCGAATTCCTTAAAGTGACTCTTTATGAAAAATGCACTTTTCCCTCTTTTGTCTTCACTTGGTGACTCTTTGAATTCCTCAAAATGACCTTTCATGAAAAAATGCGTTCTTTCCCTTTTTTGTCTTTACCTCGTGACTCTTTAACTTCTTCATGGCTCCTCTTTTGACTTTATGCAACTAAAAATATATTCATTAATATTTAATAAATATTAACACACTTTAGCCAAAATATGAACATTAAAAACACCTTTAGACATTAAATGCTATGGGGCCTTTGTCAGCAATAATGTTAGACCTTTGACATCAATGACAATTTTTCCAACATAACAATAGCTTCACATGGCAGAGGATTAGCATTGTGAGCACGGGTGTAATGCCTTGCAACATGACAATTCCTCTAGGATGAAGAGGCAATGCTAGATAAGTAATTCATCTTGGTAATAGGGTCTTTGGGCAAGGCTCCCCGTTTATGATAATAGAAACCTTCAAGATTCTTAGCCAAGTAAAGGCATAAATTTATAGCATCGAATGTAAAGCTACGCAAACAATGTAGGTTCCTACATTTTGCAAATGGGTGGCTGAAAAAATGAAACCAAACACTAATGTAGCAATGCTTATATAAATGTACGTTAATCCTAGATATCCACTAACTAGACCCTAGGATAATAAGAGGAGGTAATAATTATTGGCAAATTATTTTTCGCAAGGGCAAAATAAGGGAAATTTGTCAACAGTGAATGGGACAAATAGTCCCTCTTCTGTTATGTGGGGAAGGTTTCCGCATTGAAAATAGGAAATTACTAGAAAATGAAAATATATACAATATTAACAGTCAAAATTGTATTCGATGGTTTTGTACTGAAATCTTAAAAATAAATGTGAAAGAGAGAGAAGATTGTGGATGAAAGAAAGAAATGGATACATGCAGAAGTAAGCAAACTCGGATCTCACTTTGCATGCAAGAAAGGAACTCACTAGTAGACTGACAATATAACATTGCATTTCTTAGTGTTAAGGAAGATAGGAAATAATATGCATTAAACATAAAAGTAATACATATGTGGCACAAAAAATCAGTGAGCCATAAAGCTCTACAAAACAATCTTTGTATTTTCGTACAAAACAAGTACAAAAATCTTCTTTCAATATTTCCCTCTACCAAAATATTTGCAGTGTCAAAAAGCCCTGTTACAATGAATTCCACTCCTATCTATCTATAATGGATAGCAGGTTGTAACCGTTTTATAACTACCTTTTCAAGACCAGTCTTCTATTTCTACATTCAACTTTTTTACCTTTTCATATTACGAGGTGAAGCTAATACATTTCAATGTAAAATTATACTACAAAAAGTGAAATGAAGAATTAAAAGAAGAGAGAGAAAACTAGGAAGTTCCACTAGAGAGAGGTAACTTGATTGGATATCCTTTTGAGTTGTTTCCGCAAGCACGTTCTGATCTTTAGTTTGCGATTTCTTTAGTCTGTAAGCTCTGAATTTAGTCACAACAGTGACTATTCCCTCTTGCTTTGGGATGATGGTGTTGGATAATCATAACATGTAGCCATGATTTCTATCATCTCAACGATGCCTTCGAAGAAGTTGGTGAGATTGTTGTTGAATTCACTGAGGGAATTATGAATGTCGCTCAACGTATTCATTGCTTCCAAGTTGAAAGTACTTGCTCCAAACAACTTTTTTTTTACGAACTTTTGAAATTGTTCTTTCAATTCTGCAGCTGTATATCATTCAAATTCTTCTTCATTTAGCAGCGTGCAGTGAATTGCCCAAATGTCTGCGTAGATTTCTGACTTCATATCATATCATATTTTGTGTTGAACACGTAGATCTTCAAGGTCATCCTCTAAGGCACTTATCTTCCAATCAACACTTTATGACCACAGGCGGGAAGCATTGTCTTCATCCTGACGAAAGACACCCCCTGATATGAGCAGTTTCTCGTCCGCGTTGGTCGTATTATTCAAATCTTTGACCAAACTCTTCCACAATGCTATTTCCTTCTTCACTGTTTTTCTCTCTCCAACCTTTTTGGCTTGCTTAGCTGTCAAAAAACCATAAGATTTTTTTGCTTTCATCTATGAATTTTAATCCATTTATGAGCAACTTCTCAACCTAGGTTTCCATCACCTTTCAGTGACTGTTGTACTTTCAGATTTGGCAATGGCTTATTTATCAATGTCTTCTACGGGGGCAGAGTCTGGAATAGATGCAAGAGGATTATCACTCAAATTCAGGATTGACTTGATGTACGCAACAAGCGTGTGTACTTTTACTTAAGGTTGTTCCTACATTAATTTCCCTTCCTCTGTTCTCTTCAATAGTCTGGTTGCAAACTCGTTGAAGTTATGAATGTCACTTCCGTGACTTGGCTCTCCCAGAGAAATTTTGCTCAAATTGTAATATGCCAGAGTCATCTCTTCTTCATTCTTATCAACCAAAGGGTGTGAAATCTCCATGGACTGTGCTTCAGAAGAATTTGATACTAACCTTGAAGCAACCTCGACTTTCATTGGCGGAGGACTCTGCAAATGATTCGCCATTGTGTTGAAATCAGGGGCAGCAACTTTGATAAAAGTCTTATTTTTGCTTAGAAGCTGATGGACCTAGGTGAATGATGTGTCATTAGAAGAGCTGACAATTTGGGTATTAGGGATAGAGGGAGAGTCCACTTGAGGGGTAGGTTGCTTCGGAGGTGGAGATGGAACATGAGGTGGAGATGGAAGAGTTGAAATGAGGAGTACTTGGGCTAAGCCTTTGGTCCAATGCCAAAAACTGAGCTGTTGTGTTATCAATTTGCACAGAAGAATCAAGGCCTTGCAAGGAACATACTTCACTTAGCTGAATTGGAGAGGCAAGAGGTCTCTTGATAGGCAACTTGACTCTTAGTGAAGAGTCCTTACTGTAGGTCTTATCAGGCAGCATCTCTTCGTTAGGGTCTGCTTCATCACCTCTGCTACCTGTTGCTGCACTTAATTGTGGCAGTTGGAAACACATATTGGAGCTAGGTGGCTTCATAGAAGATGCATAGTTTGATTTTGACCATTGGAAGACCCTGTACTCTTGGAGCTTCCCGCTCCTGTGAATTTCACCAATTTCATCTCGAACCACTTCTTTGATTTGTACAGGACAAACAGGGGCATGCATTCAAATCTATTATTCCTTTTGAAGCCGAGTTCAATTCAAGGAAAGGCACATATTGGAAATTTGTTGGTGTACATAGGATCTTCCTAGTCACTTCCATCATCAACTATCACTTTTGTAACCGATTCCAATTTGAAAGTTTTCAGTTGCTCTAGGCTTATTCTGGTGCAATCTCTCCATTTTACTTCAAAATCATCTGTGCAATCTTCCCAGTAGCCTTCAATTGTTGGTTCACGGTAATAACTTGGTCCTAGCTTGAATTCCTCATGAAATCCTAATTGTCAAAGGGGAATCTCTTGGTGTGGAACTGCATGGGGAAATGAATTATTGTGGTCTCAATATTTTGCGCATCAAGTGCAGTCCTGCAAATGTAGTGACTCAGTTCAATAGAGAACTGAATATATAGTGATATGTTTTTCTCTACACCTTTTATGAATTTCCCCCAGCTACCTGTAGAGTTCTATGAGAATCATTTTATCATTGGCATAGCTGGATAGCTGACATGGGGTCCCTGGAATCCACCTACTATGATGTAAGTGAACTTTGGGAACTGTATGAAGTAGCTTGTAGTATGCAGCCCTGTTTGTCTTTTTTTTGTGTATTTTTTGTTTGTTTGATGTTGTGAAGGGGGAAGAGGATATGCCAATATTGTTCATGCAATAATGAACAGAAATATAACAAATTTGCAGCAAGAAATAACTCAGGAAATTTCACAGTTTACCAAATACAAAGAGCCGAAAACTCCAGATTTGTTTGCTGATCAGAATAAGCCTTTTTTCTCAAATATATTGATAACCCCGTTCATCAAAAAAGTACAACTTATCAAAAACTAACATACTCAGAAAATGTGAGCCATAATAATTTTCTGTACATCATATAACTAGCAAACTGGAAGTGTGAAGATGACTGATTTGACCTTCATAAATTGCTGTCTCCACTCCCTTCGAAGTTGCTGAGTGCTCCTTAGCCCTAGGCATCCAGCTTGCAACCCCTCAAGCCCTTCTTGAAGTTGTATGGCTAGCTTGTGCAATGGTACGACCCAGCGAAGGGTTTACAACAACCAACAATCCTCAGATACCTTCCTCCAATCAGTCTCAATGCACGATCTCTGAAATACAAAGCTCCAACAGCTGAAGAAAAGGAAGAAATGCACATCAGTGAAGCCCAACTATGAACTCTGTATGAAACCACCACAATATTCTCCAGATTGTATCTCTTCAACAACGTAGAGAATGCTGCTTGGTAGGGATTCCGTCCTCACAAACCTTGAGAAGAATGAACTCCTCTAGGAACAAGAACAATAACCAATATTCAATCCAACATCAAGAGAAATGAGCTCAAAGCCACTTTATATATTCCTATCAAAACCCCATGACCCCTTTGGGGAAATAAAATAATTTACTTTTGAATTAAAACATCCCCTTATGACTCCCTTTTTGGTGCCCAACTTAAGTTATACCAATATTCACTTTATAATATTTCCTTATGTCTCCCATGGTCTCTTTAATAAATTAACTTTATAAAATAACATAAGTTAAATTTTTAATTTAACCTTAATAACTTTATGTTATTTAAAATAATTGCACCAGACCAATTAAATATTAAAATATGGATATCAACTGCTCCCACCGACACCACTAAAAATGGTAGGATTGACAACTGGCTCTGTTGGTGCCCGAAAATGACTTACTAAAAATAGTATGGGAGAAATCACCAAAAACACTCAAGAAAAGGGCATTACGCAACTCCCAACCACACCATGCGAGATAAACGATCACCAAAGTTCCCTAACCAAACTCCATTAGCCTAAAGGAACGACTAAATAGGCTAACTCTGCCAAATTGCTGAATAGGCTAGGAAGGGGACATTACAGTCTGCCCTTCCCAAGATTGCTTGTCCGCAAACAATCTCAACTCTGGATGCTGTAGAATCCGCACATTTTTCCACGTCGCATCCTCCATGAGCAATATTTACCATTTGACCAAATACTCCTTAATAACCCTTTTCTGAAGAGTCCACTCTCTGAAATCTACAATGGCCTTTGGAATCAAAATCAACTTACCCTCCTCATCTAAAGGTGGCAACTCCGATGAAGGAACCACATTGTGTCTTGGCGCCTTCTTAAACCTGGATACATGAAAAACATTATGAACCCTACTGCTAGTGGTAACTCAAGCTCATAGGCGGCCTCCCCAATCCTCTTGGACACCCTAAAAGGACCATAAGATCTGGGCTTAAGCTTCTTAGCACCACTCTTCTTGAGAGAAAACTGTTTGTAAGGTTGAAGCCTCACATACACCATGTCTCCAACATCAAAACTGTGCTCCACATGATGCTGATCAACATATAGCTTCTGCTGATTTTGAGCTTCTTGCAAGTTCTTCAAAGATTTTATAACATCCTAATTTTCCTACAACAAATCTCTAGCCTTAGGCACTCTACTATCTCCAAAAAGTTAGGTGCCTCATATCCATAAAGGGCCATGAAGGGTGACATCTTGATGGACATGTAATAAGTGGAATTATAGCAGTATTCACCAAGATGCAGCCACTTAATCCAAGCTCTTTGCTGCCCTAATACATAGTTTTGCAGATACCCCTCCACCCATTTGTGGACTATCTCTGTTTGGCCATCTGTCTGTGGGTGGTAGCTCGTGCTGGGAGTGAGCTCTGTCCCACTCAACCTGAAAAGTTCCTGCCAAAAGAGACTTAGGAACTTGTTGTCCCTATCACTCACTATACTCCTGGGCATCCCACACAATCTGAAAATCTCCCTGAAGAATAAATCAACCACCTGAGCTGCAATGTATGTCGCTAAAATAGCGAAAAATGTGCAAATTTGGTTAACTTGTCAACCACCACATATATGCAATCCTTGTTTTGCACTTTAGGCAACCCAGTGATGAAATCCATGGAGATACATTCCCATTTCTGATTAGGAATGGGAAAGGGTTGAAGTAAACCAGCTGGATAAGAGTGCTCATTCTTATTTTGCTGGCAAGTAGGACACTCTCTCACATACTTAAGGACTTCGTTTTTAAGTCCCTTCCAAGTGAATCTTTCTCGGATCTGCCTGTATGTCTTGAAGAAACCCAGGTGACCAGCCATGGGTGCATCATGAAATGTCCTCAATATCTTCCCCTTAAGCTGTGAAGTAGGCACTAAATAGATCCTCTCCTTGTGAATGATCAACTCATTGAGCATTGTATACCTGTCATCGTGAATAGTGCTCTCTATGATCCCTGCTGCCCAAAAATCCTTAGCATACTCTGCTGAAATCAACTCCCTCCAATCAATAGTGATCTCACCAGAGAACATAAATGTGGCCAACTGGAAAGTGCATTGGCAACTACATTCTTCTTCCCCTTGACATAAACAATGTCGAAATCATATGCCTATAGTCTTCTAACCCACTTCTACTACCTATCGTTAAGATCCTTTTGGTTCATAAAGTATTTGATGCTATTATGGTCCATTTTGATGATAAATCTGCCCCCCACTAGGTATGGTCTGAACTTGGCTAAAGCATACATGATAGCCAACATCTCTCTATCATAGATAGAGTAGCTCTTCTCCACACTTCTCAATTTCTTGCTCTCAAATGCTATGGGTTGCTTCTCCTCCATCAATACTGCCCCAATGCCCTCTCCTGAAGCATCACACTCCACCTCAAATGGTTTGGAGAAATTTGGTATTTTCAATACTGGACATGAGGACATCAACTACTTGAAGTGCTCAAAACACTTTTGTGCTGAATCAGACCATTTAAAAGCTCCCCTTTTTGTCAAATTTGTAAGTGGAACTGCAGTCTGTCAAAAACCTCTAACAAACCTCTTGTAAAACTTGCACAGACCAAAGACTCCTTTAAGCTGAGTGAGATTGGTAGGAGTAGGCCAATCAACAATAGTCTTGATCTTCTCAGGATCAACTCTCACTCCCTCTGCACTAATGATATGCCCAAGATAGAGAAGTTCTGTCATGCTGAAATTGCATTTGTACTCCTTGGGGCACAAGGACTCACTCTCCAATATGCTCAAGACCTCCTCAAGATGCCTCAGATGCTCCTCCCAAGTTTTATTGACTATCAAGATGTCAACAAAAAATATTAAGACAAATTTCCTCAATTGTTTCCTGAACACCTGATTCATACAAGTCTGGAAAGTCGATGGTGCATTAGTCAACCCGAAAGGCATCACTAGAAACTCGAAGTGTCCAAAGTGACATCTGAAAGTTGTCCTCTGTATATTCTCCTTCCTCATCCTGATCTGGGGCTACCTTGATCTCAAATCTATCTTGGAGAAGTACAATCCCCATGTAACTCGTCAATCAACTCGTCTATCGGCAGAATGGGATACCTGTTCTTAATTGTCTTTTCGTTCAATGCCCTATAATCAATACACATCCGCATTGTTCCATCTTTTTTTTTTACCAACACCATTGCTGATGCAAATGGGCTTTTGCTGGGTCTAATGTGCCCCACCTCCAATAATTCCTTAATTGCCTTTTCTATCTCATCCTTATGTCTCTTAGGATGTCTGTAAGGTGTGGTAATTACTAGTTGGGCTCCCCGCTCTAGCTTTATTACATGGTCAATCCCTTTCTCTGGTGGCACTCTAGGAGGGATGCTCCCAAACACCATGCTATGCTGAGATATCAACTTTTGTATGTCTGGATGGTAATTGTTCTTCTGCTGATCTGCAACAGTAGGCATGATGAGACACTCTGCTGCCCACTCAACCTGCTCATGTTTGATCAACCGTTCCATCCTTTTGAAGGACACCACTCTAGGCCCCCCATCTGATAGTCCTCTGAGCACTATCTTCTTCCCATTGGCTTCAAACTTCATTTCCATCTTCTGTAGATTAAAAGAGAACTCCACAAGGGACTTCATCCAATGCATCCCCAACACCATATCGGTATCCCCAATGTTAACCACATAAAATTCATCATTCATCTCATATTCCCCCAACTGTAAACTCAAGTTAGAGATCTTATGGGTACAAGAAAGTTTGTACCCATCATCTACCATGACCTTAAATCCATCATGTTCTTCCGTTTGCAACCTTCCCCTGTTCACGAACCCCTCATCGATGAAATTATGAGTGGCTCATGTATCAATATGAACTATAATTCGCTGCCCCTGCAATGCCCCTCTAACTTTGAATGTAACTGCCCCTTGAATGCTAGAGAGTTGAGCAATGGTACCATCACTCTTTGGCTCCTCATCCGATGAGTTTTCATCTTCACTACTCTCCGAATCAGACTGCCGATCTGATTTTTAGATGCTGTTTCATCAGCAGAAAAATATTCTATTTGCTTTGCTTTCGCCTTCACGCTACATTTGTGAGATGGGTCCGAAGGCTCTCTACAATGGAAACATAATTTCTTCCTTGAAGGTCATTTAGCTGCTCATTATCCAACCTATTAGTTTCATGACGTGGCTGGTGTGTGTCCTTATGAAAAGGTTTCTTATCCTTGCCCTTCTTATGGGGAAAACTCTTAGACTGAAATTTGCTTCTAAGAGTAGAAGTCTCCATGTCTCAGGCCTTCTTAATGGCCTCTTGTAATGAAGATGGATTAAGGGCCTTAATCCAACCTCGCAAGGGATCCGAAAGACCATCCATATCTGTGATTAACACTGAAAGTCTCTAGAAGTCAGCCACATATACCTCCACGGAACCCCGTTGTTTGAGCTAAGCCAACTCCTTGAAATGCAACTCTGAATCTTTCCTGTCAAACCTTTCTATTAGCCTCTCCGTGAACTCAGCATATGAATCAATTTGGTCATGATCCAAGGTGATCATGCCATGGTGCCACCACTCGTGAGCGCTACCGTCCAAGTGTATAGCTGCATACTGGATAGCCTCATCCTCCTGCATTGGGCTGAGCTGGAAATATATGTCCAACTTCTGAACCCATGCCTTAGTTGTGGTCTTTCCCGAGCCATCAAAGTGTGGAATGGATAGCTACCCACCTTCCGCTATAACTCCTGATGTTGCTGTCTACCACCCCTATGTGGTCTGTGTTTCAACCTGAGATCCATGTAATCACGGAAGGACATCTCAGCCTGACACTCCAGTCCTTAATCTCTCCAATCCTGTAAAATTTGATTTTGTAGCTCCTATTGGGTGGGCTCTTCCTCTACATGAGGATTAACTCTTGGTCCAAAGTTTGGCATTAAGGGCTTGGAATTGGTTGTTCTGGTTCTACCTTGCTGATTTGTGCCTCTATCATTCACTGAACCCTCACCCTTGCCATTGTTCCTGCCGTGCCCTCTGTTGCCCTCATTGTTCCCACCATTGTTTCTAGCATTATTCCCTTGGTTGTTATTGTTGTCCCCAAGCAACTGTTGGTTCATTAAGGCCATCATCTGCACTAAACTCTGCTGCAACTCACGCTGCCCTCTACACAAATCATTCAATATCTCCCTAGTGCCAGGTTCCTGTGGTTGCTCTCTATCACCCATTTCAATGCCTGCAAAGGGGTCTACTTCCGGTTGGCTCTCAAGGCTTGCATTGGATCTGTTTCTTCTCAGATTATAATGATGGGTATATGGCTGCATTACTTATTCAATCACTGCCATCACACTGTTTTTTCCCCAAACCCCTTCAAGATTGCAGGATTCATTGCTCTGATACCACTGTAGTATGCAGTCCTGTTTGTCTTTTTTTTTGGGTTTGTTTGATGTGAATTGTGAAGAGGATATGCCAATAATATTTCCGGCAATAATGAACATAAATATAACAGATTTGCAGCAAGAAATAACTCAGGAAATTTCATAGTTTTCCAAATACAAAGAGCAGAAAACTCCAGATTTGTTTGCTGATCAGAATAAGCCTTTTTTCTCAAATATATTGATATCCCCATTCTTAAAAAAAGTACAACTTATCAAAAACTAACATACCCAGAAAATGTGAGCCATAATAATTTTTTGTACATCATATAACCAGCAAACTGGAAGTGTGAAGATGACTGATTTGACCTTCATAAATTGCTGTCTCCACTCCCTTCGAAGTTACTGAGTGCTCCTCAACCCTAGGCGTCCAACTTGCAACCTCTCACGCCTTCCTTGAGGTTGTAAGACCAGATTGTGCAATGGTACGACCCAGCAAAGGGTTTACAACAACCAACAATCCTCAGATACCTTCCTCCAATCAGTCTCAATGCACGATCTCTGAAATACGAAGCTCCAACAGCTGAAGAAAAGGAAGAAATGCACATCAGTGAAGCCCAACTATGAACTCTGTATGAAACCACCACAATATTCTCCAGATTGTATCTCTTCAACAACGTAGAGAATGCTGCTTGGTAGGGATTCCGTCCTCACAAACCCTGAGAAGAATGAACTCCTCTAGGAACAAGAACAATAACCAATATTCAATCCAACATCAAGAGAAATGAGCTCAAAGCCACTTTATATATTCCTATCAAAACCCCATGACCCCTTAGGGGAAATAAAATAATTTACTTTTGAATTAAAACATCCCCTTATGACTCCCTTTTTGGTGCCCAACTTAAGTTATACCAATATTCACTTTATAATATTTCCTTATGTCTCCCATGGTCTCTTTAATAAATTAACTTTATAAAATAACATAAGTTAAATTTTTAATTTAACCTTAATAACTTTATGTTATTTAAAATAATTGCACCAGACCAATTAAATATTAAAATATGGATATCAACTGCTCCCACTGACACTACCAAAAATGGCAGGATTGACAACTTGCTCCGTCGGTGCCCGAAAATGACTTACTAAAAATAGTATGGGAGAAATCACCAAAAACACTCCAGAAAAGGGCATTATGCAACTCCCAACCACACCATGCTGGATAAACGGTCACCAAAGTTCCCTAACCAAACCCTGTTAGCCTACGGGAACGACTGAATAGGCTAACTCTGCCAAATTGCTGAATAGGCTAGGAAGGGGACATTACATAGCTTCCATAATGTTTGACTAAACTAGCAGCTTCATCTAAGCTGTATTTTCATCCAGATTTCTTACTATCAGCATAGAAAACACATTGTTGATGCATTTGAAGCATTTCTTCTCCTCAAAAGTGACATGAGGATGGTAATCATAAATCATTCTTCCAAGTGAGCTGTCCATCTATAGTGAGACCGTGCCAAGCCCTTAGGACTGTAATTGAATACACCAAATAGGAACTCATACGAAAACTTTTGGTGGTCCCCAGATTTGTCAAATGCTCATGTAGGGTGTCACTAAAGATGTGATCCCAATCTAAAAACTGCTTTACCTCGTAGAGATGATGTGACCTCAATCTAAAAACTGCTTTACCTCATAGATGATATTCATGATCATGCACATCCATTCATGAAACTCCCCTGTGGTTGGGTTCCCCATTACCTTGTTCAACAATGTGATCATATATGATAGCTCTTCATGGAAAACAAATCTGAATAGAGGCTTAGGAAGCTCGGAGGGACTCTTTATTTTCTTCTTCAACCAAGTTTGGTTGACCATGTTTAGACACTTGTTTGTATTATGATCCCAGTACTATTGTGCAATTTATTTGCTCATTGCCACTGCTTCATCACATGGAGCAACTCCAAGAGTTATGTTCAGTGAATGACCATCCACTTTGGCCATTACCACATCATCAACAATCATGATCTCCTTGTTTTCCTAGTTGTAGTACTTTGCACATGCGAGCACCATGTTTGTGCATTGGACAAAAGTTGTAAACGCAATGGCTTGTGGGAGCCTGCTATCAAAGATGTGTTGCTCAATGGTAGAATGCTTACCCTTTTTAATCTTTTCCCAAAATTATTCAAGATTAATGTGGCCAATCTTAAAATTTCCAATGTTGGGGATAACAGTCTCCAAGATGGAAATGGGGTCGTAGCCCATTGTGAACTTCATTCTAGGACGTTTTGTTAAGTGAAAGGCGGCCTTAGTGAGTAACTTCAAACTTCTATATATTTAATTTAGGGGCAAAAAATGTTTATGAGGATGTAAGTTAGGGGCCGTATTGGTCATAAAAGTGTTGAAATTTCGTTCTGAAATTCCTTATGTGATATGTACAACCCAACCAGAACTTCACAGTGCTCACAGTACCTCCAAAATGTGTAATGCTCGAGATAGCTCAAAAAATCGTCAAATTTTATGGGGAAGGTTGTTGGAAATGCTCAGGTGTGTAGTTGGTTAGATGGACATGAGAAATGGGAGACGATAAGGGTGAGAAATGGAGAAACAAGCCAAACAGGGTTGCCAACAACCTTAGGAAGCTTGACAGTTGAAACAAAACAGGATAATGATGGAAAACAACCAAAAATGTAATGAGAAGGACAAAAATGACTGAAAAGTTGAGTGTAGATGACATTGACCTCAAGGATGAATTGAGCAAACAATTTTGAGCAAAATGAAGTGAGCAAGGATGTTTTGAAGAAGTCGACGACGCCATTGGAGGGAAGACAAAGCTTTGGAATTCTGCATGCAAATAAGAATTTGTGCACAGCTTTTTATAGCGTTTATACCTCCTTTTTAGGCATTAAATGCCTTTGATTTATTAAAACATTTCCTGCGTACTTTGCCCGTATCAATATGTTCACAAATTTTAGGTACCTTACAAACCTCTGTCGGATGCAACAAAACCTCCATTTTGTTTTATTTTGCCTTTAAAATCATTTCCCACTTCATTCACTTTTTTGTACTTGTCGCGAACTTTCAGCATCTCAAGAACCTTACCACATCCTCGACAGATGCGACGAGCTCTTAGGTTTTGGCTTAATCACTCATGCTTTTCCCACCTAGTGTGTACTTTGCAAACCGTGTAGCTTGTGCATCTCGAATACTGTAGGAACTCCGCGCACTTTGCCAACTTTGCTTACTTTGCGCCCTACAAACATCTTGTGTACTTTGAAAATTTTGTGAACTTGGGGAACTTCCAAAAGTTCTCCAGGTACACGAAAATTCCAAAGTACGTTTTGAGACAAAAATATACATTTTAGCATTAAGTGTTTAATTTCAAATTATCTTTGTGACTTGGTCTATGCATAGGAACAAAAATTGGAAATGTTTAGGGAAGTCAATTTTTTATGACAACAATAGTCAAAACAATGCACAAATGATAAATGACTCTTCCTAAACAAACCACACGAGTGCCATAGGATCTAAGATCCAACTGATTAGTGATAGTAAATTAGACATGATTTCTTCTTACATGGGAGTAGGCTCCATACGAAAAGCTGATTTATACAACGCCAAAGGTTGAAAACGATTGGAAGGATGGGCAACATGGCAAGATATAATTGGTATGGCACACACATTCCTAGATGAGAAACGATAGCCTCTTCCTCGTGGAGCTTGATAATTGGATCAGTGTCTGTCAAGTAGTATATGTAGAGATCCCACATTGAAGAGCCTTGAGTATATATTCTTGTGGTATATGAACTATATGCATTGGAATGCACTCTTTTATGTCTGGAGGATAGATTTGTTCAAATTTCCAAATGAGATAACATGAAGTGTATTAAATTTAAGATGTTTCACTGTGCCCTTGCATCCACATGCACTTCCCATGTGGTTCCTCATTGGTATGTTGTTGACATTTGTCTTATTGAATCAAGGAAGCAGTTAGGAGCTTCAGACCATGGGCTTAAATTCCTTCTATGTGTATGGACAAGTTACCTGTAGGTATTTATAATAATATATTGTGATATTTCAATGTACTTAAAATCGTAGCATTCGATCATATAAGGGCTTTGCTTAAATAACAACTCCCCCAACCTTTCAAAATAGGAGATTGAATAATTAAAGGCCCTTTCTTCATGATCCCACATGAATGTATTCTACGAATCCTCGAAGGAGCCCTATTGCTTGATAAAGGTACCAACTTCAACGAAAAGTACATTTTATGTTGGACTTGATATGTGGCATTAGGCTGCTTTCATGCATTCAAACATATAGATCAGATAGATTGGGTTTATTATTGAGAGACACGTAACTAGTCCATTTCTTATATACACATGTATGGGTCCATGCCTATTCATGTATAGATGGCTACAGGTTTATGGGATACACCTACAACCAACAATTTGAGTATTTAATTGCTTCAATTTGCAGAAAACGTATGTTTGAACATGGAAATGAGGGGAGAGTTGTTGAGTCAATTAAAGCGGCATACCATACTTGCCCATTTTCCTGGAACGCATGTAAGTTCAATAGATATTTTGACACATTTTTTCCCGTGATAAACCTTATGCACCAAACGATTTGGAGATGACAAGAAGTTGAGGGAGATAGAGATAACATCTGCCCATTCAATTGATAGATAGGCAAAGCTCTTGACAAAAGGGAGAGGAGGGGTAGTTAGTGACAACAAACAAAGCTTGTGGTCTAGCTTTTCTCTTTCTATATGGCTAGCTAGTAGTAAGAAGGCCTAAGGGTGATGTTGGTTGGGTCTTTCTCTAGCTGGTAATGCTTTTACATCTTAGCTAGTTCTTATAGCACCTACAAGGCTAGTTCAAGTCTTTTACCATTTAGCTAGTACTAGTAAGAATGCTGGTCATGCTATCAAATAAAAGCTAGTTGGCGGTTCATACTTGACCATCCAACTAGGAATATCAAGAAGCCCATGTGTCATGCATGTAATAAAGCGTTTAGGTATGTGTGAAGAAGTTGAGGGAGATGGAGACAACAACTCTACCCATTGAACTGATAGATAGGCAAAACACTTGACCGAAGGGAGAGGGAGGGGTTAGTGACAACAAGCTAAGCTAGTGGTCTAGCTTTTCTCTTTCTATATGGCTAGCTAGGAGTAAGAAGGCTTTAAGGTGATGTTGTTGGGGTCTGTCTTTAACTGGTAATGCTTTTACATTTTAAATAGTTCTTATAGCATATGCAAGCCCAGTTCAAGTCTTTTACCATATAGCTAAAATTGGTAACAGTCCTGGTCATGGTATTAAATTCTACCTAGTTGGTAGTTCATCTCTTACTATTCAACAGGGAATATCAAGAAGCCCACGTGTCATGCACATAAAAGGGTTTATGTGTGGGAAAATAAGGCTATAGATGAGAGAAGATAATAGGGTTGAAGCCGGGAAAATACTCAAATACTTTGGAAGAAGCCTATGAGAGATGACCCTAGTAGTAGCAAAAATGCGTCATCATTATAAAATCAAAGGTGCCATTGCAATCCTATGCTGTGGGTGCTTGTGTATGCATAAATCCATTGAAGGGGATGATCCGGTGTTCCACGGGGATGTGTCCCCCCCCAAAATCCCCACATTTTCAGGATGGGGACGTCCCCAGGATGTGGGGATGTCAGGGGAACGTCCCCTTGTCGCACCTCCATTGCCACCCCAAACCATTGCCATCCCAGGGACATTTCCCTCTAAGAGGGGACGTCTCCGAGGCATCCCTTCAAAAAGGGGGGGGGTTTGAGGGACTGTAGGACATCCCTAGGATGTCCAGGGGATGCCCAAACGTCCCTCAACCCCCTAGGAAATGTGTAAGCGTCCCCCGCGCTGGTGGACGCTAAAAAAGGCATTTTTTTTTAAATTTAAATAAAAATTTTGGTTTGTGAGCCCTCTAACCTAACCCTAATTGCTAATGGGTCCCATCCCCACCCCCAAGGCCTCCCAAAAGCTTATAAAAAGGCCTATCCCTCTCATTCCAAATCACACAAAAACTTTTTAGTATTTAGTATTTTGTTTTTGAACATTGTTGATACTTGATTGTAATCATGAATCATCAGTATGAAATTTTGAAAATTCTGAATTCGATAATTTGATTTTGATTTTCAATGTTCAATGTTCATTGGTTTAATGGTTCAAACTTGAAACTTCATCGTTAAAAAGTTAAAACTTAAATGTTAAATTGTTGATGTTCAATGCAATATACTTATTCCTTATACATCTTTTTATAACTATTTTTTCAAGTACTATATGTATTTGCACCGCTCCGTCGCTGCCCCCCCTGCCATCCCCAAACTTAGGCCCCTCGTCTCGGAAACCCGTCCCTACGTCCCCCTGCTAGGTAACTCTGTGGAACTATGGGATGAACCATATGGGATTCATCATTGGTTTACTAAGTTTATAATTGGACCAAGGAAGAATAATAGAATGTTGTTGAAGATAAGATAAGATAAATATATTAATGTCCAACAAATGTCCACAAAAGTAGGTCAAAGGGATTGCAGATAACGTATGCAAGTACAAAGCGGGAGAACCAAAAATTCTTGAGAAAGAAAAGAAAAGTACAAAGCCAGAGAAAGCGGCAAAATCGAAAAGAGTAATCCCATGAACCCAAAACTGGGGGTGGAAATGCAAACAAGCAGAAGAAAGGGAAGACGGCCAAGGAGAAGCAATGAGGGAAGTCTATCAGGGAATGGAAGTTCCAATTATCCTAACATCCAAAGTTGACTGAAAGAAAGAAATTTCGGATGGAATGACGACTAGATGAAGAGGCGGTAGAGTGCGGAGGCCACATACTATGCTGTTGTCTGGACACCGTACTATATCTCAAAGGCCTAGTAGATCTAGTCTGTCTCCTAGTGCAGGCCTTGGTATGGGCATGGCTATGATGGCTCAGGGAATTGTGGATGGTATCTCTGGGATGAACAGATCTAGAGCAAGAAGCAGAGCTGGCCTCACAATGGCGCTTAGTGCCTCTCAGTAAAGGTAGTACTGCAAAGAAGGAAGTGATCCACCGAGTAGAATCTGGTCTGGAATGCGGCTGAAGTGTGGGCTCACGAAGCCTCAGAGCCTCTTGTATGCATAAGGCCAGGCACTTCTGATTTTCATACCTGAAGAAATCAGAAAGAACTTGTGCCCTCCTAAATAGGCAGTAGAACCTCCCTTTGATCTCATAGTAAATGGGGCAGCAGAAGATGAAGTGTGTCTTCGTCTTAGTCTCTTGGAGAACACACAACTGGCAAATCCTATCAAAACGATCAAGGTGGTGATCCATCTCGCACCGGAGTTTGTGAGAACCTACTCTGAGTTGGCGAAGGGGGATGCGTGTAGAAACCCCTGTTTCCCTGATTTTTAAAACTGAATGTTTTTGGACTGTTTTTGTGTATTTTGATTTTTTTTTTTGTGTTTTTGCATGAATAAAAGGAGAATGCGAATTGGCAAGATAAATTCGTATAAATTCAAATAAATAAATATTGAAGCAGTAAACCCCTTTTTCTGGCTAAACTATATTCTTATTATTCTTCCCAAATGATTACAATATAAAATTTCTGTCATGCATATAAAAAATAATGTAAAATATTGTTCAAAAACTTGATTTTTCTGCAATCTGAAAGAAAACCATAGATCTGGTACGGCTGGTATGGCTGCAATAAATAAGCTTTTCTCTAGTTGTTTCAAAAACACAGTCGCCGATGTCGGTTATACTGCCGCGGTCGGTCGGATAATATTGCCGATGTCGGTATGTGAGTCTGCTGATGTCGGTCTCTGCGCTGTCGATGTCGGTCTTTGCTGACTGCGACTACTGCGCGCTTCTGCTATCTGCGCTTCGGCTGGGTATCGGTAGACTGGTCAAAAAGGCAGCGATTTGCTCTAGAAGGAAAACACATATTTTTCTGAAACTGTACGGCTTGGTACAAAATCGTACGGATTCCGTACAATAGCAGTAAATACAATACGGCCTGCTGATGTGACGCTAGATCTCAAGAAAAAATAACGCCAATATGATAGATCTCTTTTTGGATAATTTCTGGATCAAACCCTGATGAAATAAATCTCTGTGATAACCTCTGTGTGAAGTTATCTCTCAAACTGGCAATAGATCAGCTGATATCTCACAACCTCTGAATTGCACACACTGAAGATTGCACGTTCTCCAATGCAAATCGAATACTGAAAACCCTTGGCTCAGTCTTCTCAGAAAATACTTAGCAAAATTTTTGTCTTCAACATGAATATGGCACGCTCCCCAATGAGAAACCCTTATATCCTCTAAAAAGTGCAATTTCCCTAATTAGGGTTTCATAATTAAAAATTAGGGTTTTCTTCTCTTTTAATTTTTCCATAGTTTTAAGACACAATTTTAATTATAAAATATAATTAAAACGGCCCCCTTCATAATGAGCGCCCCCTTGGGTCAAAACGCCTGAGTCATAAAATTACGCCAAATAATTAATATTGAATTAAATCAATTAAATATTAATATCTCCCTCAAAAAGTATCTGATTTTCGATCCGTCTGAAGCTGGTGAACAAGGGAGTGATTCCGCACAGGACCAGACCATAACAGGGGTGCTCCGCTGAGTGTCAAATATCCCTAAAAAATAGGAACTCAGGCAAACGGTGTCCGAAAGAGCCCGAACGAAAGCCAACTGGAAAATTTTTGATAGTCGAAGCCAAGCCAAGCTCCATCAAGACCCTCTATCCATCCTATCAGCCTACGAGGGTCGCATAATAGGCTAATCATCAACTCTGAGAGATGTCAACTGGAAGGGGACATGACAGTCCGCCCCTCCTGAAATTGCTTGTCCTCAAGCAATCTCAACTCTGGATGCTGCAAAATATCCTCGCTCTCCCATGTAGCATCCTCCACTGGCAAATCTCTCCATTTTACCAAATATTCCCTGATAGTCCTCCTACGCAATTGTCTCTCTCTGTACTCCAAGATAGACTCAGGTACTAAAATCAACTTTCCCTCATCGTCTAAGGGAGGTAAAACTGTAGAAGGTATCACACGGTGTCCTAACGCCTTCTTGAGGCGTGACACATGAAAAACATTATGTACCTTGCTCTCTGCCGGAAGCTCTAACTCATAAGCCACCTCTCCAACACGCCTTAGGATCCTGAAAGGACTGTAATAACGTGGCTTAAGCTTCTCTGCCCCACTCTTCCTAAGAGTAGACTGACGGTAAGGTTGCAGCATAAGATAAACCATGTCACCTACATCAAAAGATCTCTCTGTCCTCTTCTGATCTGCGTACTGCTTTTGCTGATTCTGTGCCCTGGCAATATTCTCCTTGAGAGCCCTCATAGTATCCTGACGCTCCTGCAACAAGTCTCCAGCACTCGGCACTCTACTATCACTCAGTAGCAAATCCAGAAAACTCGGCGCCTCATACCCGTACAACGCCATAAAAGAGGACATCTGTATGGTCATGTGAAAAGTCGTGTTATAGCAATACTCGCACAAATGAATCCACTTGACCCATGCCTTTTGCTGCCCTGCAATATAGTTCCTGAGGGAACTTTCCACCCATTTATTCACTATCTCTGTCTGTCCATCGGTCTGCGGGTGGTAACTGGTGCTTAGCATAAGCTCGGTCCCACAAAGTCTGAACACCTCCTGCCAGAAGTGACTCAAGAACCAACTATCCCTGTCGCTCACTATGCTCCAAGGCAACCCATGCAGTCTGAATACCTCTCGGAAGAAGACCTCTGCTACCTTTGTAGCTGTGTAAGTAGTGGTGATCGGAAAGAAGTGAGCATACTTAGTTAACCGATCCATGACTACATATATGCAATCTCGTCCTTGGGCTTTAGGCAAGCCCGTAATGAAATCCATCGACAGGCATTCCCACTACCTGTCAGGAATCGGAAGTGGCTGCAATAATCCTGCCGGGTACGTGTTCTCTTGCTTTTTCTGCTGACAAACAAGGCACTCATGCACATACTAAAGAACATCTGCCTTAAGTCCTTTCTATGTGAATCTCTCCTGAATCTGTCTATAGGTCTTGAAATACCCGAGATGTCTTGCAGTAGGTACATCATGAAAGGCTCGCATGATAATGTTCTTCACCTCTGATCCTGGGATCAAATAAACCCTGTTCTTGTAAATGATCAAGTCATTCACAAGCGTATATCTGGTATCAATCGTCGATCCCTCAACAATGCTGGATGCCCATGAATCCTTGGCATACTCTGCCACGATCATATGTTTCCAATCCTCAGTAATGTGAACCATAGTACTCAAATAAGGCCTGCGTGAAAGAGCGTCGGCTACTACATTCTGGGTGCCCTTGATGAAAGAAATGTCAAAGTCATATGCCTGTAATTTGCTCACCCACTTTTGCTGATGATCATTGAGATCTCGCTACCCCAAGAAATGCCTCAAGCTGTTGTGGTCCGTTTTGATGCAAAATTTGCTGCCAACAAGATATTGCCTAAATTTTGCCAAGGCATGCATTATAGCGAGCATCTCCTTATCGTAAATACTGTAAAGCCTCTCCGGCCCTCTGAGTTTTCGGCTCTCATACACAATAGGGTGCTTGTCCTGCATAAGCACCGCTCCAATGCCCTCACCTGAAGCATCGCACTAAAGCTCAAAAGGCTTTGAAATATCTGGTAGTGCCAACACTGGGCACGTAGTCATCAACTCCTTAAACATCACGAAACACTGCTGTGCCTCAGGAGTCCAACAAAATGCACCTTTTCTCAACAAATCTGTCATAGGGGCTGCATGACGTGAATAACCATTCACGAATCTACGATAAAATCCACACAAACCTAGAAAACCCCGTAGTTGTGTAAGATTCGCCAGAGTAGGCCAGTCAATAATAGCGCGGATCTTCTCAGGATCCATCCGCACTCCCTCTGCACTGATAATATGACCTAAGTATAACAATTCGGTCATCCCCAAATCACATTTGGACTCCTTGTTGTACAAGGACTCCCTCTCCAAAATATTGAGCACGGTCTCCAAATGAGCCAAATGCTCCTGCCAAGTCCTGCTGTATATAAGAATGTCATCGAAGAAAACAAGTACAAATCTCCTCAGCAGTGAATGGAAGACTCTGTTCATGGTGGACTGAAATGTCGCTGCGCATTAGTGAGCCCAAATGGCATCACCACAAACTCATAGTGGCTACAATGACAACGGAAAGCAGTCTTCTCAATGTCCTGCTCACGAACCCTGATCTGATGATATCCTGACCTTAAGTCTATCTTCGTGAAGTAGCATGCACCATGGAGCTCATCAATAAGCTCATCGATACGAGGTATTGGATATCTGTTTTTAATAGTCCTCTTATTCAGGACTCTGTAGTCAATGCACATGCATAGGGTGCCATCCTTCTTCACCAGAACAACTGAAGAAGCGAATGGTGATTTGCTAGGCCGAATGTGACCCATAGCAAGTAACTCCTTGATTGTTTTCTCAATCTCATCTTTCAACCGCTTAGGATGTCGATAAGGAGTAATCATAACGGGCTTAGCACTCTCCTCAAGCTCAATAATGTGCTCAATGCCCCTGTCGGGAGGTCTCCCTGGTGGAATATCACTGAATACCTTATCATGCTTAACTCTCAACTGCTGAATGTTAGGATGATACTCAGTCTTCTGCTGTCCCTTCTATATTGGTGCCAATGTGCACTCGGCAGCCCACTCTACCATGTCGTGTCTCATGAGCCTCTCCATCCGATGAAAAGAAATAGTTTTGATGTTGCTGTCCCGTATTGCCTTAAGAATATGTGTCTTACCATCAACATCAAAATGAATCTCCATGTCCTTGAGACGAAGAGTGACTTCCTCAAGGGAATGAAGCCACTTCATGTCCAAGACCAAATCGATATCCCCCATGTTCACCACGTAATAATCAGCCTTGAACTCATAGTTGTTCAAGCGCAGGGGGAGATCTCTAATCATCCGCTCACATCTAAGAGTGTAAACGTCGGCCACCTTAACTCTAATGCCGTCAAACTCCTCGGTAATTAGTCCACGCTTCTCCACAAATCTAGCATCAATAAAATTATGTGTGGCTCCTGTGTCAAGAAGGGTTATGACCCTCTGTCTTGCCAAAACTCCACGGAGTCTGAATGAACCCTCCTGCTGGATGCTAGATAGGCGTGCCTCCTAAATCTGAAGCTCTGAATTTGCCTCTGCCTTAGGCTCTGAAGCCTCTGCCTCTGACTCCTCAGAACTCTCCTGCTGTTCGGAATTCTCTGATTTCGAATCCTTATAATAAACCCACATCACACGATTTGCCTTGCCCTTAGGCCTCAAAGGACAATCGTGATTGGCATCATAGGGACCTTTGCAATAGAAGCAAAGCTTCTTCCTGCGTAGATCGTTAAGAGCCTCTCGATCCAAAGGTGGTGCTGCTGGTTTGCCCTTTGAATCATTCTTAAAATCTGATTTGTCTTTGTTAAAGTCTGATCTCTCTCTATTTCTGTTGAAGCCCTTATTGTCCCTGAATGAAGAAGTACCTCTAGAGCTGAATTTACTGGATGGGGCTGCCATCTCCACACTACGCGCCTTCTTCATAGCTTCCTGTAACGAAGGAGGATCAAAGGGTTTGATCCAACATCTCAAGGGTTCAGATAGGCCCTCAATGAAAAGAACAATCAATCTACGCTCTGATATGTTTGGCACCATGACTGCCAATCGCTGAAACTCCCCAATGAAGGACTCCAAGTTACTTGTTTGTTTCAACTGTGCCAAATCTCGAAAGTAAACCTCTGGATCTTTCTTATCAAACCTCTCAACCAACCTATCCACGAAGTCCTGGTACTCTGTCCCCTGGTTATGCTGAAGTGTTACCATACCATGGTACCACCAATCATGTGCTACTCCCTCCAAGTGCAAAGCGGCATATTTGATAGCTTCTATATCTATCATTGGCCTTAATGTCAAAAATGTGTCAAGCTTATGTATCCAAGCTTGAGCTGTCATCTTACCACTCCCGTCAAAAGTGGTCAAAGAAAGCTTGCCCGTAGCCTTCTTTAGTTCACTGAGCTGACCTCTAGGCCTCCTATCCTGTCTAAGTGCCTTGTAGTGCTCTCTCCTCTGATTAACAAAACGATCAAAGGATATCCTTTCCCGAACTTGAGGAGCTAATAATTCCCACTCCTCATTTGCAGCCATGAGCGTATCTGCAAATAGGGGGTCTCTTGCTGCCTCCTCTGCTGGAGCTTCTTCTGGTTCCTCCTGAACAAACATAGGACGTGTAGGCCTATTAGCTGTTCTGGACTGAGTCCGCTGTGGTCTCTGATTAACTGTAGCACTCCTGTTATCTCCTTGTTCCCCATTCTGTCTAACAGGTGGGTTCATCCTCTCTACCATAGTAGTAAGTGCCTGTAGTGCTTGCGCCATCTGCTGCTGCCTTGTAACCATAGCATGGAAGAAGTCTCTGGTGTCCTGATCCTCATTATTCCTGTGGCCTCTGGGTGGGCAACCCTCACGCCTATCACTCATGATGACCGACTGCTGTTCTAAACCCTGGTCGCCTTCAAGCAAGGCTCTCCTGCGTGTGTAATACCTGTGTGGTCCTAACTCTTGTGGCTGCATATGATTGCTAAACCCTCAGGATGGCAAGATTTAGCTCTGATACCACTGTAGAAATCCCTGTTTCCCTGATTTCTGACACTGAATGTTTTTGGACTGTTTTTGCGTATTTTGATTTTTTTTTTTGTGTTTTTGCATGAATAAAAGGAGAATACGAATTGGCAAGATAAATTCGTATAAATTCAAATAAATAAATATTGAAGCAGTAAACCCCTTTTTCTGGCTAAACTATATTCTTATTATTCTTCCCAGATGATTATAATATAAAATCTCTGTCATGCATATCAAAAATAATGTAAAATATTGTTCAAAAACTTGATTTTTTTTGCAATCTGAAAGAAAACCCTAGATCTGGTACGGTTGGTATGGCTGCAATAAATAAGCTTTTCTCTGGTTGCTATTTCAAAAACACAGTCGTCGACGTCGGTTATACTGCCGCGGTCGGTCGGATAATACTGCGGATGTCGGTTTACTCTGCCGATGTCGGTATGTGAGTCGGCCGATGTCGGTCTTTGCGCTGCCGATGTCAGTCTCTGCGTTCCCTGCTGACTGCGACTGCTGCGCGCTTCTGCTATCTGCGCTTCGGCTGGGTATCGGCAGACTGGTCAAAAAGGCAACGATTTGCTTTAGAAGGAAAACACGCCTTTTTCTGAAACTGGACGGCCTGGTACAAAATCGTACGGATTTCGTACAGCAGCAGTAAATACAGTACGGCCTGCTGATGTGACGCTAGATCTCAAAAAAAAAATAATGCCAATATGATAAATCTCTTTTTGGATAATTTTTGGATCAAACCCTGATGAAATAAATCTCTGTGAATCTCTATGATAACCTCTGTGTGAAGTTATCTCTCAAATTGGCAATAGATTAGCTGATATCTCACAACCTCTGAATTGCACACACTGAAGATTGCACGTTCTCCAATGCAAATCGAATACTAAAAACCCTTGGCTCAGTCTTTTCAAAAAATACTTAGCAAATTTTTTGGCTTCAACATGAATATGGCACGCTTCCCAATGAGAAACCCTTATATCCTCTAAAAGGTGCGATTTCCCTAATTAGGGTTTCATAATTAAAAATTAGGGTTTTCTTCTCTTTTAATTTTTCCATAGTTTTAAGACACAATTTTAATTATAAAATATGATTAAAACGTCCCCCTTCATAATGAGCGGCCCTTTGGGTCAAAACGCCTAAGTCATAAAATTACGCCAAATAATTAATATTTAATTAAATCAATTAAATATTAATATCTCTCTCAAAAAGTATCCGATTCTCGATCCGTCTGAAGCTGGTGAACAAGGGAGTGATTCCGCACATGACCAGACCATAACAGGGGTGCTCTGCTGAGTGTCAAATATCCCTAAAAAGTAGGAACTCAAGCAAGGTGTCCGAAAGAGCCCGAACGAAACCCAGCTAGAAAAATTCTGATAGTCGAAGCCAAGCCAAGCTCCATCAAAACCCTCTATCCATCCTATCAGCCTACGAGGGTCGCATAATAGGCTAATCATCAACTCTGAGAGATGTCAACTGGAAGGGGACATGACAATGCGAAGGGCATGCATCCAATGACGAAGAGTATACTGAGGACGGATGATGAGACCATCACTCAACTCCAGAAAGTGCTCAACATAAAAGGCCATTTTAGGGCGTAGCCCCCCATGAGGGTTCACCCAAGTGGTGTGGATGAACTGCCTGTAAATATCCTCTAATGATCTTGTTCATTCCCTATCTGGTACGTAGAAGGTGGCCTGGTGCGTCCAAGGAATACTGAGAGAGAGACATTAATGGAGAGAGAGAGAGAGAGAGAGAGAGAGAGAGAGAGAGAGAGAGAGAGAGAAACATTCTCACAAGTGGAACTTCTTGTAGAAGAGTTTGTCTCCAAAACAATATCTTCACCATGGGATGTGTGGCTAACCATCTGAGGAGTGTATGATGCCTCATGGTTAGGATGACAAATATCTTGTAGATATGGTAGCAAAGGAAAATCATTAGTTTTCTTGACAGTTGTAGGAAGTGAAGACGACAAACTTGGTTGTGTAGGTGGAGTGAAGTTGCTAGGTTGAACCATTGTGGAGATGTCATATGGCTATGCGTGTAATTGATTTTGGGGAAGCATAATCTGGACACTCATCATTTCGTGCATTAGCTTGGTCTTGTTCTTAATCTGACTGGCTAAGATCTGCCAAGAGCATCAACATGATTGACAAGGCTACGCTCAAGAGTGTTAATACTCTCCAATTCTTGGGAGGATGCCCTTGTACCTTTTGGAGCCATTCTGGATCATATCTTGGATTAAGAAAGAAGATCCACCAAGGTTTTGCAGCCAATGATCTGACAACAAAACTCTAGGCAAGTAGATCTGAAAATATTCTTCCCAATGCAAAATAGGGCACTTGATTTGTTTACCTAGATTGCAAGATATGATTTTTTTGTCCTTTTCTGTCCAAGTCGTGATTGGAAAAAACAATATAGCAGCTTCAGAAGGCTAACTTCTGAAGGTCATAGATCCTTCAAATCTGCTTGGGATTTTCAATGTGATCACTTTTTGGAGAGCTATCCAAGAGTAATGTTTGATGTTACAACAATAATTCTGATTGGATGCTTCTATTAGGAGAAATCTGTACTACAAGATGAGGTATTTTTTATGGAAAAACAAATTCAGCAAAATGATGCAAACACGGACACAGATACGAGAAGCTACTGCCTAGTAAGTGGTTTAAGTGCCTATCTAAGGAAGAACGCCAACATTGAAATAACTCCCCAAATGTGAAGGTTTTTGAAGAGAGTAGATCTTGTGGAGGGTGAGAGATGGGAATCCTTGAGGCCTATAGGCTCTGATACCAAATGATATGAACAATCACAACAAAGAGAGAGCAAGAAACCCGTGGTTGCATATGCGTAACACTCATTTGTGTTATGTATATATAAAGATCACAAATGACGTACAAGGAAAGGAGATATGTACAGCATTTAAGAAAATACGAGCCCATGTGACTGTTAAAAAATTAATAAAGTATAGTAGCCCATGTGACTATAAATTTTTTATTACAGTACAGTAGCCTCTGTAACTATTTAATAAAATACACTTATCTCATGCGATTGTCTCATCAATCTAATTTAAAATTTTAACTGAATAAACAGGTCATGCTAAATGTCAAAATGAATTCTGGCAAGCAAGCTTTTCCTTTAATAAGCCATTCTGGTCTTAAACCCACATTCAAGATAGCATGAAAGGACATATTTGGTACTTGAATTTGCAGACCACCCCTACTTTGAAGGTCGTGGCGTACAACTGGACACAGTTCTTATTTAATCTATTACAGAAATTTAGAATGATATTCCTCATTGCTATATATTTATCATTTTTTAATGCAAAATGTAAAGTTAAATTTTGTTTTTCAAAAGTATTGGATCATAGCGAGGTGCACTGTATTCAAGTGCAAAGATAACATATTTTATCCTAAATTATTTCCTACATGGATGGCAAAACTATAAATTGGCAAGTACACAAGCCTTTATAGCAGATTGTTTGATCATCTGCATTGTTTTCTGTGAAGTATTTTCTAGTCTACTAAAGGAATTTTGAGTTGAAGACTAAGTGGACTGGTCGTAAAATCTGACTGCAGATGAGAAAGGAAAGTGGATTGCATCACAGGCCCACGGATCTTGGAATAGACTAAGTGTTAACATTTTGAACACATACATTCATGGATAGTTAACAATGTACGTGATCATTTGCTATTGCATACACACACACACACACACACACACACATACATGGTGATTGTATAACAAAATGCAATGGATTAAGGACTTAGGACATTCAAGGCATCACATACATTAATGGTTAATGAAGTACCTAATCATTTAATATTGCATATAATGAAACTTTATAAGTGTCGGCTGTAACTAAGAAGAAAGTCAAAAGTGCCAATAATATTGACCATATAAAGATTGGAATGTATTTTTAAATTTTAGTCGGTCTATTTTATAGTTAGTGGAATGGAGTTTGTAGTTTCTAGTTAGTTGCTTTGTGATTGTTCAAATGGTTTACTATCCTCACAGCTAAGTTCATTTCTTCTTAGGTTTGAGGTGAGGTTTGAGTTTTTTTTGATTCCATGTTTGATAAGTCTATTATTGAAGCATAAGAAAGGAGGAATCGCATGGTTCTAATTCTGTTCTTTTTTAAAATTGTCATGGTAATTGTAGGATGTTAACATGGGAAGATGGCTATTGCGAGTTTGCAAATCCTTCATTGATCTCAACTTCTGCCTTAATGATGCCTGAGTTATTTCTTAATGGATTGAATGTTGGAGAAAATTCTCTTTCCCCTGTCCAAGATGAGTGTTCTTTGGAAGATAAGATTGGCCTTGCTGTTGCCAAGATGTCATGCCAGGTCTTTTCGCTTGGAGAAGGGTATGTATTCTATGTGTTGATGCTTTTGACGATGGACTCATAATGAATTTATTCGACATACTGGTTCTCTTTCCAATTTAACTATAATCTACTTGAAACATTACACAATGTAGTAGATCCTATACATAATTAATTCTTTGCATAATGTTTGTGTGGAGTGGCATAATATCCCTTTTTGGAGAATAAAACAACAATTTCAGATTTTTCCGTAAACCCTTTTTGGTAAATTTCCGAATTCTGATTTTTATATTTAATTTTGGAATATCAGCTGAATACTATATAGCGAAACACCATTCTAATAACAAATCTCATAGAGTCTTTATTGTAATGAAATAGAAGCATGCAAATAGAATTGATTACGTAAATAGTAAAAGTTGTGTGATTTAGATACGAAACCCTAACCTAGATCAACTAGAGAGTACATAACATTGAATTTATTGATCTTTTTATAACTAACCTGTTCGTTAGGGTTGCCACCAATCAGCTAGGGAAAAATAGATCACATGCAACATTGTAGTAGGGAAAATCAACAACATGCAATACCCAAACCCTCCGTAGAATTCTCAACGTGTACGTAAGTATTGTAGCAGCGGTATGGATGACTGTAGCAATGATACAAATGATTATAGCAGCGGTATGGATCACTATAGCACTGTTGTAGCAAATTGAAAATGGAATAAATCTTGATTTGTTAGCACAAATATGATCCCTGGATTGAATAACCTCAACGAGTTAGAGGGTTTTTGTCCACATTTGTATATCATAGGGTTTTCGTCCTCAGATGAAAAGATTGAACACAATGGTTCAAGCTCTGGATTATGGCTTGATTGTCAAAAATGAATAATGAATAATAATTATCTTTTGACCCAACTTGTCCTTTTATAATTTCACTTTTTCAATTTCACCCTAAAAATACTTAAAAATACTTTTAATTAAATATCACTTTTCATCATCTTATTAATTCTTATTTTTTGGCCTTCTTTAATAATAATAATACATAATTGTTCTTTTTATGTTATAAAATAAAAGTGACTTAGGACAATTTAAAGTATTATTGTTAATTTATTTTTCTAACTTTATCTCTTAGCCTATGGGAAATAAGGAATAAGCTATGGGTTTTCCAATCAATTAATTCCAAAAAGGGGACATGACAGTTCGCCCTTTCGAGAATTGCTTGCCCTCAAGCAATTGCAAGCTCAATTGCTTTGACTCACTCAAATTGATCATCTCTGTAATACCTGGATCCCAATTCATCCTTGGGAATTTGCAATTCCATATTCTAACTTCCCACAAGGCCAACGACTGCCACATGTACTCACCACCGTATTTTTGTTGCAACACTTGGCTTCTCCAAAGTGACGAAGAATCCATAACACTTACTAGAGCTTCATAACCAAAACCTTGATTTCCAATGGATCCTCTCAGAATGTTGCAAGCTGTAGCTTCCATAATATGGCACAAATCAAACTGTGTATGGGCTGGAAACAAGTTGCAGCAGCCACAAGCCAACTAAAATTTCATCTAAATCAGAACAATGGTGGCTGAAATGATGGTTCCCTTCAGCTGAAACCTTCTACCAACCTCATCCAACGTTGATACTCCCTTAAAATGTGCAAACTTGCAACTGTTCACAACTAAAATCATCAAAACCAACAATATAAAGATGGTGTAACAACTACAAAAATGAAAAACACGTGTAAAATTCAGCAGTACAATGTAGAAGTGGTGGGTAACCATGCAAGGGCTAAAGACCCCCCATTAATAGTTACAAACTGAAAATTACTCCTTCACATGATTGGAAATCCTTGCAAATCCACTTGTAGGAGTGCAAATGAAGTAATGCGGTGGCTGATAATGGTGATGATAGTAGCATCAAGGCTGAAAATTAGACTTGTAGTTGTCCTGGGTGTGTTTCTTCTAACATTTGATGATAGGATACTATCATCACTTGCTTTCTTGATATCTTGTTGACTATCCTTTGCACAAATATCTAAATTTGAAGTTACTCCTCCATGGTTATGCTTCACTACTCTGGTATTCATGTGAACTTTCCTTTGAGATCTTGTGGTATTTATGACTTCCTCAATAGGAAGGATATATCCAACACAACTTCTTAACTCTTGATGGCGCTCTTTACTCAATGGCAATCTTGAAGGTGCAAAATCAACCATAATGCAAAGCTGATCCAAAGTAGACCAAATACCATCATAAGAAGATATCTTACCTAGACCCATGATGTAGGAATATTTGCATACCTTGTGTTCATTTTGAGTGCTGACAAGTTGTACCTTCATGATGCAAGGAATGGTGAAGCCATCTTGTAGTATCCCAATCTTTGTGAATTCTCGTTCACACATCCAAGGGTGGCAAACCTGTATGTAGTTTGATTTCAAAAACACCACACCATGCTTAGTCATAAAATCCTAAATATCAAAATGATATCTATTTTGCTTATCACCTTTCAACATCAAGCATCTCGCTGCCTCGAAAACTGTGACTATCTCCATAACCTTGTCTTCAAGTGTAGAACTTGGCTCTAAGGAGAGACTATGAATCGTGACCATTGATCCTCCAAAACTTCGTTAGAATGCACAACATACTCCATATGATTCCTCATGAACTTCATTTCTATCCAAATGCATGGGATGAAGAATTCAATAGAAATCGTAATATTGATCTCATCAAAGCCTTTATCCTTCTTGTATCTCAAAAGATCACCCGGATCCCATATGCAAAAACAATTTTGAACTTGAATCAAAGAATCTTTATGCTTTACGCTGCAAGTTGTATCCTTGACCCCATCACCATTTTTAGAATGCCTTCCATGATGACAAGAATCTTGTAATGGCATAATATGAAGCAACAAATCTGAAATATGACCATTCTTTTCATACCTTGGTCTATAATCAAAGTGTTCACCTTCCTTTGCCAAATTAGAATTTGTCAAGATATCCTCAACACCTCCATCCTTGTGACTCAAAATTTAGGGGTTAGGATCAACATTCTTTTCAATTGCATGCTTATCAACCTGGCTATCTTGAAATTCAATCATATATGACAATAACTCACCTTTTAGAAGATCGTTGGGTAGCTCATGGATTGGCACATCTATTTTCATCTTCGTCTCTTTGCATTCAGCTAGTGATTCCTTTTTCTCCTTTGATTTTTTTAAGATAATTCTTTTGCTGACCGACAATATCAAAAGTGTTGGAAATATTGTCATTGATGTCGAAGGTCTAGCATTGGTGATAAAGGCCCTATTGCATTTAATGATGTTTTCAATATTCATATCTTGGCTAATGTGTGAATATTTATTTAATATTAACGAATATATTTTTGGTTGCATATAAGTCAAAAGAGGGCCCATGGAGAAGTCAAAGAGTCACGAGGTAAAGACAAAAGAGGAATGGGACACATTTTCTCATAAAGAGTCATTTTGAGAAATTCCAAGAGTCACCATTTGAAAACAAAAGAGGGTATTGCACATTTTTCCATGAAGGGACACTTTGAGGAATACGAAAAGTCACCAAGATAAAGACAAAAGAGGAAAGGACGCATTTGCTTATGAAGGGTCACCATATGACATTTCAAATGCAAGGATACGAAGGGTCATGCAAGTTTGGCATCATTTTCCATGAGGATTGAAGGGTCACAAAGGATAAATGCCAAAGGTCATTTGGAAAGCTATAAATAAAGGCTTGAGAAGTCATTTGAAATATGCAAGAGAGTGCATGGTTTGTATTTGTTTTCGAAGAGATAAAAGCAGGAGATATTGTAGAGTTCTATCATTTATTGAGTAAGCAACATTGAGAGATAGTTGTGTTTTATATACAAAAGGGGTTGGTGTTCCTGTGGGTTGGTGCTCACAAATCTTTGAAAGGGGTTGGTGCTCACAAATAATTGCTGTGTTGGTGCACGGAAAAGAGGTTGGTGCTCCTGCAAGTTGGTGCTTGCGAACTTTATAATTTGAGTTGGTGCTCATTCATATATTTGAGATTGTTCTCCGTGGTTTTTCTCACTTTGGGTTTCCACGTAAAAATCTGGTGTCTCTTTCTCTCTTGTGTGGTGCATATTATTGTTTCAGTTTTATTGCATATCTTGAATGTGTGGTTAATTGGTTAAAGAAAAAAAATCTGATTAAGTAAAAATATATATAATATACTGATTCACCCCCCCTTTCAGTATATTTCGTGCTTAACAAAAAGTTAATAATATATCTTTTTCTACATTAAATTTCATACCTTCTACTTGTAGGGTTGATTCCTCCACGATTTGTTTTCTTTCAATTTCTTGCAGCTCTGATTTTTTTCATGCTCCACCATTACAATTGGAGAATTATTTCCCTTAATTTTTTGTAGGTGTTTTTTTTGCTAAAGCTATCAACTTAGCTTCCTTAGCTCTTCTTAGCCACTCATCATGCCTTTTCTAGGTTCTCATTACATTCTATGCGCTTGTCTGCAATGTGGTTAGTTTCTTTTCAACCATATTCTCTGGTTCCTTTTCAGATAAGATCTCCTTACTTTTGATTTGCATGCTGAATTCCTTTTGCTCCTTTGTAGACTTTTGAGGCTCAGATTTTGACCTTTCCATCTTCTTTAATTTGTATCTATGCCTTTAGATCCTTCTAATATTCTTGCATAGCTTGCAACATCTCTAACATGGATTCTTGCACTGTCCTCACGATTCACAAAATGGCAAGATCACAACTCTGATACCACTATAATGTCCTTTTTTGGACAAAAAATAACAATTTCATATTTTTTTTGTAAACCCTTTCTGGTAAATTCCTGAATTCTGATTTTTATATTTAATTCTAGAATATCAGCTGAATACTAGATAGTGAAACACCATTTTGATAACAAATCTCATAGGAGTCTTTATTGTAATGAAATAAAAACATGTAAATATAACTGATCACATAAATAGTAAAGGTACTTTGATCTAGATACAAAACCCTAACCTAGATCAACTAGACAATACATAACACTAAATTTATTGATTCTTTTACAACTAACCCATTCAACAAGGTTGCCACCAATCATTTAGGGCAAAATAGATGACATGCAACACAGTAGGGCAAATCAATAACATACACTACCCAAATCCTCTATAGAATTCCCAATAGGTATAGAAGTACTATAGTAGCAGTACAAATGACTATTACAACGGTATGAATGGTTGTAGCAGCGGTACAAATGACTATAGCAGCATTGTAGAAAAGTAAAAATGAAATAAATCATGGTTTGCTAGCACAAATATGATCCCTGGATGGAATCACTTCAATGAGTTTTCGTTCTCCACACCTATATATCACATGGTTTTCGTCCTCAAATGAAAAGATTGAACACAATGACTCAAATTTTGAATTATGGCTTGATTGTCAAAGATGAATAATGAATAATAATTCTCTTTTGGCCCAACTTGTCCTTTTATAATTTCACATTTCCAATTTCACCTTAAATGTATTTAATTTTTTTAAAAAATTAAATATCACTTTTCATCCTCTTAATAATAATTACTTTTTAGCCCTTTTTAATAATAATAATATATAAGTGTCATTTTTATGTTATAAAATAAAAGTGACTTAGGACAACTTAAAGTATTATTATTAATTTATTTCCCTAACTTTATCCCTTAACCTACGGGAAATAAGAAATAGGCTATAGGTTTTTTGATCAGTTAATTCCAAAAAGTTGACATGACAGTAGATCCTATACATATTAACTCTTTGCATAATGTTTGTGTGGAGTGGCAAGAGAAGCAATTGATGTCTAACCAATGTGTTTTTCTAGTCATGTAAGACTATCCTTTTTGATATTGAACCTAACCTTTTAAATCTCAATACCAATCCAAACACATGAATTTGGGATGCAAGTCCCTAGGTTTACGTGTTAGTATCCTCCTTTTTGGTACTAGCATTGCTTAGAGGTGCTTGTGCACTTTTTGGGTCCCTTGCCTTGTGATTATTGTGAATTGGAGCATTATAAAAATTACAAGTCCGCCACAAACAAAGTGGAATTCCCACTAGGGAGGATTTTGTTCAAATATAATACCTAACTATTTTCTCATAAATAAACACTTGTGAAAAAAGAGCAAAAAGTATTGGGTGTGTGTGCTTGTCCCACATCCATAAAAATTGCGATAAAAGAGGGTTTATAAGGCACTACATGCACTAATTGCCATTCCATAAGCATTCTCTAATCCCCCCAAAAGAGGACTCGATGGAACTTAATTTAAATTAGTGTATTGTTAAATTTGGGTAACAATTAGGCAACTATTTGTGTACCTATTCACACAAAACCGACATAGCCAATTTTTTTGCACGAAATGGTAGAAAGGTCTTATAAAAGTAAACTGGGTAGTCTTAGATCATGCCCTAAGGATCTAATAAATTGGGCCATGAGCACTATACAACATTAGTACATTAGTTTCATAAGATGTCTTGACTGAAAAGCTAAGTAGACGGTTTGTTTTTGGTACAGGTTTGACTATGACGAATTGGGTTCACCAGTATGGCAATTTGTTTTTGGTATGGGTTCAGCTATGATGAATTGGGTTCGTTGGTATGATGATTTGTTTGATCTTGGGCACACTTGTGTACGGCCAAACAAAAAAATATAAAATAAAATAAAATTATAAATATTCTAGTGTAATAAACAGGAATTGACAACATAGTATGCATATAATAATCAACATAACCACAAAAACACTATTGATAAATTAATAATCCTAACCAATGCCAAATGTCATGATAAATATTAATTATTAAATCAAAATTAGTATTCATCATTATATTGCTCGTCATCGAGAGCATCAACATCAACATCAACATCATTATGTGGTTCATTATGTTGTTTCACGTTATCGTTTTGAGTATTTAACAACTTTTAGGCCCTGTGTGTTTTTTTTTTCCATAAATGTTAGTCTAATTGTAAAAAAAATAAAATAAAAAGGCAAAATCATGTGGATTAACCCTAAGTATACGCTTGAGTTCTTTTGTTAGAGAACCCTTGTGTACCTAGACCGTTTCGAGCATACTTGGGGCAAACCTGCAAGGAAATTGCTCCCAAACCTGAACGGGGTAGTATTGGACCAATATTGGGTGGGGGCGCGGGGGTGATTCAATAACATAGCTTAAAAGCCACTACTTGTAAATGGAGGTGTACCGTCAATATTGTAACTATTGGAAATAACATCAAAATGGGTGCAAGTTGGATGAACAAGTCATTGCACCTACTTGGTGGGAGAAACTCATCATATTCTATTAAATGTTACATATTGTTATATGGGGTTGCCACACAAAGCAGAATATAAGATAACAAGTCATTGCACCTACTTGGTGGGAGAAACTCATCACATTCTATTAAATGTTACATATTGTTCTATGGGGTTGCCACACAAAACAAAATATAAGTTAAATATTCTCTCAATAAAAGTATTGACTTGGTGGGAGCATTTGCCATCTATTAAATTTTACATATCCTATGGGATTGCTATGCACAACAACAAAATACAAGACAACTATTTTCCCAATAAAATATATCAACTTGGTGGGAGCAAATCACCATCTTCTATGTATTAGCGATCTTCTGCTAAATGTACATAGTCCTATGGGATTGCTATGCACAACAAAAAAATACAAGACAACTATAACTGATTTCAATCGAATTAGCACTCAAATTGCCCAAGTTAGTAGGCTTGAGGAAGACCATCACCAAACCATGTTTGGAGGTGGCATCCCTTAATGGTCATCATCACAAGGCATTATTAATTTGAAATTTCAACTAACTTCATCTTCTCCACCTAGCCTCCTACAAATACAAAAATCTAATCTTGTTTTTGAGGACAACTTGCAATGTGTAGCATTGTGAAGGTTTTTTGCAATCAATTGCATGGTTTTGGTCCGACGTTTCGAGTCTCTCCATCATTAGGGAACAATGGGGGCCCTGTTCCCTAATGATGGAAAAACTCGAAATGTCGGAGTGAATAAATACCATGCAATTGATTGTAGGAAACCTTCTCAAGAAACTAATCACCAATTCAATAAAAGAATTTGATAATATTGAATTGTGGTGTGTAGCACATATCGAACGTGGCATTTTAAATACTAGAGTTGGGTCTATCTTGGACAAGGATTATTCAACCAGTCCTATCCCATATCTCAAATCAAAGATTTTTTATCATCTAGACTTGGACCCCATCTCAAGACAAAAGAATATTGGAACTAGGCACCCTCTTCGGACAAGAAATACATTAGAACTGGGTACCTACTTGGGACAAAGAAGAACACAAAAATTGAGCCCCCTCTTTGGAAAGACATATATGAAAAAAGTGTTCATTGGAGCATATTTTGCATCAATTTGATGAGAACTTTCAATAGCCTCCACCCATGTTGTTTGACTACATAGACGAGAAGAATAATTTCTCCCAATTCCATCTTCTAAGTAGAGTATTGTGCCTTATCACTCACTGCAATAGTAGATGCTAACCTTTTTTTTTAACTCTAACCCCAAATAATAGATGTTGAAGTTGATAAAATCTTGAAATAAATTTGATTGGGTTTTTTTCTTGAATTGGTGGGAGGCTACCTACCAAACTTCCAACTAATAGCTGAAATTTGTGAGTTGCTTCAACTAGTTCTATCCATTAAGGACCATGTGTAGCTCTAACATGTTCCACGTTAGCACATTTGATGATTGCTCTTAATGCTTTCATTGTGGTTATAAAATAACCTTTTGCCAACAAGTTGTTTGTTGCTCTAGACTTGGCCATTCAACTTCAAGGCAAACCTTAGGCATAGGTTCTACTGCAGGGATTTTGTTGCGAATGCATTGTAAATAGTTGTAAATTCCATTTTGCATATTCTGTACATTGCACACTAGTTAGTTTGAGATCACAGGGTCTGTAATTGTAATCATTGGCTAAGATGACTAACTATGTTCGCTAAGCATAATAAGGGTTCACAGTTAGTGCATGGTTGGAACATATCAAATCGAATTTGTAATTGATCGTGCCTTAGATATATTGTCAGTTATAGGGCTTTGAGAAGGTTAGATACATATGATTTGGGATATGCACTAATAATTTTGCCAAATCATTTAGATATTTATTTTAGATATCCCTTTTAAAATCAATGATAAACCCCACCTTGGCCTATTTTACTAAATGATGCATCTTATTCCATTTAAATCAGTTTCCATTATGTGTTTGACTTTGAATGGATCCTCTATATTTCCTTTCAATATGTTTTGCTCATATTTGTTGCACGGGTTAGATTACAACTTTAGTGTTATTCTTTATGAAATGGTATTTTCAACAATAGAACTAACAATGGTTTTGTTGCCGAATGTTTGCCCTGAGATGGCTACTATCACAATGAGAGGCCAAATTGTGACTTGAAAAGAAAATTGAACATTTTTTTTCATTTGAAGCCCCATATGGTGTAACTTAGACACCAAATATTTATTGATCGTGAGATCTATGATGACATCCATGTGTTGTTCTTGTTTGAGTTCCCTGTGAAATTGGTTGAGTGATAAGGGCAGTTAGAAGACTTTTGTTATTAGAAGTAAAAATTGGTCCATTTTTTCAACAAAGGAAAAACTTTAGAACCCTATAGAAACTTGATTAATCGTGGACGTGCAAATTAAATTTGGGCATATACATAACTGAATTTGCAATGACTAGTTGTAAATGTTTTGATTGCAGAAAACGGTTTCTATTTTGGCGAAAGAGGTAGGCACTTGAAGAGATTAGCATTGTTAGCAAAAATATTGGTTTTTGAGAAGGGCATTGTGCGCTTCCAACCAGCCAGCATGGAGCAGTTGCCTTGGGAAAAAAGGGGGATGCCACTTCATTGGGGTATGTAGTAGGGTTCAGTCTGTGATAAGAAGATGACATAGAAGAGGGGAAGAAGGTGTGGTGAACAAAATATTGCAAAGATTGCTGTAGCCAATATAGACCATAGACCAATGACTTTTGCGTAGACTAAGTCTCTCAGAAGGAATTGAATGATAGAAACAAGGCTAACTTACTAAGAAGACACAAAATTCTGCTAGGAGAAGGCAAGTAGGTAGAAAAAAGAAATAAATCGAAAAAGAAGAGAAGGAAATAGAAGAGCTAGATGGGATCCTAGGGGGAAAAAAGATACTGCCAAAAAATGCATAAAAGAAACAGAAATGAGATAAGTGGTAGGTTAGGACCAAGTAGTAGGGTGCAACAAAATATTGCAAAGATTGCTGTAGCCAATCTAGACCATAGACCAATGACTTTTGTGTAGACTAAGGCTCTCAGAAGGAATTGAATGATAGAAACAAGGCTAACTTACTAAGAAGACACAAAATTCTGCTAGGAGAAGGCAAGTAGGTAGAAAAAAGAAATAAATCGAAAAAGAAGAGAAGGAAATAGAAGAGCTAGATGGGATCCTAGGGGGAAAAAAGATACTGCCAAAAAATGCATAAAAGAAACAGAAATGAGATAAGAGGTAGGTTAGGACCAAGTAGTAGGGTGCAACAAAATATTACAAAGATTGCTGTAGCCAATATAGACCATAGACCAATGACTTTTGCGTAGACTAAGACTCTCAGAAGGAATTGAATGATAGAAACAGGGCTAACTTACTAAGAAGACACAAAATTCTGCTAGGAGAAGGCAAGCAGGTAGAAAAAAGAAATAAATCGAAAAAGAAGAGAAGGAAATAGAAGAGCTAGATGGGATCCTAGGGGGAAAAAAGATATTGCCAAAAAATGCACAAAAGAAACAGAAATGAGATAAGTGGTAGGTTAGGACCAAGTAGTAGGGTGCAACAAACTGTACAAGAAGAATCTCCAGATACGAATGTAGGTGCATGACATAGGCGATCACCATTCTCTTCCTAGAGTGGTACAACTATAAGATAATGTAGAGCCTAAGAGCATGGGATTATCTCTAATGACCCAAAAACAAAAGCGTGCCTTCTTATGCCTCATGAAAATAGAGAAGAAAAACAGGAAACAAGAGATCTAGTAAATGCATTAGTGAGGTTTGGAGTGGGAAAGCACACAATCTAATTATTACTTCAAAGGTCACTTCCCCATATTGGAACAAGCACCTCAAGACGAATTTGAGCAAATCCAACAAGGGCGACCAAAAGTTGAGGTAGAGGACCCACATAATCAAGAAGAGATCATTTAGAAAGATTCTTATAATGAAGATCTTGACAATTAGGAAAGCACTGCACAAAGCAAGAATATTATAACTTGAGTTCAACTCACAGTCATGACAATGTGCTTGCAAACCATTGGACTTGAATATTTTGGAGTGCACTCCCATATGATGAAAAAATGAATCCAAAGAAAACTTGGTTCATTTCCAAGAAGATACGAGCTTAAAAGCAACACAGATGATGTAGGGAAATTGAATGAGTTTGTGAGTACATGCAAAGATAGCACATCGATGCCATATGTGCATTACAATAGGGATGGTATCATAACCAATTTAATAGAAATCAATAAGCATTTGAAGATAATTTGAGAGTGCTCAAATCACAGATACAAAGTATTCAAATTTTGGAGGAGATGGGTCAATGGCAAGGAATTGGTCATACGAAAGACTATTTGAATTGGTAATGAAAATGACTTTCAAGTTCGATGATGCCTAGAATATTACTTGATTTGTGCAATTTATATGAAATGCTAAGGAATTTGGAAGAGATTTTACAAGGAAAAGACACCAAATAGGTCAACGGTGTGCATGCTAGTGATAGTGATTCTCTGCTGGTCGATCTATTACACTATCTAACCTTGTAGCAAATCCTTTGAGCTATGATGTGTTCAACCAGAAACCCAAGGTGGCAAAGGTGCTTTAATAGACTTTGCAGTGGGAACACTATTGATAGTTGTGTAGGAGATGAGAAAACATATGGAAGTCCACCAGGTTGGTCCATCTACCCAATCAGTAGATGAGGGTTTTAAGGAGAATCATATGCCTCCCCAAGAAGCTGTTTTTTTATTTTTTAATGTTGATGAGACCAAACCAATAGTGACTATGGGCACAACATGTAAAACAATTTATGGAGAGATTTTTTTTGGGTAGGGAAATTGAGGGTTCATGTTGGGGCCCTCGCCCTTGGAGATTTGATTAGAATTTAGCAGAGAAAAAAGTTAGAGCAAAGGAAAGTGACCAAGCACTAGAAAACACTTTTTGCTAAAAAACAACAAAATCTCAACAAGTAGTCACAACAAATCTAGAAATTGTCATAGATCTTAGCGTCATACAAGTAGAAGATGGGAGTATGCCAAGCTTCTTTCTTTTCTTGTTCATAGTCCACCCTCTTAAGAAATCTGGGCAGAATCCTCCAAAGAACGAGTTTGCAAAGATGTTTCAAAGCTAGTGGGGCAACAGGCCAAAACAATAGCTAAATGATCAAGAGAAACTCTAGCTTCAAGCTCCTAAAGTTTGGGTGAAGAAACAACAACCAGTGGCTCAGGGGAAGCCCCAATTTTGAGCCCCTGAAGCTAGGGAGGAGAGAACTTAAGGCCCCCACAAAAAAAAAAAAAAACCTCCTTTAGGGTTAGCCAAATCCCGCTTGAGCCAAAATTGAAGAAGAAAAGTTGCCCCCTTCCCAAGTAGTCACAACAAATCTAGAAATCGTCATAGATCTTAGCGTCATACAACTAGAAGAAGGGAGTATGCCAAGCTTCTTTCTTTTCTTGTTCATAGTCCACCCTCTTAAGAAATCTGGGCAGAATCCTCCAAAGAACAAGTTTGCAAAGATGTTTCAAAGCTAATGGGGCAAGAGGCCAAAACAATAGCTAAATGATCAAGAGAAACTCTAGCTTCAAGCTCCTAAAGTTTGGGTGAAGAAACAACAACCAGAGGCTCAGGGGAAGCCCCAATTTCGAGCCCCTGAAGCTAGGGAGGAGAGACCTTAAGGCCCCCACCAAAAAAAAAAAAAACCTCCTTTAGGGTTAGCCAAATCCCGCATGAGCCAAAATTGAAGAAGAGAGGTTGCCCCCTTCCCAAGCGGGGTAGGCTCAATCTCAACCTTTGTGGAGATGGAAATTGGTTCCACCAAATGGCGGTGTTCCTTTGCTTTATGCCACCAAATAGGTAGAGGTTTTCTGCTCTTTCTTTTTAAACCACCAAGGTTAGCCACTTTTTCAGCATCCCTCTGAGGGCTGTCAACGGCAAGGTGTCCATGGGAAAAGCAAACCTGACATGTAAGCACCACCTGTTCATAGTCCAACTTTTGCTTCCAGACTCGGTCCTCGAGCTTAAACCAAATCTTGTTTGGAATGCCTTTTGAAAAATCAACTTCAACAAAATTCTAGCAAAAGTAGTGAAATGTCATTGATCAGTTTCATGGGAGCAAAAATGAAACAACACTAGGGCATTCTCAATGGAAGAGAAGCTAGCAAGAATGCAAAATTGAAGGGAGAGGTTCGGGAGCCTAACCCAAACAGGAGCAAAAGAAATAATATCCAAAGAGGGATCGAAAGAGGGGAACCAAGGCTTCATACAAAGCCCAACACCTCCCCAAAACCAAGGATCAGATTTGAGGAAAAGATCCTTTTCTTATGCAGCATTGCATGCCACAATAAAGAAACCCTTAGCACAAGGGTATATGTAGATTTATTGAGAAAGCAAGGCTTTCCAAGAAGAGGAAACCCACTTGTGAAGATCAACCAACTTAGGCTAAAGCCCATTGAAATGGTAAATAAGCCCGTACTCTCTTTAAAACATTTCCCGATCCACAACTTCTTGTCCTAGTTCAAGGACAAGGATCTTCTCGACGACAAAACAAATTAAACAATATATGAAGTCAATGCAAACTGTTCTAAGGTTCCAAAGGATAATGGGATAACTGCACATTGGTTGGGACACACAATTACAAACTTTCATTGCATTATAAAATGTGCAACCAAGGGATTCTAGAGTACTTTGATGATTTTCAAAAACAGTTGTCTAAGTTTCCCCTAATGGCCATTTTATTTATTTATAAAAAACACTACCAAGATTATATTATATCAGATTCAAAGAATACATATTCTAATATGCCATGCTTAGAAACTAATAGTTCAAGCCCGGGCAGTGAACATAAAAGAGATCCTATGATCATTCATTGATACAAATCCAAATCAAGAATCTTTCTCAAGTCTTTTGCAACTTGCTCGACCACCATAAAGGCGGCAATCCATAACAAATAAGGTTGTGATTGTCTAATGCCCAATTTGCTAATCCATTTGCCACTTTATTGCTTTCTCTAGGAACATGGCATAAATGTACCTCTTGAAACTTTTCCTGTAGACTACGAATCTTCCACATCTCTCTAGATATTTGCCAATTTTTGCTAGGATATCCTGTTGGATCAGATAACAAGCCCACTATAATCCTGGAATCAGATTTAGTTTGCAATTTTTGCCACCTGATTTTTAAAGCTTCTTGCACCCCTTTGTAAATAGCTTTGATTTTCGCAAAATTATTGGTATTACATCCCACCTTTTCAGTAAAAAAGAAGGTTACAGATCCATCCGATATTCGACCAATACCTCCAATACTAGCTTGTCCCGGATTACCTCGTGAGGCACCATCCATGTTCAACTTTCCATACCCAAATGGGGGGGCTATCCAATGGCGTTCCTTCTAAGCTTTCATTTTTGGTTGAAAAATGGTCCTTGAAGACATGCAAAGTTGCAATCAGAGCTAGTGACATAAGTAATCCCAATCCGACGTTAGGGGTTGAGGCAAACAAATCTTATGCTTGATAGATTCTGCAATGTTGAATTTGATCTTTCCCCAAACATAATTGATATCTCTTCTTTCTTGTCAGAAGATTTTGTGATTCCGTTCTTTCCAGATTTTCCAAAGCAGAAGGGTGATGCCAGACCACAAACTCGGAAGGAGGTTTTGGCCTTTGGCCAAATGACTTTGTCATTATCTACATATCTGTTCTAATGACTGAATATTCAACCAGGGAAAATTAAACAATTTGGAAAGGAGCTTCCACAAGTAGATCCCCAAAGGACATTGAAAAAAAAGATGAGATATGGTTCTTTCATTGTCCAAGCACATGACACATTGGAAGGAACCATAGAAGCCATGTCTCATGAGGTTCTTTCCAGTTAAGACTCTCCTCTTTAAAACCAGCTATACAAAGAAGCTTACCTTGAGCCATAAAGTTGGCTACCAAATTTGTTGAAAAATATCCTGAAGAGGATGAGAGGCACACCTAGTGAGAGATACATATCATGACGAGACCGTATAGACACCTATAGAATTCTTCCCCTAGGGTAAGGCATCAGGGTTTGGAAGTATTGAAAGGGGGCATGCCAAAATGATATCATTAATCCATGACCGTTGATCCTTTGCTATTTGAATTGGCCAATCAAGAGAAGGTATCCAACATTTTCCAATCTCCTAAGGATGATTGGTTACCCTGCAATAATGAGCAATCTTAATCCATCCCTTCTCATGCAACTCCTCCATCATTGTCTTGAGTTTTGGATATTGAGAGATAATTGGCGTATGTCCATTCCACGAATCAGTCCAAAAGTTGGCATGTTGACCATTATTAACAATCCAAAACAAATGCTTTTTTATAAGATCCTCCCCCACGTTAAGAACAACAAGAATAGATGACCCCTTTAGAGGAAGAGATATCCTAATAATTTTCTTCGGAGGGTTGTTTTCGGTATATTTGGCTCTAATATTAACCGCCTACAAATCAGTTGGGTGCATAAGCAATCTCCAATAGAGTTTGGCTGCCAAAGCCTTATTTTGCTTAGAAGAAGAATGGAATCCCAAGTCCCGTTCCTATTTGGGTAGGCACGTAGTTTCCCACTTGACAAGAGACCACTTTCTTTTTTGTTGTAAACCACTCCACAAAATTTTTTGGCAGAGGGAATTCAATTGCTTCAGAATTCTGCTTGGAACGTTCAAAATAGAGGAGGCATAGATTCCCAAGGCTTGGAGAACTGCCTTGACTAATACCATTCTCCCTCCTGTTGAAAGCCATTTAGTCCACTTTTGAAGTTTCATTTCGGCTTTATTTGTAATCCACTACCAATCTTTGATCTGTTTAGCTGCAAGAGGGACCCCCAAATAGTGTAGAGAAAGAGATCCTCATCTAAATTGGAGAATATTCAGAAGTTGTTCCTCTTGTCTGCTAGAACAATGAAAGAAAATGATTCTAAATTTAGCTTGGTTAATCATCTGACCTATAACTCTAGAAAACATTTGAAGAAGTTTTTGCAGTTGTTGAGCTTCCAAACAGGTGGCTTTGCCCAAAAGCGTAGAATCATCCACAAATTGTAAATGCGTGAGAGGGTGAACTCCTTAGCCAATTTAATACCTTTGATCTTGTGTTCTTGACAAGCTGTAGTTACACAAGGAGATAGGCCGAAAGTCATCACAGGTGGACGGATTGTCCTTCTTTGGAATAAGGGCTATGAAGGTGGAATTGAAAGCCTCGTGGATCTTCCCTGCCCGTCTAGAATCCCCAATAACTCTAAGTAGATCCTCACCAAGTGTAATGTCCCCAAATGGGACAAATTAGGGCAAAAGGGGTTTTCTCTAAAATCCCTAAATCTGAAATGAAAATCAACAAGCCCTAAATTGAGAATTTAATTCTCTAAACTCTTATTTAATACCAAAAACTCAGGTGCCAAAAAAAGAGGGTTTTATAATGAATTTTTGCCAATAAAATGCCTTGAAATAATCTGAAAATATATAGTAAAATTCCATATTTAAATCCACATAAATAAATACCTTTTTTCTCTTTACTTTTGTACCTTCCGTGCCAAAAATAGATGAATGAAAAATCAAATTTAATATCTAATTTTCTGCTGCTGTTCGAAAATAAAAAGATCTTCAAACCCTTGTTGAGAATCACTACCAACCTCCGAAAATTATAGGAAAAATACCAGCGCCTTATTTTAACATGAAAATTGCCAATTTGATCGTCCTAGGTCAATCGCCCCACTCTCAAGAAGCCTGAAAAAATAGCAGAAAAATAGAGGGACTATTCTTGCCTTCCACAAGCAAGAAATTTTTCGAAAACCTGTTAGAAAAATTAATAATAATTCTGCAAATTATCTATTAATTTTTCATATTCAAAATCCTTCATAAACCATCCAAAATTCCACAACAATAATCAAAAAAATATTAAATAATTTTAGATAATTATTTTGTGAATATTATGACCAAATAGAGTCTTCAAACCCTAGGCACCAATCTTCCCAAGTGGTTCGCTCCACTAGCAAAATTAGTATAATAATTTAGCAAAGCCAAAATGCAAGTAGAATATATCACCAAACCCTCAAGAACAAGCATCCAAACCCTCCAAAGTAGTTCGCCCCACTCCTTAGAGCATAAACAAGCTTTCTTTCGCAAGGCGGTATCAAAAAACACTTTTTAAGATTGATCAATCACCAAAGTAGAGAACCTCTATTGGGCATGCATCCCAAGAATATCAATTTCAGCTTGTCCTCCATTGTAGCCTTCGCCACGTATTTATAACTTTCCAAAGGGTTTAAACCCCTTTGGGAAGATAAAACACCTTTCCTTATCTTTACTTTAGCTCCCATGCTAAAATCTTTTTTTTGAATAATATATTAAATATTGACTTTAATTAAAATAGTAATTAAAATTACTTTAAGACAAATATATTAATATTTATTTCACTTAAGCACTTTAGTGGTAAAAACCACTTTTAAAATATTTTAATTAATTAATTAATAATTGCCTTGTGATAAAAATCACTATTTTGACAATTAATAAATAACTAATAAAATAACTTTCTCCAAAAAGGGCTCTTTTAGTCTATGGAGAGATAGACTAAAGGTCTTCATACCTGTTTATTTAAGAGGGAAAAATGGAGACATTACAGTCCTCCCATCAAAAAATTGTTTGCCCTCAAGCTATTGCAAAATCCAAGTGGGTGTCCCAACACTCCTTAGCAAACAATGTCCACATTTACTTGTTTCCCAATGAAGGAAATCTTTAAATGGCTTCTTCATACTGCTGTTCATGTACTTTGGGGGCTGCTCCAAATGCTAGACGTGTCCTCATAGCCTTCCAAAGGCTCCACAGGTTCTCAATCAACCACTCCTTTCAATACCAAGTGGTGGATGAGGAAGCTCTTTTTCCTTATACCCTCCAAGGAAGTGATATGTGGCCAAGAGTTAACATAAAAAACATAATAGAATTTGATTACCTTGCTGCCCCAAGGGTAATGACTCTCCAAATGCCATGATATAACTCTTCAATCATGTAAAAAGAAATCAGCTAGGTACCATCTTGTAAACTTACCATGATGTGAGGTCTCAAGGTAGTACAATTCAACATATATGGGCCTTTTTGTGCACGCCATGTGCCCTACCAAAGGCTGCCCCTTATCAATATTCCCTTGTATGCATGCAACAAGCCATAGGCTCATCAAGAGTTCCCAAAAATCAGTCTTTCCTCCATGACACTGCTGTAAGTACATGTCTAATTCTAATTTTTTCATGATGACAAGATTTAGAATAAACACTTACATTCTCTTTTCTTCCCATGATTTGTGGGATGCCATTAAAACTTCTTACCTTGTCATATCTATACCTAGTATGTTGCTCAAAAGAACTCAATGTGTTATACAACTCAAAATAGTAGCTATCATACCTCTTATCATGCTTCGAACTTATCCACACGGTCCCCTTATGAGTTGAAATCTCTCCCCAAAGATTGTGCATGTAAATATGTTGGCTGTCATAGTAAAACACAGCAATATCTTTACTCTGAAATTTTAATTTGTTCATTACCAAGATAATCCTTAATGGGCTCTCTAACTCCATGCTTCCCCAACAAACCATCATGGACTTATTCCCTATATGAAAAATATTAGGAATGCAAAACTGGACCAATTTAATATACTTAGCAAGGCTGCCCATAATTAAATTCATCTCATGGAACAACATCAGAGGAGGTGTGCTCCCATAGTGTGCATTCCAAGGTGTGCTAGGACCTTCTTTATACCATATAAATTTTTCTTCATCTTGAAAATGTAGTCCTTCCATTTGTAGAACAAACACAAGCGTAATCAAATTGGAAAACATACCTTGCAAGTGCATAACATAATCATCTAAACCCATTGGTAGGGATCCCTTATGTAAGAAGTATGTCCTCTTGGCTGCCCTTTGTTAGCTTCCTCACACATGTATGCATTATCAAACAAACCCCACCAATACTGAATTTTATCCCTTTTTATATACTATTGTTCCGTGTCCTTATACTTCCCTTTTTCCTATGCAAATCGTGACCTCAATCATTGATATTTCCAGAATTTATGGACAGCTGAAAGTACATAACAAAGTCAGACCTATTCCCTGTGTGAAAGGGCTGTAATAGAGATGTAGAAACTAAGTTTTTTGATTGTACCAAATCAGAATTACACCTAGCAACATTTTTCCTTGTCACAAGTGTTAGAATGCTTCCAAAATCAGATTTCTTATGCATGATAGGTGGCTGCCATAGGTTGCTCAACTCAGAATTTTTGGGAGTAAATTTTCCATACCTTTCAACAACTTTTGACTTTTTAGTTGGCTGCCCTGTATCAGTTGTGCTTCTCTCTATGGGGTTCCAAGGCCCAAAATGTTGTCAATAATTTTTTGATTCTTTCTTCATTCCCACGGAATTAGTCATAAAGAATTTAAAATCATAATTGAGAACCTTTGTAAAATTCAGAAAATTACCAGGATCCCATACCTCTTGGTGCTAATAATTGTGAACTTGAAAATCAAGGAAACCTCATGCCTCAATTTGCAAACCATATTCTTCTTGATTGTATGTAAGTCCATCATAGTGTTCTTTTCCTTGAAGCATTCCCTCATCTCATTGTGCATTGATCTATCAAGAGGCCCCTTTGTGCCATCCAACCTTGTCAAGGTTTGCATTCCCTTCTTATTTGTGATTGAGAATTTTTCCTTCCAAACTCTTTCATCAAATCTAGAGTCATGCAACAAATTTGAATAATTATTAGATACCAAACAAAAATCATCATTCAACTCATACCTTTCTATGAATATCTCAGTTTCTTTGGCTTCTTCAAAATCATCTTTTGGAATACCAAAGTTTGGGGTACTTGGCTGCCCCAAAGCACCTAGCATCTCCTTATTTTCATCCATCATTTGTAGCCCTCTTTGCTGCTCCAAAAACTCAGATTTTTGGTTTTCACAATTTCCCACTTTAGGTTGCCCCAAAGTGTCATCTTTTTGTAGCTCATCTTCCTCCTTCAAATCTGATTTTTTTAATTTCATTGGCCTCTTCATGAAGGGCTGTCCCTTCATTCTTTTTCTCAAACTTTTCATGTAGTTCGGTCCTTTCTTCCTTGATGACTCCTTACCTTTCCCCTTGATGCAAGTGTCTACGGGGCTGCTTGTTTGGTACTCCATCCTTCATCTCACAATAATCTCGAAAAGACAATAATGTTTGTGTGGCAAGGCTTAGGGCTGCATACTTTTTTTGATGAATTTTCAAAGTATCATCCCTTGGTGTCCTTTTCTCTATCATTGGTTCCTTCTGCAAAAAGGTGGCTTTGAAATTTTTTTGAGGGTAAATAGAAACCCTCTCATCATTTTTTGAATGTCCTCCATTGGAGAAGTAATATTTCCTTCAAATAGTATCTTTCAACATAGCTACAATTTGCACACTCAAATTTTGTTGTTCTTTTGGTCTTTCCTTGATTAAGCCATGCATAAGCTTAAATTGTTTTGGAGAGAACCCTTGCTCTTGGTCCCCCATATTCTTTTTCTTTTTCTGATAAACTATGTACTCCTTCCCTGTTTGCATCCAACAACCAACACACGGGTATACAAGACTGGTGCTTTGATACCACTATAATGCCCTCAAATGGGACGAATTAGAGCAAAAGGGGTTTTTCCCAAAATCCCAAAATCTGAAATGAAAATCAGCAAGCCCTAAATTGAGAATTTAATTGTCTAAACCCTTATTTAATACCAAAAACACTAGTTGCCAAAAAAAGAGGGTTTTATGATGAATTTTTGCCAATAAAATGTCTTGAAATAATCTGAAAATATGTAGTAAAATTCCAGATTTAAATCCACATAAATAAATACCTATTTTCTCTTTTCTTTTGTACATTCTGTGCCAAATATAGATGAATGAAAATTCAGATTTAATATCTAATTTTTTGCTATTGTTCGGAAATAAAAAGATCTTCAGACCTTTGCTGAAAATCGCTGTCAACCTCCAAAAATTATAAGAAAAATACCAACGCCTTATTTTAGCATGAAAATTGCCAATTTGACCCTCCTAAGTCAATCACCCCTCTCAAGAAGCCTAAAAAAATAGCAGAAAAATAGAGGGACTATTCTTGCCTTTTGCAATCAAGAAAATATTCGAAACCCTGTTAGAAAAATTAATAATAATTATGTAAATTATCTATTAATTTTTCATCTTCAAAATCTTTCATAAACCGTCCAAAATTTCACAACAATAATTAGAAAAATATTAAATAATTTCAGATAATTATTTTGTGAATATTATGACCAAATAGTGCCTTCAAACCCTAGAACCAACCTTCTCAAGTGGTTTGCTCCACTATTAAAATTAGTATAATAATTTAGCAAAGCCAAAATGCAAGTAGAATATCACCAAACCCTCAAGAACAAGCATCCAAACCCTCCAAAGTAGTTCGCCTCACTCCTTAGGGCATAAACAAGCTTTTTTTTTGCAAGGCGGTGTCAAAAGACACCTTTTAAGATTGATCAATCACCAAAGTAGAGAACCTCTATTGGGCATGCATCCCAATAGTCTTCTTCACGCAGGAAGAACAAGAATATCAATTTCAACATATCCTCCATTGCAGCTTTCGTCATGTATTTATAACTTTTCAAAGTGTTTGAACCCCTTTGGAAAGATAAAACACCTTTCCTTATTTTTACTTTAGCTCCCATGCCAAAATCTCCTTTTTGAATAATATATTAAATATTGGTCTTAATTAAAATAGTAATTAAAATTACTTAAAGGCAAATATATTAATATTTATTTCACTTAAGCACTTTAGTGGTAAAAACCACTTTTAAAATATTTTAATTAATTGATTAATAATTGCCTTTTGATAAAAATCACTATTTCAACAATTAATAAATAACTAATAAAATAACTTTTCCCAAAAAGGGCTCCTTTAGTCAAGGGGAGATAGACTAAAGGTCTTCATACCTGTTTATTTAAGAGGGAAAAATGGGGACATTACACCAAACAAATCAAAGAACCCTCTGAAGAATTCGACCGTCCAACCATCGGGCCCTAGACTTTTGTCTTTCTGGAAAGTAGCCAAAGCTGCCAACAACTCTTCTATGGAAACAACCACCTCTAATCTCACATTATCAGCCTTATTGACAAAGCTAGGAAAGGAGGAAATTTTGACGATCTCCGCAATGTTCACTTTAATAGGCTCCTTGCACTGCTTTTGAAAGTGTGAGATTCCTAGGTTGGCAATCTCATGAAAGGTCCTTATAGTGGAACCCTCAACTTTTTTCATTTCCCAAATACTATTCTTGATTTTGCGGAAATTGGCATAGTTTTGAAAAAAAATGGTGTTTTCATCTCCATTTTCAAACCACAAAGCTCTGCGTTTTAACCGCCATTGAGCTTCTATTTTAGCAAGCTTATCCCGTAACTTCATCTCTAGCTCTTTGAGTTGAGTTAAGGTGTCCTTGTCAAAAGCCTACTCAGAGTCAAGACCATAAATTGCAGTGATATGATTTTCCAGAGATAAGATATTCTTTTTAGCTGCTTGACGTTTGAGAGCAGCCCAACTAGCTGTTGCCTTTTTTGCTCTCTTAAGGTTTGTGGCAAATTGAAGACAAGATGATTTCGTAGAGCAAGTGTCAAAAGTAACACACTCCTCCTGAACAAGCTTAAAGAAGTCTTGATCCAACAATCAATTCAGATTAAATTTGAAAGGGTTCCGGAGGTTTTTTGTCGCTTTTTTCAATCTGCAGTAGAATGGGAAGGTGGTTAGAATCTCCCCCCGTGGACACCCAAGTTCTGATGTTTTCGTAGCTAGTCAAAAGGGACTGTAAGAGAAGGAATCTGTTGAGTCTCTTGGCCACACTATCTGTTCTAGATCTCATGTTCCGCCATGTGGACGTCATCTTAATGGGTTCCAAGTCCACAAGATTGGAATCCTCAATTTTGTGTAAAAAATAACCAGCCAACAGGTCAGTTCTAGCAGATTCCCCCCACACCTCAGCACTTTTAGTGGTGAAATTTAGGTCTCCTCCCATAATGGAGTTTTCAGCTCACTGGAAATTTTATGAGAAGAAATTGTCCCAAAAGGCCTTTTTCTCTTCAAAAGGGCCATAGATGTTCGTCATTGAAAGAGTTTTACCAAACTCCAAGGAGGAAAGTTCCACCCCAATATTGGAGGGGAGAAAGATGGAATTGACCAACCTTAAAGACATAGATCTCCAACCCGAAACCAAGCCACCCAAGCTGCCAATTGAGTCGATAGCTAAAAAATCATAGTCCTTCAGTATTTTGGACAACCCCTCATTGACCTTACTCCCCTCCCCCTTGGTCTCCTGAATCAATAACGAGTTTGGCTTGTGCTTTTGAATCAATGGATTCAAAGTAGTTTTTTGGAAGGATTGCCCAATCCTATTATATTGATGGATGGGATGAGCATAACTAACTGTATGTTAGGGTTGTCCCCACTACAAGGGCCCTAAAAATTGTTTTTTGCTTTCCCTGGTGAATTTCTCGAACAATTGTGGTCTTGGCATGAGTAATCTGAGATGTATGACCTTTCCTCGAAGACGTACAATCCGGGATCTTGAAGCTACCCAAACCTCCTTCAGCACTTCCTTCAATGATGGCTTTGGGACCTGTTCAAGATGGAAGAGGATAACACATATGGTTGGAGCTAGATGAGGTGTCAACAGATATAAATTTTGAATAGCAAAGATTGTTTTGAGCTGGCTTGGCTAGGCTATCCTTGGATTTGCTCTTCCTTTGAATAAAATTGTCTACAAAATCAAAACGAGGATTCACTAGCTCATCCATAGGATGATCAATTGCTTTCTCCTTTATCCCGGAACCTACCACTATCCCTCCTTTTTAGATTAGTAGTTTAGGGCTTTCTTCACATGGCATAGGGAAGGGGGCTGCCTTATCTTCCATTAGCACACTAAAAGAATCGTCATGAGTGTCCCGAAGGAGATTGTGCTTAATAATAGTGGGGTCCAAAAGCATCGCATCCCTTAGATCTTCAAGCGGAGAATCATCCAATTCATCGACTAATTGAATAATGGAAGCTTCATCTCCCAATCCAATTAAATGAGAGCCTTTCGCTTGATGCTGATGTGTTCTCAAAGGCTTCCCCCAACACTCAGTTTTCTGCAGCTGATCAAAAGTTCACTCTCTATTGATTTCCGACACCCTGTTGGTCTGAAAAGTTGATGTTATCATCCTCTTGTCTTTGGAAGAGAAGCGAAGAGAGCAATCATTGGCAAAGTGTCCATAGGCATGACATCTAACACACCTGAATGGGATTCCCACATAGTCTAAGGTTTGGGTGTGCGTCCAAGAGCCATAATCCAAAACTAAATCTCCTTCCAGCCCCTCCTGCAGATTTAATTCAACTAAGATTTTAGCCATTGTCCTAGAGGATTCCTTAAGATAACTAGGATCCACCTCTAGAAACGTACCAATGTTGCTCCCAATTACCTTTAAAATATTCAGAGTCCAGAATTGAAGTGGCAGGCCCCCGAGTTTAACCCATATTGGTTGTGTCAGGGATTTCTCCACCCGAGGATCAAATCCAGGCAGCCATCTCTTGAGAGTAAGTAGGGATGTCTCCCAAAACCATATGTGAGCCAAAATATGATCCACATCAGCAGAGGATTTGAACACAAAGGCAAGCCAGCCCCTAACTAAAATATGAGAAACAGGGGTGTAGCCTAGGAGTGGTCGCCAGAAAAGAGTCATCCAATTTTCTAAATTATGGACAGATTCTTCTCCTAAAAAACCATCCTGTTAGAGCAGTATTAGCTAGCGTCGTAACAAGATCCATAGTAACATCCTCACCAAGCACCAATCGAACTTTTTTGCCCTGCAACTTAACACACTTTCTACCTTTTCTTCTTGAAGGCACCTTTGGGATACCTACGGTGTTATCCATCATGGGGGAAAGTAAATGAAGCCCAGCATTTGTCTTTTAATAAGACCATTGTGTCAAGACTTCTTCCAATCCTATAGAACAACCTGTGACTTTGTTGATGATCTCTGGGTGTTCAAAATCTAAGGAGTCATGTCACCTTTGGCCAAAGGAGAAGTCAAAGGAAAATAGCATGTGGAGGAGTCTCCAATAGTATCAAGGGTCTGAGGAGCCACAAGGTTACTGAGTTTGAAAGGAGTGTTATTCAGATGAAGAGGTTGTTCCTTGCCTCCAATAGCACCTGTAGCAGCAGATTTAGCCATACCTTTCCCCTGGTTGGCCCAACTGATGCTTCCTTCACCTTCCCTAGGATCGGTCAGGAGAGAGGAGAAGCCCTGTAGCGAAGATTGGTTCTCTCTCGACTTACATTCAGAGATACCACAATCAATTCTGTGGGGAAAAGAATTTTCCCATATATACTCCGAGAAGATAGTCCTACCTTCAAAGGGATCCTCCGAATAATCTACAGGTTCTTTAACTTTGTCAAGAGAATTAGGGTCTAAAAAGGATTATCTCCTAGCCTCTAAAGCTTCCATCAGCACCAAAGTGCCCAAAGAGAGAGACAGAGTGCAAAGTGACAGAAAGCAGAATGCACCAGACCAAACCCCAATCAAAAAGAGGCTTCAAGGGACCTACAGCTCCCCCCCAATGCAGTCCTTCAGAAATGAAAACAATGGTTATCTTGGTCCGCACTCCCAAGATGACAAACTGCTTGTCCAGCTGAAGAAAAAACGAACCAAGGAAGAAAGGACAGAGTTCCGCAAACAGCCCCTAAGACGGAATCAACAACTAAACTCAGATGAAAAAGAAACATGAGTAGTTTGAGTTGGGAAAGTGGTAGCATGTTAGACAATACTCCATGGTCAAAGATCCTCAAAAGACAAACAGTGAGCCAACAAAACCAACAGTCTAAACATACAGCAAACTGTCAATCTTGTTCCTTGGTTCCTCCACCGAAGAAACCAAATCGCCCTTAGAAGGAAAAGAGCACCGGAGACTCTATGTCCAAGAGAAACAGAGCTGAAATTGCACCTAGAAACAGTCAGGCAATTGGTCAAACAGCTGGCCGACAACCTCAACAAACATACAAGCTATATTGCAGTCTCTGTGCACCTATAGATGCTGATCCCCCTTCCTCCTTGGACTCATTACAAGAGTTCTGCTTATCCTGAAAATGCCCACTAGAGCCAGAGTTCATCAATAGAAGCCTTCTTCTGCTGGCTCGAAGAGTACCGATATTTCCATAAGATTATACATTTTATCCAAAATTTACTGAGTAAGGGCTTGATTTAGATACAGTCCACCAGATGATGTCTGGTTCCTCTAAGAAGTGAATGGCACGACAGGATAACTGAAGCTCGAGCAAGGAAATCTGTTCAGGAGCATTATTTTTTATTCTCAGCTGTAGCCTTAACTATTCTAGTCCTTCATTTGAGACATCCATTGCTTTGATTATTGTAGTTATTTAGAGGAGATATGATGTAACTTAAGGAAGTTATTCTCAAGGGGGGTATAGCATGTAATACTTCCTTACTTGATTCTCCCAGCTAATCGTAAAGGGGGAATGTTAAGTGTATTTTAATCATTCACTCAATTGTGTGTAATTCAATGTGCAATAAATATTATTTTAAAACAATTTGAGCGACCATATTGATAAGTGTTTAACACTTAACTTATCTAGACTTATCGTCATCTTACATTGTATCACACCAGGCCATGCATTAGTCTTCAAGTCGAGCTTAAGTTTATTAACTTGAGAGAATCTCCTATTCTTTTCCAGCTCTCACTTAATCACCTCTTGCATTTTTTTATATGAAGGCATTGAGGATTCTTGGTTTCTGAGCTGTAGAGTTGGAGCTGCGATCTTTGTAAGAGTTTTAATGCAATTATTCTGTCAGTGCAATTTTGTACTGAATTTTAAGTTTCCTTTCGTGAGCTATTTTTGTTAGGTTTGACTTTTGTGTGCTTTTGTGGAATCTCATGTATCTGAACTGTGTCCGCTAAGGAGGCCAAGGAAGTGTTCGGATCCACTGTAAGTTAACTGAAAATCTGAATATGATAATGAGTAAAATCTGAAAATCTAATAAGAAATTTCAAACTGCTAATTAATCTGAAATTTAAAAGTGCTAGAAATCTTGAAGTGTTGAAATTTAAATCTATAACTGTCTGAAAATCTGAAAGCTCAAATCTGAAATGCTTTAAAATCGTAGGTCTACAATAGTGGCTGAAGCATAAGATGCTAGATTTTGGTTTGCCTGTTATCATGGAGTATCTTTTGTAGACTTTCCAAATCGATAGTGTGCACTCTAAATAATCTACTGTTAGGTTAAGAGTGTAGTGTCGCCCTACTTCCTGGGTTCACGAATTTCCTTGCAAAACAGTGCAAAACACTAGTCAAGAATAAGGTATGATGAAATCCATTCCTTAGTCTGCTTTACCATAAAGCATGGTAAGGGTATAACTGACATTAACTTCACGAAGCATGGTCTACCAAATCTGCTGTACCTGCTACCATCCCACCTGCACTTACAAAGGAAAGTGAATGCTTTGAAAAGAATTTCATTTCACTATTGTCAGCCATTAGGTGTGAAATCCATATAAATGGTTTTGGAAACTTGGACCAACTATAAAATCACCATTTACTGGCAATTAAAGAAACTTATCACTGCAATTTATCAATGCCTGTTAAAGGGAGTAACTAATTTCTTTGGCAAGAAAAATTTCAGATTTTCGGTCTTTTCTTTGATAGAATATCAAAGGCCGAGCCATATTCTTTGACATACTGGCTGAGTCTCTTTCTGTTGTTGTCTCAATGTTTCAATTCTAGGGCAAAACGCTCCTTCAAAATCTTTACGAAAATAAGGTACACTAACCAATTTGGTGTGATATAATAGGGATACTCTGTGTCTTTCCCTTGCAATTATCTGGGCACTTCGTTTGGTTTTAACCGGTTACTTCTCTTTCTTCAATGGCAATACCTACTATTTCTCTACAGCTAAAGCTACTAAATGGAGCTCTTCTTTATTTTTACAGGATGTAATTTAAATCTAGTCTGTGATGGACTAGAAATAAAGCCTAAAATTTTTGAATTCATTCAGAATTGACCTTCACAAATTGGTTCTTGACACTTGTCATCTGCCAAAAGTTAAACTCTGAAGATAGACTCCTGAAGTTTCGTCAATTTTTTTTCATTTTCATGGAAGTTGTGTTCAAAATGTTATGTGGGGTGCGAGAAGTAACTTTCTTTGACCCCAAGATGTGTAAAATGGTAAAACTATTCAATACCTTTTTGTATCTGGGTAAGATATTTTGATGGCCTTCTTTCATTTGTGTTGAGTACTAGTGTGATATGATGCATGTACACTACCTCCCTTTAAGATATTTCCACGGTCTTTTTCCTTTCTAGCACTGTTCATTGCTTTGCACACTGATTGTTGCATTAACCTAATGGTGTAAGGAATTTCTTTGCAGCATTATTGGACGTGTAGCATTTACAGGGAAGCATCAATGGATCCTTGTAGAGAATAATTGCACTGGTTTAGCAAATTCCACTGGATCACTTAAGGACCATTTGATGCTTGAGGTGAGAAATCAATGCAAGTGCACGATAGGTGTATGCAACACTTCATTATCTATTGTAAACCTCGAGATTTGGAATGGTTATGAATGCCTGCAATGACTATAATTTAGATCATATGATTACATCTTGCTTTTGGGAAACTACAGTTTGCCTGTTTGAAAAAGTAGAAAATGAAACTGAGATTGTTTGGTATAATTACAAGGTTAGACTGGAACCAAAAACTTTTTGGTTATGACCAAATAAGTTTGATTGAAATTCCTGGAAATTTTTATGGCCCAAGAAGCTTAAAATCATGAGATAAGCTTACCATTCAATTGTATGTCACAAGCACATGCATGATGAGAAATGCCCCATGAAACCAATAAACCGTCCTATGCCCTTCTCCGCCTCCCACACCCCCCACAATGGAATTCTATAAGTTGACAGAAACTTAGGGTAAAGATAAATTTCAAGATAGAATCATATAATGAGAGTTATACTACCTATGTATGTACATTACATAAGTGTTTGGCTTTGTGTTTTATGTGTATGTTTCATCACATTTCAATAAGAATCTCTTTTAACACTTTATGGTACATTTATAACGGATTAGGAGCGCATTGAAGGACTTATTTTAATCATGAAAACAACCATAGTTCTGGTCTCTAATTGTGCGACCTTTCATCACAAAAAAAGTGAAAAAAAATCTGTTACAATAGCAACTGGAATTGATTTGTTGACTTACCTTCTCACATGCATTAATGAGTTCATTATTATTCCAGCAACAGGGCAATGTGTTTCTGCAGATAACAACAATTCAATCCCTTATTCAAAGTGTTTTGTCCCTGGTTCATGGTTAATTGTTGCAGCTATAATGAGAGTATACTATGTACGTACATTACAGAAGTGTTTGGCTTTGTGTTTTATTTGTATATTTCATCACATTTCAATAAGAATTCCTTTTAATACTTTATGGTACATTGACAATGGATTAGAAGCGCATTGAAGGATTTATTTTAATCATGAAAACAACCATAATTCTGCTCTCTAATTGTGCGAGCTTTCATCACAAAAAAAAAAGTGAAAAAAATTCAGTTACAATAGCAACTGAAATTGATTTGTTGACTTACCTTCTTATGCATTAATGAGTTCATTATTACTCCAGCAACAGGGCAATTTGTTTCTGCAGATAACAACAATTCAATCCATTATTCAAGGTGTTTTGTTCCTGGTTCACAGTTAATTGTTACAGCTATATGATGAGTAATGCTCGTAAAACAGTTGAGATATCACTCATTTGTTAGTTCTATATTTGTGGACAACTCTCCCTCCCTTCGTCCCCCCACCCTCTCTCTCTCTTTCTGTACCCATCGATATATTGTTAAAGTATGGAGAAAATAAGGTATATTTTCCCTCCATAATAACTGTGTTTGACTATCTGTTGCTGTTCCTATGGCTGAAGCAGTGAAATTTTAGTATTGTAAATAATGAATGAATAATCCTTTTTATTTGAAGGACCAACTGGATCTGTTTCAATTAGCAAATTTCAAATTTTTGACAAAAACATTTCCAGTTTTAATTGTATGGATTCATATTTTTGGATCTGGTATATTAAATGTTATATTATATATTGGCCCTATAGGATGCGTGAAATTTAGACTAGTAATTCTCTTTCATTATAAAAGTGAAGCCTTTGGTCAAGGGGACCATTGGACGCCCCTTGGAGGGTGAAGACTAAACTTGGTCAGCTAGTTGTTTATCTAAAGACTTTTGACTTACCTCAGCTTAGTTCAAGAGGCCTGTGCACTTTATCACTCTGTATACAAGAATTTTAATTTGTTATAAATAACCATGAATTACACAAGACTCTGTGGATAATGTTATTCTACTTTGCCACTCCTTTGCTCATGTTTGCCTCAATGACAATGCTCCTCCACAAGGGGAGCCAAGGACTCTCCCATAGGAGACGAGTACAGCCCCAATATTTAGTCCCTGAATCCATGAAGTGCCCAAGGTGTTCATTCTTATGATTTCAAATTCATTATTTCAAGTTCAAGCTCTATTTTATCCTATATGTCAACAAATTTACATAAAATGACAAAATCTATGCCTTTAAATTTACACATCATCTATGCGAGCAAACAAATTATAAAGGTAGATTGTACCTTGTGCGGTCTCCTCTTCATATAAAGTTCAAGAGGAGATTGAGAACATTATATTGAAGGCAAAGTTTAACACTTTCTATGGTGGAAGATTCATTAGAATTCTATATAATTATTTTACAGCAATTGAAATTTAGGAAGCCAAACTAGAATAGGCTGATGCTGCATCCTCAACATTAAAATTCAGAAAACTGAAATCTGTTGCCAGTCTGAATTTTGTTCAAAGTTGCAATCCACACTACTAGAGACCATGAAATTTCCATCTTGAAATGGGCAAGTAGCTTAGTGGTATGGAAGCTCATTGGCCAAAATAGGCACTCAATTCAAATACCAATGCTACAGGGAATACAAATGGTCACCATGGAGGCAACGGGAATAATGGAAACAATGGGGAAGCAAGTAACACTCATGTACCTGCGCATAGTCACACTAGGACAGCTAGTAGAGTGACTCTGAGGCCCCTTATGCCTCAGCTCTTGGGAGGACAGCCAGCTGGTAATCCGGGACAGCAGGCACAAGGTGAAGGTCTCATAGATTGTTTGAGGGAGTATCAGTCACTTGGTGATGAGTTTCATGCAGCCATGACCTTGCAGGATTTCTGTGCTATTAAGTACAGGAATAGACCCAGAGATCACAATAGGGGCCCTCAGAATCATGACTTGCAGCGTAAGGTGGGCAAACTTTCTATTCCTTCCTTTGATGGTTCTAGTAGATGCACAGCCAGAGCATGGGTGCAGAATTCGGACACTTATTTCCAACTCAACCCTATGTTGGAGTCAGATGCCATTAAGTATGCTACCTTGCATTTGCAAGGTGAGGCCCGTGAATGGTGGTACCTGTTGACGTTGTGGATTGCACCCTTGAGAGAAGGCTGAGCTTCTCTCTTCCAAACGGCACAATGGAAACTCCTCTCTTCCCTGTGAGTCTGACAAAACTGAGGGGAGAGTTTCTAGATAAGGGCTAGCTCCCTCTGATGCATCTCTGAGTTATTCCAGTAATATTGCTAATACATATATATAATTGGAGGGGGGGGTTGAAAAGAGAGAAGGATTACTGAAAACAGAACCTAAGCTAAAGCAGTGATACACCAAAATGGTTGATCTACTTAGCTTGAGCCTACACTTTCCACCAAGAACAAGCTGGCATACACTTCATTCGATATGAGAACCTCTTCTACATCAGTGAGCTAGGGGTCCTCTGGAGATACAGGGAGGAAGAACTACCAGAGGTGTTATAAGACACACTATGGCTGCTTATTCACATACGCCTATACTCTGTTGTAGACACTTCTGGCAGACCTGCAAAAGAAGAACTTTGCAATACACTAGACATGCTGGAATCATTCTGTGAAAGCATGAAAGAAAAATGACTTAACACAAAACAAAGCCATAGACATATGCAAAAGCGCAAGCTCAAATGGAGGTAAAAGTGCTATGTCTTGATTCAAGGTAAAATCCGGCAAAGCTCCGCCTTATGAGCCAAGAGATATCCCCTTCTCAAATGAGAAGTTACAAATATATAGCCTTTTTGGAAAAGACTTTGGCATTTTCTTGAAAATAAATGACCCATGCTGCGTGGAGAGCATTGGGAAGAGGAAACCACTTGAAAGAGAATGCTGTGTCGGCTCCAGTTTTGACTTTAGGCGTTTAAAATATATTAAATGCCATATGTGAAATCATGGCCGCGCCGTTTGTCTACAAACAAGACCGCTCCTTCAAGACATTCATGCGGTTTGTCTGCTCATCAATGCGAAGTGAAGAAAAACAGGTCGCGCCGTTCACTGTTTGTGTTACTTGATGACCACTTGGTAGAGACTGTGTCAACCGCTGGAATAACTCTTTGTGCCGACATCTTCTCTTGCCATTTGGACTGTTTTGTCCGTTTCTGCACTTGGCTCTTTTAGGCTCCTTTCTTGGCGGATCACTGAGTTCACTCTTGACTTTTGTCCTTTCCCAGCTTTGTCTTTTCCTGGTTTTGTCTTTTGTCATCTCTTGGCTCTTTCTAGTAATCTAAGCCCTCGGGGCTATCTTCTATCAATCTTTGGCTCTTTGGGCTCCTTTCTCGACAGTCTCTTCCTTTTGGCCTTAAGGCCTTTGAATTCCTTTGAGTTCGCGCTCAAGCATTTAAAGGTCAACGGCTATTTCATTGCCGTAAAGTTGACGTTCGCGCGCCCGTCGCCATTTGAAAGCCAACGACTATTCTATTGTCCTGAATTTGACGTCTTCGAGGACGTCATCTGACATCCGGATTCCAATGGCTAGTTCATGATGCCCAATTTGACGTTTGCGGGCCCATCCCCCTTTGAATTCCTTCAGCTTTCTGTTCCTTCAGCTTTTTCCTTTGGTCAGGCTTTTGTCTTTGAAACCTCCCGAAGGGAAGGTGTCCCTTCGGGCCTTGAGAAAGGTCCCTTTCGCGGTCGCTAAGAGTCCCCCGTAAGGGCACTTGCCCTTTGGGGTCCTTTGGGCTCCTTGGTCCTCAAATCCTTCGAACATTTTGTCCGAAGGAAATCTTCATGTTTTTTCACTTGTTTTCTGTCGGCTTTCCCTTCGGGCGAATTCCTTCAGACAAAAATCCGAAGGAATTCCTTCGGACAAAAAAGGATTTGCTTTGTCTTTTGCTGCAGGATTTTTTTCCGAAAGGATTTCTTCGGACAAAATGTCCGAAGGAATTCCTTCAGACATTTTGTCCGAAGAAATTCAGCGTTTGCTTTTCTTCTATCTTTGCCTTACGAAAATTTCCTTGGTCTTTCTTCCGAAGGGCAAGTCCCTTGTGGGCCTTTTGATCAGCTGCCCTCTGCAAGGGCTGTTCAAACCCAAAGTTACCTTTCGGAGCTTTGTAATGGTCCACTTTGCTCATCACCTGCCCTCCGCAAGGGCTGTTTGGTCTCCAAAATTGCCTTTCGAAAAAGTTGCAAAGGCCCTTTTTGTTGCCTGAGTGCCTCTCGCAAGCGCTGCTACCCTTCGGGTTTTTGAAAATGATCCTTTGGCCCTTTCTGTCTTTCGGAAAAACCTCTGACGAATACCTTAGGACAAAATGTCCGAAGGAATTCATTGAAATCCCTTGGATTTCTTTTGCCCTAGTCCTTTTTTCCGAAGGAAAACTCTAACCCTTTCAAGCGTTTTCTGCCTCTGAACTTGGTCTATTTTGCCAATAAAAGTTCTCCGAAACAGTTTATTTGCTCTGTCAGACCCGAGAACACAACATGGAGCTCCTTGGACGTTTGAGACACAGAACTTACACTCAACTTTGGGAACTCTCATGAAGCTAGCACCTTTTGCAAACTCTTGTATAATTGCTCCTTCCAACCCTGCCTGTTCTTGCAAATGCTTGAAGTTAAGTCTTTTTGCATGCCAAGAGAAAAAAATGAGTTGCAGAAGTATACTTCTGCATTATCCTTCATGTCTGAGCATGGAAATGGAAGGAGAAGAAAAGGGAGACCATTTTTGGTTTGCAGGACCAAAGATGGTCAATAATTTGGCGATTCCCAGGGGAAGCATGTCTGCTATGCTTAGAAGCCAGTAGCCTCAAAATCCATTGGGCACGGAGTCAAGATGCAGCTTTGAAAGAGTTAGCAACAACCTTGAGAGATCCAAGTATCAATCATGAAGCTTTTACCCCAAACACAAAGGAAAACACGCAAGGCTAAAAACACTACCTGTGCAAACAGTACTTAGGGAAAAACAGGGAAAGAAAAAACTGAAAGCAAACTACTATGTACAGCTAACCCGGTATATTTGCCTCCCTCTTGGATCAAAAAGAAAACTTCTTAAGTCTCCTTCATGGCAAGAAAACTTATGATGCCAGACAGGTGGCTGAATGGAATGGAGACTTGGTGACTTGCTCTTCTTGCCTGCCACCTTGATTGGCTCGTATCTAAATGAATCGGGGGCAAACATGCTTCCAACATATATGTATTCTTCTTGTTGTTGGAAGCTTGCCTCCTGCTGGTTCTTCATGCTGGTGTGTTTCACCAAGAAATTCATGGCTGCTAGCTTGTCACCATAAGCCCTTTGATATGCATCATGGATTGGCTTGTCCCCTTCTGCTTCATTGAAAAGACTGTCAAATCTAACTTCTGCTTGATTATGGCTTTCTTGAAGAAGGGTGACCGTTGTGATGTCTGAAATGGAATCACAAACTGATTGCTCATCCCACAGAACATCACCTTCTTGCTCAAGGCTCTCTTCTTCAAAGCTTTTCTCAAGATAGACATGCCTCTCCTTTTCTTGCTCAAAGACCAGAGTCTCCAGTTGTTCAAAGACATCCTCCTGATCCTCCTCCAACTCGGGTTCCATGGCATGGTCATATTTCTCATCAAAGCAACAAGGAAGTTCATCAAACAAGGGAGGAGAGAGCTCACCATGCTTACGTTCCTCTTCATATTGCTGGAACATCCACATGTATGCATGACTTGTGCCTTCTCCATTGTTGATGATGTCTTCAAAAGGAGCATCCATGAGGATTTCTTCCTCATTGACATCCATGAGAGCTTCTTGATCAGCTGCAAATTGGATCCTCTCTTCTTCACTTGCCTCTTTCAAAACAGGTTCCTCCTTGATGACTTCAAAAATATCATCTTCAGGTTCACCAACCTCTTGAAAGGATAAAACTAAAGCTTGCAGCCCCTTTGCATACTTATTTGTGTCCCAATGCTGCCTTCTCCACCCTTAGCCAGCGCATAGCCTCCTTGAAGAAGAGTGTAACCTGCCACAATGACTTCAAACAAATCATTTAAAACATGAACAAGAGACTGTCCATGCTCCTCCATGACGTCTATGGTGATCTCCTTCTCATCTGCATTCATGGAGTCTCCTTGATCAGTCATGAACTGAGTATACTCCTTTTCACTCGCCTCTTTCAAAATAGGTTCCTCCTTGAGAAGGGATGAAGTGGAAAGCTGACGGATGAACTCATGTGGAAGAGGAGGCAGTCCTTGAGCTAGAATCAAATGATTCTCCTCCTTCCATTTGGCCAATACTTTATCTATATTAGATGTGGCTTGATAGCTCTCTTGGAGGGGTGTAGATGGGGTGTGTTCAACTGTAGGATCTTCTGCTTGATGTGAACCGTCCATCACACTTTGGCTGAGGAACCTCATTCTGGATTCCAATTCTGCAATTTTTTTGGCTATATTTTCTTGGGAGAGCCTTTCTTGGAGGTCACAAGCATCATCATGATGAGTAGGAGTAGCTTCGCCTTCTTCAAGGTTCTGAGCAAAACCTTTCTCCTCTTCCTTCCTATCCCATGATTCCATTGTTTGCTTCCAACTCATGACCTTGGGATTGGAACTTTTCCCTTGTGAACAGGCAACAACTTTATCTTCTTCAAGGTCCCGAGCCGGTTCATGATAGACACTCCTCCAACTTGGAATCTTGACATCATGTTGAGAGACTTGACGATTGGTAGAAGGGGTGTCTTTTGGCATAGGCTTCTCTCTAAAGTCTGAAACCTCCATCTCTCCTTCACTAAGAAATCTCACCTTTGCCTCTAATTCCCCAATTTGCTTAGCTAGATTTTCTTGAAAGAGTCGTTCTTGGAGCTCATAGGAAACATCATGGAAATGGGGAGTGCATGAAGGCTGCCATGGAGTACAAGAAGCTTCTTGAGGAAGGGTGGGAGGGACTTGAAAAGGACTAGCGTCATTTTGTACCTCACACTCTTGGATAATGTCTTTCTCCTCCTTGTTGTTCCATGACTCAACTACTTTACTCCAGCTCATGATATTAGGACTGGACATCTCCTTTTGGGGTGATGGGGCTACAATGTGAGAGGGTAGTGAGGGTTTGGATTCCACTTCCCTTGCTGCCAACATAGACTGCTGCATTTGAAGATTTGCCAATTCAATCTGCTTATCAAGATTGGCCTTAAACATAAGATTTACTGTTTCAGAACTCTCCTCAACATGATTGGGGAAAGGACTCTGACAGGCTTGACTTGGCTCATGAGTAGGAACTGCATATGGCTGATATGAAACTTGGGGCAGTGGGTATGCAGGTTGATAGACTTGGTAAGGCTGCCTCTCATGAATACTCAGCCTCCCTTCCAAAGATGCAATCAAACCACTCACATCCAGCATCTCATTTGCAAGCCTTTGCCAATTGGCTCTTTCAATGGGAGTCCATTCACTCTTAACTAGATCTAGTGCATTTCTCACTTGATGGACGACATGATCAGGGATTTCTTGGCCACATCCCTTTCTAGTGTTAAGCTCCACTACATACTTTTCATATCCCAACAGTGCTTGTTTGAAGGTGAAAATGGGTTGATTGGCAAAGAGATTAGGTTGAGTAGGAGAAGTGACACATTGAGAAGACTGGGCGTAAGACTGATATAGCTCATGACAGGGTTGAGACTGGTTATATTGGACCTGAGGAGGATCAACACAAGGTCATAGCCAGGCTAGCCAAGGACTTGGTCAAACTGAGGAGGAAGAGGCAAAGCCCGAAATGTTTCGCCAACCTACAAAGGGCAAAACTCATAACCGTACGCATCCTTGTTGCTTGAGGTGATTTCATGAACAATCTGAGTTTGATCAAAACTATATGAAGGAATACCAAACCCATAGTTCTGAGTAATGGAATTATACATACCAAAATACGATTTCTTGATGGCACCAGGACTGCTTAACCAGCTGATTCAACTCGGGGTTGCCATTGGTGTTGATGAAAAAGCCTCCAAATGCTGGTTGGTTGAAGAACACACCAAAATTCTTGAACTTTTTGGACAAAACTTGTCCCACAATCCCTTGATTAAAGGTCAGATGCTGGATTAATGGTTCGTTCTTACTGTAACAGGACCAACACCAATCTTGGAACTTTTTTGAGTGTTAAAACATGGTCCCATCGGGCGTGCCAAAAACTGTTGATGCTGTGGATTGCACCCTTGAGAGAAGGCTGAGCTTCTCTCTTCCAAACGGCACAATGGAAACTCCTCTCTTCCCTGTGAGTCTGACAAAACTGAGGGGAGAGTTTCTAGATAAGGGCCAGCTCCCTCTGATGCATCTCTGAGTTATTCCAGTAATATTGCTAATACATATATATAATTGGGGGGGGGGGGTTGAAAAGAGAGAAGGATTACTGAAAACAGAACCTAAGCTAAAGCAGTGATACACCAAAATGGTTAATCTACTTAGCTTGAGCCTACACTTTCCACCAAGAACAAGCTGGCATACACTTCATTCGATATGAGAACCTCTTCTACATCAGTGAGCTAGGGGTCCTCTGGAGATACAGGGAGGAAGAACTACCAGAGGTGTTTTAAGACACACTATGGCAGCCTGTTCACATACGCCTATACTCTGTTGTAGACACTTCTGGTAGACCTGCAAAAGAAGAACTTTGCAATACACTAGACATGCTAGAATCATTCTATGAAAGCATGAAAGAAAAATGACTTAACACAAAACAAAGCCATAGACATATGCAAAAACGCAAGCTCAAATGGAGGTAAAAGTGCTATGTCTTGATTCAAGGTAAAATCCGGCAGAGCTCCGCCTTACAAGCCAAGAGATATCCCCTTCTCAAATGAGAAGTTACAAATATATAGCCTTTTTGGAAAAGACTTTGGCGCTTTCTGGAAAATAAATGACCCATTTTGCATTGAGAGCATTGGGAAGAGGAAACCGCTTGAAAGAGAATGCTGTGTCGGCTCCAGTTTTGACTTTAGGCATTTAAAATATATTAAACGCCATATGTGAAATCATGGGCCGCGCCGTTTGTCTGCAAACAATACCGCTCCTTCAAGACATTCACGTGGTTTGTCTGCTCATCAATGTGAAGTGAAGAAAAACAGGTTGCGTCGTTCACTGTTTGTGCTCCTTGATGACCACTTGGCAGAGACTGTGTCAACCGCTAGAATAACTCCTTGTGCCGACACCTTCTTTTGCCACTTGGACTGTTTTGTCCGTTTTTGCACTTGGCTCTTTTGGGCTCCTTTCTTGGCGGATCACTGAGTTCACTCTTGACTTTTGTCCTTTCCCAGCTTTGTCTTTTCCTGGTTTTGTCTTTTGTCATCTCTTGGCTCTTTCTGGCAATCTAAGCCCTCGAGGCTATCTTCTATCAATCTTTGGCTCTTTGGGCTCCCTTCTCGGTGGTCTCTTCCTTTTGGCCTTAAGGCCTTTGAATTCCTTTGAGTTCGCGCTCAAGCATTTAAAGGTCAATGGCTATTTCATTGCCGTAAAGTCGACATTCGCACGCCTGTCGCCATTTGAAAGCCAACGGCTATTCTATTGTCCTGAATTTGACGTCTTTGGGGACGTCATTTGACATCCGGATTCCAATGGCTAGTTCATGATGCCTAATTTGACGTTTGCGGGCCCGTCCCCCTTTGAATTCCTTCGGCTTTCTGTTCCTTCAGCTTTTTCCTTTGGTCAAGCTTTTGTCTTTGAAACCTCCCGAAGGGAAGGCGTCCCTTTGGGCCTTGAGAAAGGTCCCTTTCGCGGTCGCCGAGAGTCCCCAACAAGGGCACTTGCCCTTCGGGGTCCTTGGCCCTCAAATCCTTCGGACATTTTGTTCGAAGGAAATCTTCATGTTTTTTCGCTTGTTTTCTGTCGGCTTTCCCTTCGGGCGAATTCCTTCAGACAAAAGTCCGAAGGATTTGCTCTGTCTTTTGCTGCGAGATTTTCTTCCGAAAGGATTTCTTCGGACATTTTGTCCGAAGAAATTCAGCCTTTGCTTTTCTTCTATCTTTGCCTTACGAAAATTTCCTTGGTCTTTCTTCCAAAGGGCAAGTCCCTTTTGGGCCTTTTGATCAGCTACCCTCCGCAAGGGCTGTTCAAACCCAAAGTTACCTTTCGGAGCTTTGTAATGGTCCCACTTTGCTCATCACTTGCCCTCCGCAAGGGCTGTTTGGTCTCCAAAATTGCCTTTCAGAAAAGTTACAAAGGCCCTTTTTGTTGCCTGAGTGCCTCTCGCAAGGGCTGCTACCCTTCGGGTTTTTGAAAATGATCCTTTGGCCCTTTCTGTCTTTCGGAAAAACCTCCGACGAATACCTTCGGACATAAAGTCCGAAGGAATTCATTCCTTGAATTCCGTTGGATTTCTTTTGCCCTAGTCCTTTTTTCCGAAGGAAAACTCTAACCCTTTCAAGCGTTTTCTGCCCTCTGAACTTGGTCTATTTTGCCAATAAAAGTTCTCCAAAACAATTTATTTGCTCTGTTAGACCTGAGAACACAACATGGAGCTCCTTGGACGTTTGAGACACAGAACATACACTCAACTTTGGGAACTCTCATAAAGCTAGCACCTTTTGCAAACTCCTGTATAATTGCTCCTTCCAAACCTGCTTGTTCTTGCAAATGCTTGAAGTTAAGCTTTTTTGCATGCCAAGAGAAAAAACGAGTTGCAGAAGTATACTTCTGCATTATCCTTCATGTCTGAGCATGGAAATGGAAGGAGAAGAAAAGGGAGACCGATTTTGGTCTGCAGGACCAAAAATGGTCAACAGTACCACAGGCTAGTTACTTTGGGCCATGTCAGTATCACATCATATTTGGATTTTACCCAGAAGTTGATAGATAGATTTGATCAAAAGGATCCAGAGTTGCGCTTGAGGGAGTTGGCTCAACTCAAGCAGAGTGGTACAATGGACTCATATATCTCCAAGTTCAAGAGACTTGCAGTTATGGTGACAGACATATCGGAGCACAGATGGATCATGCTCTTCATAGAGGGTCTATCTGAACCACTACGTGGTTGGATTAAGGCTTTCAAATTAGATTCCCTGCAGGATGCTATCATACGGGCTCAAGACATGAAGCATTCAGCACCTAAGAACAAGTTTCCGTCCAAACTGTTCATTCCACAGAGCAAGGACAAAAAGCCCTTTCAAAAAGAATGGCCCAAGAAGGACAAGCTAGATGATGAGGCTGGTAGGGAGTTGAGAAGAAAGAAGCTTTGCTTTAGTTGAAAGGAGCCTTGGGAGCCGGGTCATAGGTGCATGGGCAAGGGAAAGGTGCATTACATTGAGGTCCTATCAGATAGTGAGGAGGATGGGGAGGTAGAACAAGTATAGGGCAGCGACGGTAGCAGTACAGAGGAGGAGCAGCCACAATTGGAGACTAAGAGTGGCGCCATTGCTACTATTTCAGGTACCCCCAGGTTTAATTCCTTCAGAATTACGGGAGTATTATAGGGGCAGTGGATCACCGTGTTGATTGATAGTGGGGCAACCCACAATTTTATTTACTCAACCTAGGTGGCTAAGAGAGGTATACCTACGGAGGATTTTGAGGGGTTCAGTGTGATGGTTGCAGATGGTTTCAATATGAATCGCACACAGAGGGTCCCTCAGCTAGGCGTCACATTGGGTAATTATACTGTTACAGATGATTTCTATGTGGTGGACCTTGGTGATACAAATGTTATTCTAGGTATACAGTGGCTTCATTTGTTGGGGAAGTATTCACAAAGCTTCCAGACTATGGAGCTCAAGTTCAGGGCAGCGGATGGCAAGAAGGTTGTGCTCAGAGGTATGGTGAGCGGTGCTCCGAAGGTAGTGTCAGCTAAGAGGATGGAGAGCATCTTCAGACATGGGGATGTTGCTTGGGCAACAGAGTTCTTGATTACTAGTAAGGAAACTCCGGACAATGACCAGCGTTATAATATAGACATCCAGTCATTACTAGGTAAGCATGACAAAGTGTTTAGAGAGATTCCTCCAGGGAGACCACCACAGGGGTTTTGAGCATACCAATGAGTTGGAGGAGGGGGCCAAGCCCGTTATAACCACCCCCTATAGACATCCTAAGAAGTTTAAGGATGAGATCGAGAAAGCAATCAAGGAATTGCTTGACATGGGGCATATCAGACCTAGCTCCAGTCCCTTTGCTTCTTCTATGGTTTTGGGGAAGAAGGACGAGACAATGAGGATGTGTATAGACTATCGGGCCCTAAACAAGAAAACAATTAAGAACAGATACCCGATTCCCAGGATTGATGAGCTTCTTGATGAATTGCACAAGGCAGTGTATTTTTCCAAGTTCGATCTTCGCTTAGGGTACCATCAAATCAGGGTCCATGAATAGGATATCCACAAGACAACTTTTAGGTGTCATTACAGACACTACGAGTTCTCAGTCATTCCCTTTGGTTTGACTAACGCACCTGCTACCTTTCAATCTTGCATGAATCATATCTTCAATAAGCAGGTGCACAAGTATCTTCTAGTGTTCTTTGATGATTTGCTCATTTACAGTAAGATTTGGGATGACCACCTAATGTAGTTGGATGAAGTTTTGGGCATCATGGAGGAGCAGTCCTTGTATGCTAAGGCCTCGAAGTGTGAGTTTGGCCTTAAGGAGATTTTATACTTGGGTCATGTGATCAGTGCATAGGGTGTACAAGTTCATCAAGAGAAGATCCAGGGAATTCTTTATTGGCCACCACCTAAGTCCCTTTCTGAGTTTCGCGGTTTCTTTGGGCTATGCATCTACTATAGGCGCTTCATCAAGGGATTCTCTTAGTTAGGAGCACCATTGACAGATCTTACGAAGAAAGGTGCTTTCAGATGGTCAGAGGCACAAAGAGCTTTTGACAAGCTCAAGGAGGTGATGAGCAGTTGCTCTGTATTGGCACTTCTAGATTTTACTCAGCCATTTGTTTTAGAGTGTGGTGCATCAAGCGAGGGCATAGGAGTAGTGTTGATGCAAAGTAGACACCCAATTGCATTTGAGAGTCATAAGTTGAGGGGGCCAGAGAGATTGTATTCCATTTATGATAAGGAGATGCTCGCCATAATGCATGCCTTGGCGAAGTTCAGGTAGTACCTAGTAGGTGGGAAGTTCGTGGTGAGGACCGACCACAACAGTCTCAAATATTTCTTGGAGCAGAAGGATTTGAATGAGAGACAACAGAAGTGGGTCAACAAAATATAGGCCTGCAACTTTGACATTGAGCACATGAAGGGCAAGAAAAACATTGTAGCAGATGCCTTCTCTAGGAAACCAACAACTTGCTCCCTTACAGAGATTTCAGCAGATTGGAAATCTCATTTATTGGTGGAATACTCAAAGAAGAAATTTGCTTGTGAGTTATTGGATGGACAGGTACAATATGCTCGTTACAAGGTAGTGGATGATATCATCTTCTACAAGAACAAGATTTATTTAGTGCCGGAATCCAAGCTCAAGAAGAAAAAAATGAGGGCTACACATGATACTCCTTTGGCATGTCATCAAGGTTACTTTAAGACATACCGACAGGTTAGAGAGAGGTACACCTGGAAGGGCCTCAAGGATGATATATTGTGATATGTGAAGGAGTGTACGACTTGTCAGCAAAACAAGTCAGAGCACACTCATCCGACAGGTCTATTGCAACCCCTTCCCATTCCTGAGCAGAAGTGGGAGGGCATTTCAATGGACTTCATCACTGGTTTACCCAAGGTTCATGGTAGAGACTGCATCTTTGTGGTGGTAGATCGGCTAAGTTTGCTCACTTCTTTGCTATCTCTTCTGAGTACAAGGCACCTTAGGTGGCAGAGTTGTTCTTCAAAGAGGTTTTCAGACTTCACGGATTGCTGAGGTGCATAGTCAGTGACAGGGACAACAGGTTCTTGAGTGCTTTTTGGCAGGAGTTGTTCAGATTAATAGGTACTAAGTTGACACCGAGCACGAGTTATCACCCTCAAACAGATGGTCAAACTGAGATTGTGAATAAGTGGGTTGAGGGGTATTTGCGTAATTATGTTTCTGGATAGCAGAGAGCGTGGATTAAGTGGTTACACTTGGGTGAGCACTGCTATAACACCACTTACCACATGTCGATTGGTATGACACCCTTCCATGCATCTTATGGTTATGATGCACCATCATTTTTGGATATGGTTTTTGGAGAGAGCAGGGCTCCTAAAGCCAAGGATTGGGTACAAGAGAGCTAAGACATTCTCAAGGTTCTTAAGGAGAATTTACAAGTGGCACAAAATCAGCAAAAGACCTACACAGACAGGCACAGGGTCGAGCACAGCTTTGAGGTGGGAGATCTAGTTTTCCTACGATTGCAGCCTTATAGGCAGTCTTCACTGAAGAGAAGCAGTGCAAAAAAACTAAAGCCATGATTTTATGGGCCTTATATGATCACCAGAAGAGTGGGGGAAGTAGCCTATGAGTTGGATTTGCCAGAGAACAACAAAATTCACAATGTGTTTCATGTTTCTTGCCTCAAGAAGGCACTAGGGCAGTAGGTTACTTCATCAGCAGAGTTGCCTCCGTTGGATGAGGGGCATTTAATTCTAGTACCTGAGGAGATTGTTGATACTCAGAGAGGAGATTGAGGAACAGGGTGATTAAGGAGTATTTGATCAGGTGGAGAGATTTGCCAATAGAGGACGCAACTTGGGAAGGACAACAGATATTGCATCATGCCAATTTGCGATTGCTTGAGGGCAAGCAATCTTGGGAAGGGAGGACTGTAATGTCCCCTTCTCTATGATCACCCAAGACGCTATTTTAGCCTAATTAATTCCCGTAGGCTAAAGGCGAGATAAGGGAATTCATTTATTTAATTATTTAATATTACTAGTCAGGAAAAACAAATATTAAAAAGGGTAACTTTAAGTGATTAATTAAATATTTTATAAAGTGACTTTAAGCGAAATATTAAAAAGTAACTTAATAAAGTCATTTTATTATATTTGAGCAGGAAATTAAAGTGAGAAATATGAAAGGTGTTTTGGAGGCTCATTTTCATTCATGCTAGAATTATTTCCCATTTTCATATTGGAGAGCTCTCGAAGCTTCTTGGTCTTGGGGACAGGGAAACCCTAGGGCGTCCGATTTTGGTGGTGAAACGATTCCACTCTAGCTGTTTCGTTGAGGAGATCACTGAGGTCTTCTACTCGAGCATCAATGCAATTTTATGAGTCTCTTTAGAGACAAAATTGGTGTGGAACGAATATATCTTTAGTTTGGATTTGTACAAGTGTTTGGAGGTTTATTAATGTTGCATATTAGAGACTTCCTATTGCGAGACGAATCATTTTGAGGAATTTTCTATAGTGACGTGAATATTGATTCGCTACAATGATGTGAATAGTAATTCGCTACAGTGACATGAATAGTGATTCGCTATAGTGGCGTGAACAGTGATCCTCTACGGTGACGTGATCATCTCCAGCAGTAGAGTTGGGTTTGGTGAGACGTGGTCTCTATTAACAGTATTGGAATTGCTGCTATGAGGGTCAATTCATGGAGTATTAGCAGGTCGTGTGAAGCGGGGTCTATTTCATGCTAAACTGGAGGCTGCAGGAGGGTGAAAATAGCTGGACGTGGTCACCTCTGATGGTTTCTAACACTCTACAGGCTGCTATTAACATTTACTAGGTCTGAGCCAAGTTTCCAGGTCTAAAATAATTTGTATATGTTGTCTAAATTGCATCTACTATTCACTCAGTCATTAATGGTCATAAACTTTATATCTGCTATTAAGTTTCAATCCGAGTGAACTTGCAAGGGTGGAAATATTATTTTAGAGAAAGTTAATTGTTTCCCTCTATCACTGTTAACTCCTGAGTGTGAAATGCTTCATATCAGTCCTAAACAGAGCATAGTATAACCTTGTATCAGTCTCAGATAATTATTATCTGAGTATTATTATTGCTACCATAGTCATATCTTTGTGGGCTATACTGAGTTTGCACAAGTCTGATACTAATTTCTGAGCAGTTGCTTGTTGTAAATCAGTCATATTGAGAAGTGGAATGTCTTAGTATTGATTTCTAGATTTGTATGTGCAGTACATATTGAATGTCAATCAAACACATATATGAATATGCTTTGAGTTGATAAAATGTTCCTTCCATCAAACTGAAAACAATCAACAATACTGCACATCCTGGAAGGGTACTTTACAATCACCCATAACAAATTCAATGCCTTGTGGAAGAGGAAGTGGACACTCAAACTTGATTGAAGGTTATGTAAGCCCTATGGAAAACATGATGTGTATCACTTGGTGGTGAGATATGTTTATATAGATGTGTAATGTCTCTATTTTTAGCAATATTGATTTGTGAGCTTTTGGCCATTTTCTGAGTTTTCTTGTAAGCTTCTAAGTGTGTTGGGGAGAACTCCAAACTTCTTGGAGGATGCGGGTTCAATATTTCTGGGTTTCTAGTTATGGCATTGAGCTCAGTTGGCGTTAAGGATCGCTATGACACTTTCAAAAGTGTTTTTGGACTCCTAAGGTGTTCTTAAAACTTCTTGGAGAGCACGTCTATTTATAGTAAGTTACCTAGTTGGCATCAATCATCATCCCAAACCTTCAAGATCATGTTGGTATGGTCAAATTGGCAATTTGCATCATTTTCGGACTTTCCATAAATTGGGTGAATTATTTTAGTCATTTAGTTAATTATTCGCTTAAGTTATCTAAAGTTGGGAATATTAAAAAGATAACTTAAGTGTAATAGCTCATTGGAAAGTTGAGGGAAAATATTATTTGATGCTCATATAAAATGGATGCTAGGAAAGGAAGACATAAAGTGAGTGATTAAAAAGATTATTTTTATGTGAGGAGGAAACTAAAGGAAAAGTGATTATTATTTTATTTCCTCTTGTCGCCCTAAAAGTGTCTTTAAAAGGAGTTGAGTTCATTTTAAAGGAATGCTTGATTCTATTTTCTTGTGAAAAATTGAAGCTTTCACTGAGAGCAAACCCTAGGACGAAAACCCTAAGGGAATTGGTTTCGGTGGTGAGACATCTACCGTAGCCGATTTGCAGGTGGATTCATACAAGATTCACAGGTACACTTGGTTCAGATTTGAAGGGTTTTGGAGCCAAAAGATTTATCATTCTACAGGTGAAGATTTGTGAAGGAAGTTCTTATTGATAAATTTGTGAGATTTGTATCCAAATTCAAATTTATGTGATTATTGTGGAGATACTTATGATGTGTTGTTGATTATATTATGGAGAGTTTGGGCCTTAAACCCTAGTGCTAGTCCAAGTTTAGCGCCATTTTTGGGAGCCTTGTTTATTTTTGCAGATTGCTACCCCAACTGTAGGATATATGAGAGGAATCACTTTTCCTTTGTGGTAACGCATGTGTATTAGAAGTGGGACTGCTCCTTGTATGGTGAGGATGTGAGTAAAGGGGAAGTCGTGGGTTTTCTTGTGAAGAGCGCAACTTGTATTTGGAGGTTTGTGGATTTATATTTACAATATCTTTGCATGAAGCGCCAACTCTTGGATGCTACTCATATTTGATATTCAAAAATTTATAACTTTCTCTATCAATGATGGTCATGCATCCACTCACGACCAGGTGAACAACAGAAAACTTCAGCATACATTTGTTCCGCAAGGAAATTGCGACCAAGTGAAAAGAATTGTAGGGAATCGTGAACAGGAGCTTGAATTGCGACCAGGTGTGATAGGAAAATCACAAGGATGCTAGGGCTTCAAATCTCAGTTGGAGGACGTCAGGGCTTCGAACCTCAAGAAGGGCGTTGGAGCTAGGATGCGACCTACAGGGAGCTATGATGCGAGCTACAGGGAACACGAGCGGATGTCGAAAGAAGACCAAATCGACTGGTGATAGAAGCTAAAGACTAGGAAGATCACGTGAAGACTCACGATTTGCAGGAGTTGAAGACCATTCGTGACCAGACCAAAAGGAAGAATGGGAATGGAAGACCAGACTAGAAGAAAGACAGTAACGATCTTCCAGACACTGCAAATATACGTGGTTTATTGTCAGTGCAAAGTATTTATGATTTCCAAAGTGTTTTCCAGTGTATAATTTATATCAAAAAAGACGGAAAGTGCAAAACAATAGGACACATAAGGTGCAATCAGAGATTCACCACTTTTGAGGGTAGACGAAAGAGAATCAGCCAACACACAAGTTGAAAGTGCAAAGGGCCAATTTCTTCCCACAACCAAATATTTTGTACCATCCATAGGGTCATATAGTGAACAAAATGGAGCTTCCTCTAATGTAGGAGTTTAAAACTCCTCGCCATCACAAGGTGTTGCCCCAAAACTTAAGTACGCTAGCATTTGTGCCCAGATGTCTAGCATTGAAGCCCTAGGTTCAGAACTTTGATATCTCTTGTCACTATTTTAGGCACAGTTTCAGGAGAAAGATGATATAATTGCTGGTCTGCAAGCTTGAATCACTAAACCCCTAGCCACCCCCACAGATTCTCTATGCCTACAACAACTTAATGAAGTGGTTTCAGAAATTCAAAACAAGCAATCTAAGATAATCACTCAGCACGAACACCTTAAAAAAGAAACCACAATCCAACAACAATCTATCCAAAAACAAGTTGAGGAACACAATTCATGGGTTCAAGTGGTTAAGGGGAAGAAAGCACCTCTAGTTGTGGAACTAGCTGTCCAAGCAAAATTTGAAAAAGAAAAGACATGTCAAACCAAGGCACTCAACCTTCATGTTTGTGGCCTCCCTAAATCAGTTGATCCCCTACAGGCAGGGCATGCATTCTTGCATGAATCCTTGGATTTGAAAGATATCTCCCTTAAAAAGCTTGGACATTGCCGGACAACACCCTTGTTATACAATTCCAAACTATTGAAGAGTGTCTGAAAGCTCTTAACTCAAAAAAGAAGCTCTTTTCTCTTCCACATAAAATTTATTTAGATGTTTATCCCACACGATTCCAAGTTGAAGAGCTTTGAAAAGCTCGTATTCAAGTGGTAGCTGTCGGGAAGGAGAACAAGTGGGCTATTATAAGAGGTTATAGGGTTGTCATTCGTGATTCTCCCCCACTGGGGTGGTCATTCCCTGGATTGTCAGCATGATGACGACCTCGGGTCTCGGTGGGCGGTGATAACATCTCCATTGCTTCTTGGAATTGCAATGGCGCTTTATGGTCTTCTCTAGGCCTAATGTTTGACGCTCTTGGATCGTCAGACATTCTTTTTATTACAGAGATTCATGAGAACTCGATACAGCCTCTCCCAAACATTACAGGATACCGTTGGTTTTCGGCTTGTCGTCAGGGGACTAGGAGTTCTAGTGGGGTGGCTTGTTTATTTAGAGACTCACCCTAGAGCAAAATTTTAGTGGAGGTGTCTAATGAATTTGCTAGATTCATGTGGGTCCAGATTAATGGGACTACCCCACTTTTAAGAGATATTCGCATTGCAATTTGTTACTTTCCTCCAGCGTTTCATCATATGCCATGCATAATGGTCTTGAAGGGGGCCCTTTTATAGATTTGTATACCGGAGTTTCTCAATTTTCAGTTGTTGGAGAAGTTATCCTTTTTGGTGACTTCAATGCCCATACCAGAGACTTTCATATACCTCTCCATGATCATTCCGTTGATACACTTTGCACACAGGGGATTGATTAAGAGTCGGTGGGGTTGCATAGGACGTCAGATGATGCTTCAGGGCCTTACACAACATACCGAAGACACCTCTTATAGTTGGGGGAATCTCATGATTTGTTGATTCTTAATGGGCTGCCTTGCTTTCCAAATTCACACTCTTTCACATGTACACCTCATGGGGGAGGTAAGAGTGTGGTGGATTACATCTTATTCAGTCAGAACCTTTTGCCCTTCATCCGTCATTTTCCCATTTTCCCCATTACCCTTGCAGACCATGCTCTTCTCTCTTTCTCCATTCGGGTTGATTTCTCCCCTCCTGTTACAACCCCCTCTTTCAGTATACCACGTACCATTTTCCAGTTTGAGGATGGGAACTCTAACATTTTCCTTTCTCACATCCGTCAACTTCTACCTCCAGAACCCCAATTCTTCTCACTTGGTTGTGTTAATTCAAGTACACGTCTTTCCTCCATTATTTGGGAATCTGCCCTCAAATATTTTCCTAACTACACCAGATTTACGTATACTTCCCATCAATCTAAAAGATCTTGCCCCATAAATAAGTGGTATGATGATGATTGCAGGACACTCCACTGTTAGCTTCGGTATGCCTTCCTCCATTCTCACTCCTCTTACCCAACCTTAAAACCATCCTATCGCTGCCTTCTCCGACGTAAGAAATGCCTTTTTATTTCTCAAAGGAGACCGATCTTACGGGTTTCCTACATTCACTCCCCCAAACTCTTTTGGCGTACCATCCTCCCATGACATTCTCCCCTCTCCACTGAGCTTAATCCCACATCCATGATTTCCCATACCTCCACCCTTTATGATATTCCTGGCCAAACGCAAACCCATGTTGTTTCTCCACCATCTTCTTCTCACTTTTTCACATACAAGAATGTTAGAGAGGCGGTGAAGGTGATGAGTAGTAGCAAGGCAGCCGATGAAGAAGGTTTCCAAGCCAAGTTCTTCAAACATGGTTTTAGAGATTTTGGAAGCTATTTGGTTGATCTTTTCAACCACGTGGTTTGTTCATGTTTCCCATCCTCTTGGTCACATCATATTATTCACCCGATACACAAATCAGGCTCTTGTTCAAATTCTAATAATTACAGGATGATCATGGTTGGACACATTCTTGAAATTGTATGCTACTGTAGTACACATGCAGCTTTCAAGAGAGCTAGAGCAGAGACACCTCAGAACTAGGGGACAGGCAAGGTTTAGATCAGCCCATCAGACCATTGATCATATTTTCACACTCCGGGCCATTATTGAGGAGGCATGTCATTGCTCATCCAAAGTCTATTGTTGTTTTGTAGACTTTAGGAAAGCGTTTGATTCTGTTTTGAGAGAGGCACTTTTCTAGAGACTTAAGAATATTGGCATTTCTGAGACCCTCTTGGCAGCCATTATGAGATTATACGAGAATGTTCTTGGTCATCTCCACATGGTTTAGGGGATTTCAGACTTTATTCGAAGTACCATTGGGGTCAAGCAGGGATGCCCTTTGTCCCCAACTTATTTGGGATATACATTGATGAGTTAGAGACCTTTCTTCATGAACATATTCAAGCTAGTGATGGATGCCGTCTTCACCAGGTTCTGATTTATATCCTCTTGTTTGCAGACGATGTGGTTCTCCTAGCCTCTTCTCCTGAGGGCTTACAACGGCAGTTGGATGCTTTGGCTCTCTTTTGCGATCTCCGGCAACTGACCGTTAATTTGGGGAAAACCAAAGTTATGGTATTTAATGGCTTGAAGACCTCCCACCTCTATTTCTTTTTTAGAGGAAAGGAGGTTGAGATTACCACTTCCTATACTTATCTGGGAGTGCAATTTTTTGGTCTACGTTTCATCTTGAGGCAGGCACTCCAGCCTAGAATAAACAAAGGTTAGGGTTCTTTAGCTCTCCTTGAACGCCAATGTTTTTGGCCTCACTTTCAGGGTATCTCATTCAAGATGTCACTCATGGATACTGTTGACACTTGGATTTGCACCCTTGAGGAGATGCTCAGCTCTCCTCATCCAAGTGGCACAATGGGAACATCTCTCTTGCTGTGGGTGACAATTTCGCTGAGATGAATCTCTAGATAAGGGGCTAGCTCCCCTTGATGCACCTTTAAAGCTCTCTCTCTAACTTAACAATTTGTGTATGAAAAGGGTTAAGGAAAACAACTAAGAAACCAAGCTATGATGCACCAATGTATAATGCCCTCCCAATTGAGTGAAACCACTACTTAAAGACAAACAAGTTGTTTCTCACACAAGACTCAGAACTCTGGATTCATTACTACATCAATGTTTCATATGCTAGATTCAAGAAGGTATATGATTCTTAGGAAGGGAATGAATGATTCCAAATAAGGATACAATCATGGACCACTTCTAGGATATCTCTACACTTAGAAAAGAATACTAGCAAAGACTTGCAACAATCTCCTTTTTGCAAATTGGTAGACCATCAAGAGTACAAGCTAGAAAAGACAATCTTTCACTAGACTCGACCAACAAGATTCAAGTCATTACTCAATATTATAGCATATGAGTGGCAACAACACTTGTATATTTCTTCAAGAGTTCTTCAAGTACAAATTTGGCCATAGTTTTCCCAATGACCAGTGGAGGCTGCTCAAATAGCCAAAAGAATGCATATTTATAGCTTTGAGAGAGAAATCAAGCAAAAGAAGTTCAAAGGTCACTCGGACATGTGTCACCTTGAGGTATTAGTTACAATTGCATGTGAAAGAGGGGTGAGGCAAGTCATGCCTTGTTAGGAGGTCCATTTGTCTGAAACAAGTCATAAGAATGGTGAAAAGTGGCATAAAACCTTCAGAATTGGCATAGGAAACTGCGTCCATCAAAGACCATCCATGAACGTTTGAAACTGAAAACAAGAGAATCAACACATAGCACTGTTCCAAGGAAATGAAACTCATGGTAACAGTTAGAAAATGCTCATTTTAGCTGCTAGCTATCCTTTGGACACCTGTGTTTGTCGATTTCGTGGAAGCTCCTTGATTTGGGTCAGCTGATAGCAACAACTCGAACCATCGACCTATCTATTTTTCACTTGTTTTGTCTACACCAAATGCTCGGGATCTTGCCATTTGTTACCTCTATATTTGCTCTCAGATTCCCGCCAGGTCTTTTTGACTCCAACAACTATTTTTCGCAGTTTGAAATTGACGTTTGTGGGGCCATCACCTTATTCATTCGAAATATTCCCTCAGTCTTAAGTTTCTTTCGGACTTTTGCCTAGTGTTCTCTAACTATGGAAAGTGCCCTCCAAATCAATGCGTGGGACACTTTTGTTTGCAAGATATCCTTCAGAGAACTATTTGGGGCACTTGGCTTCAGAGGTGCCCTTCAGGAAGATTTGTCTTGGCCAATTTTCCCGAAAGAATTCCTTCGGGCTTTTTTCCCGAAGAAAATCCTTCGGGCATTTGTTTCGGCATTTTCTCCCGAGAGAATTCATTCAACTCTTTGCATCGGGTCTTCTTCGGGTTTTTCCTGAAACAAATCCTTTGGCCCCTTTTTCTGCATTAATTCCTTCGGACTTTTGAATAGGGCACCTTGCTTGAAAAATACCCTTCGAAAAGATTGGGATGCACCTTTTGAAACTTCTGTTTGGTCCACCTTCCTGCAAAACTACCCTTCGAATTTTTTGTAAAGTACCTTTCGGCTTTCTGAAAACGTCCCTTCGAAAAAGTTGAAGTGACCCCTTTGGAAAAGTTGAAGTGTCATTCGAAAATTTTGAAAATGACCTTTTCGGAAAGATGGAGGTGCCCTTCGGAAAAGTTGCAAATGACCCCTTCAGCGTGAAAAGATCTTTCGGGGAAATTGTTTTGGACAAAATGTCCGAGACAATTCCCAACACTTGAACAAAAAATCCGAAAACAAAACATCCAAAAGAAAGAACACTTGCACTTTTGCTGTGGGTTTTGTGTGGAACACCTCCTCCGAAGGAATTTTACCTAAGAGGAAAACCCGAAGTGGACGGCCGAGCTCGAATGACTAAGTCCATAAATGTTTTTTGAAGCAAGTATTTGAACATGAACAACTTTGTTTGTGCTTCGGTGAAGGGCCTCAGACTTAGTACACAAGAACTTTGAACTAGGATGAACAAACCCACATGATTAGCTTCCTCTGCAACTACCGTGCATGCAAGATCTGGCACTTTGAAAATGTTCTTTAAAACTTTGCTTAGACTTGTTAGAATGACTCAAAGCAAAGTAAAAGGGACTTAGACAACTAATTGATCAAAGCTAATAGCATTCATATTACATTGAATAAACTTGAGATCACACTATGACATGATATTCACCCCTAAAGGATCTAAAAGCCAAATTTTCATATAGGGGTGCCCAATTTTGCCCTGCAGGTTCGAAGGTTGGTCAACAGATACACTTACCAGACCCATAGTTCTCTATGGATTTGTAGTTTGGGGGCCCTCTCTAAATGAGGGTGATTGGGTTGCTGTTGAGAGGGTCCAGACACTTCTCCTTCACCACATGATCAAATGTAAGTAGATAGTTTCCCAACACATTATTTTTGCAAAGTTTGGAGCTCAACCCTTCCAACTGGAGGCTATATTTGATTTGATCACTTTCATACATCGCATACAGAGGTTTGTTGATTCTGCAAGTGGATGTGATAGATACCCATACTTAGCATACTGTTTTTCAGAGAATCTTGCTCTCTCAACTCCTTCGACCTGTGGATGTTGTTGGTATACAAGAGTTTATGTTCTATTGGAGTTTGTGGGAATCAGGATGGACTGACTTCCTTCATTTATGTACTCCTTGGACGCACTAGCTCATCTTCTACCACTAGATAGGAGTTGAGCCGGATTAATAGGGATGATATTTACAGACAATTTATCCATACCACGTGGGTAAACCCTTCTGGGGGTTTATGCCCTAAGATCGCATTTTATGCAGAGCACTTCTTGGAACTGAGTGATGGACTTATCATTTGTCTACAATAGACATTCTGCCACTGGATGCACTCTCTTCGCATCCCATTAGGACATTTTCAAGTGGGGTCTCATAGGCTTAGGATTGAGACAGATCACCAGATGGATCAAGTAGACAAGATTTGTCAGTTATGCAACATCCAGGAGATGGAGTCCAAGGAGCACTTCATATTTCATTGTCCCATTTACTATGAGATTAGAGGGAGGTTTTACTGCCTATTTAAAACACAGACTCTTTCTGACTTCTTCAAATATGAGGACCAGAGATGTTTGGCTTTATATATATAGGAAGCTCTTAAGCTTCGTGATCATTTTATTCAGAAACCCACTAGACCAGTCTCCACTCAGTAGATTACTTCCTTTTTCACGGTGCTACCTTTGAGGAGAGGCACTAAGCGACATGTTGACATCAATACAACCCCACATTCTAGATTAATGAGGCCCAAAGACACTATTCACAGTTCCTCGAGTTTTCATGAGCATATTGACTTCAAACCCGGCATCAACAGGGAGACGATCCACTAGACCTTCACAGAGGACTTTTCCTTCTAGGCAGAGGATTAGAGGATAGACCAGGCATCATACCTCCCCTTCTTTGGGTCAGACTTCTATTCGGAGCTTCTTCTCGTCAGCCTTCGATGCTAGGAGAGTTGGATCGAACTCTTGATGGGTTCCCTCCTGGTTCTTCTTTCTTAGGGATCATCCTCGTGCTCTCGATGTTTACAGATTCTTGGAGATTGCTTATTTCTTTTGCTCCCTTGTTTGGACCTGAGCGTGGTCGGGTCCTTTGGTGGTTTGGCTCTGAGCGTGGTCACTCTTTGCCATGTTTTATACTATTTATTTCAACATTGTTTTGCTTGTTTTCGGAGACCTTTTTGGTTTCCCGCTTTTTCCCGACACATTTTTATAATCTACAGTCTCTTTGACCTACTTTTGTGGTCATTAGTTGGACATTAATATATTTATCTTATCTTGTGGTATGTAAATATTCTCATTATTAGAATATGTTTCACTTCTGCCATAATGGTGTAAATAGCAAGTTGGGAAAGTAAACTTTAAGATTTCTTCAATATCTTATGTTGCAAAATGTTTGATATATTGCCTCTATTTTCCCATGAGTTTATAAATGTCTTTATGCTTGATTTATATTACCAAAACTGCCAATAAATCAATTTAAACAACCACGCTGAAAATATCATTGATTTTGATAAGAAAGCAAAGTGTTTGACGAAATGTCTGCACTATAGAAATCAGAAATTTGTAAATTTTTTGGATAGAATCTTGGAAGGGTTCTTACAAGATGCCATTGCTTTGAATGTTGTCCGTTTGCTACAATTCAAAAGGTATGATATAGGGAACTATTACTCATGGTAAACAAATTATGCTTCCATGTTACAAAACTTTAAAGATCACATTTCTTGAGGAGGAGATGAAATACATAAATGTTGAACTAGAGAATGTGAAAAATTAGAGAAAAACTAGTTGCAATATTGTTCTTGGAAAGCAACTTTGATTAAATATTTTGATACAAAATATAAGGTCTTAAGTCTTCTAAATTTAATATTTTATTTCATTCAATCTGCCACTTTTTGAGATTGGAGAAGAATATGTTGTATGAGTTATTATGGTTAAAACCATAGTTCGAAATCTCGTTCTCGATGATTTCTCAGAAGGGCAAAATTTGAACCGGATCTTGGATCTCGGGAATTTCTCGGCATATCTTGGCAACTTTATCGCTACTTTAAAAAATATATAAATTCATAAAATAAACTTAAATTAAATGTAGAACATTGTTAAATAACCTGAAAAATGAATGTAGAGAATGCCATAGGCCTATAAGTATATTTTCTATCGATGTGAGATCAAAAAAGAGTACAATACTACAAAATTGCAAACTACAAACTCAAAGTACAAATTACAAACTACGAAGTTACAAATTGTAATGCTCATAGAGTCATGAAATATCAAATATAAATATTATCTTTCATCTCTAGCACCTAGAATAAGTTTGATGTGGCTGCCTAACAGAAGTGGAAGGTAAAAATTCTTCCTCTCTAATGCGAACATCGTCAGCAAAGCCAAATGCATCATTTGGATCCTCACCGACACCTCATGATATCTCTGCTACCCCAAATGCTATTGCTTCTTCTGCCTCCCTCTCTAAATTTGCAATCTCTTCCACTGTAAATATGGACTCTAACTCATCAACGATCCAGTCGCTATATGGATCGATCTCATTCAAGTCAATAGCATCATAGTTATCTTGCCCCTCCACTTGTTTCACACGAAGACGAAGATTGTATCACACAAAGACAAGGTCATTGAGGCATTTTGTCGTGAACTTGTTGCACTTCTTTGTGTGAACAACTTCCAACATGGTCCAACTACGTTCACACCCAAAAGAGCTACATGGTTGACACAAAATGCGGATGGTTAGCTGTTGAAGATTTGAAACACTTGCACCATAATATTCCCACCATACATCTACAAAAAGGAAACAATCAACTAGGCTTGAATAAATGAAAGAAGTCTACTAGAATCAATTTGTTTTTACAGTTTACTTGGTTGAAAGATTTCTTTTTTTAATGCAGAGTCGAAGAAAAGAGTTTCTTCGTTGCATTCTTGTAAATCTGTAGCTTATCAATAATTGCATTTCTAGTCTCATCATCAAGGATCATCCTCTCTATGCATGTATTGAGGCTATCCATAACCTCTTCATCTACTTTAAATGAACCAGGATAGAAAAACTTAGGATTCAAATAATAGACTGCAGCATGAATATGTCGATGGAGTGTCTTGTTCCATCTATGATCAATTATGCACCATATGGGTTCATATTTTTTTTTATTATGCCCATAATATTTGGCTATGGCCTCCTTGGCCACGTCCATGGTCTCATGCAAATAATCCATTGGGTTTCTCTCCCCATCCACTAATCGGAGAACACGAACCAAGGGCTCTGACACCTATAACAAAATAATATACAAATTTAAAATGAAAATTAAGAAAAAAATTATAACAAATAAATGATAAATAAAAATAATAATTTAGCTTAAGCCTTTAAGGTTACTTTAATGATTTCCTCCATGTGCTTTGCAAAGACCTCATAAAAAATGGTCTTCACGAGCTTTACCCCTTCGTCCTTAGCATAGGGATACCCCACCCATTGATCACTCACCGCCATATACGTAAGGTATGCTAGTAAGCTCGCAATGCTCTGCAATGTGAGAAAATTTGTGGCGAATTGTGTGACTCTCGATCGCACAAGCTCTTTTTTGTTGGTGTGCTCTCTCATTAACTGTAGCACCCAAGTGTGATTGTAGATGAACTTCGTGATACTTCTGCCTTCATCAACCACATTCTTCATCCATGAGATCTTTCCTATGTCCTCAAGCAAAATATCAATGCAATGGGCCGCACAAGGGGTCCAAAAAAGTGTAGGGTGCCTCTCCTCAAGAAGTCTGTCTGCTGCTACATATGCGGCTGCATTGTCCGTCACAATTTGAACAACATTCTCCACACCTACCTGCATCACCACCTCATCCAACACGTCACAGAGAGTGTTCTTTTTACTTGATGAGAGGCATCAATTGACTTCAAGAAGACTAGCTGCCCACTTGAAGCCACTAAAAAGTTAATCAGTCCACCCATCAAATAAAATGGTGCACCACTTTTTCTGCCATATTTTTTTTTTGTCTTCTACAAAGACTTATGTATGTCTCATAGAATCCTCCAACAACGGGCCACTCAAGTTGTGAGTAGTAGGAGCTTTGAACCTCTTCCCGACAACGATCAATGCAATGATCAAATTCTCACAATATGGACTTTTTGCCACATTGAAAGGAATGTTGTTATAGTACCAAAAAATTTGCTACCACTATCATCGCTTCGTTTTGCAATTCTTTGTTCCAAGCAGTACCTTCCAACAAAGGTTGTGACCTAAGGTTACTTTTAGGAACAAAAAAAGTAGCCAAACTATCACTAATGGTTGATCCTCGTCCTTGATTGTGACATGGTGGAGTTGGGGCAATAGAATGGCTCTCAATGTCACTATCGTTTCTTGTTGTCCTACTCATTAGGAGTGCAAATGCATCGGTTTTCCTCTTCTTTTTCACTTTTTTTTCCACATTCACTGCAATGCAAGTAGTCAGCTCTCTTTGGGCCTCAACTGGTGCTTGATTGCACACTACCACATCATTCCTTGCCATCCGTGCAATGTGATTTTTTCAGGTGAAAACACCTCCACTCATCTTCATGCCGCAATAGTTGCATATTACACAATTGCCTTCCATCCATTCACAATGCTTCCAACGAGGGTCATCGGACTTCGGTTTGCTGTGAATAGGACCCATAGAACTAGATGTCGATCCTGATGCCATTTTTAAACAAAAAATTTAAACCCTATATAAAAAATATATATATGTTTTATTAATCTTTTATATTTTAAAATTTAAATATAACTGCAATTTAAAATTTAAAAATAGCTACTATTTAAAATTTAATATAACTGGAATCTAGAAATAAAATTTTATATTTCAATGATCATGATTGTAAATTTCAAATTTCAAATTTTATAATTATATTAAAAATTAGAAAGATAATAAAAATTAAAAAAATACCAGCAATCTAACTCTCTGATGTACACTGTGCGTTGCAGGCTGTCGGTGCACCATTCTGAATCTCAAGCTTCAGCTGTCAATGAGCATTAGTGGCAAATGGCAATGCAAATAATATGTAATTGCAATCTGTGTTTTTAAATTTTTTACCCTCTCCAAGTCCAAAGTATATTCAATGACAATACTGCAGCTTGCCAAATACTACAAGTATAAAACTATAGTCTCAACTTTTACGGTTCACAACTTCCCAACTTCACGGTTCACCCTCATTCAAAGTAGTAAATACTAATATATATTCATGAATCATAATTTCATATTGTATACTGTTACCAGTAGTAGTACCACAGTACCACTTACTTGTATATGCTATATAATATAATTGTTATACTATAAAGCATATACAGGCCCAGACTACTATGAGTGTGAATTGTGAACTTGTGAAGTGTCAAGACTCAACAGTCAACTGAACTTCAAATTTTAAATCCCGGTCGGCTGTGCACAGTCTGCTAATGGCGTCAGGCAGCGAACTGCAATGAATTATGAAGGCACTGCCGCACTGTACTGCTGAGTATAAAATACTAAAAGTCTAAAACTTACAGCTCAAGCCTTCAAATACAAACTGCAATGATGAATGAGGGCACAAGAAAATCACGATAATAAAATTCGCAATATACTTTATCAAATAAGAAAATCACGATAATGGTTTTAACTTTTAACTTTTTTTAATGCATTGGCTTTTTTTTTCGGTTGCTGAGATATTGGATTTTCTCGACGATTTTCATCGAGAAATCACTGAGATTTCTTGGCGACAATTGCCAATAAATTTAGGGTTCTCGTCTTGCAAGAAACCCCCCGTTTCTCGGCCGACAATCCTGTTGCGAGAAACACCGAGAAATAATGAGATATCGCCGAGATTTCAATCTATGGTTAAAACATTTCATTTTATAGGAGCAAACAATATACATATTTGGAGGTTTTCTCACTACATTTGTACATCATGTGCAACACATGATGAATTATGTTGGTAAGATTTAAAATCGGAGTGGATGGAAGATGTGGCAAAATAAAAAGAATTTGCTGATGTTTATGCTTTTGGATCTCGCTTGAATTTATACTTGTCTCATAAATTTGCAAAGTGGCAGCTTCTCTTCCCTGAAAAAACAAGTTTTGCCAGCAATTATACTTTTCTTTTTGAAAGGAGTCAAAGGAGATAGCAGCTTTGAGAAAGCTCACGGTTAATGATAAAATTGTTAAATTCCAAGCTTTCCAAGGAAAGTAATTCTTTGTATAAAGAAAGAATTATCCTAGGGAATGCGTTTTGGGAGGGTGATGAGAAGACCTTAAGAAAATTTGAGCTGTGTTACAAAATTTTGAGAATGGTTCTTGGGTTTTGTTTACTAGGGCATTAATAGAGCAAAGGAAGCACTCCAAAAAGGTTTTGGAGACAATAATGGGGAAGTCCAACATAATTGATAAATTATGGACCATCATTGAAGCATTTTACCTCATTCTTTAGCTGTATGTACTTATCATTTAGTTCCCAAATTAGTAGAGGTGGATCATGGCAGAGATAAGGGAATAAAAGTACACTTATTTAATGCAATCAATAGTTAGTTTTATAAGTAGAAGCCATTTGTAAATTGAGAGGGCTCCATACCATTTTCATTAATCAAGAAAGATTTTTCAGCATGAGGGTGGAAGAACAATCAGGACTTAGAAGCTAGCAATTCTGCTACTCCTGGGTTTTAGAGACTTGCCTTGTAAATCTTCAACCAGGATTCTAGTGCTTCAACATGGGTATACAATTGGACCAAGCATGATGTAATCCATACTAACAAGAGGAACTTGGGGCTTGGAATCTCAAATCTTATTTCTGTTCACCAGAATTTTTAAAAAGAAAACCAAATGGAAACAAGGAAGAAAATATTGTCGCCATGTTTTTTTAACTAATCCATGGGCTGAAAGGTAGCCCTTCTAAGATTAATGAGCTTAGAAGAATGATTCAAACAAACAAACCTCAGATGATGTTTTTACAGGAGACTAAGGTCTCAAATGAGTTAATCGATGTGCCAGCTAAGAGGATATGGCCTCATACTCAGGGGATTTCTCTAAGTTCTCAGGGAGCTTCAGGAGGGGTGACTTGTATATGGGATCCAAAAAAGATCATGGTGATTAAATCCGGTGGAAGCCAAGCTTTCTCAAGAGAGGAGTCTAAAGAGATTCTTTTATTAATGTCTACACCCCTATTTATATAGATGATAAAAGGTTACAATGGCAGCATATTATCAGGATGATCCAATCCTTTTCAGTCATTCCTCGTGATATGAGGGGATTTTATGCTATCTTAAACCTTGAAGAAAAGGAGGCTTGGCGGTAGTAGGTGCAAGTTTGAATAATATTACAACATGCATTCAAAATCTTCATTTAGTGGATGTCAAACCTGGAAATGGTATGATGACTTGGTCTAATAGAAGGCAAGGGCAAGAATGCAATCTTGAGAGGTTAGACAGGTTTTTACTTTCATAGACATAGTGGGCAAAAGATTATATTCCAAAAGAGCACATTCTAAATAACACAGGTGCAGACCATTGGCCAGTGTGTATGGAGCTTGGGAGAACTTTCCCCTGTCATGCCCTCTTTAGATTTTGGTTGATGTGGCTCTGACATGAGAACGTCCAAAATCTTATTTGGCAGTGATGGAAGGAAGGTAAACCTTATTCGGCATGGAACTCATATGTATATTTTTGTTAAAAGATTGAATTATATCAAATCCAAATTGAAAGCATGGAACTGGTCGGAATTTGGAGATATAAAGGAAAAAAAGGAACAGATTCATGCCAAGTTAGAAAAGATCAATGCTGAAATAAGAAGCATAGGGATTAAAGATGATTTAGCTATAAAAGACATTTCTCTGAAAGCTGATCTTCAAGAATGTTAGAAGCAGGAAATCCTTTGGCAGCAGAAATCTAGAATCCAGTGGTTACAGGAGGGGGACAAAAATACAGCATACTTTCACAAATCTTTGTTGGCAAGAAGGTCTCACGATTATATAAATTTCTTAAGAACAGATGGTAAGAAAGAGTACTCCTTAGAAGGATTGCAGGATATGGCCACAGACTATTTCTCTAATTTATTTACTGCTGCTTCTTTAGATGAGGTGGCACAAAATGAGGCTCTTACAAACATCCCAAAGATAATATCAGAACAGGGCAATAGAGAACTCAATACTCAAGTTATTGAAGGGGAATTGAAAAAAATTGTTTTTAATATGAAAAAAGGAAATACGCTTGCCCTAGATGGATTTTTGATTGAATTTTATCAGATATTTTGGGACATCCTTAAAGATGAGCTTCTCCAAGTAGTGGAAGAGGCACGATCGGCCAAAACTATGTTAAAATAAATAAATAAAACCTTTATAGCTCTAATTTTGAAAGTTTCATAAATGGAAGATGTTAAGCACACAACACATTGAGAGGGAGGGGTGAATCAGTGTGATTTATAACTTTACTTTCTTAAAATTAATGTCCACAATAAAAACATTCACACAAGATCTATATATTAAGAAACACAAGATTTACGTAGAAAACCCTCTCTCGGGAAAATCGCAAAGAAGAGCTGCTTGGATCTACCGTCCAAATCCAGCCTCAAAATAAAAATTCTTCTACAAAATTTATAAGCACCAACCTACTTGGAGACACCAATCCCCACCGCCAAGCACCAATTTAGTAAGAGACACCAATCTCTTCTTTACGAGGCATCGACCTCCACTAAAACAATCTTTCACCACACTATTGTTGCTTCATCAATGAATGATGGCAAATTCAATCTCCTCTCTTCTTCACAAAAATTTGCTTATTTTTTTGCATGATAGACAGAATTAATTCTTCATATTTCTCTACCTTCTCTTCTCCTTATATAGAATTCAATGCCTCTTCACAAGGGAGACGACCTCTCCAAAACACACTCATACATCAAAAGAGGTGTCCATTCATTTAATTTTTTATTTTAACTAAGGGGCATGATTTCCAAAAAGGGGGTTGGCCTATAGAGTTTCAATGACAGTCAGCCTAGTTTAAGAGAATTGGCCCTTCCTTCATAGGCGCTTAAACACAAGTGATCGGCCCTTTCATTTGTGGGCATTGATTTCCACAGAGATAATGCTTTTTACATTAATGATAATCCCGTTACCATTACTCATAATTCCATTGACATCCATTGACATTAATGATAATTTTGTTGACATCATTATTTCAATAAGAACTCCTTTGACATCAATGACATTATTTCAATAGAAGAGATATTGGGTTTTCGGCCTATAGCTTTGTATAATGTCCTCTACAAAATAGTTACCAAATTAATGGTAGAAAGGTTGAAATCTTTAATGCATAAGATCATTTCTCTAGCTCAAGGAGGATTTGTCCAAGGGAGGCAAATCCAGGATGAGATTGTCTTAGCCCAGGGAGTTTACACTCCATGGATTTGCAGAAATCTCCATGTTTATTACGCTGGATCTTTCAAAGGCTTATGATAGAGTTGAGTAGACATTTTAATGTAATGTTTTGGACCAGTTTGGCTTTTCTCAGGATTGGATTAAATGGGTTCATGCATGTTTAGTGACAATTGCGTATTCAGTGTTAGTCAATGGAAGTCCCTCAAAGATTTTTAGTGCTTCTCGAGGAATTAGGCAAGGTGATCCTATCTCTCCTTATTCGTCATCTTGACGGAATGCTATGACTTTATTAAAGGTTATATGCTAGCAACAAGTCGGCCACATATATCCGAATACATGTTATACGTTAAGGGCATAGCAAACTCCTCCATACGTGTATTTCCTGTAACATCCAATATAATAGGAACAACAAATCAATGAATATGTCAAATTATTGCTGATTAAAAATAACAAAGCATAAGTCAAATTAGATCTTATTGAAAAGTGCAATAATATTTGAGGGGTACATGTACTCACTAATCTTCAACGAACTTGGAAGCAACCAAGATGGCAATGATGAGAAGCTTATGCACATTAAGAGAATTTATGTGAAAATTGGGATTGAATTGACAGAATTGAGAAGCTTATGCATGTTCAGAGAATTTATGTGAAAGTTGGGATGGAATTGACAGATTCTATCAATGTAGGCACGCTACTATGAACACGGATGGGTTGACATTGGTGTGCTTCAAAATCCTCTACAAATCGCTCTCTGTGCTTATCTTTGATACCATCAACGTTAAACACAGTACTAGTTGAGGGTCTTTGGGCTGTAAGAGTTTTGCCACTCTTATCATTTCTACCAATTGTTCTCTCCAATACAGATGGTAAAACCAACACATTGAATGATGATGATAAGTGTGAATTGTTGCTCGATTCTCTGCTAGAATACGAGTACACATTAATGTGAAACTCGGAATGGAATCGACAGAATATTTCAATGTAGGCATATGCCACTGCAATTACAGATGGGCTGACATTGATGTGCTTCAAAATCCTCTACAAACATCTCTCTATGCTGATATTTGACACACTATCAACATTAAACACACGGTACTTGCTGAGGGTCTTTGGGCTGTAAGAGTTTTGCCACTGTCATTTCTACCAACTGTTCTCTCCAATACAGATGACAAAATCGGCACATTGCACGATGATGATGATGATGAGTTGAACTGTTGCTCAATTCTCTCCCAGAACAAGAGTACAAATCAGAGAGAATGGTGTCTGAATAAATATAATCATCTGTCATGGCTGAGAAATTTGCTATGGCTATTCCAACAAAGTATGTGGAGTAATATTAGGCTAAGGTAATAAAACAAACCTCCAGACAATAGTGGAAAACTTGTTAAATGGTGGAGAGTATAAGTAAATATATAGATTGTAGAGCTGGAGGAAGAAACACAAAATATTAGATATGGAGTGTTGAAGGCCAAGAGGAAGCTTGTGACAGCTTGCACTGATTGCATTGATTTTGTGTGATTGAAAAAATAGAGGAAAATATATTTTAGAGTTCAGTGGAAACCTTTATGATGCCACTTGAAAATCTTTTAGGAATTGATGAATAGATTTGTGGGGACCAATTTCATTTATGCTCGTACCCCCCACTTTTGTTTGGTTGCCTTTAATGATTTATAAAATTCACAAGAAGGCAGGGACACATAACAAGTGTACACGGTAATATAGCGGTTACGCCGAAATAAAGGTACAACTATCTTGTATGGGGAGGAAATTTAAGTTGTCTATAGAAGACTTTGGAAAAGTACAAAAATATTAAATGTTCTTTATCTTGAAGTTATTTTTAATAGTTAACTATATGCATTATATTATATTTAGAATTTTAGATTGACATTATGAAGATGTCGATTGAAATGTGTTTTGATTAATCATAAAATTCAAAGACCCTGTGGTGAACTCAACTATTTACTGAGGGGGGGTGGATCAGTAGATCAGCTAAAAAACTTGTTCTTTAACTTTTTAATAAGGATACAAAACATATGTATATCAAAGAACAGATGTAGAGAGCACACAAAACCACAATACATCAAATTTATATGTGGAAAACCCAAAGGGAAAAACCACGGTGAGAATAACTGCTACAATCTACTGTTTTAATCCAACCCCAGTTAAATGCATCATTGGCAAACCTCACTGGTTACATTCAAGAGCACCCACTCTAAGGAAGCACCCACTCCCTAACTAAGCACCAACTCAGTCTTTCTGATGGCACCAACCTATCAGATTTATGAAGCTACAACATCAAAATGCAAAACAGATTCCTAAATGAATTCAGCTCTATTACTCTATTACAAGTCTTGTTTGTAACTGCTCAAACTCTACACATTCTTTGTGTGTCTTCATTTTCTCTCTGCCTTACGCTCTTGGTGTCTAGATATATTCTGTTTTAACACACTTCATTCCCTTTTCTCTCTGCCTTTTACTCTATCTGCATATGTCTGGATATATTCTATTCAGACATGCTTCATTACCCCTTTTTCTTGTACCTTTTTACTCTGTCTACATATATCTCTTATCAACAACCTTTGACTCACTCTCAAAATTGCGACGGCAGCAACAACACAACAATGTTTTTGATGTCGTGTATATACAATGAATTTTAGGGTTTCATGTCTCCAATTGCATTCATACTTCAACTGCACTTAACCGATTCCAGTTCTTGATTCTCATTTAATGCGACTTTGACTTATACGCTTTCCCGTGTCTCAAATCATGCATCACACTGCAATGTTCAACTCTCTTTTTTATTTTTGGCAACTGCTGGAATCATGTCATGTCCCCTCTTTAGCTCGGTCTAGCAGAGACATGTGAGTCAGCTTATTATGGGGTCTTGTAGGTTGACATTGTTGGTTAGAGACCCAATATGGCTATACAGTGTTGGGGACTTGGTGTTCTGGCCGTCGTTGATCAATTTGGAGACGTTCCTATTTTTTAAGAGGCAGTTCCTAAATTTATGGGGGTTACCCTTACTTTTTAGGAGGGTATGATCATACCCAGGGGTGGGTCTCCATGAGATTATTCCTTGAGTTCAGTTTCAGAGGATTAGGGTTTGTTTCCTAGTTTCTAGGAGCATCCCTAGATTTTAGGGATGCGACTGCCAGTGAATCTTTGATTTCCGACTTCAGTCACAAACAGGTGGCAGATTGACTTTCTGGTTTGTGGTGTCATTGGTACATTTTGTCGCTATTTGGGTTATATTTTTAATATTTCTTAAGTTTTCGTCTTTTAATTAAATAAGGCTAAGTTTATAGCCATTTTGGAGTAATAAGGGGTTTTTGGCCTCATCTGGATGCGTATCCCATGGTGTAATAGCTCGTTGGAAAGGTCTTGGACTTTTCTAAATATTTCTCTCTTGACTCAGATCCTTTCGGTGGACGGATCTCTCTTTATTTGAAAAAAGGGTCAATTTTTATGTACTTGACCACTTAAAAAGGGGAAATATAACATGTTATAACTCAACGCCACATGGGATTGCTTTTAGGGTTCGAGCTAATTGTGAAGGGGTTATAAGGAGGTTAAAACAAAATTATGATTCATTCTTGACATTTTATTTGGAATTTGCGCTTTGGCTCTGGAAGAGCTTTCAGCATTTGGGACGCCAAACCCTAGTGCTTTACCTGTTTGGGACGTAGCCCCCAATTCAGTGGTTGTTGATTTGTTCGGTAGCATCTGGAGATTGCTCAGTATTCCTTCTGGTAGGCGCAGGGATTGTGACAAAGTTCAGCGGGCATTTGAGGGTTTATTTCAGATTGAGAGGATCTTGCAGTTGTACGGTTGTACCTGGCAGCCCTTGCAGCTTCCTTCCCACGTGCAGCGCATTAAGCGCTGGAATCTTGCCGCAGCTTTCTTCTGGTGTACAATTCTCCTTCAGCTTTTCAGGTTGGGTTTATTTGTGATTGTAATCTTCCTAAAACTATTGAAAATTTGTATCTGGTTCCCTATTTTGGTTTAATATCCAGATTTCTGCCTATAAGCGACTTTGTTTGGTTATATTGGGTATTTAATTTCAGAATTGTTCATGTTCTTGTATTTCATTATTTACTTGCTAAAAAATCATCAAAACACAAAAACAATCAAACCCTTCTACAACTTCCGTGTATTTCGGAAAGAAAACATTCACAAACAGGAAAAATCAATTTAAAATAACAAAATTACAGTAGATCAACCGAAGAGATCCATTAGGGATCTTTCAAATCAGGTAATAACTATGCCATTTCCTTAATCGAGGATTGATCGATTGGATCGATCAATTTCGAGCTCTATGTAATCATTCATAGGTTTTGTTTGTTCCTTCATTTGTTCATTGAGAACATATTAAATGCGGGCCTTTGATTTCTTTCTTCGCACCAAGTCTAACCATCGAGCTCCTTTTTGCATCTCACTATTTCCTATATATCAAGATCGTTTTTGCTCCTTTCGATTTATTCGAATATGCTCGATCCATAACTTTAGTCAGACGTTAATCTTTGGTAAATTTGACTTCATCTCGCTTGTCATGGCATTCATGAGAGCTTTCGCTCAGATCTTACCGGACTTGCTCGGTCTTTAACTTCGCCACTGTGCATTAACCTTCGAGCACTTATAAAGCTTTGGATCCACTCGCTCCATTGGATCTTCTTAGTCATGACTTGTGTGTGTCGTTGGATCATCAACGATGCTTGCTCTTTATGATGACTAGATTGTTAACCTTCAACATGTTGACTTCATCTCGTTTCTTTCGGCATCTGTGAGATGCTTCCCCTTCGTCGATCTCTTCAGACTTGCTCCATCTTTAATCTCACCTTGATTCTTTGACAATATTGCGAGTGTCGTATACTTCATTTGAAATATCCTTCAGAACTTTTGTTTGTGGCACATACCCTTCGGATCATATCCTTCGGACAAATGTTGCGGGCTTTTTGTCTACGTGCTCTTCGGGACAATTTCCCTGAAAGAATGTCTAAGTACCCTTCAGGACATTTGAATTGCCCTACAATTCTTTGCTCGTTTGTTTAGGACACATACCTTTCGGGACTTTGCAAATGTACCCTTCGGCTTTTTGAAAAGATCCCTTCGGAAGCTTTTGAACAATCCACATACCTTTCAGCTTTTCTGTAAAGGTCCACATACCCTTTGGCCTTTTGCAAAATACCCTTCGGCATTTTTTCAAGCGTCTACATATCCTTCGGCTTTTTTGTAAAGGTCCACTTACCCTTCGGCTTTTTGCAAAATAACCCTTCGGCAACTTTTGATCGGATCATTTCCTTCGGGGCTTTCCTTCGGGACAATTGTTCCGAAAGAATTCTTAGGCAAACTCATTTTCTTCGGAACTGTGTTGCGGACAACTATTCCGAAAGAATTGTCTTCACCAATATTTCCAAAAGAATTCCCTAAGTCAATTCTCCCAAAATAATTCCCAAGCACTTTCCCGAAAGAATTCTCAAGCTTGTAAATCCGACTAAGTGTTCAGATACCGTTCAATTGCATGGGAGCCCTACTTTGCATTTGCATAACTTTTACTCCTTCCATCCGCATGACTTAGAACTTGGACCATAAGGAATAGGCACAGACCTAAGTACCCTGGTGTGATTGTTTCCTCCAGATGCTGCCATATATGCAAATGTAGTCACCAACAAACTGTGTACTAAGCCATATTCAACAAATTGACAAAGGCATTCATATGACTATTCTGGAAATTCAAGGTGCACATACAATCTCCTTGAGGACTCTAGAACTGATCTATTCAACTCAACACAGTGCAACACCTTTGTCATTAATGCTTGATAAAATATTTATCATTTGACATCAATGACAATATTACAGACAACAATCTCCTTGTACACCATGACACTCAAATTGCCAACAATCTCCCCCTTTGTCATTGATGGCAAAACATCCTCAGAATGACTACCCTTCCTCAGAATGACTACCCTTCTTCATTCCTTCATCATTTTGCTTTCTCCCCCTTTGACATTAATGACAAAGAGTCCTTGCCATAACATGGAAACGGGCTGCTCCTTTACTATCTGATTGTTTTGATCCTTGGACCTAGCTGGTTAGAGCACTGTTGATAGAAGCTCCCCCTTTGGCAATGACACATTTGCCCAAACTCTTACTCGAACAATTTCAGATCTAGCTCCCCTGACTCTATGATTCTCCAAATGATCATGTATATAGCATTGATCTAAAAGACCAATCAATAATCGACATATCTCTATATAGATAGGCATAGTGATCTAGAGCCAACACACCCTTGTCACCTCCTTTGTCATCAAATAGCAAAGGGACTGCAACTTTCTCATCAAGCTGCCTTTTCTCTTATCCCAGGAGATAATAATATGCCTTCAATACTCCCCCTGGATTTATGCCCTATCACTAGAAGCTAGTGATGTGGTGTGGGAGCCACTACTCCCAGCTTCTCTCTTAGATACTCAAATTGCTCCTTGGGAAGAGGCTTGCTAAATATATCTGCAATTTGATCCATTGTTGGCACATACTCAATTTTGACATCTTGATCTGTAACTTTTTCTTTTAGAAAATGATATTTGATGGATATATGCTTGGTTCTGGAATGCATCACTGGATTCTTAGATATGTTTATGGCACTTGAGTTATCACCAAAGATGGAAATAGGTTCTTGGTATTCTACTTTGATATCTCTGAGAGTTTGCTTCATCCACAAGACTTGGGTGCAACATGCTACTGTTGTTATATACTCTGATTTTGTTGTAGAAAGTGTAACCGACTCTTGCTTTTTGCTTAGCCATGACACAAGTCTATTTTCAAGGAAGAATGCACCACCACTAGTGCTTCTCCTATCATCCACACTTCCTGCCCAATCAACATATGCATATGCAATCAAAGTGAGATCTTCACTTGTAGGGTACCACAGACCGTAGTCAATTGTGCTCTTGATGTATTTGAAGATTCTTTTCACAACATTGACATGTGATTCCTTGGAAGCTACTTGAAATCTTGCAACCATGCATACATCTTACATGATGTCCGGTCTTGATGCACCTACCATTGATCTGTACATAGTATTATTCACATCAGGGGACTCATCTTCTTTGCTCAACTTGCATCCAGTTATCATGGGAGTACAAAATAGGTTGTTGTCTTCCATTTTGAATTTCTTGAGCATCTCCTTTGCATACTTAGTTTGAAATATGAATATCCTTTCATTGGTTTGTGCAATTTGTAGACCAAGAAAGAAAGAAAGTTCTCTCAGCATAGACATTTCAAATTCACTTTGCATTTGTGTGGCAAATTCTTTGCACATATTACTATTGCCACCTCCAAAGATGATATTATCTACATAGACAACAATAATCAACATATGCTCACCTTCTTTTTTAAAGGACAAATTGTTGTCTGCACATCTTTTGCTGAAACCTTGTTGTTGCAGGTATTGATCCAATCTTGAATAGCATGCTCTAGGTGCTTGTTTCAGACCATACAGTGCCTTCTTTAGTCTGCACACATAAGCCTCTTCATCTGCCAGCTGAAAACCTTCTGGTTGTTCAATGTAGACTTCCTCTTCTAAGTTTCCATTCAAGAAGGCTGACTTTACATCCATTTGATATACTTTGAACTTCTTATGAACAGAAAATGCCAAAAACATTCTTATAGCTTCTAGTCTAGCCACTGGAGCAAATGTCTCTTCAAAGTCTATGCTCTCTACTTGTGCATATCCCTTGCACACCAATCTTGCTTTGTTTCTTATAACAACTCCATCTTCATTGAATTTGTTTCTGTAGACCCATTTTGTTCTTATCACATTCTTGTTTGAGGGTCTAAGAACTAATTCTCAGGTTTTGTTCTTTTCTATTTGACTCAGTTCTTCTTCCATGGCTTTTAACTAGTTTTCATCTTGCTGGCTTCACTAAAGGTTTTAGGCTCAATTTTTGAAAATAGAGCAAAACTTACTTGCTCCTTGTTCATTGTAGCTCTTCTCCTAATTTGAACTCCCTCATTTTTGTTACCAATTATCTACTCCTTGGGATGTTTCTTTTGAACAAACTTTGCAAGTGCCTTTTCTCTTTTCTTCCTTCTCTTCACTATCTTCTTCATTTTTTGCTCAAAATTCCCCAATTCTGATCTCCTCCTCAAATTCGACATGTTTAAGTCCTTCGACCTTGACATTGATGCTCTCAACTATTTTATGCAACCTCTTATTGTAACATACATAGGCTTTGCTATGAGTGGAGTACCCAAGAAAAATTCCCTCATCACATCTTGACTCAAAAATTCTTAGTTTGTCATTTTTTCTGATGTAGCACTTGCTCCCAAACGCTCTGAAGTACTTAATAGATGCAGGTTTTCCATACCACGGTTCATATGGGGTTTTATCACTCTTCACCCTCAGTTGAACTCTATTCAGGATGTATACCGTTGTTTAGACTGCTTCTCTCCAATATCCATCAGATATTTTGGCCTCTTTCAACATTGTTCTGGTCATCTCCTTAACAGTCATGTTCTTTCTTTCAACAACTCTATTTTGCTATGAAGTTCTTGCAGTCGATTAGTGCCTTTTAATCCCATGCTTCTTACAATATTCTATGAACTCATTTGAGGTGAATTTCCGCCTTTATCAAATCTCAAACATTTGATCTTCCTTTTCAATTCATTTTCAACCATGGCTCTAAAGATCTTAAATCTCTCAAAGGCTTGAGATTTGTCCTTCAAAAAACTTATGCATGTCATCTTTGAATAATCATCTACGAACAACATGAAATAATAAATTCCTTTAGATTCTCTTGTCTTGGTAGGACCACAAAGATCAGTATGAACTAATTGTAGAGGCTCTGTAGTTGCATATTCTTTTGTTTGAAACTTGACCCTTGTTTGTTTGCCTAGTTGACATTCTTTGCATGTAGTATCTGTGGATTTGGTTATCTTTGGCATATGTCTTACACACTTATTCGAATTCACTTTGACTAAATTATCAAAATTGACATGAGCCATTCTCCTATGCCACAACCAGCTTTCATCAACCTTTCCTATGAGGCAACTATTATCGTTTACCTCAACAAGATTGTAGATGTTACTCTCGATTCTTCCTTTTCCTACTGTTTTGCTAGATCTCTTTAACTTGCAGGCTTCGGCATTAAATATGACCTTATATCCATTGTCACACATTTCGCTGACACTCAGTAGATTATGCTTCAGTCTTTCAACATAAAGAACATCATGTGTAGGAAGCTTACCATCTATGTGCAAGGTTCCTTTGCCTTTGATCTTAATTGTTGTATTCTCTCTTAAACTGACAGTTTTTTGCACTTGCTCAACTTGGTGAACTTGCTCTTGTCACCAGTCATATGTTTTGAGCACCCACTATCTATTACCCACAAATTCTGCTCTTTGGCGTGGAGTGTTGTTTGAGCAATCAAGGATTGATTTTTCACTTTCCATATTTTCTTAGGTCTCTCATATGTCCTTTTCTTTCCTTCATTAATGACTCGTGAACCTTTGTTCTTATTAGGAAACTTGTCTTTCTTTACATTGCTTATTTTTGACATTACAAAGGTTAGTCCTACAATGCTTGGCTATATGACCAAAATTATTGAAATTGTAGCATATTGTACTTGAATCTAACAAAGGAGCAAATGAGTTTCTACTTACAAAATTAGTTCTCCTTGTAGGTACAACTCTACATTCAATAGCCCTATGACCAAACTGATTGCAGCTGTAACAATAACCATAAAAGGATGAATAATACCTAGTCATAACATTCTTTGGTGCAGTATATCAAACTTTCATACACTTTTATTTCTTCAAATCTGCCACTTTAGTATATCCTTTTGGATCTTTGATTTCAGGGTTTTTTTCAGAATTTATTTTTCTTACCTTATCTTTGTTTAGATCATTCTTAATGTCCTTGCTGATCCTCTCTTTCCTTGCTTCTGCTACTCCCTTTATCTTGAAATTATCATATAGGTTTGTTGACGTACTTGTTGAGGAACTGTTGACCATTTTTGGTTCTGCAAGCCAAAATCGGTCTCCTTCCCCTGCCGTTCTGAGCCAGTTCAAATTTTGTTTGCACAAGTCTTTTGGCAGAAGATGAACCAGTTCAAAGAATGCAAGGTTTTTACAAAGCTTCTTCGAACATTTTGTCCGAAGAAATTCGCAAGGAAAGAGACCGAAAATGTTCAAGAACTTTTCCCTAAGGTTGGAAAAAGTGGTTCAACGTCAAGGTTCAATGACATGATCTTTCCAAGAGCTTTGAACTTTGAACTTTGAACTTAAACAATGTTGAACCGTTGAACCATTGTTGGTTCAATCATTTGGTTCAATCTGTCAGTTCGAGTTATTCGGTTCAAGTTGTTGGTTCAATCAGTTGGTTCAATCGATCAGTTCGAGTTATTCGGTTCAAGCGGTTTGGTTCAAACAGTCAATTGAATGAACGCGACTCCTTGCAGAACACAATGTTGAACCGTTGAACCATTGAACTCAGAAAAAGGATTCAGGTTCAGGTTCAATCAGAAGTTTCAAAGGGGCATTCCAAAGCCAAGTGCCCTTGCGGAGGGCAGGGAACCCTTGCGGAGGAATCAAAAGATAAGGCCGAAACGAGGCAGAGTTTTTCTTCGGAAAAGACTAAGGCAAATAAATCCGAAAGAATCCAAGGTAAAGCTCAAAAGTCCTTCGGACATTTTGTTCGAAGGAAAAGACACGAAAATTCAAAGGATCAATTCCTTCGAACAAAATGTCTGAAGGAATTCCTTCAGACTTTTTGTCCGAAGGCATTCTTCGGGGAATTTTTTCGAAAGAAAGGGCCGGACTTATGAAGGGAACATTTCCTTCGGACAAAATGTCCAAAGGAATTAAGAAGACAAAGGCCCGGACAAAGGAAAAAAGCCAAAGGAAAGAAAGCCGAAGAAATTTCCAGAGGGGGTGACGGGCCCGAAGACGTCAAAATTGAGCATGGCGAACTAGCCGTTGGAGGTTCAAATGTCCAGTGACGGGCGTGCGAATGTCAAATTTAAGGTGGTGAAATAGTCGTTGATTTTGAAATGCTTAAGGAGAAGCCGCAAGTGAACTCAGCGACCCGCCAAGAAGATAGCCCCGAGTGCTCACAAAGCCAGGAAAAGACAAACCCAGAAAGAGACAAAAATAACAAGGAATGATGGGACCGGCCCAGGTGGCAAAAGGAAAGCGTCGACAGAGGAGTTATTCCAGCGGTTGAAATAGTCTCCGCCAAGTGGTCATCAAGGAGCGCAAATAGTGAATGACGCGGCCTGTTTTTTCTCATTTTACATTGAGCAGACAGTCGCGTGAATGTCTTTAAGAAGCAGTCTTGTTGGCAGACAAACGGCGCAGCCCATGCTTTCACAAGTAGCGTTTAATACATTTTAAGCGCTAAAGTCAAGACTGGCGATATCTACAGCATGGTTTTGTCAGGCCGTTTCTAGAAGGATGATATCAACATCAGCGACTTCTTTTTCCCAAGGCATTCAACGCAGCATGGGCAGTGTTTCCAGAAGGCGCCAAAAGCCTCTTTCTTTCTATATATATTGTAAAACTCTCATTTGAAGGAGATCTCTCAGCTTGTAAGGCAGAGCTTTGCCGTATTTTACCTTGAATCAAGACATAGCATTTTTACCTCCATTTTGAGTTTGCACTTTCGTATATGTCTATGTCTTTGTCCTGTGTTAAGCCATTTTCCTTTATGCTTTCACAGAATGATTCCAGCACGTCTAGTGTATTGTGAATTCTTCTTTTGCAGGTTAGCCAGAAGTGTCCCTAGAGGAGAATAGGCGCATATGAATAGGTTGCCAAAGTGTGTCTTAGAATGCCTCGGGTAGTTCTTCCTCCATGTATCTCCACGGACCCCTAGCTCACTGATGCAGAAGAATTTCTCGTATCAAATGAAGTGTATGTCAGCATGTTCTTGGTGGAAAGTGTATGTTCAAGCTAAGTAGATCAACCATTTTTGGTGCATCACAGTTTAAGTTTAGGTTCTGTTTTCAGTTATCCTTCTCCCTTTTCAACCCCCCCTTTTAATTCATTTGTAGCAGTAGGAAATCCAGGACCTCAGAGATGCATCAAAGGGAGCTAGCCCTTATCTAGAGATTCTCCCCTCAGTTTTTGTCTCCATTGTGCCGTGTGGAAGACAGGAGCTCAGCCTCTTGTCTAGGGTGCAATCCACAGCGTCAACAGGAACCATTTCCTTTCTCATAGCTAAGACCTGATTTTTCATTTGAGGGCTTTTGTGCGCTGATCAACTCACTAAGAATGTCTGATCCTTTTGTCAACTTTAGACTTCTATCTAATTGGCCTTTTGCCTTCTCAAGTTATTTCCTCAAGACTACTATTTCTGCCTCAAGCTTCATTCATTCTTCAGATTTGGACTGGAGATCCATCTTGACTACTCCTATTCTTTTACCTTCCTCAACTTGAGTTTTTAGAGACTATCATTTTGTCAGATTTTTTAAGTTCCTTTTTCTCAAGCTTCTTTTGTTTTGTGTTCTCTTTTCTTAGTTTCTCAATCTCTTCTAGAGCACAAACAAGTTCACCTTCTAGATCAATTTCACCTTCCTCTTCTTCATCCTAATCTTCTTCATCTTATTCTTGATTTATGGAAGTGGATTCTTCAGCCATGAGCAAGAAATCATTTTCCTTAGCTACAAAAGCACAGTCATAATCATCACTAGAGCTATCACTATTACTTTCTTCCACAGAGTCACCATCTTCTTTTGTGTATAACCCTTTCTTACTCTTGAAGAAGTTTTTCCTTTTTGCATAGTGGGATTTCACCTTTTTGCTGCTCTCTACTTGCTCAAAATTGTCCCTTTTATTATATGGACATTTGGCAGCAAAGTGTTCTACCTTACCGCAATTAAAACATTTGAACGGTAGTTTGCCTTTATATTTTCCTGATCCTCTTTTTAGTTTTCTAACAAAATTAGCTTCTTCTCCATCAGAGTCCTCAAATTCAGACATAGAAGTTTCTTCTTTTACCTACTTTGCTACTTTGAATGTAGCTTCTTTTTAAAAGTGTTTGTCTTTCCCATTCTCATCTCATAGGCAGTGAATGTTCCATGCAACTCATCAATAGTGAGTTTGTCCAAATCTCTTGCTTCCTCTATTGCAGAAATTTTTGAATCATATCTTGATGGCAGCGATCTTAACACCTTCTTGACTATAGTCGACTCTTCCATTTCTTCACCAATACCTTTGATAGCATTCACTATTTCATCTACCCTGAGGAGGTAGTCGGCAATCTTTTCTTCTTTCATCTTAAGACTCTCAAACTGCGGTTTGTATGTTTGTAGCTTGGCTTGTTTCACTCTGTCATCTCCTTCATAAATACTCTTTAACTTGTTCTAGATGTCTTTTGCACTTTGACAGTGCATAACTTTGACAAATTTTGAGTTTGACAGTCCACAAAAAATAGCATTTTTTGCCTTGACATTGTTCTCATATGCCTTCTTGACAGCCTGATCAATAGGAGGTACAACAGGAGCTGTGTATCCATTTTCCACAAACATCCATGCATTGAACCCTAAAGAGGACAAATATGCTCACATCCTTATGCTCCAAAAAGCATAGTTATACCCATCAAATAAAGGAGCCTTGTTTGATGAAGATCTTTCTTGACTAGCCATTGTGTTCACTAACCAAGATCTACCTAAGCCGATTAAACTTCTCCTTAGGAACCTTAAGCTCTAATACCAAATGTTGAACACAACTATCTACTAAGAGAGGGGGTGAATCAGTAGATCAACTAAAAAACTTGTTCTTTAACCTTTTTAATGAGGATACAAAACATATGTATATCAAAAAACAGATATAGAGAGCACACACACACAAAACCACAATACACCAGATTTATATATAAAAAATCCAAAGAGAAAACCCACGGTGAGAATAGCTGCTAGAATCTATTGTTCTAATCCAGTCTCATAGTTAAATGCCTCACTAGTTACATTCAAGAGCATCCACTCTAAGGAAGCACCCACTCCCTAACTGAGCACCAACTCAATCTTTCTGATGCAACAACCTATCAAATTTATGAAGCTACAATTTCAGAATGCAAAACAGATTCCTAAATGAATCCAGCTCTATTACTCTGTTACAAGTCTTGTCTGTAACTGCTCAAACTCTGCACATTCTTTGTGTCTTCACTTTCTCTCTGCCTTACACTCTTGGTGTCTGGATATATTCTATTTTAACACACTTCATTCCCTTTTCTCTCTGCCTTTTACTCTATCTGCATGTCTCTTATCGACAACCTTTTACTCTATCTGCATATGTCTGGATATATTCTATTCAGACACGCTTCATTCCCCCTTTTTCTTCTACCTTTTTACTTTGTCTGCATATATCTCTTATCGACAGCGTTTGACTCACTCTCAAAATTGCGACGGTAGCAGTAGCAACACAACAATGTTTTTGATGTCATGTATATACAATGAATTTTAGGGTTTCATGTCTCCAATTGCGTTCATACTTCAACTACACTTAACTAGTTCCAGTTTTTTATTCTCATTTAATGCAACTTTGACTTATATGTTTTCCTGTGTCTCGGATCATGCATCTCACTGCAATGTTCAACTCTCTTTTCTATTTTTGGCAAATGCTAGAATTAGGTCATAACTGCGTCATTTCCTTAATCGAGGATTGATCGGTTGGATCGATCAATCTCGAGCTTTGTGTAATCATTCACAGGTTTTGTTTGTTCCTTCATTTGTCCGTTGAGAACATATTAAATGCGGCCCTTTGATTTATTTCTTCGCGTCAAGTCTAACCATCGAGCTCCTTTTTGCATCTCGCTATTTCCTATATATCAGGTTCGCCTTCTCTCCTTTCGATTTATTCGAATATGCTCGATCCATAAATTTAGTCAGACGTTAATCTTCGATAGATTTGACTTCATCTCGCTTGTCACGGCATTCATGAGAGCTTTCGCTCCAATAGATCTGACCGGACTTGCTCGGTCTTTAACTTCGCCACTGTGCATTAACCTTCGAGCACTTTTAAGGCTTTGGATCCACTCGCTCCGTTGGATCTTCTTAGTCCTAACTTGCGTGTGTCGTTGGATCATCAAAGATGCTTGCTCTTTATGATGACTAGATCATTAACCTTCAACATGTTGACTTCATCTTGCTTCTTTCGGCGTCTTTGAGATGCTTCCCCTTCATCGATCTCTTCAGACTTGCTCCATCTTTAATCTCACCTTGATCCTTCAGCAATATTGCGAGTGTCCTATACTTCATCCGAAATATCCTTCAGAACTTTCGTTTGTGGCACATACCCTTCGGATCATATCGTTCGGACAAATTGTTGTGGGCTTTTTGTCCACGTGCTCTTCGGGACATTTGAATTGCCCTACAATTCTTTGCTCGTTTGTTCAGGACACATACCCTTTAGGACTTCGCAAATGTACCCTTCAGCTTTTTGAAAAGATCCCTTTGGAAGCTTTTGAACGATCCACATACCTTTCGGCTTTTCTGTAAAAGTCCACATACCCTTCGGCCTTTTACAAAATACCCTTCGGTTTTTTGCAAAAATACCCTTCAACAACTTTTGATCAGATCATTTCCTTCGGGACAATTGTTTCAAAAAAATTCTCAGGCAAACTCATTTCCTTCGGAAACTGTGTTGCGGACAACTGTTCCGAAAGAATTATCTTTACCAATATTTCCGAAAGAATTCCCCGAGTCAATTCTCTCGAAGTAATGCCCAAGCACTTTCCCGAAAGATTTGTCAAGCTTGTAAAATTGACTAAGTGTTCAGATACTGTTCAACTGCCTGGGAGCCCTACTTTGCTCATGCATAACTTTTGCTCCTTCCATCCGCATGACTTAGAACTTGGACCATAAGGAATAGGCATAGACCTGAGTACCCTGGTGTGATTGTTTCCTTCAGATGTTGCCATATATGCAAATGTAATCACCAACAAACTGTGTATTAAGCCATAATCAACAAACTGACAGAGACATTCATATGACTATTCTTGGAATTCAAGGTGCACTTACAATCTCCATAAGGACTCTACAACTGATTTGTTCAGCTCAACACCTTTGTCATTAATGCTTGATAGAACATATCATTTGACATCAATGACAATATTACAGACAACAATCTCCTTGTACACCATGACACTCAAATTGCCAACACCTTGAAAAATTTAGTCAATGCCTTAATGGAGATGTCGATGTTCACAATCAATTGAGATACTCATCACATATTCTTACACGGAAAAAACTGAGTTGTAAAAAGGATTTGACGAGGAATCCTACTTTCAAGCCAAACAAAATCCAAAATCAGTTAACCGGCTAGAAAAATCATTTTATGTTACAGAACAATTGGATGGCCATTGTAAACATTTGCTTTGTGAAGAGGCTCCATTTCATTTACCTGTTATGTTTACTAGTGGAGATTGTGTGGGTGAGGAGTTAAAACCAAATAAAACTATTACTAATAATTTTTATATAGCAAACTGTGGTATTCCATATAATAACTTGTCATTTGATTTGATCAGTAAGGATGACACACTGCGAAACATAAATGAGAAAAAACAATATGAATTGTCTAGATAAGAATCTAAGAAGGAATATGTAGTCTAAATTGTCTCAATATCATGCAGGAGATGTTGGGAATAATGAAAATAAAAATGAGTTCAATTGAAAGTTGTGAAGAGCATTGCATTGAAAGTGACGATCGAGATGCAAATAAAGTTGTAGGATGATGTATTGAACAGATCAAAGAATTAAGAGTAGATGATTAAAATTTAATAATTTTAAATGGTATCCATGTCAAACATTTATCAATAAGCAGCAGTTATATCTCTTCAGCTGGTGGTGTAGGTGTTAATAATTTGGCTTGTCAAAGCCAGGTCATTACCCCTATTATTTTAAATTTCCTTCAACGGTCTAATCCCCTTTTCAACTGGTCAATTTGTGGTCTAAAAGCATAAATGAAGGGTACTTACAGAAAAGGTATTAAGAACAGTTGGGTGAAGACCTACAGCCACCACATAGAGCATGCAGCCCGTTCGAGGGAAAGATACCTACAAGTTCAAAGGCCACATCTCTTGTTCACTTTCATTGGAAGCACGGAGTTAAAGGCAGCATCATGCATATGTTTATTTTCTCGGGTTTTTTCTAGTCAAGGGATAGAGGATTTCAAGGGATTTACAAAAAACCCAGGTACTTTGCAATAAAGCCGAGAAAATTACAAAAGGAAAGGTACATTCCAGGAATCCCGAAGGGTATGTACCCCTTTGAGAAGGTTCACACTACCCTTCGGAAAAATGACATCTTCAAAGTTCGGAAAAGTCACTCGGCTATCCGAAGGACCAATTGCACAAGTCCAAAGGGCATTTTTTAAGGAACAGGGGTCACAAGATTTTCGAAGGGCACCTGCCCTTTGGAAGGGCCATTTCATAAATGGAAGTCTTTGCGACTTGACTAAGACAGGTTGTTCCTTCAGACTTTTTGTCCGAAGGAAAAAGTTGAAGGACAATTACAAAAGTCTCGAAGGGCAGGTGCCCTTCGGGAAAGTCCACTTCAAGGTTGAAAAGGCAAAGCTTTTTCGAGAATGTCATTGACAATAAACCCGAAGGGCATGTGCCCTTCCGGAGGGTATCCTGGCAAAGTGAAGGGATGTTTTCAAAAGTCCCGAAGGGCAACTGTCCTTCGGGAATATATACTTTGGGACAGTTGGAAGGATCATTTCAAGCGGGTAAAGGACACCTTCAAAAAGCCCGAAGGGCAACAACCCTTTGGGAAGATACATTGCGGGAAAATGTAAAGAGACAAAAGGTCTGAAGGAATACCTTCGGAAAAGTTGCTGCGGGGTTTACAAAAACCAAGGTGCTTGACAATAAATCCGAAAAAATTCAAAGGGGCAGTTCTTTGGCGGGAAATTTACAAAGAACTCTTTCAAAAAGCCCGAAGGGCAGCAGCCCTTTGGGAAGGTCCCTTGAAAAAGCCCGATGAAATTATAAACAAGTCAAAGGAAAGAAAATAAAGAAGGAATTCCTTTGGACTTTTTGTCCGAAGGATTCCTTCGGGAAAATTAAAATCAAAAAGTCCACGGAAAAGACAAGAATGGACAGGAAAATCCAAAGGATTCTTTCGGGAGTCTTGGACAACACAAATGGGCTTACAATTTTTTCGAAAGAAATGGGCCATGCCAATTTTTCCGAAACAATTGGCCTTGACAAGACTCCAAAGGAATTCCTTCAGAAAAGATGAAAGACAAGATCAAAAGGAAGTCTTAGTCAATTCCCACGGACTTTTTGTCTGCGGGAAAGTGGAAACCCAAATGGGCAATTTCCTCGGACTTTTTGTCCAAGAGAAAGTCCGAGCAGAATAAAGTCCGCAGGAAATGAATGGGAAAAGAGAAGTCAATAGGAGAAAGTCCGCAGGAAAGAAATCTGACGGAATTCCAAGGGAAATAGAAGACTAAGGGAGGTAAATAGAAAAGTTGGCAGTCATAAAATCCACAGAATAAAGTCTGTAGAGCACGACATACAAAGCCTGAAAAGATAAACCAAAGAAATAAAACCAAGGGGAAAATTGCCAAATAAATACACAGAAAAATCCAAGAGAATGAACAAGGGAAGGCACAGATTTTTGTTTGGATAAACAAGGAGCACACACAGTCGGAAAAGTCATAAATAGAGAAGTCTGAGATTATAAGGCAGGTAAGCAAGCAAGACAGAATATACATGCACAAGAATTAAAAGCTGTAAATAGAAAAGGTCAAAAATAGATTCTTATCTATGCAAACGTGTTATTGGACTGGTCAAAAATGTTGTTGAGTGTTTCGCCGTGCCACATGCTTCTCTCATGCGTCCAAACGTTTCAAACGTCCCAGCAATTCGTGAGGAGTTCATCTACTGGCTTTTTGCGTAACATTTCATGCAAAGGAGAAGTTGACTGGTCAGACCTAAGTTCCTTCGCCCACTTCCACGCCATCTTGGTCATGCATGTTTGGAGTTTTCTTGGAGAGTTTTGTTTATTTTTAAGAATCATTTTCCAAACTTGGCTCCATTATCTATATTCTATGCCAAAGTTTGGAGAACCATGCAGATTTTTTTAAAGGAGAATAATTTTATTGAATATTCAAAGCATTGTAAAAAAGGTGAGGTCTTCAGTTAACTAACCAAGACTGACCTTTTCCCCTTTTTGGACTACACTTAGACTGATTTAGACTATTTTTAAAAGCTTATTTATTCGCTAAATCAAGCGATAGAGAAGGACCTTGAAGTTTGAAAAATAAATTGTACGCTGGACCAGTGATCAATAAGGAGTTTATTTTTCTAAATCTGATTTTTGACAGTAGCATAGAGTGTATCCGATTGTGCATCAACATATAAGAGAGAATTTTTCTCTTTTTGCAGGGCCCTTCCCCACCAATCTCTCTCTATCTCACCCTTTTTGCAGGTCATTTGAAGAGGTTTTCAACCCTTCCGAAACACTTTTGCTTAGGGACAGAATATAAATTGCATTTTGGTTATATGTGACCATTGATTTTACCATTGAGGCACTCACCCTCGTGAGAAGATCCTATTGTTTCAACCGAAGGGAGGATTGGCCATTTTAGCACGTCTTTGATTCAGGGTGCAACTCCAGGTTGACAACAGTTTTTGGCACGCCTGATGGGACCCATTTGGAGCTGGTCTTAATGAAATCACAGTTGCCGCAACGTTCTTCAAGAAGTATTTGGCGATTCCAAGCTCAGGTGGTTGCTTCTAATAATCCAATCACACTTTCCATGTAAGTATTGCATTATCATGAATGAGTTTTGATGGCTGTAGATGAAGAGAATTCCTATGCTATGTTTCCTTATCAGCCCAATGATGGATCATACCAGCCTTATCATGATGCCTATGAGCCTTTTTATGAACCTAATCACCCTTATCAGGAGTATTATCAAAGCTATGTTGAGCCATATCAGTCATATGAGCAGCCTTGGCTCCAGGAAAGAATGGATGAGATAGAGCTCAAAATACTAGCACATGCAAGGAAAGTTTGTTCAAACTCTCAGTATGAAGAAGTGAATGGTCTATTCCAAAATGTGTCCAATGATCCAGAAGAGATAAATGAGCTGTGTATTTTTGTATTAGAGAAGATGGAGGCTTGGGATAGGCAGAAAATCGAGTTGAGTCACTTGTCTACAAAGGGTTCTTGTACTCCTTATTCTCATGAGGTTCTTAACCATGCCTAGTGTGTGCCGAGGGAGCTTCCTAGTTGGAGTCAAGAGCCTATTCAAGTGACTATTCATGAGACTAAACCTTCTTATAGTCCCCTTTCCTCACCAATCATCCCTCAAGCTCAAGTTGTCCAGGAAGACAAGCAGGTTTCAGACTTTGATGAAGTAATGGCCAAGTGGAAGGAACAGAATATAGAGGTCTTTAAGAGTCTCTTTCCCTCCTCTCCAAAACTCCCTAGATAATTCCATTGCCCTCAAGATTCCAAAATCTGATCATGATCAACCTCCCATGCTTCATTTTTCCTCTCAAACAAATGAATTGCATCACTCTCCCACCATCTCCCTTCTTCAGGAGTAGCCTGTTCTTTGGAGGATTGAGAAAGAGGTTGCAGCTACAGGTCAAGTTCTTGCACAGTGTGTGGAGGATGCTTCAGATGTGTTTAAGGAAGAATTTCCCATTGATACTTCACTTAAGGTTGTAGTTGAGCATCCAATTATATTTAAGAATGAGAACGTTGATCTTGATGTAGAGGAACTCCAAGAGGAGTTGGTGCAGATTGAAGTCATAAATGAGTTACAAGTATCTCCTATTGTGAAGGATCCAGATAGATTTCAAGCTGATTCTGTTCAAATATATCAAAATGAGGAACAAAAAGATGATTGGCAGCTGCACCTTGAATCTCTACAAGAGATTGAAGAGCTTTGTATGGATATGTTGGCTATTGAAGAGCATGGTTATGAGAAATTTGATCAAGAATCGCCTATTCAAGATCATAATACAGATGGGTTGCCTATTCAAAGTTCCTTGAAGAGCTGGATGAACTTGCAGCAGTCGATAAAAAGGGTGTGGCCACTCAAGAACAATGCATAGATGAGATATCACTTGACAATGTGGTAGATGACAAGCAGTGCGAAAAATATCAGGAAGTACTTGATGAGTTTGTCTTTGTTGGTGACTGGTTTGTTGTTGATGACTCATTTGAGAAGATGCTAATACAGTTGGTGGACAATAAAAATGCCTTATCAAAGGTTATAATTGATAAACATCTTGTCTTGCAACTAGTACCATCTCTTGGAGTGACTGAGTTTAAGAATTTCCCTTTTGATCCAAGGGGATCGTGCTTTGTCATGGTTAGTTAGGTTCTTTGTTAGTTTGTTTTCCTCCAAGTGTTGTTTCAGTACATTAGTTTCGTTCAGTTATGTTCCAATAAGTGCTTGTTTGCACATTTGTTTCTTAGTTTTTTTGCTTTCGTGTGTTTCCCTTCTTATTTTGAGGGATAAAGGTTAATTTAGCCATGATCAGAGGAGATTTTCAGTCAGAAATCAAGTTTATCGTTGTTTTGGAAGTTCAAATGGTGTGAGTTTTCAAGCATAACAGGCATGCTTCCTTGCGAGTCGCCAAAAATGTTGGCCATTTTTTGGCCTACATACCAAAATTTTGCCCAAGTGTGAGAGGGTGGGCATTCAAGCAAGACTTTGGGTTTTACACAACAGAAGACTTCAAGTTTTTTGGAAGTAGAAGTCTTCGGGTTTTACAAGAGACAACTTATTTCACTTTATGAGTAATCAACAGTTGAAACCCCTCAGCAGAAGTAATCTGGGTTGGAAAACCCAAATTACTCTTGACAGTGCAAATTGGGTTTTGATAAGTGCTTTGCTTATGAAAGTTTTATCAGCAAAAATAATTCGGGTTGGAAAACCCGAATTACTCTTGATAGTGCAAATCGGGTTTTGAGAAGTGCTTTGCTTATGAAAGTTTTGTCAGTTGAAGTAATTCGGGTTTAGAAACCCGAATTACTCAAGATAGTGCATTTCGAGTTTCCCAGGGTGAATGACTTATCTCTTTTTATAAGTAACAAGCAATGAAGAATCCAAAGTAGGTGCCAGTGAAGAGTCCGAAGGATTCCTTCGGAATAATTGTCAAACACAGAGGAGACTGATATTTTTTCGCAAGATAAAAGTCCAAATGAAAGAATAAACCAAGGGTCAATGGAATTCCAAAGGAAATGGATCAAACAAAACTTTTTGTCCAAATGAAAGAATAAACCCGAATAAGTCCGAAGGAATTCCTTCGGAAAAAATGCAAACAAATCAACAAAAAGGGGCAAAAAATAATAAAGCCAAGGAGATAATAAAAGTCCGCAAGAAAACCAAAGGTAAATCCAAGGTGCAAGACATAAGAGCCAAAGAGAATAAAATCGAAAAAATTGGCAAGAAAGAAATCCGAAAGAATATAAGACCAAGGAGATAGCCAACAAACCCGAAGATAATATATACAGGTAAAGCAGAATATCCGAAGAAAATCCGAGACCAAAGAAAATCTGCAGATAAAAAAGAATATCCAAAAGAATTAGGCTAAAGGAATAGCCAAGAAATCCGAGGAAATATAGACCAAAAATAGAATCCCGCCAAAAATAGACACGAATAGGCAGACCAAAATAAGAGAAAATACATGCAAACAAGGGCTATTTTTGGCAGATTTTTAAGTTTCAGTTGACCCACAGTTTGACTAGTCAAAGTCACACTTCTCCAAGCATTCTAGTAGTCCGAGTAGAGCTCATCTATTGACTCTTAATGTGGATTTGCATGCAAAGAGAAGTGGGCATTTTAACAAGCCCAACCGTCCACTTTCAAATGCCAAAAAGCTAGTCTCTAATTTTAGACATGGCTCAGCCGATCATGCATAAGCAAAGTCAAACGTTTGAGCCCACCGTCCACTTTTCAACGCAAATAATTTTCATGCAAGACAAAATAGACTTTTGTAAAGGCTGAGTTGGTTTGAGTTTACTCTCTATTTTCAAATGCCAATCTCTTGGCTTTTTGTAATTTTCTATATTAATGGCTTTTCAGCCTTGTAAAAAGGATCCCTCTCTTGGTAAGACTAGACTCTGTCATTGGTGAGTTGTGTAACCTCTTTAATCAATAGGACTGTATTTTCAGATTTTAAGTGCTGGCATAGTGTACATTCATTTAGCGATTTGCATACATGGTAGATTTCTCTCTCTTCCCAAATTTTGATTCGTACCTAGTTGCTAGCTTATCATGTTATGCAGGTCATGTTCAGTGTTTTATAGGTCTTTTGCTAAGCTGTAAGTGGATGTTAGGTGGCTGCATAGTGTCTTGTATCAGACTTTTCTCCATTATTTTCCTTCACGTTTTGTCATTGGATCGAACCTTCTCATGAAATACTTATGCATAGTGATCAATTGAAATCAAAGGTCTTCCTTTTCCCTTGTTTGTTCAGTGTTTAAGGTTCCAAGTAGGGTGGATCAACATTCGGGTGTATCACCGTCATTAAGTAGGATTTCCACTTCAAGTTTCTTTCTCCCTTTTCCATGGTAGTCTGCAACGCAGAGTAGAGATCCTCATTGATACATCTTACAGGGACCAGCCTTCTCTAGAGGTTTTTCTCACTATTGAGGCATCCACCCTCATGAGAAAATCCTATTGTTTCAACCAAAGAAAGGATTAGCCATTTCAACACGTCTTCGATTCAGGGTGCAACTCCAGGTTGACAACAGATACACAACGAATTCCCCAAATTGTTTTTCATTATTATAACATAAATTACATGGTATTTGTAGCTCCTTAGCTTTACAAAGGGGCCCTCGGCTCCCTTACCTCATGGAGTCTCACATCTCCATTTGACACTAAGGCTACAAGCCTTTTAAGATCCCTCGGCTCCCTTACCTCATGGAGTCTCACATCTCCATTTGACACTAAGGCTACAGGCCTTCTAAGAGCCCTCGGCTCCTTCCTCACTTTAACTTTGCATTTTGACAAAGTTTGGCCTTTTGTTCAGCTCTTCTCTCCAACTACAACAACCTTCAACAACCACATTTTCTATTGGTTGGACTCCTATTAGTAATTTGGCCTGTCAAGGCCAAATTACTACCCCTACTATTCGAAACTCTCCTCAGAACAGTCAATTTTCCTATACCGCTGGTCAAACTGATGATTTATAGTCTAAAAGCATGAAGAAAGGCATATGTAGACAGTCAAAGTATCAAATATAGTCATGATGAAGAGACCTACAGCAATGTTACACAGTCAAGTGTGTTCACCAGGATGATATATAGAAATAAGAAAGGTCTTTATCTAGATTTATTGACAAGTACTTACAACCATGAAGAAGAATGATGATCAAATCTGCATTTGAGCCTTCTTTGGAGTGAAAGACAAGCTACAGTCCGTGCAAGGGCAAGACACCTACAAGAAGTTCAAAAAGCATATCTCCTATTCAAAATGTCACATACGGCTATAAAGCTACAGGCCTATAACAGGAATGACTTTGTAAGGTGGATAAGAGCCAATGAAGAATTAATCAAGCTACAGCCATTACGCCTACAGAAGATATGCATCTATACTCAGTCACCAAAAAGATAACTCTACAGGTCACTTTTTGGGCTATATCAATCTTTTTCCGTATTGAATTCTAATTTGAAAGAGTTTAATCAAATGGTTAAATGGTATGGTGGTTAAATGGCTAAGTGTGGGAACAATTTCCTCGGACTTTTTGTCCAAGGGAAAAAGTCTGGGGAAAAAGCAAATTTAAAAGGACTTTGTAAGAAATCCGAAAGATTAAGGTTTATTTGTTTTTTCTTTCCAAGGGACAGACAGTTCGGCATTTTCAGAAAGGGTGCTTTCCAAGAATCCCGAAGGGTATCTGCCCTTCGGGAAGGATCATTACAAAAATCCAGAAGGGTACCTACCCTTCGAGAAAGGCTCAAAACAGAAGTCTCAAAGGACAAATACAAAAAGTTCGAAGGACTTTCCAACTTTTCCGAATGGCTAATTCAAAATTTTGAAAGGCTTCTTTTCAAAGGAATGGTCCATCACAGAAAACCCGAAAGGTACCTACCCTTTGGGGAAGTACATTTTTAGAAAACTCGAAGGGTATGTACCCTTCAAAAAGGTCATTGCCAAGAATCTCGAAGGGTACCTGCCCTTCAGGAAGGTTCACTTCAAGATTTCAAGGGACGTTTGCAAGAATCTCGAAGGGTATTGGCCCTTCAAGAAAGTCACTTGACAAGAAAGCCGAAGGGTAAGTGTACCAAGACAAAAAGTCTGAAGGGCGATTTTCGGAAGGCCAAGGGACATTACAAAGATCCCGAAGGGTAATTGCCCTTTGGGAAAGTTCAATTACAGGAAGTCCGAAAGGGACATTTCCTCCAGACTTTTTGTTCGAGGGAATGTCCGAGAGGAAGATCCAAAGGAAGGTCTCTAGCAAAGAAAGGAGAAGAATTCCTGCGGACTTTTTGTCGTAAGGAAAATGACAAAGGACTTTATAAGAAAGTTTGAAGGAATTCCTTCGGAGGGTTTGAAAAGGGGAAGTCCGAGTAATGAAGGGAAGAAGACAAAATACATGCAGAAGACAAGTCAAGGAGCAAATAAAGACAAAAAGCCAAAAGCAGATAAGGCCGAAAAATAGCAAAGGATTCAATCTAAATATATCTCACACTCATCAAGATCCTTGTCCATGCAAGCCAGGGCTATTTATAGTGGATTGGTCAAAGCTTCAGTTGATTGTTTGACGAAATCACGCTTCTCCTTGGTTTTCATGCAATCCAAAGCTTTCAACATTTCAGGGAATCCAAGTGGAGACCATTGGACATTGATTGGTCTTAAATTGGAGTTGACTAGATAACCTTGTTACACATCTTCCTTGTTTTCCATGCAAATGGGAATATCTCTTCCTCTAGCTCAGCTCTCAAACGAATCAAATGGAGTTCCTTATTTAGAGATTTGGCGTAGTTTTTCATTCAAAGGAGAAGTTTGACTTTCAATGGGCACACCATTCATTATTCTCGCCAACCTTGGATTCATGCATGTTTGTAGACTTTTGGAAAGTGTATTGTTTATTTTAAAAATTGATCTTTCAAACTTGGCTCCACCACTTATTTTCTACGCCAAAGTTTGGAGATGCATGCAGATTTTGTAAAGGAAAGATTCTATTGAATATTCTAAACATTGTAAAAGAGGTTCAAAAGTCTTGAGTTAATTAACCAAGACTAACCCTTTCCCTTTTTAGAAACTCTAGGCTGTTTTAGATTTTGGGAAAGCTTATTTATTGGCTTAATCAAGCCATTTAGAAGCATCCCTGAAATTTGAAGGAAGAAATTGTAAGTTGGATCATTCATCAATAAAGAAGTTTTTGTTTTGAATCTGAGTTTTTGAAAAGAAGAATAATGTGTATTTGATTGTGCATCAGCGTATAAGTGAGATTTTTCTTCTTTTGTAGGTCCCTTCCTCACCTATCTTTCTCTATTTCAACCTTTTGCAGGTCATTTGAAGAGGTTTTCAACCCTTCATCTGAAATATTTATGCGACAGAATTATAGATTTCATTTAATTATATATGTGCATTGATTTCAATAACTTCAGAGGGTTTGGACAATTCAGATGTATCACCCCTTTTAATTAGATTTTCTTTCAGTCCCTCCTTCCACTTTTCACTCCAAAAATCACAGTAGTCAAATTTATTGAAAAATTCTAAGGGAACCAGCCCTCTCTGGAGGTTCTTCTCATCATAGAGTCACCCACACTCTAAGAAGTTCCAATTGTATCAGTTGGAGTGAGGGTGTGCTTTGCACATCTTCAAGTAGGGTGCACTCCAAAGTGATAACAACTCCTTTTTATAGCCATTAATGTTGCGTCTACCAAGGAATAAATAGTTGTCACCAACTGGCCTATCCTAGGTGTAGCCTAGCCTTTTACAGATCTCAAGCCTTGCATTTCTAACAACTGTCAAATCAAATTGGCATGCATTATATTTTGTCATCTTCATTCTTCGTGCAATCATGTCAATCAGGGAACTAGCCTAGACTAGTTCAAACGACTAAGTGTAGGTCCATGTGACTGGTTGTTTTGCTCGATCTAGCTTCCTTGGGTTTTGCATCAAAGGTTATGTGGCTCACTTTTGCGTTCTCATGTTGTAGGTGCTTCTCCCTACTCTCTATTCATTGTCCCCAGTTGATTAGGAAGTTGGGACCTCTGCGATGTCATCTTTGTGCCCTTCGTGCCTCTTAGTGCTTCCACACTTTCGTGCACTGATTCTCAAATCTTTCTACGCATTGTCCACCAGTACCTAGCTCTACTCTTCTACATCTGCACTCCAAAACTTGTAATCCCTTTTATTCTACCAACTTTTGTATAACTCTCAGACACCTTTCCTTCCAGGCAAGTGGACTCTTGCGTAGTTCAGAGAGCTCTGAACTTTTGCGTCGTGTGACTGCGCACTGGAAAAGTTGACTCATTCTCCCAAACAACTCGACTTTGTTTTTGGGTGATACAAGATTGTTGATTCACCTGGGATGCTCCTACATCAGAGAAGCTTTCTTTAAAGAGCATAAGGAATAGAATCGAGGCCATTGGACTAAGAATTAAATCTAGGCCATTGGACTAAGAATTAATGCACAATATCAAGATGATGGCTCTTATGCACAATATCAGGATGATGGCTCTAGTTATACTGGTGATGATGAATTAGATTAGAAGGCAGGTTTTGGTTTTAAAGATGTTTAAATTTTCATCTGTGCCTAGTCCCTAAACTACTAGAGTTTAGCATCATTCTATATGTTGTACTGCATATTGAAATTCATGAACATTAGAGAACTTTTTTTTTTCAGTATTCTTAATCATTTATTGCATATATTTTGATTCTGTGATTGCATGTATTTATTCATTTTTCTGGTGCTGGTCAATAATATGTATAATTTATGTGTTCCATAGTTTTGAACCTTCTTCCAAATCTTTCTGAGTTGTAATTTGAAATTCCCACTTTGGCAAACCTTTCCTCATCTTCAAAATTTTCAAACATGATATGTATGGATTTCACAAATAGATGAATTGGTACTGCCTTGACCTGTAATAATGCTATATAATTTTTCCTTCGTTCTATGACTTCAACCTAGTTGAATAAATTTTGACCTTTTATTTTTAAGTTTTTTGTGGGGAATGCATCTCAAATAAGATAGTTTATGCCATTTTTCTTGAACCGTGGTGCCATAAATGATCACCTCTCACATGGAGTCCTTATGTTTTTCTATCTATTTGATTGACTAGAAGAAAATACTAGTAAATCTCAAGAGTTGCAGTCTCAATAGATATTTGTTCTGCCCTTATGTGTTGTCAATGATTCAACAGTCAACTGTTATCTAATTTTGTGTTTATAAAAATCACAGGCTGGATGGCAGAATCAATTTGCAGCGGGAATTAAGGTTTTCTTTACAACTGATTTTTCTCTATTTCTTTACATTTCAGGCCTCGTCAATATATGTGAATTTATAGGTTTAGCTCTTTATACTTTGGTCCTGTGCAGACAATCGTTGTTATAGCTGTAGTTCCTCATGGAGTGGTGCAACTTGGTTCAACACATTTAGTAAGTGATCTGAGATTAACGTGTAGAAAGTAGTTCCTTCTGTCACACTTTGGTTGAGATACATAGGCATACAGTTGATTCACAGCATTAAATTTTTAAATTTCATAAATTGACATGAACTATATTAATCTTAGGATTTTTTTAGGTGAAAACTTAAAAGAAAGGATTTTATTAATTGAGAAACATTAAAAAATGCTACATTTGATCCAGTGAGGCAGTTTCCTTTTGAAAAATGTTTTTTCTATATTGGAAGTTGAACTATACGGTGATACATTTCATTTTAAACTCCTTTCTATCTCCATAAATGGTTGTGACTCATCAGTAATGCACCTGAACGAGGAAAGGTCCTAAGTTTCGTGTCTCTGAACTGAGTTTTTGAAAAAAATCAAATTCTACCCGTCTTTTTCATCTACCCACTTGTGCTGTGAAGTTAATATGGACTCGCTGTTTGTTGTACTTGTACACTGGGTTTCTTTTCTTGCTTTAGGGTTGGCCTTAGTATACCTTGAGCCCTTGTGCATGTTCTCTATAGATTTGCTATTTTTCATTTTAGTAATATTTTTCAACATGTCAACTTTTAATTTTTTCTAAATGTAGGATTTTAGTTTTCTCTTTCCCCTAGGCAATTTGGTTATACCACATCCCACTGCCATTAGTTCTTTCTTTCATTTGTGACTTTCCCTTATCATCATGGTTTCTATAAGTAACTTATGGTAACTGTCATCCAAATGTATTATCCTTTGCCCAAGCTAATTAATAAACTTCCTTATTACTTGCATTCTAATATTTACATACCTGTCTTGGATACAAGATAGCTTTTTTTGAAATCATTCATTTCATGTTACATCAACTGTGGACAAAATCGGATCCACCAGCTCTTTGGGAGATCTTACGTTGCAATTCGTTATTCCCCCTTGTTTCTTTGATCTTTGTCATGCACATTGATGGTGACCTATAGTTTGACCTCTACTAGGAGATCTCCCTTTTCTCCTCATTGCTTTAATAAAATTATTTTACGTGATTTCAATGCCTGCATCTGAACTTGACAAATGGCTATGTGTGACCTTACAAAGGATGAGCTTTGTCGTCAAGAGTTATGTTATGTCTAGGTGATGCTAGGAGAGATATTAAGAAACTATGTAAGGATGAGCTTTGTCGTCAAGAGTTATGTTATGTCTAGGTGATGCTAGGAGAGATATTAAGAAACTATGTACTAGCACAACAACAGAGTGAGGGTATTTAGGCTGAGTTCCTGGAACATGGGGTGTGCATTCACTTACCTTCCCTATCACAAAGCTATTTTCTAAGGCTATTTGCTCAGTGCTTCTCCCTTGTTCATTGAAATGCATTAACCATCTCATTTGTAAGCCGGGGGTATTTCAAATGCCAATAACAAAATGATTGTAATGATTGGGGATACATTTCTCAAACTTTATGCCATGGTGTTAGCAAATAGATTTTTTGCAAGCCAAATCTTTATGCAACAGCATGTAGGATTATGCCCTTCATCTATTCAATGGTGAGGGTCTCTCATTCAATATTTATAGAGATGAATAAATATCTACAATAAGTTCAAATATAATAGATTGGGGGTTGTCATTTTATGATTTTCAGATTAAACCAAAACTCGTCATAAATGATTTGTTCATTTCACAAAGTAAACACAGCTTTTCTAGACATGCAAGGAATATATAGTGAAATTGAAAAATCACCTCATTCAATCAATAGATAATTGCATGGGGTTCTAAAGATAACTAATTGATTATCAAATAAAAACTAAGATATTCAACAAGAAGACATATGTGTGAACTGGGAATTTGGCTCAAGAGAGGTGATTAGTATTGTGTTAATCCCAAAATGAAAACAAATTGATAAAAGCACACTAATTAGCATACATCTCTAGGCCTAGTTACTAGGGTGAACTTAATAACAAAAACAAATGAAAAACACAACTAAAAAGTAAAGAAAAACAAGAATCTTTCACCTTCCTTGGATGCTTTAAATGCTTGTTGTTGTGGCTTGCTCGGCATGTGCTTATGAAGTCTTCGTCAAAAGAGGCTTGGCTATCTTCTCTTCTCCTTGGCACCTTGTGGCTTTGGCTTGGCTTGGCTCAATATGTTGGCATCATAACTTTGGCATGTGAGAGCTCTTGGAATCAATTTGACATGGTAACTTTGCACAAATTAAGCTTAAAATTCAATAGGCAAGGCCTCCTATTTATAGATTTTTGAAATTGTTTAGAATCAACCTGAACCGTCCATCTTGAGATGAAGATGTGTGGTTGAGATTAATTCATTTTTTTTTGAATTAAATCTATAATTATCCTCATCATGACATTAGAAAAAGGGGCACTGAAGAGGCATGGAGGGTCTTAATAAGGCATGGGAGACCCATAATCTTGATATTTGTGGCATTTATGGCCTAAGAATGTCTTTCCAAGAAATGAGGTCACCTAATGATGCAGTTATTCAATATTCATTTTTAAAAACAAGTATTCAACAAGTATCCATGGAATTCTTAATTAGGCTCTAATTTGGTTTTATTGGCTCTTAAGCATGATTAAGCACTTTGGCACAAATTACTTAAATTGATCAGAATGTCTTGTTATTGGTCTAAAATTCAACTGGATTGGAATTGGAAGTCAATGTCAGATGCGTTAGAACCGTATTCTCATTTAGGATGTTGCTAACACAAAATAACAAAAACACGTATCTCGTACAAAAAATTTGCTAGAAAAGAGCAATCTAGAGCACCCAGATGCAAAATTGGCATTTTGACTCGAAATGATCTGATCAAAGTTAGCTGGCCCATAAATTGCATTGCCCCATTTAATGATACTTTGGCCAAAATCAGCACTTGAATATATCAATTTCAACTCATTTAATGTGTTTTAGTGTTTTTAAGCCAAATTATGCATTTTTGGTAAAAATTTGTCAAAAGCCTAGTTGGAGGTCATTGGTGGCCAGATTTAAGTGTCTACAATTTGCCCCTATTTGGAAAGGCGTTGCAAACTAGAAGCACAGTAACGTCTTCTCAAAGAATGACAATGATAAACTAACTGTATCATGCCTCCTCGAGAGAACGGTTGGCACAAGTAGGTCGGCAAACGATCCCTCGATAAGAAGCGAAATGAGGTGACCAAACAAAGGAAAGATGATGGGATGAAAACACAATGATATTGAAAAAGTAGTCAAAATAACTGAGAATGCAAGTGTGACAGTGTACAATGGTTTGCCCAAAGGCGGTTATAAGCATTGTACTCCGATAGTGGCAATATAGTATGAAAACACAATGATTTGCCCAAAGACGGTTATAATTATTGAGAAGATGGAGCTGCCCTAGTTATGATAGACAAACAAGATAATGTTACCCTAGTTAGGACAGACAGACAGACAAGATAACAACATGCCCCTGTTTGGACAAAAAAAGTAAATTTGGTGAGAACACAGTGATTTGTCCAAAGACGGTTATAATCATTGAAAAATGCAGGTGGGACGGTGTACAATGACTTGCCCATAGGCGGTTATAATCATGGGACCTCGATTATGGAAAACATGATAAACTTGGCCGATGATGATGATAACTTAACACAGAGGGTAATGATGAATTAGAACAACCTACTAGTAGAGAGATGCTTGTCTGAACTAATAAAGGTTGAAATTATTTCATAGTCAATTACTCTGTTTGGGATATGATTGGGATTGAATCGGGATGTCGATGCCGAAGAGATGTTGATGCCACCATTGTTGAATAGACTTCTTGAAGTTGAGATTTGTTGTAGCACATGTCGGTAGGCATCATGGTATAATATCATGAGGACTTGGCCGAAATATGCATGAGGACTGACTCCCGAAATCCAATACTCAATAGAACACAATGCACCAATGATAGAAACCATGACAATGTAAACATATGAATATGAATGGATTCAAGTATAAGTGTGGGAAAGGAATCACCCAATGAACACACATAAATCGAATCAAGGCAACAGTGTTGAAAGCAAACAAACAAACAACGTAATAGAAACCCTACGAACATTGCCCCTGGAAAATAGGCGACAACTTAACAAACGAACAAAATGGGAGAATAGAAGAAAGGAAGGGGGTGGCCGATCTGTCTCCATATGCACTAGGCAAGTGGACGCTGCCTACATAGTTCCATGGATATAATATCCAATAAAAACTTCAGATCAAATGTAGTTCTCCCAAGGAATGGGAAGAATGTGATAACTGAGAAAAACAAACAGAGTGAACGTGATAGAAGAAGAAGAATGGTCTGCAAAACGGTAAGTGCATGAGAGAAAAGGCCAAAAAAAATGGAGAAACTAAGTGACAAGTGGTTTGCTTGCAACTTAATAAGGGTTTCCAAAATCCTTAAGACAAAGAAGTGGTCAAATGTTTTTGGTTTTTTTTAATAATTTTACAAATGTTTTTAGAATTTTGAAAGTATCTCAACTCGATCAAGAATGACGAGACACTAAATGGTTCAAGCTTGCAAAACGATGAGAGTGTTCAAACTTAGGTTGCTCGTAAAACGACGAGAGCGTTCAAACTTAGGTTGCTCGTAAAACGGCGAGAGCATTCAAACTTAAGTTGCTCGCAAAACGATGAGAGCATTCAAACTTAAATCACTTGCAAAACGACGAGAGCGTGGTGGAAAGGGTGACTGAGCTGACCTCAACAAGTATCGAGCGCTGCGTACGTAGTCCCAAAGTAGGACCTCAAGTCACTGTAGTTCTGCCTTACAATTGAAGAATTCAACTAGTGTAGTAGTCAATTCAAACAAAACAGGCATAAGTGGTAAAAAGGCATAGTATGACATAGTAAGTGGCAAGTTGGTACGTTAAGACTTAATAAACAAAGGTTGCCCCTAGTTTGCCCATAGGCGGTTATAACTAGAACACAACATCATAGATCAATGGTATTAATTTGCCCAAAGGCGGTTATCATTAGTAGCAAGACTGGTGATAAGAAAGGAATAACCAACGAAGGATGCAACTGCCGAAACTTCTATCATATTGCTCCAAAATACAATCTCTGTCTGAAGTACTTGAAACAACTGATGAAACTAATCAAATTTTTCGGTGTTGAAAATGCGTAATGAATGGCAAAAACCAAGGTCAAACAGGGTAGGCTTTAGAACACATCCGGTCGATAAAACGGAATGGTAAAATGGATAAGGCTAAGAGAACGGATAAGAATGATATTTGTACAAAGAAGAATAGTGATAAAATGGCACCACTGAAATGGTCTTTACAGATAATACACCTTAGCGTTCAAGCATAGTACCACTTGAGGTGAATAACATTCATTGGCTCAAAAAGTTCATCTCCATCTGGTGTAGCAACCCTATATGCCCCTGATCTATAATTTGCAATAATGATGAAAGGCCCTATCCAGTTTGATTTGAATTTACCTTTATGTTTCTTCTCAGCCATGGTATTCTTTTGGTTTTCTTTAAGAACAAGATCACCAAGTTCAAATTTTCTATATTTGACACGTCAATTGTAGTGGCCTTTGAGTCAGTTCTGATATGCCTGAAGATTGTTGAGCGCAGTTGTGCATTTTTTATCAAGTAGGTCTAGCTCTTGTAGACGAGCTACTCAATAGTCTTAATCATCTAGGACATGTTTAAAAGATATGCATAGTAAAGGCAATTCGACCTCAATGGGAAGGATGGCTTCAGTACCATAAAAAAGTGAGTATGGAGTGGCTCCTGTAGGAGTACGATGATTGGTACGGTATGCCCAAAGGACAGGGAATATCTGCAGATGCCAATCATGATCGACATCATTGACAATCTTTTTAAGAATATTGACAATGATTTTGTTCGATGCTTTGGCCTAGCCATTACCTTGAGGGTAATATGTTGTATAAAAATGTTGTGTGATGTTATATTCGGTACATAGCTAGTCTACATCCTTGTTCTTGAATGATCCTCCATTATCAGATATAATGTCGAAGGGGATACCGTAGCGGCAAATGAGATGGTTGAAGATGAACTTGGAAATTTGCTTTCCAGTCACGTAAGTGGGGGGTATAGCTTCAACCCACTTAGTAAAATACACAGTGGTGGTAAGGATACGTTCATGGCCGTCAGATGAAGTGGGGTTGATCTTCCCAATGAGGTCAAGTCCTCATGTAGCAAATGGCGATGTTGTCAACATCAGTTTCAAAGTTTGGACTGGAGCATGAATCAAATTAGCATGTCGTTGACATTTATCACACTTTTTTACATATGCAGTTGCATCTGCATTCATTGTGGGTCAATAATAACGCAGTAGATCTACTTTTAAAATGATCATGGTTTTATTGTTCAACATGTAATGACGCAGTTTCTGAGCCACGAAGACCATGGCTAGACAAGCTTTTTCAATAGGTGCATAGTTGTGTTCATATGTGACCAAGGTACAACTTCAGTTTTATACTGCATGCTCTTATCCATTGTTATCATGTTGAGCCAAAAGTGCCCCCAAGGCATTGTTGGTCGCTGATAGATACAACAAGAATGGTCTTCCTAGCATAGGAGGTAACAAAACAGGGGGATTAACTAGATAGTCCTTGAGTTGTTGAAAAGTTGTTTGACAGTGGTCATCCCAGTGAAATGCAACTCCCTTCTTTAGAAGATATGTAAATGGATGACACTTGTCAGCTAACTGAGAGATAAAGCTTTGGATTTACTGGATCTTGCACTGCAAACTACAGAGTTGCTTCAAATTAATTGGTGACAGTGTCTCGATTATAGCATGGACTTTGGCCGGATCGACTTCAATGCCCCTACGAGACAAAATGAAGCCAACTTTCTTGAGGTTCTCCAAACACATTTTTTTGGATTGAGTCAAACTTTGTACTCCTGCAATGTTTCAAATATCTTACATAGCACTGCTGGATGGTAGGCCCTGGTTTTGGATTTTCCTAATATGTCATCGACATAGTCTTCAACAATATCATGCATCATATCATAGAATATGACAGTCATGGCCCTGTGATATGTAGCTCCAGCATTCTTAAGACCAAATGGTATTACTTGATAACAAAATGTTCTCCATGGAGTGGTGAACGTTGTTTTATGTTGGTCTTCCGGAGCTATTTTGATCTGGTTGTATTCTAAAAAGCCATCCATGAGTGAAAGCATTTCATACACTATCATGGAGTTGACAATCATGTCAATACTAGGCAATTAAAAATCATCCTTAAGACAAGCTTTGTTTATGTCTCGAAAATCAGTACAGATTCTGATTCCTGCACAGTTTTTGCTAATAGGTACAACATTAGATATCCATTCTAAGTAGTCAATGGACCAGATACATCCTACGTCTAAGAGTTTTTTCAACTCTTTCTTTACCAAGATATCAATGCGAGATGCATCTTACTCGGCATTTTTTTTACCGGTTTGGCATTAAGATTGACCACAAAGTGGTGCAGAATCAAGGCAAGGTCCAACCCTAACATGTTAGAATAAGCCCATGCAAAGATATCTACAAATTCTCTCAATAGAATTGTAAAGACTTCGCGTTCCTTAGTGAGGAACGCACCTAATTTTATCCATTGTGGTTCCAATGGAGCCCTAATGTTTACCTCTGTTGTTTCTTTGACTACAAGGGTCGAACCATCTTCTAGGATAGTAGGCAAAGACTTGAACTGTTGGACTATATCGGGGTCCTCTGTTAGGACTTGCTCTTCAACGTCTCCTAGGCATGATGAATCTAAGTCCCCCAATGGGAGATCTGGCCATGTGACAAAAATAGTTGAAAAATCTTAAAGAATTCGATCAAATACTTGTTGCACAAAAATAAACTCGGATCCATAGGCAAGTTCATCGTTGGTGGTCTCCTGATCTAAATTCGAAGAAGAATGAACACCCCCATCTAATGATGCTTGAAACAGGTTTTCACCACTAGACTGGCCTTTATCTTTACGTTTTCCTTAGTTAGAAAGTACCTCAAAGAGGTTTTCACTTTGGTACCTCAATGTTTTATTTATTTGTTTTTGGCTAAGGGTGTTCACCCGCTCTCCAAAATAGGCTTCAGGATCCAATGTAATTGAGAATATTGATTTATGATCTCCCAATGGAATGTTGTCTCTAAAGCCCAAAAAATTACAGAATGCCTCATCATTCTGAAACTCATCAATGGGTAAACTGAATTTTTGTTGGTCCCAATCTATCAGTTGGGGATAGTATAACGGTAATGGGTTGTGACAAATGATTGGGGTAAGAGTACATATGTCATTGTTATCGAATAGGTTAGTCTCAGCTAGGTCATCAAAGGTGAGGCTATGATCGGACTCTGCTTCGTTGTCGGCATCATCATGACTAGCCACCAGTGGTGGAACTCGAATAAGATATGTGGGGTCATCCTCGAGCAATTTAAACCCAAGTCGAGAGGGTTTTTTATACTTAATCATGAAAATTGGCCCAATGGTTCCTTGTTGAGTCGGTCCGAGGCCTCTTCCTTCATAAACTTGATGTTACATAATCCTATTGGAAATAAGATACTTTGCACTTTTATAAAAATCAGTTTGGTTGTCATTGTACAACCATGAGTCATCCCCTTCAAGAGGGTCTGGTTCTAGGCCAGATGCTGGTACAAACATGATAGGTCTCTTATCTTTGTTCTTTTGTTGCCAATGCATGTGTAGGGTATTTTTAGGTCGTCCAAAGGTCTTTGGATTTTGAGGAAGATTGGCAATATGGAAGGTGTCATGGGTCACATACTGCCCTGGGCCATTATCTGAAATGGTGAAATGATTGGGAGCTTCAGGAGGTGACCTGTGGGAAAGAGAATCCAAGGTATTAGGATCTATGCAATTATCCTGTGGAAGATTAATAAGTATGGTCTTTCCTTTATCTTGCTTGGAACTTAAATTCATGTCGTATTGGTAATTGTAGCTTTGAAACTCGGCCTCAAGATGTTTGCAATGCTCATATGGGTGCAAATCTCTTAGAATATTTATTTCCATCCCTGAGTGGGAGAACTTGATACATTGGTGCAGCGTTGATGGGACTGCATGAATCTCATGTAACCAAAGCCTACCTAGAAGCATATTATATGACAACTCAAGATCAAGCACATGGCAAAGTGAATCATGGGTCAAAGGCCCAATGATAATTGGTAAGCTAAGGTGCCTTATGATTCTCTTTTCTGATTATCATAGGCTTTGATAGTTATTGTTTCTGGCTGGAGATCTGCCATTGTGTACCCAAGAAGCTTGATGAGCTTTAGAGACACTATGTTGAGACCTGATCCATTGTCTATAAGAACAGGTTTCACTTTATGTTGCTTTATATAAACTTCTATATACAGTGGATTATTATGGAATGAGCCAAAAAAAGACATCACTTTGGTTGAATGTGACTTGTTGGGCTGGAGCTAGGAGTCCAACCAAAGTTTGAAATTTATCAGGCATATGTCACTGGCAATAGTGGATTGGATTAAAAACTCATTCAAAATGTTCTTGTGGATTGTTGACGTTCGCAACAAATCTAAAATAGAAATTTGTGCTGGTGTCTTCTGCAATTGTTCCACAATATCAAACTTCTTGTCTTGGTCAATGGTGAATGGTTTATTCCGAGGCTAAATAGTTGGTTGGATAGAAGGCAAAGTGGCAGATGGTTGTGAACCCGAGATAGTAATATTTGACCTCCGAGTTATGATTGCACAATTGGGATTAGATGTTGGACCATAATTGCTAACAAATGTTGGGAATGGTGTGGGACCGGATAGGACAAGTCTCGGTTGTCGGTGCACTTGTATGTGGTCATGTGACAAGGGCGAGTTATCGATATATGGTCCAAAAGTGGGAGTCTTGATTTGTTGGTTTGCATGTGTGCAGTCCCAGGTCAAAGAAGGATTATCCATGTAAGCAATGGTCTAGATTGATTAGTGCTCGGTCTAGGATTAATAGAGATGGTATTAACGTTGCCTCCTGCAATATGACCTACAACCCTGTTGTAGTCATGTGCAACTGCATGGTAAGTTTGTTGGTTGTTACTGTTCTAACTTTGGTTTTGTCCATTGTTCTGACATTGTGGGTTCTGTTGTTGATTTTGCTGATTCCGTTGGTTCGGCGGTTGATTTTGATACTCTTGATTTTGTTGTTGTACCGATCGATATTGTTGTTGTTGATTGTTATGTTGTTGCGGTGTGTTATGTTGGGGAAAGGGGTTTTGATAAATCCCAAGAGTTTGATTGAAGGTGGAAGCACCATTATCCAATGTTATCTTCCCATTCTCCAACATATTCTCAATCAAATGCTTGATTTGCACACATCTTCGTAGATTATGCCCGTTGACCTGATGATATTCACAAAATTCATTTTCATGGTACCAATCAAGATAAAGAATGCCTTGTGGATAATGTTTTGGTATAGGCCAACTAATCAGATTAGCAACGGCAAGTTTGCAAAATACAAACTCAATAGGCTCTCCTAGGTCACTAAAGACACGACGCGTAGGCATAGTTCTCCTTGGAGGGGTTTGCAATGGTAAAGGTGGTTGTATTTGTTGCACAACTCTCGATTGTTGTGCTTATGACATTGGTTGGAGAGGTTGTTAGGTAGGAGTAAGCTGAAACGGTGGTGCAGACGATGTTTGTATTGTTTGGACATGACGTGATTCGATTACTGCATTGCCCACAACATTCCTATTGCGGTTGAATTGCTTTGGTCTATCTTGGTTATTGGCCTATGCTGGTTGCAATGTTTGCGCTTGGATTGGATGTTGGTTTTGGCCACTTCCCTGATTGATACCTTGATTCTGATTAGTTGACGTAAACTTGATGATCCCTTTATTAATAAGGGCTCGCTCAATCAACAAGCCTTTGTCGATGATCTCCTTGAAAGTATGTGCACATTGTAGTTCCAAATGATAAGCTATCTCACTTGCAAATTTTTAGTAAACACAGCAGCTATCTCACTTGCAAGTTTTGATGAACTTTGAACAAGGCAAATTGATGATTTCACGTGGGCAGCATAACGCCTCTTTGTTCAAAGGAAAATGAGGACCATGTGTTTTGGTTTGTATCGTTTGTTTAAACCAAGTTTTGACTCTAAACAAGACTTTAATCTCGGACAAAACCAACTAATTAATTGCTCTTAGATCCTAAACTGAGAAGGTTGCTTGGTATTGTTGGAATTCGTCAATATACGTCATTTGAGAGGATTTTAAGTGTTCATCCAAAAGTAAATGCGCATTAGATAGTAGAATTTTTACACCCCCCCTTCTCTCAAATGACAATACTATGACATGAACCTTGAGGTGCACCTTGCACCAACAATACTTCCACGGCAAGTGAGGATTTGTCAAGATCTACAAGTTTATGAATGTTCTAAGGAAATCAATTACACAATGACTTTCACATCAAACAATGCAAAAGAAAAGCACGGATTTTAGGTCTGTATCACTTGGCTTGTTGCAAAAAAGTCTAATCTTTTTTGCAACCACTACATCCTATTGTTCGCTCAGTGTAGTGCGATGTCCAAAGTGCCACTACGTCCCATGTGCAACTCCAATATGAAGTCAAATGAAGTCAGTGCCGGGAGGTAATGAGGTCCCCTTCGCAAGCCAAGTTTACATGAAATAAAGAAAGCATAAAATAGAAAGACTTTAGGGTCGTCAAGGTCACCCAATACTTTTGCGAGTTTTTGAAGAGTGCTTTAGACGACGTTATTTCTATGCCTTGGACTAGGCAATTTGCAAATAAGAAAAGCGCTTTTGAATCCAAGGGTTCCTTAAAGGGGACAAATGGAAGAGCATACATGCACAAACCTTTTTTTTGCCAAACAAGTTTTAATTAAACAACTATTGAAAACAAAAATTGACAAATGTGTTCAATTTTAAGCCCAAACGAAAAATGTGGTGGTGTTCTTTTGACCCCTTGGTCTTAAGTTGTAACTTTGAAAGCCTTCACTTAAGCCTCTAAATGTTTCATTAAGCACCAAAACAAGGATCCTAATTCATTTTAAAAGCATTCAAAAGGTAGTCTAAAAATGATTTATCAAATTTGAAATCTGTTGGTTACCTGTCTACCCTTAAGGCATCACCCCAAAAGCAAATGTGTCAGATTAGAAACATCCAAATAGATTTTCAAAACTTTGTAAAAACTCTATAAAAATTGAAGTTAAACTAATGTTAGATTCTAAAAATTTAGAAAAAAATACATGATTTAAAAAAAAAATCATCCAAAATGGAGTCCGTATGACCCCAAACCAAGCATTTTAAAATAGCCTTTTAGCTCTCGAGTTTCACACAGTGAAGTTGGGATCCGAGTCGGGGCGAGTTGGGTCAAGTCGGGCCGAGTTGAGATCCGAGTCGGGGTGAGTTGAGTCAAGTCGGGCCGAGTTGGGATCCGAGTCGGGGCGAGTTGGATCAAGTCAGGTCGAGTTGGGATTCGAATTACACAGTCCTAAGAACAAAACCGTGAGCTCCAAATAATATTTTTTTTGCTCAAATCTTCATCTTTTTTGCTTCTACACTCCAAGATCCTGCATGAAAATGGTTAGTATGTTACTTGTAGGTGTTATTTGATCAAATTTGTGGGGTGCGGTCCCATCGAACGTGCCATTATGTGAACTAGGAATTTGAGAGGTGATTAGTATTGTGTTAATCCCAAAATGAAAACAAATTGATAAAAACACACTAACTAGCATACATCTCTAGGCCTAGTTACTAGGGTGAGCTTAATAACAAAAACAAATGAAAAACAAAACTAAAAAGTAAAGAAAAACAAGAATCATTCAACTTTCTTGAATGCTTCAAATGCTTGTTGTAGTGGCTTGCTCGGCTTGTGCTCATGAAGTCTTCATCAAAAGAGGCTTGACTATCTCCTCTTCTCCTTGGCACCTTGTGGCTTTGGCTTGGCTTGCTCAATATTTTGGCATCATAACTTTGGCATATGAGAGCTCTTGGAATCAATTTGACATGATAACTTTGCACAAATTAAGCTTAAAATTCAATAGAGAAGGCCTCCTATTTATAGATTTTTGAGATTGCTCAGAATCAACCTAAACCATCCATTTTGAGATGATGTGTGGTTGAGGATTAATTCAATTTTTTGAAATTAAATCTATAATTATCCTCATCATGGCATTGGAAAAAAGGGCATTCAAGAGGCATGAAGGGTCTTAATTAGGCATGGGAGACCCATAATCCTGATATTTGTGGCATTTATGACCTAGGAATGTCTTTTCAAGAAATGAGATCACCTAATGATGCAATTATTCAATACTCATTTTTAAAAACAAGGATTCAACAAGTTTCCATGGAAATTCTTAATTAGGCTCTAATTTGGTTTTATTAGCTCTTAAGCATGATTAAGCACTTTGTGCACAAATTACCCAAATTGATTAGAATGCCTTGTTATTAATCCAAAATTCGACTGGATTAGAATTGAAAGTCAATGTCAGATGCATTGGAACCATATTCCCATTTAGGATGTTGCCAACACAAAATAACAAAGACATGCATCTCGTACAAAAAATTTGATAGAAAAATTAGTTGGCCCATAAATTGCATTGCTCCATTTAATGATATCCTGGCCAAAATCAACACTTGAATATATCAATTTCAACTCATTTAATGTGTTTTAGTGTTTTTAAGTTAAATTGTGCATTTTGAGTGGAACTTGGTCAAAAACCTGATTGGAGGTCATTGGTGGCCAGATTTAGGTGTCTACAATATGAAGCCTCAAAGTTTTGCATTATCTATTATAATTTATCTTTAGATGAAAATAATGTTTAAATATGCTATTGACTACTGAAACTGGAATGGTAAAGAGACGCTAGTACTTTAGCAGAGGACAAATATATAATGTGAGAATTTCCTCTTGGAAGTTACAAATTGCTCTAACAATTGATAATTATGACCAACCTTTTTAGAATAAGGTAAAAATTTCCCAAGATAAACGTTTGTGAAAAGATCATGGGGGGACCACTTTGATTGATTAATCCAAAGTGGCCCTCATGCGGTGGCTTCCTTTTTTAACATGTCATCTTGAGCTGAGTTGTCATGTTGGGACCAATCTCCATCATCGGGGTCAATGACGACTGGTTGTAAGCCAGCTTCTTTTTTTAATCCATGAGCCCAATATTTTACCTTAGTATCTTGTACTTGATTGATGCAGGAACATCTAGGTCAATGACAATCTTGCATGAACCAAAAACATGAGTCAGTTTTTGTTTGTGTTTACACCTTATCATGATGTTGAAATGGTTGCACATGTCGAATATGATCATAACAGATCCAAGAGACAATATCAGAATTCCAACACCCCAGGAACATCCAGAGGAACATGTTTCAGTCATGTCTCAGAGGTCAAATTGGCCCTTTTAGGTCAAGTGAAGAAACCATTGCTTTATGCAGCCTTGGCAGTTTTGAAACCACTAGTTTGCATTAACTAGCGGTTATGAAATTGCTTAATGGCAGTTATGAAACTGCTGGTTTGTAATAATTGGTGGTTTCGCCCGCAAAGATCGCAAAACAAGAGTAATCACCTAGGAAGACAAATTTTGACACATGGACCATTTTTAAGATGATTAGGAGATTGAAGAGGTCGTCTGGCAGCTAGAGGTAGTCAGAGGAGATTCAAATCAGTTTGGAAGGGAGCTAGAGAGTCAGCCAAGGAGTATGCTTTAGTTGGGGGAGAGGGAGGAAGATTGCAAGAAGCTTGCCAGGGAGAGTGTGTTTGTCCAAGAACATAACAAAGAATTTATCAGGTTCATTGAGGGACTTCCGGGTCAATAATAGTTCTTGCATGAACCAAAAACATAAGTTGGTGTTTGTGCATGTTTACGCCTTGTCATGATGTCGACATGGTTGCGTATGTCGAATATGATTAGAACATATTTAAGGTTCAGTCATCTCCCAGAGGTCAAATTAGCCCTTTTTGGCCAAATAAAAAACCCGCTGCTAAATGCAGGGGGTAGTTTCGAAACCACCAGTTTGCATTAACTTGTAGTTATGAAATTATTGGTTTGAAACAGCCAGTGTTTTTGTCCACGGGGAATGCAAAAAAAGAATAACTGCCTAGGAAAACAACTTTTGACATGTGGACCATTTTCAAGATGCTTGGGGAATCAAAGAGGCCCTCTGGCAGCCAGAGGTAGTCAAAAGAGATTTAAATTAGTTTGGAAGTGAGCTAAGGAGAGTCAGTCAGGGAATAAGCTTCAGTTGGAGGATAGAGGGAGGATGATTGCAAGAAGCTTTCTAGGGAGAGTGTGTGTGTCCAAGAACATAACAAAGAGTTTATCAAGTTCATTGAGGGACTGTGTCTACAATGTAATCTTCTTCATTTAATAAGCAAAGCATTTGTGTGTGTAATCCTTTGTAACATTTGTCATTTTAATTCAATAAAGAGTGCATTTAGTCTCAATCTGAATGTGTTACATCTGATTGTGTGACCATTGGTGAGTGTGAGTCTAGGATGGGGAAAAATCTTGCCTTTAATTTGGCCCCCTCATTCTTGTCTGCATCATTTGGTATTACAGTAAGGTTGTGTCTTGCTTAGTTGAGTGTCTTGTTTAGCTCTAGTTGAGTTAGTTGTAAGTTATGAAACAGTCTGGCATTGTTACGAATTGTGAGGAATTGAAATGGCACACAAATGAGTACTTCTTGGAAGACGAGGAAGAGCACCAAGAGTTGCAAACTTGGTAGAGATGTTGAGAGGAATCCAAGTTAGATTGGATGCTATGGAGACTGCACAATGGAGACGAACTGTTTTTGCAGATGTGAGTGATGATGAAGAAACCTCAAAAGTTTAGCTTGAAGAGCTGGTTGATGAACTGAAACATTAATTCTTTAAGGCCATTGCAAGATGGGAAGCAAGCCTAAGTTGGACATCCCTAGCTACTTAGGAAGTTCATGCCCTGAGGATCTCATTGATTGGGTCATGAAGCTAGAAAAGTATTTTGACTATGAGCAAATTGAGGATCCCAAGAGATTGAAGTTTTCTTGCACCAAGTTGAAGGTGCATGCATCCTTGTGGTGGGATCATGTGTAGTTGGAAAGGGTTAAAAGAGGCAAAGACAAAATCAAGACTTGGAATGGGATGGTTGCAAAGTTGAAAGTTAAATTTTTACCTTCGGATTATCAATTGAGTTTGTTCAAGAAGTTACAAAACTTGAGGCAAAGAGACATGAGTGTAAAGGAGTACACAGAGGAGTTTTAAAGGCTCACAATCTAGGTTGGACTCATTGAGATGGTGAAGAGAAGATCACAAGGCATGTAATCAGTCTTCATATTTATATACAAGATGAGTTTGGAATGATAAGATTGCATTTGGTAGAAGAAGCCTATCAATATGCTTCGAAGGCTGAATAGAAGTTGTTAAGGAGGCTGCAAGATACAGCAAGAGGTCAGGGAACACCAGAAGAGGACAATGTACTCATGAGGGAGAAGGTAGCACTTCTTAAAATCAGATTCATAGAGAAAGAGGATACTATGGTAGAGGATTCACAGGAACATTGCTTTAGGTGTGGAGATATTGGGCATACAGCCTTTGAGTGCCCACAAACATTACAAAACAACAGTAGCAGAAATAAAGCTAGCAATCACATTGCACAAGCAGATGAAGAAAGTGTTGCATCATCCAATTTCATGGAGGAACCGGAACATGGAGAAGCTCTCATGATGAAGAGAGTGTTGTTAAAACTAAGCAAGGAGGAGAATGAACCAGTGTAAAGAAAGAATCTTTTCCGAACCATATGCAAATCCGGAGGTAAGTGTTGTAAGGTTATTGTTGATATTGGTAGTACAAATAACTTGGTATCTAATGAGATGCTTTAAAAACTTGGGCTGAAAAGTGATACATCTCAATCCATACACAGTGTCTTGGTTGCAAAAGGGGCATCATATTTTAGTTATTGAGCAATGCATTGCTAATTTTTAGATTGGATCATATAAAGATGAATTTTTGTGTGACATTATGCTCATAGATGTATTTCATGTATTGTTGAGGAGGCCTTGGCAATCTGATAGGAACGTCGTACATGATGGTAGAGCTAATATCTACACACTTTTTTGAAGAATGGTAGGAAGTATACATTGAGGCCATTGAAGAACAAAGGTGGAGTGGACAGCAGTTATAAAGTGTTAGTTTTCAGAAAACAATTTTTGAAGGAAGCAACAAATGAGAAATCATGTTTTGCTTTCATTCCCAAACCCATTCAAGTTGGGATAGCGGATAAGATGAGTGAAATTCCACATGAAGTGTAGAGTTTGTTGAGTGAATATGTTGAGATTGTTTCAAAGAATTTGTTGGATGGATTGCCTCCCATGAGGAGCATTAGCCATCACATTTATTTCATACTCAGATTTAGTTTGCCAAGCAAGGCAACTTATAGGTTGACACCTATGGAGAATGAGAAGGTGAAGAGACAAGTTCAAGACTTGTTGGAGAAGGGTTTAATAAGAGAAAGTTTGAGCCCATATGCAGTTCCAGCAATGTTAGCACCTAAGAAAGGTGTGGAATGGCATATGTGCACAGATTCAAGAGCCATCAACAAGATTACATTCAAGTATAGGTTTCCATTGCCTCAGATGGATGACCTAATGGATTGTTTGAGCGAAGTAAGGTACTTCACAAAGATTGATTTGAAGAGTGGGTATCACCATATTAAAATTAGAGAAGGTGATGAGTGGAAGATTGCATTCAAGACAAAGGGTGGCTTTTATGAGTGGTTAGTTATGCCATTTAAGTTGGCAAATGCATCAGGCACATTTTTAAGGCTCATGAATGAAGTATTAAAGCCATATTTGGGTAAGTTTGTTATTAATTAGCTGGATGACATTTTGATATTTAGTGGAACATAAGAAGAGCATTTGAGGCTAGTGATGCAAAAGATGCAAGGAGAAATTGTTAGTCAACTTGAAAAAATGCAATTTTATGAAGTCCGAGTTAATATACTTGGGTTTTGTGGTTTCACATGATGGGTTGAGAATGGACCTAGAAAATGTAAAGGCCATTGTTGAGTGGCCATACCAAAGAGTATGTTAGATGCAAAAAGTTTTCATGGATTAGTTAGTTTCTACTAGGAATTCATTGGAAACTTTAATGGGATATGGACATCCATTATTGAAACAGTGAGAGGGGATAGAAAAGAGTTCAAATGGATAGTTGTAGAGAGTAGCTTTCATATTTTGAAGAAGCTGATGGAACAGCGGTTGTTAGCATTACCGGATTCAACAAGTGTTCCAAGTTGATTGTGATGCTAGTGGGACACCAGTAAGAGCAATTTTGAATCAAGAGGGCAAACCCATTGCATACTTTAGTGAGGAGTTGAATGATGTCGAGTGGAAGTACTTTATTTATGATCAAGAATTCTATGCTATCGTAGTGGTAATGAATAAGTGGAGGCATTATTTGTTGCCCAAAGAGTTTGTTTTGTACACAGATCATCAAGCACTATAGTTTATAAACATCAATAGTAAGTTGAATCAAAAGCACATCAAATAGGTTGAATATTTTCAAAGTTATTTGTTTGTTTTAAAAAGTAGAAATGGCAAGTCAAATAAAATTGCGGATGCATTGAGCAAAAGGTGTATGTTGTTTAATGAGATGAGAGTAGAGGTAGAGGTAGTTGGATTTGACTCCATGAGAGATTTGAATGAGAAAGAGTTGGATTTTAGAGATGTTTGGGCAGCATGCAAGAGCCCAACCAACATTGATAGAAATCCATGGGTAGAATATGTTTTGCAAGATGTTTTGTTGTTCAATGGACATAAATTGTGTATACTGCAAGGATCAATACGGGAGAATTTGATAAGGGAAAAATATAGTGGACTAGCTGCTCATTTTGGTATGGATAAAACCATAGTTTGCATACTTGGACTCGGCAAACCAAAAAAATTCAATTAAACTGCAAATTCAAGGGCATTTACCATGTTGAGAATGAGTTGAGTTTCCGTTCTTGCAAGGAGCTACCCCAATACTAAATTTTCATAATTCCTTGCACTCGAAATGGGCTTAGTTTTCACACACGAGTGGTTGTACCCCCTCAGAAATTTTGGAATTGTTGACACATGAAGTGGGCTGAGTTCCCATGGAAATTTCAGAATTTTTTACACAAGAGGTGGGCTGAGTTCCCACACATTGGAGTGGCTGAATGTCCACAAAAAAATCAGAATTTTCTCCTCTTGAAGTGGGTTGAATTTTCACAAAAAACTCAGAATTTCCTGCTCTTGACATGCGCTAAGTTTTCACAAAATAGAGGGGTTGTCCCAACAAGAGATTTTCATAAGTTTCATCACTTACCAAACACGGAGAGGGGTGGATTCCCTCATGTTGTAGTGGCTGCCCCAACATAGAATTTGTAGTCTCTTTCATTTCCTTTGTTGTACAAAAATTTCTAGAATTTTTTACACTTTCCAAACATGGAGGGGTGTATTCCCACATGCTGTAATGATTGCTGAAACTCAGAATTTGCAACCTTTTCCCAAGGTCTGAAAATTTCATCTAGTCTGTTAGAAGAAACTACATCCTTCGCTAGACTCATCATGATGAGTCATTCACAATCTTTATGGAGGATAGAAACATGACAAAAAGTAGCCATTTTGAAAAAGAATTCAGCATCTACATTCCTTTCCCTTTTTACATCATAATTTTGGATTGCTCTTACCCCATATTGTGGCTCACTATATAGATCCACAAAAACCTTCAAACACTTATCATGAACCCAATGATGTATTTATTTATTGAAAGCATGCATGATGGAGAATATTTCCTCGTCATATCTTGAAAAGCTTGTTTCTAAAACTTTGCACTTTATGCTTCCCATTTTTTGTACTAAATAATGAGATGCCCAAGAAGCTTGACTGAAGCATTGCATTCCTTTATTGAAAATCAGAATGGTGGTGGCTGGAATCAACCATAAAGTGGCTAAAAATGCTTCAATAATATCAACAAACGGAAGATCGCTCCAATGTATGACTGAGTTTGCTTGTTTGGCTGCACACCAACTGTTGAGCTGGCTGGAAATGAGTATGACAATAGCTCTCCGACCTATAATCGTGAATCTGTTTTGAACAAACACATCCCCCTTGAATTCCCCTTCACACCATGTGACTAAAATTTCCTCAAAAGTGGTCTCAAACTGACAATTACTCAGTATAATGACCAAAATTACTTGCATGGTGACAAGTACATAAAGATCAAATGGCTTACCCACCTTCCACATCAAGTATCTCGCTGCCATGGCAATGGTAACTTTCTTCATAACCTTGTCCTTATGCGTAGTACTTGACTCCAAGGAATGATTCATGGAACGTGTGAGCATTGACTCTCCATAACTTCATTGGAATGCATAGCATCCTTCATAGAATTCCTCACGAACCTCTTTCCTATCCAAATTATGAGAGAAAGAATTCATTAAAAATAGGAACATTGAATTCCTCGAATACCTTACCCTTCTTGTATCTCCAAAGATCACTTGGATCCCAAACTTTCATGTACAAACAATTTGGAGCTTGTATGAAAGGATCTATGTGCCCTTTGCCACTCAAAGTGCTATTCAGTGTATCACCATCTTTACTATGCTATCCATGATGACCCCAAATTTGCCATGATATACTATGAAGCATCAAACTTGAAATATGATCATTCTTTGCAACATTTCCCAATGATTAAATGGCCTCAAAAAGATCAATTTTGCAGCTGTCCAAGTCTGGAAATAACAACTTATAATCCGATTTTACCGCATCCATCCAAAAAAATGGATTATCAAAATATTGAAAGTTATTTTTATCCTCTTGTTCAAACCCATCTTTCTGCTGATCCAATTCTATAATTGCAACTTCTGGGTTTTTTGAAAAATGTTCTAAATCAAAATCTTCTTGGGCTAGAACATCTCTCCCACTTTCCATTGGTATGGTGGATGCCTCTATGAATTGTCCACTAACCCTTTTCAGATTTGAATTCTCTTGTTTTTTCATTCCTTGAAATTTTTGAGGGTTTGACTTTCCATCTTTCTCCTCTATGGCAAGCTTGATCTTTTGTGGTGATGAAGCATTCATCACTTCAGCTAGTCTTTTTTCTCTCTCTAAGGGAGACTTTGGAGGTCTAGGGCTTAACCCTACAAATTTCATCCATGCCTTGGGACCCATTGCCCTTAGCTCCCTCTGAGATTATTGCATAGTTTGCAACATCTCTTCCATCGCTTCCAATGTTGTCTTCATCTTTATGTCACTACCCTGCATCAAGAAGAGTCTACAAACAACTCATTACCCATAGCTGGGTAGAAAATGGCTCTGATACCACTGTAATGCCCCCTTTAGCACTGAAAATTGAAACAATGGTCTTTCTAACAAACCCTATTTAAATATGCATTTATTCAAACCCTAAATATATGAAATTAATTGCAGACTGCTATAGGTGCCCAATTATGGCACAAATATAATATTCAATTGTTCCAAAAATTATAGAAAACTATCCAATAATGTAGGCAACTATAATCATTCAAAAACCTGATTTTTTCATTGTTCAATACCTAAAACTTATCACAAAAATACCATAAGTGTGTCTCTATTCCACACCCAAGAAATGGCCAAAATAGGCCTTGAAAGGCCTTCGCCCAACCCTAGAAAGGGTTCGTTGATCCCCAAGATGGTTTGCTGCAACTTTAGGCAGCTCGTTGCCCTCAATTGTGCTCCCAACCAGCTCGCCAAGCCCTCAAACCTGCTTGCCATACCTGTAGAAGACAAAATGTTTTTCAAAACACCCTTGGATGCCAAATACGCTCAATAAAACCTCCTCACGAAGTTGTCCAAACTATATATCCAGAGTTTTCGTCCTTAATTCTAGCCACTTTGAAGGTTTTCGTCTTCAAAGCAATAAGTCAAGCTTTTGCGTGCTTCAACTCAAAAATTTAATTATTTAAAAAGATAGTCTATTCTCACAATGAAACATTATCTCCTTTTTATATTCTTCTCTCCAAGAGTTGCGTCCCTTTTGGAGGGAAACTTCAAATATTTAAAAGGGCCAATTCCCTTATAACTTCCACTTAAGGCCTTGGAACGCCCATGACCCTCAAAGTCCCCCACTTAAGTGAAAATTAGAACAATAAATCACTTTTGACAAATCAAAGCATATTATTCATCTTATTTAAAGTATTTAAAACTATTTTTTATTTTAATAATAATACTACTTTATTTTTAGAAAAGGGGACATTACACACAGTCATCTATCTAGTGGAGACACTCTTTCAAGCCTCTTCATATACCATTTTGCACAGACTTCCATGTGGAGTGGAGTGTTTGTTCTGTCTTACATCCTTTATATATACTCCTGTGTTTATTATACAGATCCAAAATGGAGTTCCTTTTAGGATGATGGATCTCATATGCCCCAACATACTGTTAAATGTCTTGTGTATCTCTTCAAAACTATGGGAGTCTGCGTTTGCATAAGATATAGCCTCTCCATTGTTGGAATGCTTATGCAAATACACACTTACCCAGTGATGACCTTGAAATCTAAGGGTATTTTTTTAAAAAAAATCAAATCTTAGAATTCTCCGAGCCCAATTTCAGATTTGCAATGAACTTGTACCACTGCAGCCCCAATTAATGCACAATAAATAATGAAGTAGGACTGATCTTCCATTAGAACTTGTCACTCCAGACAGCTTTTGTAGCTCTTTGATTTCAAAATGTTAAAAGGTGCTGATATTACTCCTCCAGGAGCAGCAAATGAACAATGCATGTTCCAGAAGTAGAGCGGAATCATGGAATACAGAGCAGAAATGAATTTGCATGCCCAATTAAGATGTAGAAAGTGCTTCTGAACATCAGAGTAGGTGCTTCTGTGATCTGAAATGGCTTAGATAAACAAGAAATGGAAAAGAAAAAAAATAGAGGTATCCATTGGGGACAGAGGGAGCAGAGTTGATCCAGGTGGCAGTTTTACGTTCAAGGGGCAGCAGCCTCCCTTGCAAGGTTGAGGGGCATTGATAGTCATAAAACTAATTAAGTCCATCATTCAGTTTCAACAAGGTTAATAATTATTTTTATCCATGAAACCTGAAGTAAATCGGGGCACCAGTTGGGATGCCCAGTCAGCGCCATGTCCACATGTGAAAAGAATTTATAACTAATGAAAACGGTTCACCTTTTATTAACAGACAATGCAAGTGAACAAAAATTAATAAAATCATTCTCAAACGCTATGTTGCAAGAAACGAGAAACGGCGAAACGTGACTGCAATGGAAACATGACGAGAAACAGCGTTGGGGAAGGTAAACAGATATTATATATATATATATATATATATATATATATATATATTTTTTAATAAATTTCTAAAATCATTAAAATTAAGCTATAAACATAACTAAAACAAACCCTTTCACAGCCCTCTCAAATTGGCTGATTGCTTTGACCTGGGGTAAAATATTTGTATCTATCATCCCAAGTAGATATGGGGCAGAGTGCCTCTTTTTATTGTAATGGCCTTAGGAGGCAATGAATTTATGAATCTAATTAATTAACCTGGTTCTTCAAATCTGCCTTGGTTTTGCCATTCTTATGGAATTGCTGCTTTGCCAGGGTGATAGCAGCTTCAAAATTCTGCCAAACCACTTCTCTATTTTACTTTGGTGTTGTGAAGGTACTAATAGCAAAATCTTGCCCTCACATTTCATTCTTGTTCTTCTCACTAGTAGGAATAGCATTAGCAACATCATAGTTGATCTAATTCAGCTCGTCTAATCTAACCATGGCAAATGACTTACTTTTCTTCATTGGGTTGTTGATAACGGAGTATATTTCATCCATGTTTGGTGTGCCAACTTTGACGACACATGCATGCCTTCTATCTAAAGCTAGAATGACCCATGAGAAGACATGGTGGTTTCCCGGCTTTCCCCAGCCTCTTTTGTTATTGCCTTATGTATTGGCGTTGGTGTAATTTGGCATGCATCAGGGGTAATCTATACATTGGGGATTTGCTTTGGGCTTTGAACAATAGGCATATCGGGGATTACTCCCAAAATGACCATTCTCTGAGTACTTACTGCAACTGTTGCAGTGCAACATGATTTCATGACTTGCGTTGCCGAAATGCATTGCGGACGAGCGTTGATGTTGCAAAATTGATGTGATGGCTAAACGGCCATCATAAACGTCGCACCCGTCACGTCGCCATTTCAATGCATTTTAACGCGAAAAGGGTGTTGGTCGTTGCGTTTCTTGCAACAGGGCTCAAACGTGATTTTGCAAGCATAGATCAGACAGGAAATAGAGGAGATAACTGCAATTTTTGTGATTGGGAAATCATATTGTAATTAGATGTTTTGAAAATCTCTGTGGGTTTGTTTGTGATCAGTGTAATTGTTTAACAGTGAACAGATATCTCTGTATCTCTTTTATAGAATATTCCAGAAGGATTAAAGCTGTTCTGGATTTCTAGACTACCTATGAGCATCTTCCATGTCATAGACTGGTTTGCATAGTCTTGCTATGGATTCTCTTGCCCTCCCAATTCTTTGGTTCACGCTGCATGGCCACATTGCGGTTTTGGTACATCAAGTAGATGCATGGTTAGATTGTAGCATCTCTAACTGTTTTTTGAGACTTCATTTTTAAGCCTTTTTTGCCTCATCTGTAATCAGCAGGTAATGACTGATGCTTTGTTCCCGAGTTCAACAGTAAACAGTAAAATTTGAATTAGTTGGTTTGTGCAACATATATCCAGTAGATGAAACGGTGCAGGTATTTCTGGATTTACACTTAGTATGGCAGTTTCAATGCTTTACTTTCTTGCAACCTCTGTCGTCTCTCAGCAGAATTATGGAAAACTTATTTTGATTATTGCTCAGCTTGCAGGGTAAAATGCATTAGTCATTGAAATTCTAACATGAGTATTAAAACTAAGGGGCCTGTCACATCCTCCTTTTCGTCAAGAGGAAATTGAACAATTGGATACTGCTCAAAATGTTTGCATTATCAGTAATTGTATAACGGCATCATTCAGCCAATCATTAGAACATAATTTTGCAAATTGCTCTTTATATGCAGATCATGGAAAATTTGGAGCTGGTAAATCACATCAAGACTTTATTTGTAAAACTTCAGAATGTTCCAGGTGTATTTGTTTCCGACTTTCAAGAAGAGTCTTTGACTATGAAGAATAAAGTGCCAGTTTTGTCAGCTATGCCATTGCTGCCAAATCATATTGAAAACTCACCCATATTGCAGGGAATACCCGTGGTGTCAGTTCAAGACCATTGTAATTTAATTTTCCAAGAGAAAGACAGCTCAAATGTACTAGACAGATCCAACGGTCCACTTGCTCTGGAGTTAAGAGGATCAAAGACTCGACCATGCCTCTTGGCTTCTGCGAGCAGTTCTGATACTTCAGCTAAGGTTTTAGGACATTCATCTCCATTGCAGATTAATAATGTGCAATTAAGAAGCTCTTCACCTACAGTAAAAAATTATCAAGGAAGGAAAACAGGAGGAAGAACAATTTCTCCGTCAACTTATAATCAGCAGGCACTACATGCTACTCCAGGTGAAAGTGAAAGCTGCTTGCCAAGTATCAAGCAAAATCTGAAAAAGGCAACATGTTTTCCAGGGAAATCGTTTTCATCTTTGATCTGTGGGCAAAATTCAATTCAGCATCAGATGCATGCTAGCTTAAATTCCAGCATTGAAAAGGCACCTATCCAGAATTCCTTGCTTAGTAAAGCTGAAACAAATGAGATTGGAAGTCTCTTGGGCAGCAGTTTAAACATGCAAAACAAGGCAACCAAAAAAAGGTTGTTTAATGAAGAAGATCCTTATCTAAGGGAATTCAAATGTCCTATGAAGCCTTCCTTTCAAACCTCTCACAAAGGTGTTTATCATCCTGGGGATACCTTAGCATCTTTGAAACCAGTTTTGCAGGCCACTGAGATGGCAACAGTGGATATAACTTCTGGTCCTATGGGTAAGGCAGAAAATGGCAATGCTGCTTTCTTGACTCCCCCATTGTCTTTAGTAGACACATGTTTTTCTGGCTCTTGTTCAAAGCATGCGTGTAAAGGTTTGGCTAATAATACAGAAGAACAACCTAACACAGAAATTTTAAGCAGCAGTATTGCACCATTTTGGAATGGTGTAAAATTCTCAGAAGCACTTGGATTAGAACAATGCTGGATTACAGAGGTTTTAGAAAAAGATAAACCACCTATATTCCAGGATGGTTTGGCTGATAAATTGGGCTCCACTAAAGTGAGCATGGAGGACACAGCAATGAGTTTTGCTGAGCTTTCTAGCTTAAAGATTGGTCCATGGGAAAATAGATTTGAAGGTGGTAATAAGATCTTCAGGTTTCCAAGAAAAGGACAATATGATGATTCCCGAGAAATATTAAAACTTTCTGCATGTAACGAGGTATCTGAAGCCTTAGGACCATGTTTCCCTATGATCCAGGATGAGGATATTTGGGGTGAAGTGTTATTGCCAAAATGGAATTTAACTAGTCCAGATTTAAGAAACCAATCGTTTGAGCATATGCCAAGTTCAATGTGCTTCTCTGATATGGATGTAAGTGGGACTTTGAATTTTTCTGCTGATAAGGAACTTGCAGGAGAATTCCTACCTGCATCTGATTCTGGGAATCTTTTAAATGCTGTAATTGGTAATATGCAGTTGAATGCTTATCAAAGACAAGATGATGATATGTCTGGTAAAACTACATGTTTGAGATCAAGTAGCACACCGTTTGTGTACACTGACTCATGCTTACCAGGAGAAACCAGTGAGTGTGAACAAAAACAATCTGAGTTGATAGGCATTCCTCATACTGAGGAGACTATGGGAAAAGTAAGTTCAAAAATCTTGAGTTCAACTTCCAGTTTCCAAGAAGAAAGAATTATGCAAAAATCTCCGTCTAAGGCTTCTCTAAAGATTCATTGTGATTCATGGGTTGATGAAGATGATAATGGAAGTCATAAAGACGTGAAGATTATGAACGTGAAAAAGTTTGACGATCTAGTCAAAATGAATAGAAAGAAAGCTAGACCTGGAAAGAGTGCTAGGCCAAGGCCTAAGGACAGACAGAAACTTCAAGATCATGTTAGAGAATTACGGGAAATTATACCTGGTGGAACCAAGGTGACTCTGCTAGTTTTGTTTTTATTTGATACAAGTCTCTGTCCTAGATTATTATGGCAATGTTAAATCCGTAAAATATCGGAATTTGTCTGGGGTTTCAAGAACTTTGCAGCCATTTTTGATAGTTTATGTTCCACCCAACCAGTGCAGTATTGATTCATTACTGGAACGGACCATCAAGCATATGAGTTTTTTACAGTGTCTTTTGAAGCATGCTGATAAATTGAAGCTTAGTAGCGAGTCAAAGGTGAGGTGTCTTTATGTAAATATTTCAATGGTAAAAATGTTAATTTGTCTCTGACTCAACTAATAATTCATAGATGTCTATTTGTTGCTCATCAATTCTCGTTGTCTTTCTCTGTCTTATCTATGGTAAGGATATATACATGGATTTCGAACATGATCCATCAATGCAGGGTAACTAAATAATCATTCTTATGTTTGCTTTTGCACTAAATTTCTTAGAAGTTTGAGAGTGAAAGTTGTCTGTCAAAGGCCCTCTCCATGTGCCGCCCTGTCAAAAGTTTCTTTCTTCCTTTCTGAACTTCCCCCGTAGAAAGAAGCCCTTATGTTCCCTTATGTTTATAAAGGCAAAGGACTTTTATACCATTGAATATAATATAACCTAAAAACAGTCAATGTGAATGGCATATACATCATTTAGAAGACTTCAAATGAGTGCTTAAAGTGTCTTTGTGCTAAAGAAACTTATAAATTGCATAGGGTAATGCATAACCCCTAAAAGTAATAAAGTGCAACTACCATATAGGCATTAGACTTCTATAAGACTGTCAAAAGATGAGTATATCATCCCCCTTCGACTGTTATAAAATCTTCTATGACATACCTGATGATGTTCTCTAGAGAAATCTGAGTATGGAAGGATGCCATGCAACATGAGGTAGGAGTGAGTGGGACCCAACTGTCGAAGACACATTTCTCCTAAAGTCTATGCTTGGTTTCTTTTCTGAAGGGACAAAGAAGCTTTTATTGTGGTCCAAAAAAATTGCTTTAGATCTTTTCTTGTCTGCACACCCAACCTGATGATTTGTAAGGACCACAATTACCTGCCTTGTGACTGGTTGGCCATCTCCTGAATCCTAGCTCTACTTTGTCCAATGACAGAACTAGATAGCTAGATGAAGGGATATTGTAAGATGTAGATGTCATATGTCAGTAGTCCGAATAACTCGCATATTGTTAGGAATGTATTCTTTGTAATCTCAGTTAACTGTTCTAAGCCTCTAAAGTCTTATGTTTATTACTTTAAACAATAAACCTGTTTAATGTTAAGGATGCTGGGGAAGAAGAGTTCAAGTCTCGACTATTTGTTATTATCTGGTGTTTGAAACATGGGACTTAACTTATGTTTCATTGGCACGTTCAAAACTTTAGACTATTTTCTTAACATTGTGTTATATTCATGAAAATTATATTGTTTCATAGTACATTTTTGCAGTGATGTGATTTTATTGTTTTCTATTATTTCACCAGAAACACCTAGGTTTTTTTATAGTATAACAAGAAAACACACTTATTCAAATGGTAAGAAGTTTTTGAGTAGACACCTTTATAAAGTTGGGTTGTGCTTAAATACGTCTCCGGGTAAGTTTAAACCCCAAACTACAAATATACATGGTTATGAAAAAATAGTGTAGTATTGAGGAAAATCGTATCACTAATAGAAACAGGTAAGCACAGTATATTTTTTGGATGTCGGTATATGTGCATAGACTGCCTTTCTATCTACCAAAACAAAACTACTTTGCACCAGAAACACCCAGGTATTTCACATTTATGGAATCAAATACTATAGTATATAATACTATGACAAGAAAGCACACTTAAGATGAGAATTTTAAGAGTAGAAGAGTTTATAAAGTTAGTAGTGGTTATGTTGCATTTAATCTATTGCCTAAGTTTAAACTTTGCACCGGAAACTATTGATATATGTGGTTATGAAAAATAGTCCAGTACAGAGAGAAAAAAATTGAATAAACTGGTAAACCCAATATATGTTTGGGATGCCAGTAAATGTGCATGTACTGAATACACTTTTGGCAGGCATTAATGAAAGAACTCTTCACTTTATATTACTTTTGATGCTCTACAGTTACGAACTCACTCTGCAGTTACGCACTCACTCTACATGTCTGGCAGCCAAAGATATACTGATTGCATGTTTAGACAATCAGTGTGCTCGTAGTATGCCCCTGTTCTATTCTCTCTTTCTTCTGAGAGTTGAAACATGCCTCACTTGAAAATCTTACATCAGTCAAATATTTCGAATGCATGTCAGGAAATTACTGTTCAGGTTCTATTTTCAGAAATTGCATTCCTTCCTACTAATTATATTTAAAAGCTGTTGAACTTCCAGTAATTTCACTGGTCAGTTACTGATGGTTTGGGAAATCTGCCCTCTGTTGTTTATATGTCTCCTCAAATGGATCTTTTGCATGATGAGTGACTACTTCATTAGCAATACGTTTCAGGTGTTGACGTTTTTCCTTCAACTGCCAGTTCAATGGTCTTGAAATTGATATATCCATTAATGTACCGTCCCATTTGTTGATTTATTTTGTTTTTTCTCTTTTAAAACTTTTTAACATTAATGTTTGGGGAAGAATGCCCTGAAAACAAAACTTGTCTTACGATTCATGCACGGGGTGTATATTTTTAACATTACATTATAAGTTATAACATAAACAGCTAGGCTTAAAAAATGAAATAGCTTTAAAAAAAAATTGCAGAGAGAAATATGGTGTTACAACCAACTAGCTTCATGATTAAGTATTATGTCATTCAGATAGTTTTCATTCCCGGTGCAAAGATAGGCGCTGTTTGTTGTGAGGCCCATGGGTCTAAGGTGATTCAGAATCAATAAATGAGAGGAATTGGTGATAAAAATCATGAGATACTTCCTCTTCAATGACTATTGGCTGGCAGCCTGTCAGTCCGATTGGGATGGAAGAATTGACAGATTTGTACATGTGCGAGATGAGAAAAGAGCGTTTCCTCGCCAGTCTTTCCTCCAGGCCAGTAACATTGATGGTTTCCTTTGCAGGACATCCATTTTGTTTTGGCTTCACTATCAGGATTGGTACTAAAATTTGTAGCTATCCTGTAGATTGTCAATTTTGCAACTGCAAATTTCAGTTCCAGATATATGGTTTATCTCAGCATATTTCCCATAAGTTGTTTGTCTCTTCAGCCTGCAAACAGCCTACAAGATTTGAATAAAACACATGCATATAGGCAAGAAGTAATGCATTCAGCAGTACTAAACAAGAATATTGGGGTTTCAGAAGAAATATCTTTATATTTTTCTAACATAGAAAAGTTGAACTCTGTCAGAAGGTGTTCACTTTGCAGCCAAGTCAGCTAACAAAACATTGGTTTGTATCAGCCTCTGTCAAACAACTTTCCAGCCATGGGAATCCATCTCTATGGATTTTATTAGTTCTTTGCTGCCAACCAGAGGCAACATGATTGCATTTTTGTGGTTTGGGTAGATTTTCTAAAAGTGCGTTATTTATTCTTTGCAACTAATGTATTAACACTCCTAAAGAATCTGATTTATGCCTTAAGCACTTTTGGCGCATATTTGGGTGCCACAGATCATCTTCTTAGATTCACTTTAGGTTCTTGAGTCTTTTTTTATGATTTTATGTTCCTTTTAGGCTGTAGTATTTATGCTACCACTAACCATCATCTTAGATCCTAATTATATGCTCGAGTCATTTTTGGTGATCCTTGTGTGGATGCTTTTAGACACTCAATTTCAATGTCACCCTTGGACAGTCTGAGGTTGTCAATTGCATCTTATTCAATGCTTTCAGCATCTAAGACCAGCAGGACAATCAATGGGACAACTTTCTACACATTTTGATAACTACACACCTCTTCACAAGGCATTCCCCTTTTGAAATCTGTTATAGCTTCTTCCCCTTGGCTATTTATGAGATTCCCATGGCTCTTGCAGTACCATATACATATTTGTGCATACTTGGCCAGGATCCATGCCAATGTCTATCATAAGCTCAAATCTGTTTGGTATATGAGCCTTATATTGGATGTCAACCATCTCAAGCTCTAAGAGCCTTCACAGTTGGAGGAAGAAGCTTCAGCAACTTATCCAAAGGTTATATTCCTGATTTCAGGCATCTCTCCGTGATGTCTGCACCCAAACTACATGGCAGCAACTACTCTTCCAACTTAAGACAAGTCTCTGTCCATCCACCAGTACATGTACATGGCTCCTGCAACTTCATTCCCACCACTGCATTTATAAAGAAGCTTGGACAAGCACCAGTTTGTTGTTAATATTAAAGTTAATAAGTAATACTAATAAGTGTTATACAGATATATATGCAGATAATGAAGTAGGTTTGATTACCTAGATATTTTATGTTTGCAGTAATTTTCACTACATGGAAAATTGAGTACTCAAGATCATCCTTTGATGGCTTATTTTCCATTAATCACATAAAGCACATCCACAATCACCTCTTGGCAATGTTAGTACCAAAGAAAAGGATTGTAACACGTGAACCTGGGGACTTACACCCCAAAGTCATGCCTCCAAATCGGCAAAGCTTTTATTTCATTAATGCCTTCTAAAAGCCATAACCAACATTTTTTTGTTTCTAAGCAATTGGAACTTCTGTTTTTTAATATTATTTAGATGGGTTATTTTTATGGTATTTTTCACTGCATAGAGTACTTACTACTCAAGCCTGCCTTCAATCGCTCTTTTCTATGAGTAGTCATTTCTTCTGTGACCTTCCACTAGTGTACATTGGAAATTTTCTTACCATTTTTTCACACTATATAATATTTTAAATAATTCCCTTTGCACTTGAAAAGGTGCCCTGTTTAAGGAAAAGTAGGTCTTTCATTGTCTTGCAGACCATTGCTAACTATTTGCTTAAGCTCAATGACCAAGCAACCAATTTCTCAAGTTTTTGAGTGATGGCCTTAAAATCGTATGGAATTCACAAAATAAAGATGAGAGGTTCTTATTCCTTGGGTCTCTGATGCAAACCCAGTTGTTGCTAAATGGTTTGATATGGTTTAAAAATTGGTTTGTTTTCCTTGTTGATCCACAAATTATCCTATGTTGTAATAATGTGTTGTTCTAAAATCAGATGGAATTGGCAAAATAGACTTGTGCTGTTCCTATTCCTTGGTTCTCTGCTGAGAATCAGCAGTGCATGATTAATGTTTTCGTTCCTTTGTACAGGTATCACAAGGAGGACATTTGCTTGCAAGAGATGACCTCAGAGGTGGTGCCAGTTGGCCATTAGAATTGGGTAGTCAAATGATTAATGTTTTCTTTGCCCTTTGTACAGGTGTTTCACAAGGAAGGCAGTTTGCTTGCAAGAGATGACCTCAAAGGTGGTACCAGTTGGGCATTAGAACTGGGTGGTCAAAAGATCAGGTGTCCTGTCATTGTGGAGAATTTGGATCAGCCTCGGCAAATGCTTGTAGAGGTTAGCTAACTGCTTACTGTGCTACTAGGCTACTGTCTGAAAGTTTGAAGCATTATTCAATTTTGATATTTGATTATACATTCGCAAATTTCAGATGTTGTGTGAGGAGCAGGGATTTTTTCTTGAAATAGCAGATACCATTCAAGGTTTGGGACTTATAATCTTAAAGGGTTTCATGGAAGCCCATAATTTGAAGATATGGGCACGTTTTGTGGTTGAGGTAAAATGCTACTTAATGAGAGTGTGCAGTTTGTCAAGTAACCATTGTTCTCTGAGTTGTATTTCTTGTACATCTTTGTATGAGTTTAAAATGACTAGTCCCCTTTTATATTGAAGATAATACAATTGTCATAAGCAAAACATGTTTTTGCCGTTTCACTTACAAAATACATCCCAAGGAAGTGAATAAAGTGCGATAGTTTTCTACTTTGATCTTACAATGTTCAATTTTGGTTGGATGCAGCCAAATAGGAATGTACAACTACATAGGATGGAAGTTTTGTTGTCACTCATGCACCTTTTGCAGCCACATGCTATGAATAACTCAAATGAAACTTGTCAACCTGTTCCGGTCGAGCCTCAGAAGTCCTCAAGTGCCCGTATCATACCAGAATTCACCCTTTCATAGAAGTGAAGGTTTGCTATATGACATCTTTTGCCTTTAAAATTTGATTTTCTCATCCCAAGGTTCTGTGTTTCTAGAAAATATCTGCAAGTAACTGTTTCATTTCCTCCAGCTAGCAGCATGGCAACTTTCATTGCAAGCTTTGACAGACACCTTTATTAGAGGGCAAGCAGACATTTGAAGTGGGGAAGTTCTTTTGATGGTGCTGTTTATCCTTATCCGTTTAAGATTGAAATGTCTTTTCTCAAAAAGCAACAGAGAAGTCTTATTGCCACAGGTTTTGTTGTACCTTATTCATTCTCTAGCTGGAAACTTTTCAAAGGATTTGCATCTGCACTCTTTTGAACTTTTTCCCCTAAATGACACCGCCTTGTCATTGTTTATTTGGAATAACTAGGGTAGCAAGGATTGTGCTATATTGTGTAATTGAGCGGATACCACTTGTTACTGCTTTGGGAAGGAAAAGTGGTCCTTGTTTCGGTAAAGATAGATTTTTTGTTTTTTTAAGTTGGAATAGAATATACAAGTTTACAGGAAAAGATACATAAAGTACGAAGAGATGTCTGGGGGAGAATTCTGCTAAGTTGCTAACCATAATCCCACCGATGCACCAGCTAAAATACATTTAACTACATCAAAAGAAAGACTGCAATACCAGTTAAAATAGAACATTGATTAGAGGTTAAGGGAGAGGAGCCATTATTTGAGCATGGACCAATACTTGTGAGAGTATGTGAGAAGAAATATTCAATATTTCAACAAATTCAAATAATAATAATATAATAATAAAAAATTTAACGTCCACGAGACTAAAAATAGCCTATGGGACAGCAAGACAACTCAAGCAGATTTAAGTAGCACTGTTCGCTTCTTGTGTACGCTGATGATGAGCCCCCCTAATTGCTCAATGTGCTCTTCGTTGAATAGGTTATGCCAAGAACTGTCACATATAGTATCCACAAATTTATCTCTGCTATCCTTGTAGGCCTCACATTCTAGAATAAAGCGCTGTTCAGTTTCCACTTTTCCAGAATTGCAAAATCTGCAAATTCTCCTTTCCCAAGCCTCCTTTGGCCTCTTCCAACGCCCGGTCTCACAACGAAGTTGGTGAGAGTTGGTTCTCAGCTGAGCAATAAGAATTTTAGCCCTCCAAGAAATGTTGGCTCCTATGTACGTTTTTTGGAGTTGATCACAAGTGAGGTTGAACTCATTTATATAATATAGTTTCTTCCTCCCGATCTCGCTTCCCCAATTTCTCTTGTAGAATTTCTCCATAACAAAGACTTTTATTTCTTTATTATTTGTGGGGCACATATTGAATTGAATATTCCATTTACTCATCCATGTGATGTTTTGTTGCATCCATGTCCTTTTTCGCTTACATAGTGTATCACTAAAAACAACTTTAGGCCATCTATCCTCTTCCATTTTTTCGATTCTTTTTAAATAGCTTAAAAGGCGAACCATAGCAAATGCCTCGATAGGAACAGCGCCCATTTCACTTAGCATGATGTCATATGGAACCGTGCTTTTGATTTTAATCTTGCTTGTAATCAAGCGCTTTTGGATTCCTTCGATTTGTTTCCATTGTGCTATAGTAGTGCTGCTGGCCCATAATTCACACCCATAAAGAACAACTGACAGCACAAGAAGACCGAACAAGGTTTGAATAGTTTTCCAATCCCACAGCTCCGCTTCACGGCACTTATTCTAAAGAGCATAGAAAGCCTTCCACCCACCTAATGTCCTTTTATACCTGCAGCTAGACTAGCTTAGCTTTTTGTTGAAATCGATGCCAAGGTATTTATAATCCGCAACCTCTTCGAGAAGACTTCCATTGTAATAAAATTCATGTTGATGCTGTTTTTTATTATTAGAGAAAATCATAACCTTAGTCTTGCTGATATTGACCTTGATCCCCACCATTCTGCAAAAGCGCTCAAGAGAAGATAGATGGTCTTGCAAACCACAGGCAGATTTGGTAATTAAAATGAGATTGTCCGCATATAAGAGCAACTTTATAACAAATTCACCTAGCTGAATGCCTTCACCCTTTTGTATGTTTAACCACTCTTCCATTTTGTCAATATATAAACCAAATAAAGTAGGAGACAAAGGGCAGCCCTGTTTGACCCCGATATCACTCCTAAAACATTTTGAAATGCCATCTGAAGCTCTGATTTTCACTTTCACCTCTCGTACATCCTATGAACAGCAACTCTGAGATGCCTAGGAATCCCCAATTCTTCCATCCTGAACCAAAGCTTGTCTCTCGGAACGGTATCAAAAGCCTTTTTGAAGTCAATAAAGCAACAAAAAACCTCTTCTTTTTTCTCCCACTCTTTTTCAATAATGTGTCTCAGAGTGACACAGTGATCCACTGTCGAGTGCTTTGGCCTAAAACCAGCTTGCCCTTTAGCACGTTTATGGTTTTCTTCTGCACATTTGCTGATCCTAGTTTCTATCAAGCTGCCAAAAAGTTTAGCAAAGAGGGGATTGATCATTATAGTCCTGTAGTTGGAGGGATTGTTAACATCACCACTCTTAAAAAGTGGTATTGCAAGGCTGATTGTCCAATCTTTCGGAAACCCTTCTTGACAGATTTTGTTGAAGATTTCAGTGATGTGCGGTGCAAGAGTTTTCATGCCCCACTTCAAATATTCGGCTTGAAGTGCAACAAGATCTTTTGCTTTACCTCCACCCAACTTCTTAATCTCTGTCTCTACCTCTTGCACAGTGAAAATGTTTGTAGTATCGTTGACCAAAGGTGGCTGTCCCACTCCACCCTCTTGTTCATAAAGTTTCTTAGCATATTCAAACCATTGGGTGGCAGTAATATTATTTTCATTTTGCTTTCTCCTTGGTTGGAGTTCTTTCCAAAAACGTTTGGGGTTATTTCTGCCCAAGAAAATTAGCTCCTCTCTCCTTGTGAACATAAAATCAGTTTTTTTCTTCTTTAGGATCTGTTTGTAGACCTTAATGTCGAGGTTAATTTTATTCGACTCCCTTAGGTTCCTCTTAGCTCTCTTGCATTCCTTGTCAAACCATGCATTGGTTGGAAAACAATTAGTTTCAAGATTTTCTATTTTTTGCTCTCTTGCATTTTGAAAGAGCCTCGTGAATCAGATTTGATAAGTCATGACTGTTAACACCATGCTTATACATAGGGTGTCCCATACAAAGTTTCTCAAGAGTAACTTTGAAAGTGTTACTGTTTTCTGAAGTTAACAAAATTTTGCCTTGAGAAGGTGGGTGTTGAGGGCCTTGGATTTTTGCCCCAAGCCGCCTATCCTTTGCCCAATACAAATTTATGTACAGCGGTCTATGATCTGATTTTAGATCCCAAATGTGCTCTCCAATTTCAACTTCTTTAATATTTTTATACAAATTCTGCAAACAAATTACATAATCTACCACACTTGCCCCGTTGTATGTGTTGCAAGTGAAATTGCCCGACTTAGCCCATCTAGCCAAACCATTACAGATTATTAGATCAAATGTGCCACATAGAGTGATCAATTCTTCCCAAAAATGATTGCAGCCTTTAGCATCTTCGGATATTCTTTCACATTGCTGATTTCTCTCTTCTGTGAGCCAAATAGGGTTATCATTTACTTCGGCGCTGAAAATACTTGCTTGCCAATTTGCTGTCATAGCATTGAAATCTCCAACAAGAAGAACATCCCCACGCTGCAAAAAAACAGCAACATCTTTCTTTAACGCAGCATAGGGGTCATTATGATCTAAGCCACATTTTTTATAAGTTTTAGATATTTGTGGAGGAAAGTAACAGGCTGCGATCTTGAGAAGAGTGTTATTTTTCACGATTTTGAACCATATAAATTGTTTATTAGAATCAGTCTTTTCCAACTGAATGGCACGACCTTCTCTTTCTTTTACTAGAACCATTATACCTCCATGACCTTTACTATTTCCCACTGCCTCATTCCATACTATCATCTTCCAGTAGCCTTCAAACAATGGGGTCTTACATCCCTCATGCTTATGTGTCTCTATGAGACAAATAATGTCTTTGCCTTCCGCGATAGGTCCTAACCCAAGGCCACGTCTCCACAGATAACCTCTGCAATTCCAGCAAACTAAACTTAAGGACGCCTGGGTTAAGCTTGATTGCTATTTGTTTTGATGTGAAAGACTCAAAGTTGAGTTTTTATCGGTAAGCGTGATTGTGGATCTTGTGGTATCGCTGCATGTTAAAATGTTTGTTGTCGCACCTTTGTTGTCTTCTTGCTGCCCTTCATTGGAGCGGTGGCCAAAATGAGCAATAATTGCTTTTCCCTTGAACATCCAAGCTCTTTTGCCTTCATTTCTAGCGGTTTTGATTTTTTCCATTTCCATCCTTCTTTCTGCTTGTTGTCTCATAGTTAAATCCTCCTCTAAAACGAAGCGAGAACCCCTCAAGAGCTATTTTTTGTTAAGTAGATTTTGTTTGTCTCTAATGCTGGGCATAACTACCTTGATTGGCCTATTTCTCTCAGCGTGTGGTTTGCCAACCCTCCAAGCTTGGCAGATTTGTCCTTGCCAATAGGGAAAAGGTCCCAATAGTGAAAAGGTCCCAATAGTGGTGCACCCACCAATTGTGGAACATAATTTTTGTTCAAAGCTACTCCATTGATGGAACATATTGGTGGTGTATAAATATTAAAGTGCACCAATAGTGGTGCATGTAGTATCTAATACTTGTTCAACATTTACGTTATAAACTTAAAAGTAACCACTCACATCTTGATAAGACTCAAATATTGATACTCTAATGCACAACTATTGGTACTCCAAGCGTTAAATTTTGGTCATAGGTGAAAAAAATGCATTTTATGATCTTTCATGATAAAATTGATTATATCATAAAATGTATGAGTTAGACCTTGAAACCTTAGTTATAAGTAGTACCAAGCGTTAAATTTTAGTCATAGGTTAAAAAAATGCATTTTATGATCTCTCATGATAAAATTGATTATATCATAAAATGTATGAGTTAGACCTTGAAACCTTAGTTATAAGTAGTTAAGATGACATTAAAACAAGTAAAAATTTTGGCATCTACTATGATATTATGGTATCTCAAACCTTTTCCCTATCATTATACAACTTGTACTAAATAATGATGTAAAAGTAACCAATCACATCATTACACATCATATGTACAACAACAAAATATCCAGTTGTTATTTAATGTGCATGTTTAATTAAGATCATCCTTTTTTTTATTGTATTTAAAAAATATTAATAATAATAATTTTAAATTTGGCTTTCCATTTAGACATACCAAACAAAATACATATATTAAAAATATTTTAAAATTTTCAGACTTTTTCCAATTAATACATTAATTGGTGGCTGTACACTACATTTATTGCAACCAACAGTGTTTTCAAATATTGGCTCCTCTCCCTTGTATCAATGTAATTAATTTTCAAGGCTTTTCACAAGACTTCAAAACAAAAAATTCAAAAATACAAGACTATCCATTGATTTTACATTCATATAGAACTCAGACCTGTGTTAATACAAATAATAAACAAGTAGAAGTTTCAATAAACAGTTAACATCTGTCATTAGCAATAAAGCTCCATAGCAGTACAAATATGAAAATGCCTGATAAATCACTTGATGGTTGCACTTTTGAAACCTTGGTCAATGTGTTTTAAATTAAAATAATTAATAAAATATAGTCGGGCAAATCAAATAATGCATCGACATCATCATCAAAGCGCATATATATATATATATATATATGAGCTAATTGTAATTGACAGAAATATGCACGAGCCAAAGGGCACCTTTCTAGGTACAAAAGTGAAACAAACTTGAAGAATGTATGAAACTTTCATTATGTATTTTCCTTATGTTACCTTAAAATATTTATCTTTACAATTTTAGGTTTAAGTAGCTTTTGTAATAACATTTTGAAGCAAATTTAATTGATAAGTAATCAGATTTTATTAAATATTTTATTAAAGTAATGTTCTATGGAGGGGCTGCTATTCCTATTTTTAAAAAATAAAAGATACAAAAACTAAAAAAATGGAATTTTTAAAAAATAAAAGATAAGAAAACTTAAAAAATGGAATTTTTAGTTGAAAAAAAAGTGGAAACTGAGTTTTTTAATATTTTTTATATTTGCTACATGTTTTATTAGATCTGAGCTGAAATTTTTTTTATATTTGTTACATATTTTATTAGATCTAAATTTATAAAGAGATAAATTTCATTTAAGCTTTTATTGTAAAAATATATAAAATAATTTCAAATATCATCCTCTGAAAAAACTGCAACACACTTAAATTTTACACCAGAGCCACAAAACGAGGGCCAACACATCCTGAATAGAGATGGTATCAACAGACACCTTAACAAAAACAACAGGAAAACAATGCAATCAACCAGTGGTGTATTTGGTTACGGCTTTAGCGCCCTCGGACACGGCGTGCTTGGCAAGTTCACCGGGAAGCACCAACTTCACCGACGTCTGCACCTCACGTGAAGACAGCGTGTTTTTTTTTGTATATTTGGTCAGCTTCGACGACTCTCCGGCCAACTTCTCGAAAATATCGTTCATGAAGGAATTCATGATACTCATGGCCTTGCTGGAGATGCCAATGTCAGGATGCACCTGCTTGAGAACCTTGAAAACATAGATCTTGTAGCTCTCCACGCTCTTCTTCTTCCTTTTCTTTTTGTCACCGCTATCCTTGGCGATCTTCTTGCCGGCCTTGGGAGGGGCCTTCTCCTTGGGCTTCTTCTCCTCAGTCTTTTTCTCTGCTGGCTTTTTCTCTGCTTTGGGCGCCATTTTTATCTCAAAAGGTGTTATCGAAAACTAGCGATAGAAAGCTGAGAGTAATGATTTAATCAGCCTGTGTCACGAAGTTTATATACTCCATTGCTCTTCTTTTTCATTGGTCGAGTGTATACACCCCGGATCCGTAGTATCATCTAATCCTTGCTGTCTATTCGTAATTTTAATCCACGGTGTATGTTACTTTTGTATTTTGAACGTGGATTCTTATACGTCTTCCCGCTTCTTAGATTCCCTTTTATTTAAATTTTGGTCTCTGGGATGGTTAATATAGCAAATGGATTTTTCGATTTGTTTATTTTGGTTTTTCGATTGGAAATATACGAAGAGATATCGATCTTATTTTAAGGTTTTTTATTATAGATTTTTTCACATATTATTGATTAACGACACCAATTTAGCTATGGGATTCGAAAAAGTATTTTCAAAAAAAATGGTTCTAAACTTCTTTATATGGTCAAAGATATTATGATAATTTGATTGACTTCTCTAAATAAAAAGAAATTTTCTTAAGTGATAATGAAATGGACGTCAAATAATTTAAGGTTGAAATTGTCATGTGACAGTCAAATGGACGTCAAACTTAAGGTTGAACATAATTGTGAACAATTCACTACATTACATTTTGCCCCCACTACCACGGTAGAATGTGTATTAACATAATAATAATATAAAATAAATAAAGCTTACAAATAAGATGATAAAACACCTATATTACGCTCGCAACAAAGTTTCTGATAATTTATTTATCATGAACAAATTGGTTCCTTACTAATTAAGAATAGGGGAAGAGAACTAGTAGTGGTGTACCCTAAGTTCGAAGGTTTGCACTACCATGTAGGAATTAAAAAATTACATCAACATGAAGTTTGTGTTCTTGTTAACTCACATTTTTCGTTTGTTTCTTTTTTATATCTGTTGCCAAGTATTTAGAAAATAATAACGGTGTCAAAAATATTATAATTTTGATGGGAGACTATTAGTTGTCACACATAAGCCTTCAATACCCAACAAAAAGAATCATGTCATATTATTAATGAGAGTCATTTCATTTGTATTTTACGATGTGTACGTGTGGAAAGTGATGGACTTTCTTTGCATACTCAACTTCTCGAGGTTAGGCCAAGACAATTGAAGACAGGACCGAAGTTCTCTAAAACTCTGACACAACTTGTCAGATTTAAGAGCACATATGATTACCAATGTATAAGCAATTAAACATGCGGAATTACACAGAAGTACAAGTAACTATTAATGAGAAAACACACAGAATGTGAGAGGCAATACACAATTGTATTCAACTCATTATAGAAGGAAATTACAACAAAGAGATCACACTCTTTCTTCCACTTCGTGGGCTTACAGTAATCTTCTCTCAAGAGTAATCTTCTCTCAATAGGTCACAACACACAGCTAACACAAGCTGTTGTTCACCTCATTGTACGCCAGTACAATCGAGTACGAACCGGTACTCCAAGTAGATCTCAGCATGATCTTGCTCTTTGATGTATTGTTGTCACATTGGATCTTGCTCCCCCGCAGATCTCCTTTTGACCCTTGCATACACACACCCCTGCAGACCAACCTGATCTTACTTATCACATGTAGATCTCCACTATGATCTTGCAACACCCTGCAGATCAAACCTGATCTTACATACATGAAGAATCCTACTTAATTCTACCATGGGAAGAACTCTCCAAGTTCTACACTTGAGTTCTACACTTAACAATACAGCCCATGAGTCTATATATAGATCTCATGCATACAATAATTAGACTTTCTTAATTACAATAATTAGACACACAACTCCAAGACTATAATTAGCCTTTAACATGCAAACTAACAGTCCAAAAATAGATCTGTTCGGAACCTGCATGCAAACTGCATGCACACACAGGTTGCCGACGTCGGCTCCTTCCCGATCGATGTCGGCTGACTCATAACCGACGTCGGTTGCTTCTGCACTGCTCTATGACCGACGTCGGTTGATTAGACCGACGTCGGTTGATCAGACCGACATCGATTGCCCTGCAACTCGTTCTGCAACTCAGCAATCCTCCTTAACCTCAGCAACCTCCTTCCGCAACCTCAGCAACCTCCTCCATGTCTGCATCAGTGAAGCTTTTAGCTCCACAACCTAACACATTTTTCGTTTGTTTCTTTTTTATATCTGTTGCCAAGTATTTAGAAAATAATAATGGGTGTCAAAAATATTATAATTTTGATGGGAGACTATTAGTTGTCACACAGAAGCCTTCGATACCCAACAAAAAGAATCATGTCATATTATTAATGAGAGTCATTTCATTTGTATTTTACGATGTGTACGTGTGGAAAGTGGAGGACTTTCTTTGCATACTCGACTTCTTGAGGTTAGGCCAAGACAATTGAAGAGAGTGATGTGGAGGTGTTAAACTATTGCTTTCATTAATTGTTTTGGACTCATCAAACCGGACGAGTAGTTTGATTTGGTTGAAATGCTCTAGGGGGATTATGAGCTATGAAATGAGCTTGTCTATACCAATATAACTCGGTCACTTTATAATGCTCATTTAGGGTAGCAAACTAAGGGTAGATGAAATGTATAGAGTACCTTGATTCTTAAAGAACCATATAACATAGTTTTTGGTTTATTTTACTCTCCATGAATGTTGTGCCTATTTTTCAACTTACCAGACACTTATGTCCCAATCAGATGCCTATGTCGACGCAAGTGTCATATCCCAATGTAAGTATCCAGTACCTTAAAGTCATCAAATTTGTAAATGAAACGTATCCCTATGGTCAACCTAAGTGTGTTAATGTAAGATATCCTTCAAAAGAATTTGTATAAATACAGGATCAATCCTCATTCATTCCTCAACTAACAACTTCTTACCTCTCACAAGGCAACTCACCAAAAGCATTCAATCAAGTACTCAAGTGAGCAAATTTTTTTTATTTCCTCATATTTCTATATCAATCATAGGAAAACACATTTACATGTTTGAAATACTGAAGGAGGATCTCATGAGCCACATTTACCAAGTTATAGGCTGTGTTGTTCAATGTACTTGGTTATCACACCTTGCATCCTTATGCACATACAATCCAACATGTAGGAGAGAACTACATAAGTTTGAAGCCCTCTTCAGAGTATTAACTATGTAGACAACATTCATTGACAAAGGGGTCTTTGGGGCATGGTGAATCCTAGTGATAAGATTAATGTTTCATCACCTAGCGATAAGGTGAAGACTTCATCACCTAGTGAAGGTGAATCCTTATAAGGTACTACAATTGATTCCATTCCAACAACCCTCCCCTTGAGCACATTATTGCTTCATACTTCTAATGGGGGCACGAGATATGTATTCCAACCTTTATTCCTTGAAACTACTATTGCCACGTCATACATGGGAAACCTTAATACTTCAACCCAATTGTCAGTTTTAATGCCATATCTACCCAACCTATGGGTACACCTCCTTTGGTGACTTCTCAAATATCCAACCTAAAAGACCAAAAGTTGCAAGCTCATGTCCAAACTATAAAACTTTTACAAACTAAGATTACAAATATTGAACAAAATTATATGAAATCACTTGATGTTATTGATTCACAAGAGGAGTTGCATAATCCTCTTGCATCAAAGATGTACCCCTTGCCAACTGGTTTTGTTACACCTAAGTTCATATTTTATGATAGTAAGGGTGATTCCAAACAACATCTTTGATCTTTTTATACATCATGTCTTGATTATACCTCCAATAATAAACTTTTGACCAGGCTATGCTTTAAGGTGGTTATATGATTTATCAACCCAATCAGTATATGCATTCAAACCTCTTACAGACCAATTTTTTGCACACTTCTCTATCAATATCATCAAAAATGTTTTTTAAGCCCATATTGCAAAATTTAAACAAGGAACCAATTAACCAATTAATAAATATGTCTTATGCTACAAGACAATCTTAGCTAAATGACCTATCCTATGGCAAATAGAGAGTTTCAAAACATCTTCAAACAAAATTTGCTTGCTTCTTTACATAAGTCCAGTATTTTCATAAAATTTAAATATTTTGATGACTTATGCCATATTGTTTGCGATCATGAAATGAAACTTATCTCATTGAAAAAACTTAAGTATGTAGCAAACACACCAATTACATCTACATCTAATACTAAGTTTACTATCAAACCAAATTACAAGGTAAAACCTCTTGAACCTAAAAAGGAAACAACTACCACGATTAACATGGTGTCACAACAACCTATTCAGTTTGTCTTATTTAATGCACCATAGAAAAAATTTACACGCTTACCTAAGTCTCTCATTTTTTTGCTCATGCGGTTTGTAGAGTGTTACCTCATCTCTCTCACTCATTTTATAGAGGTTGATGTGAGTAGACCTCTATCCAAAGGGTATGATGTGAATGCTTATTATGATTATCACCAAGGCCCCAGGCATTTTATGAACATATGTTTTACCTTGATGCATAAGATATAAGACCTCATCGATGACCAAAAGATTACATTTGATGATCATTCAAAAGAATTAGGTCCACAACTTGGTGATCACCAAAAACATAAAATATTTAGCAATCCTTTGCAAGACCATTCTAAGAAAGATCCAAAGGTGCAAATGACATATAATGCATATCCTCCATCACTTTACGAGCATCCATTTGATGAGATTATTGGTACTTATACACGGCATACACCTCCTATGGTTTAGAGACCCTTTATTACTTTCAATGACAGTGAGATTAGATATGACAATTATAATCTTCATTCCTTATTCATTCGAGCATACCTTGATCACCAACCTATACACAATGTTATGATTGATAATGGTGCAAGCGAAAACATTTGTATCATATTACTTATACATTGGGTTATGCAAATCATGATTTACATCCTTCAACCAGGTTAATTAGAGCATTTGATGGAACCTCACAACATGTTATGGGTGAGATTGACTTGCCTTTATAGGTGGGTCTTGCACATGTGGTTACTACCTTATCAGTTATACCTTCCACAAGTGTCTTTGATATGTTATTAGGATGACCTTTGATACATAAACTTTGAGTAATACCTTTTATAGTGCATGGATGTATAAAATACATTCATGTCAATTGGGTAATTATAATTTCTAGAATTCCATATAAACATCCACTTGAACAAGATAATTTTATACCCATGCATTAGTTATCAAACCTACTAAGGTTAATCCTCTGTAAAAGGGTAAGCAATAGGCAATGCCCTTTCATAGGCAGTTAGTACTTGAGATACTGTTGCATAAGAGATCCATAGTGGGTTTCACGAAATCTTCATCTAGTATACACCGTAGTCAAATATCTAAAGTACCTAAACATGTTCCTATTACTATTATTCCAAAGAAACCACGTAACACTCAATGATAGGTTCCGCGAACCCCCATTCTTTCTATTATTTATTCATTACCACAAAGTTGTATTATACATACATAGAGCATTACAGATTCTACATTAACAAATATTGCACCTATACATGCTCTTTGATGGTACCATCGATGTATTGCACCGGTTTCCAGTGGAGAGATACTTACGAGCATCCATTGGATGAGATCATAAAATAGTTATTTTTTTAGCATATTTCAAAAATACCCAAAAAATTTAAAAAACTTCAAATAAAAAAATATTGTCAACATTTACATGTTCTATTAGCTCATTGACATATATGTTGGTTCCATGTTCGTAGGCATCTTATCATTTATTTCTATATACATGTATTTCATACATCATTTGAGTGTGAAATAGGCATACCCAAGTACATGATATATGCACTTTTAGATGTTATGATTTCCCTACACTCGTGTCATTTGGACATTAGAGGCATCCACTTCTTTGCTCAAGATACATCCAAGGTATTTCATTTTATGAACATTTCCCATTGTCATGTTTGAACTTATGTATTTACACGTGCCTTTAAACATGCTTATATCTTTCACATTGTACTTGATATGCTATGTACTTAACATTTTTTGCTAACATGTATGATCCATAGGCTAGTCTATTATGTTATATTGGTTTATTATTGTACATGTTTTCCTTTATGCACTTCATTGAACGTCTTGTCTTGCATTGTATTACGTGTTTGGGCATTTGAATATGTTTCATTGATTGTGGCACTCATGCTTATGTCTACCTATTGTGACATTTGTACATGTCATGGTTTATTATATGTTGACATTTGAATATGTCATTCCTTGCTTTGTGGACATTTGACTAAGTCATGTTCCTTCAATTGTGTGGCATTTGAACATTCCCCTTGTTTGAGCTCTCCTTGGACCATTGCCTATTGATTTATTTCTGAGTGTTTTTATGTGTATGATTGCTTATTGAGCTTGTATTGTTATTATCTAGACATTGTCATGATTCACATCATGCATTTTAAGACTTGATGTAATCACATTCTACATGCTTCAATGATACATCTATCTAGACATGTTCTTTCTATGTGCTACATGATTCATACATAAATTATACAGTTATTTTATTATTTTGAGATAAGGTGACTACTAGTTTCTACTTCTTCTTGTCTCAAAAGGGGGGCATATTAGTGGGGGCATGCCATAGAGACATGGCTTCCATATTTTTTTACAGTTCACCAGTTTCAGATATACAATAGGGGTATGTTTTAAAAATATGTTCTCCATACTTACATCAATTTCAATTTTAGATTGTAATGGGGGCATGTTATGGAAACATGTTCACACACATAGTGGCTAAAAATCATAGTTATATGATTCAGATATACATTTGTGATATGTGTGTGTGTGTGTGTGTCTGTGTGTGTGTGTTGGTACTATTGTTATACTCATGTTTTAGCATGAGACATACATAAGGTGTATATGCTATGCAAAAACACACCTAAATTACAAAATCAAAATCAATTTCATATTTCAAAACATTTTTATAGACTGTCATCACCCACCAAGTTGGACTTGAATGGACTGTATTGAGCCAATCTACTATAGTAGTTGGTTCACTTTTTGGTATGGTTGAGGTAATCAAATCACTCAATCTCACCAAGTTTATAGGTTTAACTTAATTACATCATCTAACCTCATCATATTTATAGTGTGAGTTGACTTGGTTCAGTCATACTCACCAAGTTATAAGTATGATTGGGTTGTACAGTTGAGCTAATCTCAATTATTGAGTGGCAACTCACTTTTAACTCCAAGGTTGGGGTAAAGTTTTGTCCTTCAATCTTTCTATATTTATGTACTTTCAAAATTTTATATTTGTCTTAATCTCAATTCCAATAATAATACATCTTTTATATTTTCAAATCAAATTAGCAAAAGGAAAAACGGTTACATCAATACATAAGTTTACTCTTAAACTTTGTTCTCTTTCAATTTCAATCATTTCAATATTTTCAATTTCAGATTATATGCACTGATTATACATTGTAACGTGCTCTTGGTTGCAAGTCACTCACCAGCAAAGCACTCAAGTTGGGCTCACAGAAAGACAAGGTGTGTTATACACACCCAATTACGTAGTTTTTTTTAAACTAACAATTTTATTACTATATTAAAGGGGGACAAATGTAGACACTATTTCTAAATTATATAGCACCTCGGTGTTGTACACTTAACAAATAAATATCATGGATGTATCTTCAACTTCTAAACATTTCCTGCTACTAAATGGTCAAAATACATTCTCTTTGTGCTTATTATTTATCTCTTAATCCAACTAATGTTATTCTTATGACTTAGACCTTATATCATACCCATAATGTTATAAACATGCTTATCTTGTGTTTTTGTAAGTTTTAGACATGTGTTTGTGGTGTGGAGTCCAAACTTTTGGGAACTATAACTTTTTATCTCTAACTCAACTTGAGCTCTTTTTTGTGTCAAAATGACTATCTCAAAAATTTTAATTTAGCCATGAGATACCTTATCCACTTATAGACATTTTAAAAACTTTTTGAAGGCTATGCGTGACCATTTGAGGGTTTGAAACTAGATTTTAATTTTTTTGAATTTTTTTCTATTTTTAGAATCACTGTATTTTTGTAATCAAACATGAAATTTGGTTCAAATTCGATTGTTAGGTTAATTTCAGTGTTTAGGAGATATATGAAGATTTTCAGAGTTGTTCGAGCTTACATGTGAAACTTACTAATGTTGTTTCCAAAATCAGCTCAGCGCATTTTTGGAACAACTCCCTACGAAACTTGTATGTTACGCCCTTTGTCTCTTTAAGTCTGTTTTCGAGACAATTTTTTCTCGCTCTCATATTGGCTCAACTGGCACCGTTTGAAATTCGTAACATCGTTACGTTTTCCTCAAAACGTGAAGGTTGTTACGGTCTCGATACGATCAGGGGACCAAAATCTGGGTTTTTCAAAGTTAGTATTTTTCTTCCATTTTCTTGCATGAGCGACGAATTTCGCCGCCAGTGCATTTTTTTAACCTTAGACATGCAGGAGCAGCAAAATTTGCCGCCCCTGCTTTTGGACCTGCACGAGCGGCAAATTTTGCCGCCCCTACATTTTTTCATCTCTTACATGCATGAGCGACAAAATTTGCCGCCCCTACATGTCACTTCTAATTCCCAGTGCAAGGGTGGCGATTTTCGCCACCCTTGCACTGCCTCGATTTTCATGCACGACATTTATTACCGCACGCGTCGGGTGGTTGGAGTTGATTTTCACCCCATTTAACCCAGTTTTAGCCTCATTTTATTTCATTCTTTCCTCTCCTCCTCCTGCCTCTGGAAGATCCAGTGAACAGGTCAAATTGCGTTTTGACGAATTTGAGCTCACGGTGCGCGTGGTTTTCCAGGTAGAACGTGTACTTGGAGTTTTTTCTTTTTCTCTCTTTTAGCTTGTTTTTCAATTATTTTTGTTGAGGTTTGTTTTTTCTCCCGTCTCCGTCAGCCTTCTAGGCTTCTTCTTCATGATGGGGCAGCGATTTTCACCACCCTCCCTTACCTGCAGATTTTTTGCTCTAACCTACACAGGCAGCGATTTTCACCGCCTTAACCATGCCTCCGTAACCCCTGCGTCAACGATGAATTTTTCCGCTGATGCAAGTTCACATTCCTCGGCCTGCATGGGCGACAAATTTTTCCACCGATGCAGGCTGAAAGTGCACGGGTGGCAAATTTTGTCGCCCCTGCACTTTCCCCCTTAAACCTGCACGGGTGGAGAAATTCACCACCTGTGCCATTTTCTTCTCCCTCTTGCATGTGAGGGCGGCAAACTTTGCCGCCCCTGCATGCAGTTCATTCCACATGCTTGGGCGGCGAATTTTGTCGCCCTTGCAGTTTTCCTCTAAATTTCTCCAACTCTGAAGAGATCTTATCTTTTTCATTTTTTCTGCCTCCTCTCTTTTTTTTCTCATTTTTGACACAATTTTCGACTCGAGCCTACTAAGTGCCCTTCCTTGGTCATGATCACCCAACGTGTGAATTCCATAATTTGCTCATTGTTTCCTAATTGCATGATCATGATTACAGTCTCCCTTGAAGATTCTTGTTCATCGACACCTACTCAATCAAGACTAGTTTCAATGACTGAGGCTTCTCCAAAAAAATTGAAAGCCATGAAGTACCGGTACCAGGGCATTTTTCTGATTACCTTGGTCACCTCTAATGTTGATGACATTAGAGATACAGAGATTGGCCACGTGGATATGGCCCAATTCGTGACCAAAACCAAGGCAATGAACCCAAGCTCTAAAATGAAGAGGATCATTGAGAGCAACATTCATCTGATTGTCGATTTTCCAATAGCGACACATCATACGGAGTTCATCTTTTAGTGCGCCTAGTTCTACAATAAAGAGACCAGATCAGTATCAGACGCTCGCGGTAATGTAATAATTCGATTAGACCTCGAATTTATTGATAAAGTCTTCACGTGCCCTCCTGCTACCGAAGTACTGAGAATTGACTTCGTAGAAGCACAGAAAGAGTATGACAAGGACCTTGAGAGGACAAAGAAAGTGATGAATCACAGGTGGCTTAAGGTCCCCAGAACCAACTTGTCCAGACGGCCACAGAATTTCTCAAAGAGTGATTTCATCGAAGAGGTTGGTGACTTGATTACTCTCCTCAGCAGGGTACGAAGACTGTCATTTTTTTACAATTCTACGAGTGGATGTACCCCTTCATTAAGATCATCATCTAAGAGAAGTAGGTCATCTTCTGGGGTGAGCAGATCAGCAACACTCTTCACGAGCAACTAACCAAGGTACAAACTACTTCAAAGTTATATATGACTTCATACTTAGTGTACATAGCTGCTTCCATGCAAACCTTTTTAAGTTTGACAACTGAAGGAAACAGAAAGACCACCCCAGTCTACTCATATTACCCTTAGTTGACACTGCAAGGATCAATCTATCATTTTAGGAGGGTAAATGATGTCTTCTTCACAATATTTTTGTGCCTCTTCGACTCTCAGCGCGAACATAAAAGAATATATGATGAAGTTTGAACGGTCGTCAACGACTATGGCTGTATGTTCTTACAATTTCTCTCTTTTTACTATCTTCGAGTTGGCTTTTTCCAAAGATATCCTCATATGCTCCCTAGATTTTTTTCTGACAAGCTAATCTTAATGGAGTTGTGTAGACAAATGGTTGTCATACACACTAGATAGATGGAACTAAAAAAGTCAGGTTTTAGGTTTCTAATTGAAATTGACAGATACTCAATTTTGATAGCAGCCAAAGCTAAGGCCATGGAGACAGAGATGCAACTGGTTACTATGAAACAGTTCAAGAGAAGGGACAAGTTTGACTATAGGGGTGTCAAAGACATGATCAGAAAAAAGACTCGATTTAATGAGCCTATGATTGAAGACATCTGGGTAGGCCTAAGGACAGCCAAAGAAATCAGGAGGATGGACTACAGCAAGCTCACTCTGGAGTAAATCAAATATTTGGGGCTTGCAAATATTCCCTCTAATTTGGTTGATGACAAGAACATTATCAACAACAGGTACCTGGCTGAGAAGGTTGTTGACTTTCCTCTTCCTCCTATTCAGTGGTCCCAGAAAGAATTGACTTCTTTGAGGAAGAGATTTGAACTAATATTGGCTAACACCAATAATTGGTTAACATCTAAAGGGATCACCTTGAAAGAGTTTATTACAGGATCAGACGCTGAATTCCAAGTAGAAACAAAGAAAAAGGTAGAAAAAATGATCAAAAATAAAGGTGATGTTCATTTCCCATCTAGGCCTCACAAGCCTAGAATCATCTTTGTTTCCAAGAAGTCAAAGGTTGCTGAAGAGCCAAAATCGACAGCTAAGGGAGTTGAAGAACAAAGCTCCTAAGAACAGGCAGCTCAGCAAATGGAGACATATGACAGGCCCTCAGAGTAGTAAAAGACTGAGCCTCTACCTTCCCAAGAAGGGGCACAACCACTTACAGACGTCTCTCCTTCACCACTTCTTTCTCCTATCAGTGTTCCTTCTTCCGGAGCTGCCTCTCCTTCTAGAGTTATGTTTGGTGATCCTCAAAGCACTTTTGGAGATACTCTTTGCTCTTCTGGATCTATTCCTAGTCTGGCATCCCCTTCATTCAATCTAGGAGAAAGTTCTACCCTTGATCAATCAACAGTCGATACGATTTCACCAGTTACTCCAACCGTGACCACTGTTACCACTAGCAGTGCAGAAGTTACCACGGCAACACCAGCTGCAGGAACCATTGCCACAATAGGTACTTATTCTCTCCCTCTTTGAATGTCAACTTTTACACAAAAAAAAGAAGCTAGCCATCTCTGCAGATGACTTTGATTTTGGCAAGTTAGTGTCGGTGAAAGCTAAGGCCTCTAAGAGACCAAGGATCTTTTCAAAATTGGTTGAAGAAAAGGGGCATAAATATTTGAAAATAGCTAAACCACTGCATGACGCAACCCTTGAGGGTTTTGACATGAGCAGCTATTCCATTTCTCATGTTGAATTTAGAAAAGTTACTCATTAAGGTGCGAAAAACGATCTACAGTCTACAATGGACATCATGGTCCAGAAATTTGACAGAGAAAAGAAGATGAAAGATTACTATAAAGCAAAGGCAGAGCAATTGACTGCAGTAATAAAGAAATCCACCCTTGCCCTTGAAGCGGCAACCCCATAGGCATTTTCCATAGACGACCCTGTCATTCAAAAGACAGAGAAAACCTATATGAAAGGGAAAGTGCTAGAGGATTACATTGAAAAGATGCACACTCATGGAATTTTCTTACTTATAGAGGTTGCTGAGAAGACAGACAAAATAAAAAAAGCGAGGATGGATCTAGAGGACCTTGTCTCTCTTATCTCTCAAGACATTGACAGTACAGAGAAATATCTTGGCAAGTGGAGGGAAGTGAAAGATCTTAAGAAAAGCACCTTGATATCTATCGGTGTTATTTCCAACAAAGATTCCTATGTTGAGATTATGGAATCACTGATATACAAAATTTAGGTACTCAAGGAGCTGATTGAAGATCTTGAGTCTTCCATGGATGCTAGCGAGAAAAGCGACACAGGCCTATTGAATAGATTGGAAGAACTGTCTTGTGACCTCACTCTAGGGATAATCAATTTCTCTCAGCAAAAGAGATGATTCGATGATTCAGAGGTATGATTCAGAGGGATTTCAAAGAAAAAATGTTCTCAATGACTTTTGTGGAAATATTTTAGATGCTCAGTTAACTCTAGATAATCTAAGATCCAGGTTAACTAGTCATGCTAAGGCAATCACAGCATTAAAGGATGCTATAATCAGGGCCAAGGTCATCTTCAAGAACACTATTCCGCCAGACAATATAGAAATTCAGGTATCTATCGCTATGTACGATGCTCATCTAAAGAAGTCTGGTGGCAAGAGTTAAACCATTTTTTCCTTCTTTCTTCTTCTTTTTTCATGCACTTTTGTCATGTAAAAGTGCATGCAATTTTGCAATGTGTAATTACATGTAAAAAATTTGAAAAAAATATCTCAAAGGTCAAAGATGAGTCATCTTTGACTAAAATATTTTTGTATTTTAATATTTTCTAAATTTTGAAGGTTTCTACCTATATATAGTGGAGACCTCTTTTGTAAAAAGATCTCTGATAATTGAGAGCAAAAACTCTGCTGAAATTGAGACACTTCTTGAGACTTTGTGCTCAACTTGTAAATCATATTTTGTTGAATGAATAAGAAACAAGTTTATTTCAGACTTTGTGTTGAAGTTATCTGCGTTATTTAGAAAATAATTCTTATGTCCTCTTTCCTGATAATCTCTTATTTGTTTGATTTAATAAGTAAAGTGTGTGTGTTGATATTATCTGAGGATGTTTTTAAAAAATAAAAGAGACTTTGAGCTACTTTTATCTTTGTGATCTTTTTATCCTTTGTAGTTTCAGGCGAAGACTTTGTGATTCGTTTCACTCTACGGTTACGCGTATTCTGAATCGGTGAAGGAGACAACGAAAGACTTTGTGCTTACATAGGTTTCTTTGTTAACTTTGTTACTTATTATAGGGGATTTTTTGATCTATCCCTGATATCATTCTTGAAAGAAGAGTAATTTTTTTTAGCTAACGATCGAGATTTGTCTCTCTTATTCTTTGGACATCACCTCTGAAAAAAGAGAGGTGGATGCTGTTATACTACTCCAAGTATTATTTTTTATTTAATTATATATACATATAGCTTATAAATATTCATAGGGAACCTCCCTTTGATGATAGAAGAGATTTACCTCGTCTAGATCTGGTAAACCCACACTTTTCGTGGCATAAATCTCCCTGTATTGTGGTTGATATACCCACTTTGTCATCAGTTAGTTGACGACAAAATATTCACCCAACAGTTTTTGGCGACTCCATTGGGGAAAGAGGGTGCAGTTTGAAGTCTCAAACTTCAAACTGAAGCAGATCCTACTCTTTTCTATTTTTTGTTCTACAATCTGGCAACTCCGCGTTATACCAGAGGCCAAAAATTTCAAGGTGTTGTTGACCCTATTTTTGATTTGGTGCAGCAGAGTAATTTTGAGTTGTTTCCTTCACAACCTCACCTTAGACGAACTAGGAGCCTTCCTCCTAGCCCTACCAGACCACCAACACAAAGCGGACCTTCTTTTTCTGTTGCTGGCTGAGCTTTACCTATCTCAGCTCCACCTAGATTAGTGATCTCACTTTTGCACAATCAAATCATGGCTCAAGGCCCCTGGGGTAATTCTTTCGATCCACTAAATTTGACCCCACCTCTGCATGAGCTTCCATGCATTTCAAGAAATATTTTTTTAAAATTTTTTGACGATGGGAAGGTTCATCCTGATGAACACATTGCAGCTTTCAACATAGCCTGTGGTGTCATAGGTGTAGAATTCGAAGACATAGCGGTCACGTTGTTCGTAGAGACACTACAAGGCGTTGCTGCAGACTGGTTTTACCCCCTGCAAACTAGATCAGTGACTGACTGGGACACCCTGAAAGACAAATTTGAAGCTAGATTCAAGCCTGCAGAAGATGCACATGCCTTATTAGCCCAGCTCACTCAGATGAAAAAAGAGCCTCATGAGCCTATGAGAGATTTTATTGCCAGGTTCGACAAGCTGAAGCATAGAATTCTCATGGTTGCCTAGTCGACACCTCAGAACCTCAAATGCTTCTTCATCAATTCACAATTTTCTGAAGTAAGTTTCTTGCTGAGACAGACCAGACACATAGACCTTACTACGGCTCAGAACTTGGCTACTGAGGTAGAAAATGACCTTATCTTGGTAGAAAAGATAAAGAGAGACCCTAATAAAGGTAAATTCTCTTCATCTTCTGAGTATTCACATGTAGCCACCACTGACCTGATGGTACAAAAGCTAGCAAATAAATGCTAGCTCTCAAAAAGCAAATGGCGCAAGGAATGTCATATGCTCTTGCATACAGAGATATGTCTAGGAGGACATTTCAGAATCAGGTGTACCAAAGCAATGTTGTCAAGAATAAGGGATAGTAAAATCGTCTTCCCCCTCCACAGAGGAACTTCGCACTTGAAGTGCCTCCAAACAACTCGGCAGTCAGATATCTAAAAGCTGAAGCAGATTTCTCATTCCAACCCGAGTTAAATCTTGAAGATGATGCTAATCTCTTCACTGAAGAAGAAGAAGAATTAGTTGGCGACTCCAATATTGGCTTCCTAAATTATCAGGATGAAACTGGAAGTAAAAGAGAAAGGTTAGATGGATCTTATGCTATTTTGACCAGATCTCAAAGCCAGTCAGCTCTACAGGCTGACAAAAGAAAAGCAAAAGAAGAACCTCGACCGGTGGTCTCCATCGCTAAATGAGGGACTCTATTGGCTCCTCAATCAAAAGATCAGGTAACTTACAAAAAGGTAAGTACCTCCAACTGCCCTATACCTTCCACCTCTATTGCTCAGACCAGTGCCACACCTACTAAAGACCCAGATGATGGACTCTCTTCCTCTATTTCAAATTTTTTTCAATTATTTAATATAATTGATCACGTTAAAAAGACTAAAATCTAAATGACAGAGATTGAATATTTGAGGGCTAACCTTGAACAATTTGATAGGTTGGCAGAATATGTGAAAAATAAGGCCGTCTCCACAAGACAAGATTCTTCAAAGGTCATTCATGATCCCCCCAAAGATAAGTCCACCCAGAATAATCTTGTCGTGACTCCTCCAGTTGCTCTTGGAAAAATAGAACCTTTTTATATTTTTTTGCTAATAAATTATTACAAATTGAGTAATTGCATAATAGACTCCGGAGCCTCGAATAATGTCATGCCCGCCAAGGTGGCAGATTCCCTTGGTCTAACTTTGACTAAAACTTTTGGAAAGTGTTTTTCTATGAAAAACAAGCAAGTCCCACTCCTTGGTCAGATAAAAGATGCCCAATTTAATTTCGTAGCTTTTTCAGAAAAGAGGATAAAACTGACGATTCTAGTGGTCGATGTTTCAGCCTCTTACGATGTCTTACTTGGGCAAAAATTTTGCAAAGATGTTGGAGGTGAGCTGAGCATGGACTTGTCAAAGGCGAAGATCCCAATTCAAGGTGTTATGAAGAAATTACTTCCTAAAAAAGAGGCAAGATATGTAGTCACCAGATCATCAGCACTAGAAACTCAAATTTTATTTGAGTCTTCTGGCATGGGCAACTACTTCCTATCTACAGATGAAATCCATGAGGTGTCCAACGAAACTCCTACATGTGAAAACTTAAAAATGTGTTCAGCTGACACAACAGGAGAATCAACACACCAAAATGAACGCATGTAAGAACCTCTTTCCCCAAATGAAGAAGTTTTAAAAAAAAATGGTGTCTAATGAGGTATGGATCTTAGAATTTGATGGCAGCTACTCTTCTACCAGTTCAGGAGCCAGAGTTGTGTTGGTATCTCCTCAGAGAGATATTGTTCTTTTATCTTACAAGTTACAGTTCAACAACACCAACAACACAATTGAGTACGAATCTTTGTTACTTGGATTACAGGCTGCTAGAGAAAAAGACATTAAACTACTCCATGCTAAAGGGGACGCCAAATTGGTGGTTTTCCAGGTAATAAACCTCTATCAGACCAAGAATGAAAGATTGCACCACTATCGCAATCTTGTCTGGGACCAAATCAAAATTTTTGACACTTTCAGCTTCTCTGTCGTTCCAAGAGAATTCAATAACCGGACGGATGCATTGGTTGTTTCTGCTACCCTCTTGGTTCTCCACCCACATTTTAAAGGAGATAAGTACACTATTGAACTGGTCTTTCGGCCAAGTGTACCTGATAATGTTGGCTATTGGCAAGTATTCAACGATGATCAAATCATTGCCTTCTTGGAGCAAAAAAAAAGCTTCAAACAACTATATTTTGAAGGCAGTAACCTTCGAGAATGTGAAGCCACTTCTGAATCAAATGTAAACACAGGTGAGAATTTTCTACAGCTTAAGAGGAATAAGATTCTCAAATGCCTGATTTCTCTAAAGAAATTGTTTGATAACCATGACAGGGTTATTAAATAACAACGAACAGATTCAAACTCCTCCCAGGATTTTGATCAAGTAAACTTGGGAACCAAGGGAGATCCTAAGGTGATAAACATTGAAAAATGTTGCACTCCCGAGGAGAGATTCAAGCTTGCTAATCTACTCTGCCAATATATAGACGTCTTGACTTATTCTTATGATGACCTAAAATCACTCAGGGCTAATGACATTCGCCACGACATTCCTCTTAAGGCAAATTTCGTGCCTTACAAGCAAAAGTCCAAGCAATATAATCTAAAAATCTTAGGTACCATTTTCGCTGAGATACAAAAAATGCTTGATGCCCAAATTTTTTTCTCAATCTATCACTCCACATGAATTGCCAACATAGTGCCTGTCAGAAAGAAAAATGGTGAAATTTGAATCTGCGTAGATTTCAAGAACTTGAATCAGTTATCTTTAAAAGATAACTACCCCCTCCCTATCATGGATCAAGTTCTGCAAATTGTAACAGGTTCAGAGATTTTATCAATGCTCGACAGTTTCTCGGGTTACAATCAGGTTGAAGTTGAAAAAACAGATCAACATAAGACTGCTTTCACTACACTTTGGGGCACCTTCGCCTACCAAAGAATGCCTTTCAGTCTGATAAATGCAGGTGCCACGTTTCAAAGAGCGATGGACCTCGCTTTCAAGGATGAAATGGGTAAGTTCATCATAGTGTACCTAGATGATTTGACGGTATTTTTGAAGCACCGTTCTGACCACGTCCACCATTTACAAAGAATATTGAAATGCTGTCGTCAGAACGATATTTTTCTAAATCCGAAGAAATCTATCTTTGAGGTAACTGAAGAAAAACTTCTCAGACACTTTGTATCCCGAGAAGGTATTAAAATTGACTCGAAAAGAGTCAAATCCATCTAAGAACTTACTCTACCTACCAGTAAAACTACGGTTCACTCTTTCTTCAGAAAGGTGAATTTTCTTCGAATGTTCATCCCCGAGTTCGCTGAGAAGACTTGCCACATCGTCAATATGATGAAAGGTAATGCTACCTTCAGGTGGATTGCAGAGGGTAAATCAGTGTTCAAAGACATTAAAGAAGCGATCACTCGCACACCAATCTTGATTTGTCCAGACTACACCAAGAGCTTCAAAATATACAGTTATGCTTCTGAACATACACTCTCAGCGATTCTAGTTCAATAGAACCAAGAAGGCATAGAATCTCTTATTTATTTCATGAGTTGTCCACTCAAGGCTCATGAGCTAAAATATTCCAACATAGAGAAGCATGCATATGCAGTGGTCAAAGCAATCAAACACTTCAGGTTTTATATCTTGAACTCACACACTGAAGTGTTGATGCCTGATACAATAGTGAAGTCTATTTTGACTCAACAGGAGTTTGGTATGAAGAGGGGTAATTAGATCACCAAGATTCAAGAGTTTGATTTGGACATCAAACCTACCAAATTTATGCAGAGAAAGAGTCTTTGTCAGTTGATTGCCAACAACATTTCTAAGGAAGCAGAAAATGAAAAAATAGAGATCGAAGGCACACCTGCGGTCTTCTTTGTTGCCACTATTAATGAGTGGTATTCCGATATCGCCTATTTATTGACTTATGGTGAGTGTCCCGCTCATCTCTCCTATAAAAAAAATAGAATATTAAATTGAAAGCTGTTAGCTATATTTTGTTGGATAATGGTCTATACAAAAAGAACCTGGACGGGGCATTTCTTTACTGTGTCGATAAGGTACAATAAGATAAACTCTTAGAGTCTTTCCACGATTTGGCCTGTGGAGGGAATTTTTTTGCACTAGTGACAACGCACAATATTTTGTGAGCAAGATACTATTGGGTTACGCTGTTTTAGGATGCCTACAAATGGGTGCGTAGGTGTGAATTGTGTCAATAGTTGTTACGTTCTCAATACGACCAGTAGACCAAAATCTAGATTTTTCAAAGTTAGTATTTTTCTTTCATTTTCATGCATGGGCGGCAAATTTCACCACCAGTGCATTTTTTTAACTTTAGACATGCAAGAGCGGCAAAATTTGTCGCCCCTGCATCTGGACCTGCACGGATGGCAAATTTTGCTGCCCCTATATTTTTTCATCTCTTACATGTAGGAGCAGCAAAATTTGTCACCCCTGCATGTCACTTCTAATTCCCAATGCAAGGGCAGTGATTTTTACCACCCCTGCACTGCCTCGATTTTCATGTGCGACATTTATTGCCATGCATGTCGGGTGGTTGGGGTTGATTTTCACTCCATTTACCCTGATTTTAGCCTCATTTTGTTTCATTTCTTCATCTCCTCCTCCTACCTTCTGCCTCTGGATGATCCAACGAACGGGTCAAAGTGTGTTTTGGTAGATTTGAGCTTGCAGCACGCACAATGTTTTAGGTAGGACGTGTACTTGGATTTTTTGTATTTCCTCTCTTTTAGCTTGTTTTCCAATTGTTTTTGTTGGGGTTTGTTTTTTCCCCTTCCCCATCGGCCTTCTAGACTTCTTCATGCTGGGGCGGCAATTTTCACCGCCCTCCCTTGCACACAGATTTTTTGCTCTAATCTACACGGGCAGTAATTTTCACCGCCTTAACCGTGCCTCTGCAACACCTGCATTGGCAACAAATTTCATCACCAATGCAAGTTCACATTCCTCAGCATGCATGGGCATAAAATTTCACCGTCGATGCATGCCAAAAGTGCACGGGTGGAAAAATTTTCCACCCCTGTACTTTTCCTCTTAAACCTACACAGGTGGCAAAATTTGCCACCCGTGCCATTTCCTTCTCCCTCTTGCATGCAAGGGCAGCAAAATTTGCCGCCCCTACATGCAGTTCATTCCACATGCTTGAGCGGTGAATTTTGCCGCCCTTGCAGTTTTTCTCTAAATTTTTCCAACTCTTGAGAGATCTTATCTTTTTTTTTGCCTCCTCTTTTTTTTCTCTCAATTTTGACCTAATTTCTGACGCGGTCCTGTTAAGTGCCCTTCTTTGGTCATGATCACCCAACGTGTGAATTTCTCAATTTGCTCACTGTTTTTTAATTGCACGATCATGATTGCAGTCCCTCCTGAAGATTCTTGTTCGACACTTGCTCAATCAAGACCAGTTCCAATGACTGAGGCTTCTCTAAAAAAGTCAAAAGCCATGAAGTACCGGTACCAGGGCATTTTTCCTATCACCTCGGTCTCCTCTAATGTTGACGACATTAGAGATACAGAGATTGGCCACGTGGATATGGCCCAATTCGTGACTAGAACCAAGGCAACGAACCCAAGCTCTGAAATGAAGAGGATCATCGAGAGCAACATTTATCTGGTTGCCGCTTTCCCAATAGCGACACATCATACGGAGTTCATCTTTTAGTGCGCCCAGTTCTACAACAAAGAGACCAGATCAGTATCAGACGCTAGCGGCAATGTAATAATTTGGTTGGACTTCAAATTTATTGATAAAGTCTTCATGTGCCCTCCTGTTATCGAAGTACTGAGAATTGACTTCGTAGAAGCACAAAAGGAGTATGACAAGGACCCCGAGAGGGCAAAAAAAGTGATGAATCACAGGTGGCTTAAGGCCCCCATAACCAACTTGTTCAAGTGGCTGCAGAATTTTTCAAAGAGTGATTTCATCGAAAAAGTTGGTGACTTGATTACTCTCTTCAGCAGGGTACAAGGCCTAATGTCTTCTTCACAATTTCACAAGTGGATGTACCCCTTCATCAAGATCACCCTCCAAAGAAAATAAGTCATCTTCTGGGGTGAGCAGATCAGCAACGCTCTTCACGAGTAACTGACCAAGGCACAAACTACTTTGAAGTTCTATATGACTTCATACTTGGTGTACATAGCTGCTTCTATGCAAACCTTTCCAAGTTTGACAACTGAAGGAGACATGAAGACCACCCCAGTCTACTCATATTACCCTCAGTTGACACTACAAGGATCAATCCACCATTTTAAGAGGGTAAATGACGCCTTCTTCATAGTATTTTTATGCCTCTTCGACCCTTAGCTCGAACAAAAAAGAATATCCGATGAAGCCTAGACGGTCGTCAATGACTATGGCTGTATGTTCCTATAATTTCTCTCTTTATGCTATCTTCGAGTTGGCTTTTTCCAAGGCTATCCCCATATGCTCTCCAGATTTATTTCTGACAAGTTAATCCTAATGGAGCTGTGTAGACAAATAGTTGTCGTACACACTAGACATATGGAACTAAAAAAGCTAAGTTTCAAGTTTCTAATTGAAATTGGCAGATACTCGATTTTGACAGTAGCCAAAGCCAAGGCCATGGAGACAGAGATGCAACTAGTTACTATGAAATAATTTAAGAGAAGGGACAAGTTTGACTACAGGAGTGTCAAGGACATGATCAGAAGAAAGACTCAATTTCATGAGCCTATGATCGAAGACATCTGGGTAGACCTAAAGATAGCCGAAGAAATCAAGATGATGGACTACAACAGGCTCACTCTAGAGCAAATCGAATATTTGAGGCTTACAAATATTCCCTCTAATTTGGTCGATGACAAGAACATTATCAACAGTAGATACCTGGCTGAAAAGGTTGCTGAATCTCCTCTTCCTCCTATTCAGTGGTCCCAGAAAAAATTGACTTCTTTGAGGAAGAGATTTGAACCAATATTGGCTAACACCAATGATTCGTTAACAGCCAAAAAAATCACCTTGAAAGAGTTTATTACAAGATCATAGGCTAAATTTCAAGCAGAAATAAAGAAAAAAGCTGAAAACATGACCAAAAACAAAGGTGATGTTCATTCCCCATCTAGGCCTCACAAGCCTAGAATCATCTTTGTTTTCAAGAAGTCAAAGGTTGCTAAAGAGCAAGAATCAATGGCTAAGAGATTTGAAGAACAAAGCTCCCAAAAACAAGCAGCTCAGCAAATAGAGATAGATGAGAGGCCCTTAGAACAGCAAAAGACTGAGCCTCTATCTTTCCAAAAAGGGGCACAGCTAATTACAGACGTCTCTCTTTCACCACCTCTTTTTTCTATCAGTGTTCCTTCTTTCAGAGCTGCCTCTCCTTTCAGAATTATGTTTGGTGATTCTCAAGGCACTTATAGAGATACTCTTCGCTCCTCTGGATCTATTCCTAGTCTGGCATCCCCTTCCTTCAATTTAAGAGAAAATTTTGCCCTTGATCAATCAACGACCGGTACGGGTTCACCAGTTACTCCAATCGTGACCACTGTTACAACTAGCAGTGCAGAAGTTACCACGGTAACACTAGTTGCAGGAACCATTGCCACAATAGGTACTTCTTCTTTCCCTCTTTGGATGTCAACTTTCATGCCCAAAAGAATGAAGCTAGCCATCTCTGCATATCACTTTGATTTTGGCAAGTTAGTGTCGGTGAAAGCTAAGGCCCCTAAGAGACCAAGGATCCTTTCAAAATTGGTTGAAGAAAAGGGGCATAAATTTATGGAAATAGCTAAACCACCGCAGGATGCAACCCTTGAGGGTTTTGACATGAGCATCTATTCCATTTCTCATGTTGAACTTAGAAAAGTTACTCACGAAGGTGCGAAGGGCGATCTACAGTCCGCAATAGACATCATGGTCCAGAAATTTGACAGAGAAAAGGAGATGAATGATTACTATAAAGCAAAGGCAGAGCAATTGACTTCAGTAATAAGGAAATTTACTCTTGCCCCTGAAGCGGCAACCCCATAGGCCTTTTCCATAGACGACCCTGTCATTCAAAAGACAGAGAAAACCTATATGAAAGGGAAAGTGCTAGAGGATTACATTGAAAAGATGCACACTTAGGGAATTTCCTTACTTATAGAGGTTGTCGAGAAGACGAACAAGATGAAGAAAGTGAGGACGGATCTAGAGGACCTTGTCTCTCTTATCTCTCAAGACATTAACAGTACAGAAAAATATCTTGGCAAGTGGAGGGAAATGAAAGATCTAAAAAAAAGCACCTTGATATCTATCGATATTATTTATAGCAAAGATTCATATGTTGAGATTAAAGAATCACTGATATACAGGATTCAGGTACTCAAAGCGCTGATTGAAGATCTTGAGTCTTCCAAGGATGCTGGCGAGAAAAGCGACACAGGTATGTTGAATAGATTGAAAGAACTGCCTTGTGACGTCACCTCTAAGAATAATCAATTTCTCTCAGCAGAAGAGATGATCTGAGGATTCAGAGGTATGATTCAGAAGGATTTCGAAGAAAAAGTGTTCTCAATGACTTATGTGGACAATATTTTAGATACTTAGTTAACTCTGGATAATCTAAGATCCAGGTTAACTAGTCATGCTAAGGCAATCACAGCATTGAAAGTTGCTATAATCAGGGCCAGGGTCATCTTCAAGAACACCATTGCGCTAGACAGTATAGAAATTTAGGCATCTATCGCTATGTACGATGCTCATCTGAAGAAGTCTGGTGGCAAGAGCTGAACCATTTTCTCCTTTTTTTTTCTTCTTTTTTCATGCACTTTTGTCATGTAAAAGTGCATGCAATTTTGTAATGTGTAATTACATGTAAAAAATCTAGAAAAATATCTCAAAAGTCAAAGATGTGTCATCTTTGACTAAGATATTTTTGTATTTTAATATTTTCTAAATTTTGAAGGTTTCTCCTTATATATAGTGGAGACCTCTTTTGTAAAAGGATCTCTAATAATTGAGAGCAAAAACTCTGTTGAAATTGAGACACTTTTTGAGACTTTGTACTCAACTTGTAAATCATATTTTGTTGAATGAATGAGAAGCAAGTTTATTTCAGACTTTGTGTTGAAGTTATCTGCGTTATTTAAGAAACAATTCTTATATCTTATTTCCTAATAACCTCTTATTTGTTTAATTTAATAAGCAAAGTGTGTATGTTGATATTATCTGAGGACATTTTTAAAAGATAAAAGAGAGACTTTGAGTTGCTTTTATCTTTGTCATCTTTTTATCCTTTGTAGTTTCAGGCGAAGACTTTGTGCTTCGTTTCACTCTACGGTTACGCGTATGCCGAATCGGTGAAAGAGACAATGGAAGACTTTGTACTTACGTAAGTTTCTTTGTTAACTTTGTTTCTTACTACAGGGGATTTCCTGCTCTATGCTTGATATCATTCCTGAAAGAAGAGGAATGTTCTTAGCCAACGACCATAATTTATCTCTTATTCCTTGGACATCACCTCTAAAAAAAGAGAGATAGATGCTGTTATACTACCCCAAGTATTATTTTCTGCTTAATTATATATACATATAGCGTATAAATATTCATAGGGAACCTCTCCTTGATGAGAGGAGAGATTTACCTCGTCTAGATCTGGTAAACCCACACTTTTCGTAGTGTAAATCTCCCTGTGTTGTGGTTGATATACCCATTTTGTTATCAGTTAGTTGACGACAAAATATTCACCCAACAACTAAAAATAATAAGTCGATTTTTTTTATTTTTATTTTTTGAAATTTGCATGTCAACTTCAATTTTGAGTTGAGGTTTATTTATGCTCTTGTATGTAATTATTTAATTCATTCAATACAAAATCAATACAGATTACTATTTTGTAAGTTTTATGTATCGTGTTTTTTGGTTTTTTTACCTTGATAGTATTCAGGTTCCTTATTTGGTATTTGAGTAAAATTGATTCTTGGAAATGTAAGAGATGGTGAGAAGCTGAAGAGGAATTGCTCAAATGAATAGGACTATGCAAGAGCCATAGGGGTAAGTGGAACAATTAACTAAAATTATCATAAATCAAAGACAAAAGAGAGCAAAAGATGACACAAAGGAAGAAACAAATCATGAAGATGAAATTCAAAAATAGGAAGAACAACATGAACAAATGCCATCAATTAAAGAGATGATGGTTAGGGCCTTAGAGGAAAGGAATGAAGGAATCAAGATCGATGTTTCAAATTATAGAGGAAGTTTAAAATCAGAGGAGATGATAGACTAGATGTATAGCATAGAGAATTTTTTCGAATGGAAAACTATGAGAGAAAATAAGAAAGTAAAGTTTGCATGTATAAAATTGAAGGGTCACGCAATGATTTGGTGGAATCACCTGAAAAAAAGAGATAAAGAAAAGGTAAAGAGAATATGAGTTCATGAAAAAAAAATGGAGAAGTTGAGGGAGAGATTTCTTATAGTAAATTATGCACAAACCCTATATAGAGGATTCTAAAATTTAAGGCAAAAGGATCACAATATACAAGAATATACATATGAGTTTTACAAACTTTTCATACAAGTGGAGCACAATGAAATAAAAAAAAGATGGTTGAAAGGTATGCAAATAGTTTTAAGTTTTCTATTCAAGATGAATTGAACATGCATAGAATATTTTACATGGAGGAGGCTTATCAATTAGTTTTGAAGGTAAAAAAAAAAATAGACAGAATTTCAGAATATCATTTGGTATTGGGTCAAGAAGAGAACAATCCCCTCCAATAAGGGGATGATTTAGATTCAATACTACTAGAGGTGGGTTTAATACCACTAGAGGAGAATCATTACGTGGTGTAGAAACATAATAAGATAATAGACAAAGCTTTCAATACCAGCAAAGAGGAAGAGAATTTCAGAGAGGATGAAGTTATGGTGGTATTAGAGAATGGTTTCCAAATTAACACAGGTCTTATGTTTGTTACATATATGAAAAAAAAAGACGTAGGATGTTTGAGTGTTTGCGCTACCAAAATCAAGAAAGGGGAAAGAGGATCGCCCAAGAGTGAATTTAATTAAGGTTGAAATAGAATAGCAAAATAATGAAGTTGCAACAATAGATTTTGAAGAAAATCTCATGATGAGGAGAACAATGATTGCTCCAAGGAACGAATGGGTATAAAATAAAGGTGGTGATGCATGGCTATGGACAAATATTTTTTGAACAATGTGTACTTCAAGAGGTATGATATATAAAGTAATTATAGATGGTGGTGGTTGTGAAAATATGGTTTATAAGGACATGATTAAGAAACCAGGTTTACAATATAAAAAAACATATTTATCCTTATCAGAGTTCTTGGTTTAAGAGAGAGAATGAATTTATAGTAGATAAAATGTGTTTAATCAAATTTTTTTATAAGAAAAACTTACAAAAATGAAATATGATGTGATGTTATATCAATAGATGTATGCCATGTGTTATTGGGAAGGCTATTGCAATTTGATGGAAAGACACTTCATGATGGAGTGAATAACACATACTTTTTAGAAAGGTGTAACAAATGTAGTTTTATTACCTCTTAAAAGAAGAATGATAGATATAAAACATGATATTCACAAAATAATTTATCAAAGACATGAAGATGACAAGCTGTTGTTATGCATTAGTAACAAAGAAAGAAGACACAAAAGTGTGCAAATACCAACATAAGCAATATAAGTGTTGAAAGAATATACAAATGTTATACATGATGAGTCACCAAATAATTTACCACCAAAGAGATACATTCAACATCATATTAATTTGATTCCAAGATCAACTCTACTCATTCAAATAGATTATAGGATGAGTCCAACAAAATATGTAGAAATAAATAAATAAGTTACTGAATTGGTGAGAAAGGGTGTAGTAAGGGAGAGTATGAGTTCATGTGCAACACCAACATTGCTAAATATAAATAAAGAGGGTGGAGGATGTGTGTGGATAGTAGATCAATAAATAAAATTACCATCAAGTACATATCTCTTATATCTCATTTAGATGATACAATAGATGTGTTTGTAAGAACAAAATACTTTACCAAGATTGATCTAAGGAGTAAATACTATAAGATTTATATTTATTAAGGAGATGAATGGAAAATAAAATTCAAGATTAGGGATGATTTATATGAGTGGATGGTGATACCATTTGGATTATCTAATGCACCTAGCATATTTTTTGGGGTGATGAACACAATATTACAAGATTACATTGGTAAGTTTGTGGTGGTTTATTTTAATGATATTTTGATATTCAGTAAGACTAAAAAAAACTACTTAAGGTATTTGATAATGGTATTAGATTTGTTGAGGAAGGAAAAGCTCTATGCAAATTTGAATTAGTGCAAAGTTATGTAGACCAATTTGGTATTTTTACGATTTGTAGTTTCAATAAATGGTATAAAAATGGATGAAGAAAATGTAAAGGCAATTGTTAAGTGGCATATTCCAATGATCATTACAAAGGTAAGAAGTTTCCAAGGTTTAACAAATTTTACATAAAATTCATTAAAAAGTTTAGTAGTGTTATTGCACCAATAAAAAATTGCATGAGAGGAAAATAATTTATGTGGACAAGAGTAGCAACATAAAGCTTTGAATTGTTGAAGAAGATTACATAAAAAACTTATTTTAGTATTATCAGATTTTAGCAAAGTGTTTGAGGTTGATTATGATGCTTCACATGTGGGAATCGGTGTTATATCGAGACAAGAAGGAAAGCCAATAACATGTTTCAGCGAGAAATTGAATGAGGTAAGAAATAAGTATTCTACATATGATGTTGAATTTTATGTCATAATACAAGCATTAAGACATTTGAGGCATTACCTAGTGCCTAAAGAGTTTTCCCTGTTTATAGATAACGAGACTTTGAAGTATGTGAACCCTCAAAATAAGTTAAATAGTATACATGCAAAGTGGGTGTTTTTCTTACAAGGATACACTTTTGTTTTGAAGCATAAATCAAGGAAGAAAAATCAGGTAGTTGATGCTTTGAGCAGGTAAATGGGGTTGTTAACTACTATGGAGAGTGAAGTAGTTGGATTTGAAGTAATTAAAGAAGTATATGATACTAATCTAGATTTTGGAAAGATAATTGAGTAATGCAAGAATCCATTAATATGTGAGACAAGTAACATTTGTGATGAGTACATTATACAAGATGGTTATCTCTTTAAGGGAAAACAATTATGTATTCCAGTTGGATCACTAAGAGACAATATTATAAGAGAGTTGCATAGTGGTGCTTTAGCTATTCATTTTGGTAAGACAAGCACAATAGCTTTAGTGGAGAAATTTGTTTGGTCAAAGATGAAGAGCGATGTGACTAGATATATTTCAAGGTACGAGATATGTCAAATGGCTAAAATACATGCACAAAATATAGGGTTGTGCATGCCACTACTATTCCAAGAGGATCATGGATATATTTGAGTATAGACTTTGTGTTGGGGTTACCAAACACATAGAGAGGTAATGATTTGTAACAACCCTGTTGGGGTCAACTACAAATACAATTTTTTTTTAATTAAATACACATACTATAATTATATTACATGACAAGAATCTAAGCAACGATCATACAAAATTCTCTAAGTATGTTAATTGTAAATAAGCATGCGACTTCTAACAGTGATTGATCACTATCAATATATGTAAATGCATCATAATATAATCATAGAAAGTAATTACAAATAACCAACCACTGTTGGTACAATACACAACCACTTCTATCAATCCATAAAAATTGATAATTAAAATTATTCATGATAATGTTTCCAACAATAAATACAACTTAATACATTATACCTAAATAAGATACATGGCTCCTTGGAGCATGAGTTTCTTGGACCCTCTAGTATCTATGGCAATCTCAAGTGTCATCTCTGAGTAAGTATTGTTGTGGGAAAGGAGAGCATCATCCGAGCACTTTTTCATACCAAACACAGACCAACGATCTCTCGCACTAATCCCATTAGGGAATGGCCCTCCCTTCACGGATGAGTATATAGTGACAACGTGGGAATCTAGAGAGATAAGCAAGTACCCGTGTGTTGTATAATTTTTTTAAATTAAATATTCAGTGTATCATAAAAAATCTGTTATATCAAAAGATATCACACAAATATTTAAATCATACACATGAAATAATAATGTCTCACTAAACATACTTTGACCCAAAATTTCAAGAATAATAAATAATAACAATCTATAAATCAATCAAATTCATACAAACCACTTGATCAGATTGTCTTTGTCTAGGATTGTAATGCTAGTAAACTAGTGAAGTCCATCTCACTCCTTACTCAGTATCAACAATGCAAGATTAGTCAAATATAATTTAACCACAAGATTCATACAGTTTACATCCTACTAGCAATCACATCACATAACATACTAAACATAGGAGTAATCAAAGCATACATTTATTCCATCAAACATATGAATGAATATTACATTATTATTTATTCCATACTAGAAATAATTAGTGTAGTTTATACCCCCTGTGTAAAATACACATTAAATTATAGATTTCATCTATCACAGTTAGTTTTCTAATAGTATTACAAGACATAACTACTAATTTTTATAATCAATCATATAAAGTAATCTTAAATACAAAGAGACATAAGCTTCTATTCAAACAACTAGATAAAATAAAACAATTCACAGTTTCCACAAAATACATGATATTCTATCCTAGCATACATTACCCTCTCATAGGTTGTATGCACATATACATAAAGTCCTGTTAACTGTCACACACATGTTATTCATAGTAATAATCAATATGCATATATTTAATCAGTTAAACATAGGTGTAAGTCTAAATATAACAATTACAATATTTACCATTTGGGTATAATATACATTTATACTAAAGTACTCTATGACATTCCATACTATCATAGTTCATTGTTTATGAACATAACTACATAACTCTGAATAATTAATCTTATAATTTCAAAAAACAAATGATTCATAAGCATAAATAATAATCCAACAAGTATAAATTATATTATCTGGGTAACCCTATGTTTAAACTGCATACTAACAATCATAATATTATAACTTATAAGCAAACCTCACAATGCACTATCATATGCTATATATATTTTAAACACTTGTACATATTAACACTCTCATAATATGTACCACACACAAGTTTTCATTACTATAAGTATATATATAACAACAATTTGACATGCTATTTTTGAAGCGTTAGATAACCTATAACCAAGTTATACAATAATCTTTCCTTTAGATAATTTAATTCTATTTTTAGGGATTGTTTTCATATGGTTATAGTTTTGGTTCCTCATAAACCTTATGACTCAAAATAATCATACATTTAGCTACAAGCTTAGACGTATGACCCAATACACCTATATGTGTACTATTTTTATATGGTTTCTTAAGTCCATGAACAAATATGTTTTCTATATACGAATAGTTGTACAACATAATGTTACCGTATATAAGCATACAAATGATGTATATTAATTCTATATTAATCAACAATTATATCTCTAAGTCAATAACTCCATATTATTTTAACCCTATCTAAATAGATTTCCAACTTGACATATCCAAAACGTACATTTTTTAGTACACAAGTTCTCAAGACAAAATAGTCTTTTGTATCATGGTTCATATAAAAGTATTCGACAATATAGAAATTGCTCTTATATAATACACTAAATATTCTATAAATATATAACCACTAAAACCGTGACATTATTCTAGTCAGAATCTATACAAATGGCCACACACCCCAATGCATAAATACATGTAACTATGCACAGATACCCTACTCTATCTAGATATATGCATAGATATATGACATAAAACTCTATATATTAGACATCAAAAAATCATAATGGAATATGTGTCAGATTCAATTCATATATAAGGAAATACATCCAATACCAAGTTCTAAACTTAGTTACCAACATGATATGCCATGATATTTATAGTTGATAGATTGTATAATAAATTTTTGACACATGTCGTGGTATAATGGTATAAAACATTCCTTATTTATTTATACGGTTATTTATAAAAACCATGGTTCACATGTACTAAATAATATCATTGTGTCATATAAATATAATGGTTAGAGAGATGTGCACTATAATCTCTATAGACTAGATTATATTATGATATTGATTAAGCATATGTAACTATCCCTCTTTATGTAAATTATAACGTAATATTTATTACATCTATATGTAATAATCTCTCTAAATATATGTAGCCTAGATTCATGGATATTGATAATTTTACATAACCAATATTTATACTCATATGGCTAAATTTTACATAACACGCATGGCATAATCTAGGCTAACGTTTATGTCTCTAACATACCCTTGAGATATAATATTAGTTCATTAGCGTCAGAGATAGTGTTATATAATTATTTACATAGTCTTAGATAACATATAATATTAGTTAATTACATAATAGCCTTTAGTCAAAGTATTACTACCAGATAATACTCATACATAAATCTATCTATAATTAATGTTATCTGATGCATAAATACATAAATACATGTAACTATGCATAGATACCCTACTCTATCTAGATATATGTATATATATATGATACAAAAATCTATATATAAGACACCAAAAAATCATAATGGAATATATGTGTCAAATTCAATTCGTAGATAGGGAAATACGCCCAATACAAGGCTCTAAACTTAGTTACCAACATGATATGCCATGATATTTATAGTTGACAAATTGTATAATAAGTTTTTGACACATGTCATGGTACAATGGTATAAAACTTTCATTATTTATTTATAAAAACTATGGTTCATATGTACTAAATAATATCATTATGCCATATAAACATAATGGTTAGAGAGATGTGCAGAATAATCTCTCTAGCCTAGATTATATTACGATATTGATTAAGCATATGTATCCATCCCTTTTTATGTAAATTATAATGTAATATTTATTACAACTATATGTAATAATCTCTCTCTATATATTTAGCCTAGATTCATGGATATTGATAATTTTACATAACTAATATTTATATTCACATGGTTAAATTGTACATAACACGCATGGCATAATCTAGGCTAACGTTCTTGTCTCTAACATACCCTTGAGATATAATCTTAGTTAGTGTAAGAGATAGTATTATATAATTCTTTACATAGTCTCATATAATAGATAACATTAGCTAATTACATAGTAGCCTTTAGTCAGAGTATTATTACCAGATAATACTCATACATTAATCTATCTATAATTAATGTTATATGATGCATTAGCGGCTACAAAATCTTATGTAGATACTCATATAGATAGCATCATCTGATATATAATAACATGGGTATGAGAGACCAATATCCTACTATAATTCTCATATACCTATCAATTCGTTGTTTCCTCTCTAATGTCATATATATTATACAAATTATTGCTAATCCATTCCTTTTATTCTATTAGCATGTATTCAATAATTTACTTAGCGATGGATTCAAATCGTTGTCCTATGTGTATAAATCTAATAAAAACACATCAGTGCATATGCTCTCATCCAGTTCATTGCATGCTTGTTGAAATAATTGTATACTTATTTTAAGTCTTTTCATGACAAAATGAATCGTTGATTGACAAATGAGTTGCTAAATATGTGGTTCATTGCACTACTATTATTTAGAGCTTGTGTGCTGGATCATTTATTCTCAAAAGAATTACTAGAAAGGTTCTAACAAATTAGAATAATATATATCCTAATAGCATATGTGAATGATGTTGGATAGGGTGGGTATGATTTGTTAGAGCTTCCAGACACCCCTCCAGATCGTTTGGCTCTCAAAAATGGTCATTGCTTAAGAAGGGTTGCTCAGTTAAGGCGATTACGATATGGATTTCTTCGAGAGAGGGATGGAGAGAATGAGAACTTAAATGGCAGAGAACAAGACCAAACCACCAAGGGGAATACCACTTTAGGTTCACCTTGTGTCTCTTCAAAAAAAATTTAGGAACTTCATGTGGAATGCAATATAGGTTGAAGGACAATTTTGCTCAAGATGAAGACCATGTGCGCCTGTAAAGCACATTTTCCTCTTCAGAGACATGTCCTCGTCAATCTTCATTTGGTCAAATAGAAGGACTATAGAGATAGTCATTTATGAAAACTTGTAATATTTCTAAAGAGGGCAAAATATGAATTCAATCACCCATATAATTACAGTCCTAAGGTTATATAAATTTACTTGGTATAGAATAGGGAATCGCTGAACTCTGGTTATCTATATGAAGTGAGATTATAATCCTCATATATTCAGACTATATTTTTCCAACAGTAATAACCTCAAAGATGTATATAATAAGACTGTCATCTAAAACACATACTTGTTTGTTGTATATATATATATATATACTTAAATCATGGTATATTGGTTTTCTATATATTTATAGGTCGATTCACTATTTTAGAGTCATAAAATGTATAATTATTTTTGCATATATCGTTATTACAATCAAAATGGAAATCAACATGCATATATCGCCTATCTGGAGAGATTTTCCAATTGAATTGACTTGTTGGCATAAACTTTTTCTCTTCACTGAAATTTTTGCTTGCTCCTCCCTACTATTTTCCACTTTTCCCTCCTCTTTCTTTTTTTTTTCTTTCCCCCCATGAGCTGCGCCATACTCCCCTTTTAAAGGATATGATGCTTTGTTTTTATTTCCTTCCCTGTTTAAGAGTAAAGTGTAGCTTTTGTTTTAAGAGTTATTTCCTTTTTATTTTTGTTTTACTATGATTTTATCATTATTTAATGTATTTCTTCCTTTTTGTTTTTCTTGTTTTTAGACCATTCTCTTTTATTTTTTTATTTTATTTTTATTTTTCTTCTTGTGTTTTTTTTCTTATTCTTTTTCCCCTTTTCCCTCTCAATGGCAATTTTTAAAATTTTATTTATTTATAACATTAATTAAAAATAATAATAAATCCACTAATTTAATTAGCACCACTTAATGCCATGACAAATTAATCAAAAATTTTGAATTTAATAAAATTATACTAATCTCTAAAACATTGATGGTCATAAACGCAATCACACAAGATAAAATAATCCAAGCATAAATCTGGACTAACACATAAGTCACGCAAGACAATTTCACAAAACCATTAAACCATGCTACCAACCAACTATAAATGACTATCTAATGCAAACAACATTAAACACTCTTTACTAACTATTTTATTATGCATTCTAACATGTGCTAGCTATTATGGTGTGTGCAGGGTTCTAGTTGGGTTTCTCTACAATCCTCCGACATCTCCATCTACATCACCCTTTCTGATAATACTCTCCCTCCATCATGCTATGAGGGATGAGTTCTCCTACGTCAACCTCACAACAAGTAGGTAGTTAGATCATATCAACATGATATACGCACATCATATAGTATAACTTACAACAACACATCAACATGTTCGTAATGTAACCACATATACTACAACTAAGTCATAACAATGTATTCATGTAATCTAAGCAATATCAAACTATCCCATAACAACATATATCTTAAAACTTAGTCAAATATAAATTTGTCAACTATAAATATCTATGGATAATCTAATAATTTATTTAACGAGGAATCAGGATGTAACATGATTCATTTTTTGATGTTATAGACATGTTTTCTAAGATGATTCATTTTATTGTATGTAAGAAAACCAATGATGCCACTAGAATTGCATAACTCTTTTATAAAGGTGTTGTGAGATTTCATGGTGTTTCAAAAACCATTATATTAGATAGGGACACAATTTATAATTTATTTTTTGAGGACTTTATGGAATAAGATTGGAACTAAGCTACAATTTATTAGTTCATACCACCCACAAACAAATAGATAGACAAAAGTTGTAAACATTAGTTTGAGAAATTTGTTGAGATGCATAGTTGGAGAGAAGTGCAAGCAATGGGACTTGGTTTTTTCACAGGCTAAGTTTGCATATAATAGTTTAGTGAATAGATAAACAATAAAATCAACATTTTAAATTGTTTATGGAAGAAATCCTATGGGTGTTTCATATTTAGTGTTGTTACAAAGTGCAAAATGAGTTAGTCATGATGCAGAAGCATTTACAAAGCATATACAATAGTTGCAAGAAGTGAAGAAAAAACTACAAGAAAATAATGAAAAATATAAAGCAACAATATATGTCAGAAGAAGGTCAAAGGTATTTTAAGAAATAGATTTAGTGATGGTTTACTTGGGGAAAGAAAGATTTCCAATAGACACATGCTATAAGTTGAAGTACAAGAAGATTGGTTTGTACATAATTATGAAGAAAATCAATGACAATGCTTATGAGGTGAGTTTACCAAATAATTTTGACATCTCTCTAGTATTTAATGTTTCATATTTATATGATTTTCGTGAAGAAGATGGTGAAAGGGAAGAAGATGAAGAAGCAAATTAGCAATAATAGGTACCAAAGAAGAATAAAGAAAAGATAATACAAGTTCTAGATAAGAAGACACTGAACACAAAGCAAGGAAGTTATAATAAATATTTGGTACAGTGAAAATTATTAAAACATACAAATAATACTTGAATTTTAGAATGAGAGATGAACAAGATTGACAAGAATAAATGCCAGGAGTATAATCATAACAATTTGTAGGAGTTGAGGTGTTTACAACTAGAGGAGAATGATGTGGAGCCCAAACTTACAAAGGCCATAACTTTTGATCCGTAACTCTGTTTGAGCTCTCATTTGTGCCAAAATGATCGTTTCAAAATGTTTAATTCATCCTTAAGCTACCCTATTTACTTATGGATGTTTTTGAAACTTTTCAAAGGCCATACGTGGCCATTTAAGGGTTTGAAATTAAATTTTAATATTTTTTTAGGGTTTTTTGTTTTTAGAATTAGCATATTTTTTTAACCAAACATGAACTTTAGTTATAATGTATTTGTTAGGTTAATTTTAGTGTTAAGGAAATATATGGAGATTTTTAGATCTGTTTGAGCTTGCTTGTGAAACTTACTAAAACTAACAAGTCTAGTTTTTTATTTTTTTTAGATTTTCATATTTTACATGTCAACTCCAATTTTGAGTTAAGGTTTATTTATGCTCTTGTATTTAATTATTGAATTCATTCAATACAAATTAATACAGATTATTATTTTAGAATTTTTGTGTACTATGTCTATTGGGTTTTTTTTGTCTTGATAATATTCATGGTCTTTATTTCAAAATCAATTCTAGATTTCAAAATATTTTTATGGACTCTCATTACCCACCAAGTTAGATTTTTATGGACTATATTGAGCCAATCTATTGTAATAGTTAGTTCACTTTCTGGCATAGTTGAGGTGATCAAATCACTCAATCTTATCAAGTTTATAGGTTGGATTTGATTATATCATCCAACCTCACCAAATTTATAGTGTGGGTTAAATTGGTTCAGTCACATTCACTAAGTTATATGTATGATTGGGTTGCACGATTGAGCTAATCTCAACTGCCAAGCGGAAACTCACCTTTAGTCCTAAGATTGGGGGCAAGTTTTTCTCTTCAATCTTTCTATATTTATGCACTTTATAGAATTTATATTTGTCTTAATCTCAGTTTCAATGATTCATGATGACACATATTTTATCTTTTCAAATAAAATTGTCAAAAGGCAAGACGGTTGCATCGATACACGCGTATTTCAAAACCTTATTCTCTTTTGATTTTAATCATTTCAATGCTTTCAATTTTAGATTATATACACTAATTATGTACTATAACATGCTCTTAATTTCAAGTCAATCAACAACAAATCACTCAAGTTGGGCTCATAGAAAGATAATGTGTGTTATACACATCTAGGTACATTTTTTTTCCTTTAAACTAACAATTTCATTATAATATTAAGGAGGGGGGAATGTGGACACTATTTTAGAATTATATATCACCTCAGTCTTGTACACTTAGTAAATAAATATCTTGGATGTACCTTCATCTTTTAGACCTTTCCCATAGTTGAAAGGGTCACATACACTCTCTTTGTGCCTATTACTTATCTCTTAATCCAACCAATGTTATTCTGATGATTTAGACCCTCTATCATACCTAGAATACTATAAACATGTTTATCTTATGTCTTTACATGTTTTCAACATGTGCCTATTTTTTAGTTTCTTAGACACTTATGTCCCAGTTAGATGCTTATGTCGATGCAAGTTATTATCTCGACGTAAATGTCTAGTATCCTAAAGTCATAACATTTGTAAATAAAATGTATCCTTGTGTTCAACTTAAGTGTTTTAATGTGATATATTCTCCAAAAGGATTGGTATAAATATAATATCAATCATCATTCATTCCTCACCTAGCAACTTCTTACCTCTCATGAGATAACTCATCAAAAGCATTTAATCAAGCACTCAAGTGAGCAAAAAATCCTTATTTTCTCTTATTTTCATATCATTCATAGGGACCACATCTATCAGTCTAAAATACTGAAGGAACATCCCATGAGCCACATTTACCAAATTACAAGTTAGATCACTCCATGTATTTGCTTATCATACATTGCATCCTTATGCACACACAAGCCAACATGTAGGGGAGAACTACATAAATCTAAGACCCTCTTCAAAGTATTAGTTATGTAGGTAGTGCTTAGAGGGGTCTTTGGGACATCTTGATACCATGTGCCCACTAACATATTTTTCTCATAACCACTATGAAGATGAAGAACTAGAGTTTTACTATTTAATAAGGAGTGACAATCCATAATCCATATTTGAGAACACCAAAGCGAAGGTGACACAAAATCTAGAATATTCTAGGTGGTTGTATGTAGATTCAATAGGTATTCCATACATGACACCTACTTCCAAGTTAGACAGAAGCATCAATGTAAGCATCTAAGGTCATTGCAAGTGTTCGAGATCATAGAAGCACTTAATCCATAATCTGATGACCGGTCTAAAATTCATTTTCAGTCTTATTCTTTCATGTTCTAGATCCAGATTTGTATTAGCATCTAAATCAGGTATGTATCTTGTTTTCATTATCATTATAATATATATCATAGTTGTATTTTATATTTTTAGCATATCTCAACATAAAAAAATTGGTATATGTTTATCTGAGTCTGTAAATTAATTGGCATACTTTATAGAAAGTCTATTGTCTTTATGCCCTAGGATATCTCTACCCTGTTAACCTTAGATTCCCTCAATCTAGATTTTAGGGTTAAACACATATATAAAACAAATGAAATCAAATGAGGCTAGACCCGAGAATAAAAGAAGAATTCAAATTTGGAGGTTTCAAGGTTGTCATGCTAATAGGTGAATTTTCCTAACTAATTATGCTTTAGATAACCTAGTTTGTTTATCTAGAGTGTTTAGCTAACTAATGAATAAATTGGGTGAAGGTGTGGAGCGGAAGACTTGTAGTCGAAGTTGAGAGTCTATATTGCTTTGAATATTTTGTGTCGAGATGGAGGCAAGTACTCAAGGAAACATTCCAACTCTATGCAAATATGTTTTTTCGATGCAAGGAATAATTTCTCCAAGGTTTTGATGTTTTTTTCTACTTGTTACAATTTTCTAAAAGATTGTATAATTGTTTTGTTTTGTTTTATGGAGTGTGTTGTTTGCTAATTTTGTTGTTTGAATGACCATTTGTTTAAGTAAATAAAAAAAATGTTTGTTTAGAAATTGATATTTTGAAAGTAGTTAAAGGAACTACAATGTGTGAAATAAAAGATGCTAAAAATAAACAAAAACAAACTTTTTTTTAAAGATAACATGCAAATGCTAATGAATTGAAATTGAAATTAAACTATATGAGTGATGTTTTTTTAAATTTTGTAGTTTTATAAAGGTGTAAAAATTTAATTGTATTTGTTGAAAACACATGTTTTAATTTATATTATTAAATGAATTCAACTAAAGATAAAAGAATACTCTGAGCTTCACGATACACATGGAAATTAATCTATAGTTTTTAGATTTTCATGCATGCGACAAAGACCTAAATTTTGACAATGAGGATTGAATGCAAGTTTTTTTACTTTTAATTGATTTACTTTGACTAATAGTAACTTATAAATATAAAAAATTAATGTAAACATGATTGTACTTTGAGTGTGAAAGAATGAGATATTTGTTTTCTTAATGCGATGCTTTTCTTTTTGTTTCTCTGAATTTCTATGCAAGTGGATGCAAAAATCACTGATTGTTGCATGTGTATATGTTTGTTGAAAATTTGAATTAGAAATATGTGGCTTGCTATAAATTAAAGAAGATTTTGTCCTTTAGCTCTGAAAATTAATATGAAAATTTTGATTTTTTTGGTATGCTAATAAAATTCATAAAAGATTGAATGAATTTCAATGCAAAAAAAAGCAGGAAATAATTTTTTTTTTTAAATTTTTTATATTGTTTTCTAATATGCAACTGAAACTAATTAACAAGATCTAATTTGATGAAAAACTCAAATGAAAATAAGAAAGAAAACAAAATCCTCCAACATAATCAAACAAATGATAGATTGGAAGAAAAACTTTATTCAGAATTGGAAGTGTCTTGATCCTCAGGTTGTTATCTCCTTGGCTTTTTGCTAAGTGACAACCCATGGATTCTCTAGAAAGATGACTATGAATGGCAATGACAACACAAGGACAAAATGAAAAGGTGAAAAAGTTAAACTCTGGCTAGTTTTCACAACAATACAGTATTGCACTACAAATTTGTGAGTTTCTTCTCCCAATTTTCTACGGTGACCAGAAGGTTTCTATAAGATTTGGGTTGATTTATCAAGAAGACTAAAAAGGATAGACTATAGTTGTTTCAAATATTATATACTCAAATTTTTGTGCAATTTTCAGATCTAAATTTTATGGTAAAGAGTTATTTGTAATAAAAGAATGGATGTTGTAGATAGGAGCTAACAAGAGCTCAATAAGAGCTTTATTAGAGTTGACTTCGAGTTAGTTAAAATAAACTTGAGGGTGACCTTGAGTAATTTGGAACATTAGGGAACCAATTATAGAAAATTGGAAGCAAAATGAAGGGTTGAACATGCAAAACACATCAAATGTGTGTCTCGAGAATAAAATTATAAGTGCATGTAATGGTGATGAAACCAACACTATATGTAGGCGGTAGTTATGCAACCGCCACAATAGTTCCAAAACTTCAATGGCGGTTTCGTGAACTATCATGGTGGTTATGTTGTGCACTTTGAAGACCTTAGATTCCAAAAGGGTTAATCTCAAATTTTGCAAGTTTGGCACTTGGGAGAGGCAACAAAGGAAAATGAGGAAAATACTAGGTTTGAACATGTTATTGTTTATGTATATCCTTGCATCATCATCGAGTATCACAAAAATATTACATTGTGCAAAATTTGGGTGTGTACATATTTTCCCCTTAGAGAATCACTTTGCCATGAGTTGGAAAGGTTATTTTTCCTAAGTAGTGGCACACTTAAATGAAAATGAGTGTTAGATGACTTACATCACTTATATGTGCTAAAAAATAAAGCCAACCATTACGCCCTAATGCCTGACAAGGGAAGAGCAATAATTAAGTGCAATATTATGACAAAAGCAAAAAATGTATTGATTATTCAAAAGATAGATGATATTTACTTAGCATTCGTATGGGGATAATATTATTATTAAATCATCTCAATGGGGGACTTAGCTTGGTTTCATGCAGAGAGGCACCAACCTGCAGGGGGTGAAAATGAAATTAAAATGTAAAATTAACATGCTTTATAATGAAATTAGGAGAGATAAAAAAATATTTTTTTTATCATCCAGGTTGTCATGCCTTGATTTAGGCCTACAAAACTTTCAAATTCATCAAAGCACATGGAAAATGGAGATTTTAAGAGTGATTTGCCAAGAAAATAAAATTTTGAATAAATAATAAAAACACATCACTATAAATAACAAAACTCACCCAATTTGGAAATCATATGTGCATTGTAACCTTACCAAATTTAGAACTCTAAATTATTTACTCAAAATTATAGTCAAATCGATGAGCACAATGAGAGGATGACGGGAGTATCAGTCATAGTATATGGGTCACAAGCACATGAGTTTTCTCAAATTTTGCCCAAAAACCTATGTTTAGTAATTATTTAAAAAATGGTACTTAGTTTTTGTACTTTTTTGAATTTTTTTGTTTAGGATTGTGGCAGCAAAACCATCAATCTTTGCAAACTAAAAATTACATTTTTGCACAAGTAGTTTTACAATCACCTCCTCTATATAGTGGAAATTTCACTATAATATGGGCCAAAAGGATTTTGAAGAGTTTTTGACTAATTTGGACTTTATTTTATAGTTTCAAGGAGGTTACATTTACTATAGCAAGGCTAGGGAGTAGGAGTGTCTATCGTAGGTGATTATACTACCGATGGATGAGGATACTACCTTATTTAATAAGTGGGGATATAAAGAATGACTCAGGTTGGAATAATTTCCCTAACTAGTAAATTGATATGTGACTTGTTTACATATTGGGATGAAAATTGAAACACCTTCTAAATTATCTAGGTCTTATGAGAATGAACCATCACACTAGTAGATGTGTACAAGATTTTCAAATTTACTAGTTATTGAACATATGCTAACATTGAGAGAGGTAATAGATAGAGCTGAGGTCAAGGGATGGGCTAATTATTTTGGGGGTATAGACATACTTGATATGGGTATGAAGCAGGAGGTGAGGTTGAAGGCATGGAGAGAGAAATGATCCCCACCATTTGTAAGGTGATCATTGTTATCTTAGCCTCATGGTCAGTCAGATACAAGGGTATAGACAATCTTCTCTCCTATTAGGCTCTAATTTTTAAGAGCATTGAGGAGAATGGACATAGATTTACATGGGCACATGATGTCCTCTTGCATACCTAGAAGGGTCTCTATCATAATTATACATTGGGGGCCTTGTTTATCTTTCACTTGACCTTGATCATGGGTTGGGTATATGATCATATGATTCCCTACTAGAGGGGTATCATCATTAGGTATGTAGGGGTCATAACAGCCTCAAGGTGAATATTGATGGCGCCATTCAGAGATGTGTCATGTGTAGTTGGTACCCTGATAGCAAATGATATGATCGCCTAGCCTACCCATATGTGGACATGATAGGTTAGTACGGAGATGAGGCCATTACATTGATGGCCTATGAGAGCACACACCAAGTACGAGATAGGTAGGTATAGGTGGAATCACATCTTGTGGCTTGATTACCACAATAGTGTGGGCTACGTTATATAGTGAATCTCCCAGTTTCCCAAGTCTTCTACAAAAGAGATAAAGAGGTCTAAGATGAGAGGTTTCAAATATTAGGGTGGAAATTATTAACACTTGATGCTCTGATTAGTAGATTGGTAATTACCAGAAGAGGAGGATGGGGAAGCCTTGAAAGCTATAGGATTGATGGTTCAACAAATAAATATGGTAGGATGATATGCATGACACGTTCATGTAGTGGTAATCGATATGGTACAAGGGCCACCAACTGGAGGCTAGTAACAACACTAGCAACCAACAATGGCACCATGAGGAGGAGAGTAGGTAGTGGATACAAGAGGAGGAGAGAAAGATATTTCAAGGGATCAGCCAAATTTTGAGGAGGAAAAAGAGGTAGAGATGAGATCTAATGAATATATCGACCCTAATTAGCATGAGGGGGACCCAAATTGGTCAAATTATAGTTCTTACTTTTTACCATAATTAAGTTAGTTAATTATATTTATTGCTCTACTTTTACATAATATAATTTGATTTTAATTTGTGTGTGTGTGTGTGTGTGTGTGTGTGTGTGTGTGTGTGTTTTCATGTGTTGTAGATTCCATGATTGAGTGGTATAAGATGATCCATGACATTGGCTTGGACCTTTTCCACATAGCCACCAATTTGAATAGATAGGAGATGTTGGTTGACCTTGAATTACCTATGAGTATTGGCCGATGGTTAGATATTCCCCCCAACCTACCATGCGGATCAAGGGCTAATTAGATGAGGGACTCACATTGCTACTTTAGAGGCTAAAGTTAAAACCCTAAAGGACATTATTGTTATTTGAGCCAAACATGCTTCCTTGAGCTGACAAATTGTAGATAAAGATACCTATTAGGTTAGGACTAGCCATAGGAGGCACCACAGTAGAAATAATAGTCCCCATCACTATGCATATGGAGACTCCCAGAAGAGGTGGAATAATGTCCTTAAACACTCAGCTTCATGAGTTGATCAGAGGCGGGGATGACTAGAGACCTAAGAACTACTTCTACATGTTTTTTTTAGATTTTAGCCATACTTACCCTCTTGTTGTGGGGATGATTTACACAATACTCAATGTATATATATATATATATATATATATATGGTTAGTTTTTTGTTTTAAATGTATTTATAACATCTTCTTTAGTTGTTATGATGTTTATTTTCTAAATTATACACTGTAGATGGTGAAGAATGTAATGAAATGTTATGGATATCTTGTGATAAAATGTTATGGATGTGCTTGTATTTGAATATTATAACAAAATGTATGCAATAATAACATATGATGATTTATAAAATATGAATGAACTGACAATTATTTTATAGGTAATGATCGAACTATTTCATCCATGTGACAAATGACACTCAATTTGCACCAGGGAATCAAGGGAGAGTAAGATATACGAAACAATGAAAATAGAAAAAACTACTCACCGAAAACTTCACAAGGAATAAGAGCCTAAACTTAATCCCAATGGGTTGTGGGATGATTCTACCTCCTATTAGGATTATAAGACACTAGTTTCATAGGATTCGTCTAGTATTAGATCAATAAATGGCTAACCAAATAAAATTTGGTAAAGGGGAGGGTTCTCCTTTTAGCATGGGCATCTGAGCAAATTTTTTTTTGGAATTTATTGTGATTTTTGGACACTTTCATGTTGATTTGTCTTTTATTTTGATATTTTTTCAACTGATTACACTTATCCCCATGTGGCTAGGGAGATACATGGGCTCATCACCAAACGCTAAATGCAGATGAGTAAGGGCATCTCCCCCCAATTCTAACCCCACACAACTAGTAAGATGTGAAGGTTCATCACTGAGGATTAACTAAAGGCAAGATATGTGAAATTACTTCTTGATTTGCTAGGCTTGACTTTGCATAATGTCTCTTTTTATATTTTTTTACAAAGGCTCTCATTCCTAAACCTTGACCCTATGCAACTAGTAAGATGCAAAGGATCATCGCCAAGGACCGAAGTAAGTGTATAATATTATGTGGTTAAATCATACCAATTCTTTGCTTAGAGGAATCGAAAGGGGATTCTGCCATAGATAAGCTTCTAGACTAGGTTGTAGTAGAGTATCTAATATTTATAGAAATGCATGTGGGAATAGAGTGAACAATACCCATAAGAACCAAGATCAAACTTATATTTTCATGTTAATTTTGAGAGTATTTTTTAGAAGGGAGAGAGTAATGGGAAAATATGAAATGATACATCATACTGAAAGTTTTTACCATGTGAACTCATAGTTATATAGCTATATTATCAAAATAACTAAGATGTGAAAATAACAAAAAAAAAATTGTTGATGCAAAGATGGAAATGTGAAATGTGAAATCTGTATATTGTAATATTATAGGTGTAAATATTTTACCGTTTAATCTAACTCTTTACCCTCCAAGGTGCATAAACAAAAAGATTCATTTGGAAAATCTTTTGTAATCAAATATGGGCCTAACCAGTTAGGTCTAAACATTAGACCTCTTTTCTTTTCATCAATTCTACTATTGAGTTTTAGGACAAGCTCACAAATGTGTCAAGGGAGTTTGTGAACATTGTTGTTGTCATTACTATATGTATTGCAAGGCATTATCATTATTGTATGTCTTATCATATCCAATTGAGGGAAGGCAAAAAAGTCTAAAAATTTGGTGAGAATTTTATTATGATCTCCTACCCTTTAGGGAGAGAATATTTAAGCTTAATAATATTTGATTGTTCCTCAAAATTTATGTTAACATCTACAATATTCCCCTTTAAAGAGATGTTTCCTTCCTCGTGCACTTTAGGAGCAAGAAGTAGGTTAGTGATTTTATTATCTGTGTCAATGTCTAAACAACATTTTCCCCTTTTGTAATGGGGTGTCCATTGATTTTATGGAGGGGATGGATCATTATGTTCTTTATGAGGTATTTCTTCATGTCCCAAGACTTCTACCAATCCAATATAATGGATTTTGACAATGGAATCAAGAGTTTATAAAACAAGGAGTTTGTGGGGACTATAAGTCCCGACCCCATGTGGGTTAAATGGGAGCATGATGGGTTTATTCTTTTTTAGGATATTAATGATTTTAGTTGTTGACTTAGTCAAGATGATCGATATTGTGGTTATTTTTTCTTTGCTCACTTTTTCCATTGCTCTTATGTATTTTTCAGTAGGCTTTTTGTTTGTTGAGTCCTTAGAACCTTCAAAACTTGATTTTAGAACCCATGCAAATGTTGCCCCATGCTCTTTTTATTTGGAAAATAGATAAGGATTTTTTATTTTGTTTCTAGAAAAATGCTAGTTAATATGAAGTCATGGATTTATTTTGAGAATTTCCTTATGAACATCAAACAGTTTTGGGTCACCTTGAGCAACTAAAACCTTAACCAATAAGAATCTAAATAAATTAGAAGGCGTCACCTTCATTACATGGATCCAAGGCCTCCCTAGAATCATGTTGTAATTTGTGTCCTTATCCATGACATAAAATTATGTAAACACTATTTTGGGTCCCAAAGTGATAGGTGACATAAATACCCAATCAAAGGAGATTTGAGGCTATCATAGCCTCAGAGGGTGTTCCTAGTCATGGAATATTTGGTTTATCCATAGATGATATTTTGAATAAATGAGAAATGGATTATATTAACCACAAATCCATCATCGACCATTTTTATTTTAACATAATTGTTGTATATCCAAACATGTAGCTATAAGGAAATATCTCCTTTTCTAGCAATGTTGGCGTTAATGGGTAGGCGTCTAAGGTCAAATAAATACCCAACATCCTAAGGATGTTGTATAGGAGAATACATGTATAGATATATATGGTTGATATAATATTTTAGAGGTGAGGTGATGCTAGCCAAATGATCGAGACCTAGAACATCAAGTAATGTCAGATGACAGTCATGAAAGTTCTTAAGCAAATCCATGAACGAAATATGATAAAAGGTTTTTGTGAAATAGTCGACAAGGTCATAATTCCCTATAGCTTTGGGGTTACCTTGAACATATATTTCTATGACATTTATGAGAGGGGGAGCTTGTGGTTAATTTCTAGTTCCATGATACTTATTACCCTAGTTTTTCTATCAGGGCCCAAGTAAGGGGCCACATTTGGATTTGTCAATGTATAAGTTGAGGCTTTAGTATTATGATTTTTATCTAGTATATGTTGGTTGGTTGGTTTATCTTGTGGTGCATTTTTATTATTGTGTTGTTGGTGGTTAAGGAATGGGTTTTGGTAAATGTACAAGTTAGCATTACGAGGTGCTAGAAGGCCCGTTGGAGAAGATCGAGGGTTTGTGTTTTCACCTCCCAAAAACATATCTAAAAATATTTGTCATTGGTCCTTAAAGAGTCTTCAGATGAATTTTTATACTCCCTAAAATCATGAGTATCATGACCAACAATCTTATGGAAAAGATAATAGATGTTGGGATCACAATCCCTCAGTTGTTGGTTCTGATTTTGTTAACAAACCTTTGTTGGTTCTTGTTTAGTTTGAAACACTAATTTTTGAAATTGAACATTCTAGTTATGGTTAGGGTTCTAATATAGGTTGTCACAAGGTGATGAATGGTTAAAATTGACATCATGAATTATATGTGGAGGGTTTGTATTTATCACACCCCATTATTGTTATTATTAATAGTGTTTACATTTTGGTTTTGATTATTATTCACAACATTGGTTTTTTAGATTGATCTATCACACCATCTATAGTAGCTTTATGATTAAGATTTAGGATCTTAGGCCCTTGGTTTTTCTATTTATTCTCTTTAATGTTCTAATAACCTTCACTATTTTTAATGGGAGTAACAATTCATCGAGTTGATCTATAGGTTCTATGACCATTATCTATGGTATATCAGTCAATTATAAACACACTCTTTAGTGTTTCTTTGTGTTATCTATAAAATAATTTATGGATGTATTCACTACTATATTTTTCAAAAGATTGGAGTAAAATATCACACAACTCTCTTTGATCCATGTGTGGGGCACTGGCAGAGGAATAGAGTAATTTACCCCATATTACAATAAATAGGGCAATAGACTTGTTGGATTCTTGTTTAATATGTGACAATCATCGTATACTAGTCTGAAGTAGCTTGTTCATATCAAATGATTTACAAACTCCCCTATAATTTGATGGAATGAATAAACTGAAGCCTCATGCAAGTAATAATACCATTCTAATGCGATTTCCTCAATAATTTTAATAAAAACTTTGGACACCACTCTGTCCCATGGTAACATCTCTTTTGCCTTAACATGTGCATTTAGGTCTCCTTCTCCCTTGTATTTTGGAAAGTTTGGAAAATGGATGTGGAAAGAGGACCCATTGAATGGTATGATCAAGCAGTTCTTTGAGGTATTCAACATATGTCCCCACAGTGCTGAAATCTGTTTAAGAGGTGTTGGGATAGGCTTGGAGAAAAGGAGTCAGGCATGAAGTAGGCATAATGGCTTCCGCACATTCACAATTTCAAATTTTAGTGGGGGTATGTAAAAAGGCCACGACTTCCATAATTATTCAATATTAAGCATTTTCATATTATAGTGGGGGCATGTCGTGGGAGCATGTTTTCTACACTTTCAAATTTTCAAATTGGCCGAATTTCATAGTTATATCATTTAGATACACACTTTTGGCAACATTCTATACATTAGTACTATTGTTATACCTAGGTTTCAGCTTGAGACATAATAAGGTGCATATGCCATGCAAAAAATCACCTTAAATTTTAAAATCAAATCAGATTTCAAATTTCAAATACTTCTACAGACTTTAGCCTACACCAAGATATACTTCTATAGACTATTATTGAACCAATCTACTACAATAGTTAGTTCACTTTTGGAAAGGTTGAGGTGATTACATCACTCAACATACCAATTTTATAGGATGGAGTTATCAAATCATCCATCCTCACCAGATTTATGGTGTGAGTTCACTTGGACCACTCATGCTCACCAAGTTATAAGTATGATTGGGTTGCACAATTAAGTTAATATCAACTATTGAGTGGCATCTCACCTTTTTTTCCAAGGTTGGGTGTAAGTTATCCTCCAATGTGTGTGTGTGTGTGTGTGTGTGTGTGTGTGTGTGTGTGTGTGTGTGTGTGTGTGTGTGTGTATCACTTATAGGTTTTATGTTTGTTCTAATCTCAATTTCAAAGCTTCATAATGAAACATCTATTGAAATCAAATTGTCAAAAGGCAAAATGGTTACATTGATACACAGGTGTACTCCTAAACTTACTCTCTTTAATTTCAATCATTTCAAATTATTTTAGTTATAGATTATATGCATTGATTATATACTTTAGCATGTTCTTGGTTGCAAGTTAGTCACCAAGAAATCATTTAAACAGGACTCATGCAAAGACAAGGTGTGTTGTATACACCTAGGTATGCATTTATTTTCTTTTAAAATATAAATTCTGTTACTATATTAAAGGGGGGCATGTAGAAACTAAATCTGAATTATATATTGATTCAGTATTGTATACTTGGTAATTACTTCTCATGGTTGTACCCATCAATTCTTAGACCTTCATATTGTCGAAAGGCTTGCATCTATTATCTCTTGTGCTTATTGCTTATCACTTAGTTCGATCATACGTTATTTTGATGACCATTACTCTACATTTCTCAAAATGCTATGAGCCTTATTATTATCATTATCTATAAGTTTTGGAATTGTACCTATTTTCTAGCTTCCTAGACACTTATGTCTCAACCACGTACATCGATGCAAGTGTCTTGTGCCAAACTAAGTGTCAAGTGACCTAAAGTCATCAATTTTTTAATTATAATGTATCTTTATGGTTGGATTAAGAGATTTAATGTGATATATATATAGCATTTTGAGCCTTCTTATTATCATTCTCTATAAGTTTTGGAATTGTACCTATTTTCTAGCTTCCTAGACACTTATGTCTCAACCACATACATCGATGCAAGTGTCTTGTGCCAAACGAAGTGTCAAGTGACCTAAAGTCATCAATTTTTTAATTATAATGAATCTTTATGGTTGGATTAAGAGATTTAATGTGATATATATATATATATATATATATATATATATATATATATATATATATATATATATATATATCACATTAAATCTCTTAATCCAACCATAAAGATTCATTATATATATATATATATATATATATATATATATATATATATATATATATATGAGATTAACCCTCATTCATTCATCACCAACCATAAATATTGAAAGAAAAAATAGTGCACAAAATAATACAACAATAAAATAAGACAAGAAAAGAGCAACAAATAGGCACCACATTTATGTGGAAACCCTAGAAATATACCAGGGAAAAACTAAAAGGGAAACATATCTCTCTATTGTACTTTATTATCAGCGAAATCAAAATTATATTTGTGTGGCTAACCTCAAAGGGTCATGGCTATTTTATAGAGTCCAAAGAAGGATCTAGAAAAAATTCATACAAATTCTAGAAGAGTCGTATAATATAGAAGCATATCACATTGTATAATCTATAAGCATCTAGAAGCATATTGTGTCATACAATCTAGAAACATACAATGTTGTATAATCTAGAAGCATGCTACTAAACATGGGATTTCCATAAGCCACATCACAATGTTGAGGATCTAAATATTAACTTCATCTCCTAACATTTTCCCACTTGAAGTTATTTTTTTTCCTTTTGTTTCTAACCTTTGTACTAGAGAAACCAGTGCCCATGTTGTTTATCATTAGGTTATATGCAATCCCAGAGAAGTTCCGCACTAGATGAACTTATCTCTTCTAATTGGCTTTATCAACATGTCTACAGAGTTGTTATTAATATGGATTTTATTCAATAAGACTTGTCCTTTTTACAGTACATGACACAAAAAATGATATTATATGCCTATGTGTTTTGTACTAGCATGAAATATTAGGCTCCTTACTAAGTGGAAATCATTTTGAATATCATAATTCAAAACACTATTATTTTGCTTGAATTGCAACTCTCTCAGTGATTTGTCCAGCCATATTTCTTACTTATGAGCTTGTGTTGCTACCATATATTCTACCTCTATATTTGATAATGCCACTAATGACTGTAGTTTTGATAGCTAGCTGATTGCACCACCTATAAGAGTGAACATGTACCGTATAATAGATTTGTGTCTATCCATATCATCACCAAAGTTTGAATCCATAAATCTTGTCACTTGAATATATGTCACACTATAACAATTAAAATCATCTAAAGTGCCCATAAAAAAATGAAGGATCCACTTCACAGTTGTCTAATAATCACAAACGATGTTTGTCATAAACTGACTAACTACTCCCATTGCTTAGGTAATGTCTAGTCTAGTGCACACCATGGCAAACATAAGGCTACCTATTAATGATGAGTATAGTACATGAGACTTATGTGCTTTTTCATCTTTTTTTCTAGGAATTTTCTCTGAAGACAACTTCATGTGTGTAGGAAATGGGGTACTAATTGGCTTAGCATTTTGCATGTTGAAATATTGTAGAACCTTCTCCATATATGCCTTTTGTGTAATCCATATTTGCATACTCTTCCATTCTCTATGTATCATCATCCCAAGAATCTAATTTGTAGCACCTAAATCCTTCACTTCAAATGTCCTAGTTAGTTGAGATTTAAGTTTGATATTTATGTCCATGTTGGGGCCTGCAACCAACATATCATCAACATACAACAACAAAACAATAAGACTATCATCATCATATCTTTTAAAGTAGGCACAATGATCAACTTTGCATTTTCTAAATCCTAAGCTCATCATGAAGTAATCAAACCACTTTTACCAACATTTTGGTGCTTGTTTGAGACCATATAATGATTTGTTTAACCTGCATACTATATTCTCCTTGCCTTTTATCATAAAACCTTCCATTTGTTTCAGATATATCTCATTATTGATATCGCCATGCAAAAGTGTTGTCTTCACATCAACCTACTCAAATTCACGGTCAAGTGAAGTAGCCAAAGCCAACACAACTCTAATAATAGTCAAATGCATAATTAGAGAAAATATCTCATGAAAGTCTATACCTAATTTTTTTGCATACCCTTTTGCTACAATCGAGCCCTATATCACTCAACCATACCATCTGCATCCATTTTCAACTTAAAGACCCATCAATTACCTATGGCCTTGTAACCTGTATGTAATTCTACTAGCTACCACATGTTATTTTTACTTAGAGCCTCCATTTCCTCTTCCATGACATTTTTCAATTTGTTTGCACCTTCAACCTCATAAGATTCTTGAAATGAGTTGGGCTCACCATCATCAATAACTAATGAAAAATCTAAGTGTCCATCAGGTATAAACATTTGGGGTGGTTTGGATACCCTTGTGGATATACTCACCCAATGTGATGTATCATCATGTGGCAGTTCAAGTTATTATTCTTGTTGTTTAGGCATGAAATTATGTTGTTTTAGTTCATGATTTTCATCATTTTCTACATCTTGTTCTTCTTCAACTACCTCAATAGGTATAATATTAATACTTTATTGTTTTCCAACTTTCTGCATGGATTTATGATTAAACTCCACATCTCATCTAATGATCAGCTTGTGGGCAGCAGCATCCCACAACATGTACCCCTTCATTTCATCACCATAGCCAAGAAAAATGCACTTTTTAGACTTTATGTCCAACTTGGACCTTTGTTGTTTTAAGATATGGGCATAAGCATAACAACCAAAAGTGACCAAATAGGATTAATCAATACGTTTACCTGTCCAAACCTTTTCAATAATCTTTCCATCTAGGGTTGTAGTGGGTGACCTATTGATAAGGTGAACAATTGTACTTATAGTTTCATCCCAAAATTCCTTCCCCAAACTAATAGTGTTGAGCATACACCTAACTCGCTCAATAATGGTGTGATTCATCCTCTATGCTACCCCATTTTGTTGAGGCATGTTGGGAACTATTTTTTGCCTGGTTATTCCATGCTCACTACAAAAATTATTAAAATCATTCAAGCAAAACTCTCCCCCATTATCAATCCATAGACACTTAATACTCTTACCTTTTTGATTTTATACAAGGGCTTTTAGTCTCTTAAAATAGTAAAAAACATCTGACTTATTCTTAACAATAAACACCCAAAATTTATGAGACCAGTCATTAATAAAATACAAAAAATAATATGCCTTCCTTAAAGAGACTACTAGTATAGGTATAAAATAATCAACATGCAATACTTGTATGAAATTTGAGCTTCTAGTAACGCATTTAGCAAACTTGAGTCTATTTTGCTTCCCAAACAGATAATGTTCATAAAAGCTAAGATCAATGGATTTTAAACCTAGAAGGTTTGTGCCTAGTAGTATCTTGAGTCCTCTCTCACTCATGTGGCCTATGTGTTGATGCCACATCATTACTAAATTCATGGCTCTTATTGTGTCTATTGCAGCCTCATCAGTTATAGTCTCTCCCATCAGTTTGTATAATTTATTCCTATATTTCTCATCTTTCATCACTACTAGAGCTCCCTTAGAGACCTTCAAAAACCTTTTTCACCGTTGAACTTATATCCCAACTCATTAATCTTACTTAAAGACATCAAGTTCTTCTTCAATATTGGAACATGATCAACTCTCTAAATAGTATGAACAAATCTATCATACATCTTCATTGTGACTTCTCCCTCTCTTACAACCTTACATATGTTATCATTACCCATGAAGATTATGCTTCCGTCACATGACTAGTATGAAGAGAAATAATCCCTATGTGGCATCATATGAAATGAAGCCCCTGAATCTATTAGCCATATGTGTAGCAGTTGATTTTGAGAGTTTGTAGATAGCATTTCACCATCCTCCATTGATACTTAAATTTCAATTGTGTTTGCATCTGAACTATGTGAATTAGGTTTTTCTTTTTTATTTAAGTAATCGATAGTCTTTCTTGAGATTTTTTATTTTTCCACAATTCCAACACTTCCCCCTTTTTCACATTTTTGACTTCGACCTAGAATATGCCCTGCTTGATTGATCTCTTTATGTGGCCCTGCCCCTTATAACTAGGGCATAATAGGAACACCCACTTTGAGATGCATTTCTCCTTGATTCCTTATATAGTAATGAGGCAACCACATCATCATAAGTGAGATTTTTGAAATAATTTTTGAGTGTCATCACTAACTGGTCCCATGTGTCTGACAAAGAATAAAGTAGGGTTTCAACCTTATCTTCCTCCTCAATTTGAACTCCCACTAAACTCAACTTACTAATCAACATGTTGAACTCATTCAAATGGTATGCAATAGGCATCCCATCCCTCATTCTCAGATTGTACAACTATATTCATAAACAATCCCATTTGATAAATACTTCATTTCGTATAGCTTATTATTTTTTTCCCAAAGAGCCTCTATTGTGTTGAACATAATTGAATCATAAAGGGATAAATGAATAAATTCCCTTACTTTTACATCCATGTTGTCCCAATATTCGTGTGACTTTTTTTTTGGTTTGTATGTTACACCCTTTATGGCCTGAACACAACTATTTCAAACCAATAGCACTTAGATCTTCAATTTACACAATGCAAAGTTTAACCCATCGAACTTATCTACCTCAAATCTGGTCACTCTCCCTCCTATTATTTTTAGCTTCTTACTATCATGTACAAAAACAAGTATGAACCAAAGCTCTGATACAAATTGAAATAAAAAATAACAATGCACATAGTAATACAATAAAGAAAAAAAGACAAGAAAAGTATAGACACTAGATTTACGTGGAAACACTAAAAATATATTAGGTAAAAACCATGGGACAAAATATTTATATGTCATACTTTATTACCAACAAACTCAAAATTACAATTGTGTGTCTAAACTCAAAGGGTCATGGATATTTGTTAAAGGCCAAAGAAGGATATATAAACCCTATCATACAACTTATAGAAGAGTCGTATAATCTAGAAGAATATAGAAGCATACTGGATCATATAATTTATAAGCATCTAGAAGCATATAGTGTCGTACAATTTAGAAGCATCTAAAAACATACAGTGTTGTACAATATGGAAGCATCTAGAACTATGCTACCCGACATGGGATTTCCATATGCCACATCACAATGTTGAAGATCTAAATATTAACTTTAACTTCATATCCAAACAGACCAAGTAACTCACAAGGTAACTTACCAAAATCATTCAATCAAGCATTTAAGTGAGTAAAGCTTTCCTATTCTTTCTTGTTTAAATATCAGTCATAAATACAACCCATCTAAAGGTTTGATGTATTGAATAACCATTCCAAGAGCCATATTTTCCAAGTTAAAAGTTAGGTCACTCTATGTACTTGTTCATAACATGTTGCATCTCGATACACATACAAGCCAACACATAGGTGATAACTATATAAGTCAAAGGTCCTCTTCAAAGTATTCACTGTGTAAGCAACATCTATTGATAGAGGGGTATTTGGGGCATCTTAACACCATGTGCCCACTAATCTATTTTTTCCACAATCACCCCAATAGTGAAAAATTTAGGGTTTGACTATTTGACAAAGAGTGATAGCATGTGCATGAGATCTAAACATACTAGAGTAAAGATGACAGAAAACCTAAAATATTCTAGGTGGTTTCACCTAGATCTAGTTGATATTATGTACTAGATGTAGACACCTAAAACTGGCCACTAATAACCTCTAACTAGGCTTTTGACCAATTTCTACCAAAATGCACAATTTGGCCTAAAAACACTAAAACACACTAAATGATGTGAACCTATCATATTCAAGTGCAAATTTTGGCCAGAGTATCACTAAATAGGATAATGCAATTTATAAACTAGTTAACTTTGATTAGATCATTTCGAGTCAAAATGACCTTTTTGCACCTAGGTGCTCTGGATTGCTCTTTTCTACCAAATTTATTACATGAGACACATGCCTTTTTTATTTTACATTGGCAACATATTAAATAGGAATACAGTTCCAACACATCTAACATCGACTTCTAATTCCAATCCAATCAAATTTTAAGCCAATAATACCACATTTTGATTATTTTGATTAATTTGTGCATCAATTGCCAGGATTTGCATCAAAGTTGCCAAATCATGAGCCTAATTGAGAATTCCATGGATATTTTTGAATATTTATTTTTGAAAATTAATATTGAATATCTACATCATCAAGTGACATCATTTCTATGGGGTGGCATCCACAAGCCATAAATGCATAAAATATCAGGATTAAGCCACCCCATGCCTCACTCAGACCCTCCATGCCTCTTAAATGCCCCTCTATCCCAAATATTTATGGGAGATATTTATAAATTTAATTACATAATTAGACTAATTCATAGCCACACATCTCAATATTGAGATGGATGGTCATGGTTAATCCTGAGCCATTTTGAAATTCTATAAATAGAAGAGCCATGAACATCATTTTTAGGCTATCTTGGTGCAAAGTTATAATGCTAAATTGATTCCAAAAGTTGTTGCAATTACTATTATAATGCCAAATTATTCAACCAAGCTAAATCCACAAGCCACATGGTGCCAAGAGGAGGTGGAGGATAGCCAAGCTCCATTGCAACAGACTTTTTGAAGCACAAAGTTGAGCAAGCCACTTCAACAAGCTATTTGGAGCATCCAAGGAAGGTGAAAGATTTCTTTTTCTTTGCATTCTAGTTGTGTTTTTTATTTGGTTTTTTTAATATGTTCTCCCCTTGACATAGGCTTAGGGTGTTAGATTAGTGTGTTCTTTATTTGGATTTTATTTTATTCACTAACACCATACTAATCTCCCCCTATTGCAATCCTATGTTCATAAATGGCACACCCGGTGGGATCCAACGCATCACACACATGAATAAGATCATTATGCAACTTTAAAATCTTCATGTGGATCATTAAAACTCTTGTAATTTGGTTTTCTAACTTCATTTGGCCAAATTTTTATATTTACGAATTTACACAAAGATCGTCGACGGTCATAAGAACTGCCAATGGTTGAGTAAACTACTGACGGTCATTTTAACTATCAACGTTTAGGTAAAACCATCAACGATCATTGTGTTTTTTTTAGCAAACCTAAGAGCTAATAGGCCATTTTCTACAGCTTGGTTTGGGGTCATCCAAACTCCATTTTTGATGGGTTTTTTTAAACCACGTGTTTTTTTCTAAATTTTTAGAATATGTTATCAATTTACTTTCAAATTTCATAGTTTTTAAGAAAAATAAAGTTGCTAATCAAGTCTAATATAACACATTTATTTCTTGAAGTTTTGCCTTTGGGTTGATAGGTGTTTACTTTATAAATTTATTTGCTCGATCTCATAATTCATAATCTTGTTTTTACAAGTTGAAAGGCTAGTTTGGAAGATTAATTTAGGTGTTTTTAACTAATCATATACTTCAATTTGGAGTTTTAAAAATAACTTGATTCAAATCATACACACTTCAAATTTGGTGCCTAAAATGAATGTTTAGCATGCTAAGTCTTGAACACTTCAGACTTTGGGTTTAAAATGAACTTAGGTACTTATTGTTTCATTTACTCTTTTTGGTGTAATATTTACAAGTTTTTACATCTTAAAGCCAAGGGGATAAAGAACACCACTACACTTTTTAATTAAGTGCTTTAAAATTGAACACATTTTTAAAGTTTGTATTCAATAAATAATGGCTTAATTAGTTTTGTTTGACAAAAATAAAGATCGTGCATGTATGCTCTCCCATCCATCCCCTTTAGGAAACTTTTGGGATCAAAAGCATCATCTTTATTGCAAAGTGTCTTAGTCCAAAGATGTAGAAGAAAAGTTGTCAAGGTTCTTCCCAAGACCCGCTTGGCTTGGATGACCTAGAAACAACCTTTAAAGCTCTTTTACTTGTCATTTATTTCATGCAACGTGTCTTGTGAGGGGGACTTCATTACCTCCCATGAGTTCTTTATGGAAGTTTTGACCTAATGTTTCATCTCCCGACATCAACTTCAACCTCTCTCCATGGGGGGTATATAAATTGGGATCACCTAATTGGGATGATGGTTTAAGCAGTTAAACCATCTCTGTTAGTAAAGGCTAAGCCTGAGATGTTTGATCATGTTGGACATTACACTACATTGAGTAAGCGATGGATGTAGTGGTTGTAAAAAGGACAAGACCTTTTCACAACAAGCCATATAACACAGAACCAAATGACGTGCACTTCTTTTGTATGCTAACGTGAAAATCATATGCATTTGATCCATCTAGAATGTTCAAAAAATAATTAGTTTAGTTAGCCCCACTTTACCATACCTTATCAATTTAAGACTTAAGATGATTAGTTAGTTGGTTTGTCCTTGTCTTAAATTAATTGGTTTTTATGTGGAGTCAAAACTTGGTGTTAACAAAATGACATAATTAAACACATTGTCCCCAAATTTCTTTGAATAAAGGAGGTGCTATGCTGCCCAAGTGAAAACACTTTTTTCCTTGTTCAAATTCATCATCATAAACTTTGTGTCATATCTTCTAATTTGGTGCAGTTATGTTGCCTATTTGAGTCTAGACCATTTTCCATATTTTGTTTAAGTCCCTCATTGATAGTTTAAATTCAAAAGTAGACTCTTTCAAATTTTAAAGGTTGATGTGTTAAATTGGGTCCACCACTTTGCACTTGACTTGTTTTAACTTGATTTCAATCCCAATTTGAATTGAGGTCTATTTTTAGATTCAACATCATTACCATCATTTGCTAAGACTCAAGTCATCTTGCATGTTTACTAATACTTTGAGTCCTAGACTTTGACTACACATCCTATTTTGCCATTTGTCCATTTGATAACACACTCATGCCTTAGAAAATTTTATCCAACTTTGTGTGTGGGTATCATTTGAGTTTAGGAGAGTAGTGTTACGCTACCAAAATCATGGTAAAACATTTTTTTCCTTAGAGTCTTAAAATAATTATTTATCACACCTTTTGACTAGTTTAGCGTTCTTACATTGCTCAAATTATTTTGAGACTTGTTTCATAGACCTCTTTTTATAAAGTCCAAGTCCTTTCAACTTCCAACCAATCTGAGTGTCCTTTTATAAGTTTTTATCTAGCACAGTTACATCATTCACTTTTGTGTAGTTTATTCATAGAGCCTATCCTCATCATTATTTATGCTTTTATTTGGGAGAACGCAACCTTTTCCCCAAGTGCTTTTTGCCTTGTGCTTTATACCAATTGATCATGTTTATGTTTGATTCTATGTGTCAAGTCTATATTGAAGCCATTTCCAAACTTATTAGATTAAATCAAATCACATAAATCATTTGTTTTAGGCCTATATTTTGATGCCATTTGGCCAAAAGTCCTCACATAGTCTGTTTGAGCCTAGCTTTTGACTTCACACTTGGAAAAAAGACCTAGCGACTCTTTTCCCTTTTTCTAGTTTAGACCTTGTTTGGAACACTTTGACCTAGACCTTTGACATGTTGGTTTTATTCAGATGCTTGACCTTTTATGTATATGACATTTGACATTAGACATTTGATGTTAGATTGTTTTATGTCAAATCTTAGCACAAATCATTTTGGAGATATATCTCTATTTTTAGACCATGTTGGAGATATAGCTCCAATTTTGACCAAGATAGACCGAGTTTGAACCATTTACCCTTTAAACATAGTTTTTTAGAGTTTGCAAAACTCTAAGCCTTTTACTTCAGAGCTTTCATCATTTATGCGGACATGTCTAGCTACACTTATGGTGGAATCACATATAATCCAAGTTATGATAGAATGGATGCATAAATTGACTATAAATAAATGCCTGCTTACGATCCAACTCGAGACCTTAATTGATATGAAGAGGTTTGTGAGGAAGAATTTGTTGAAGACCCAACTACAAATAATGTTGTTTGGGATATAAATCCATACCCTTTTTATGATAATCATTACATAAAATATAGTCAAGAACCAGCTTATGATCCAATTATAAATTGGGATGATATGGTATATGAGGACTTAGATGCTTTGGGTTATGAGAGATACAAAGCTCCATAATGCCCCAAACTTATCCTTTTAGGACCTCATCCTTTAGCTTGTGTGAGCAATCAGGTTCCACAATGCCATACCATCTCTATACCAGGACCTAGTCTTTTGCTTATGTGAATAACCAAGTTCCACAATGCCCTATCATTATCCAACCATCGATCATTCTTCATCCATTGCCAATAGTTTCCCACTTTAGAAAACCACAGCCAATCCAATTACAACCTCAAACCAATCATTCAAAGACCAAGATGTGTTCAAAACTGGTATTTTCCAACTCATTTCCTAAGATGTTTTTGATGAACCAACTATTTGTGATAAGTCAACTTATGATGAATCACCTTTTAATCCTATACCTTTGTTGAGAAGTCTCACTCTGATGAGCTAGTCTTTGTTGAGTCACTTCTTAATGATTATAACTGCCTTTGGGAAAATCATTACCTCGACCATATGCCTATTTTTCAAGGGCTTCCCTTTGACAAGCCAATCTATGAGGAGTTATCTCTTGACATTTTTACTACCATTCAAGAGTCTCACTTTGATAAACTAGTCTTTATGGAGCGCATTATGCCATCACAGGCCATTACTTATCGAATACCAAACATTCAACAAGACATCATTGTAACAAAGTACCCATAAGATGAATAATCAACATTAGAGTTAGGTTTTATTCTTGAATCAACATCTAATTTAGCATCAAAATTAGAATCAACATTAGTCTCAACATTAGATTCAGAGTCCTTTGAGTCAAAATCAGATTCAAAAATAGAATATATTCATGATTATAACAATATTGGTTACACATGCCTCATAGATTAGTTTGAATATATTTGTGATCCTTCTATGATTTTTGAGGATGATTACTTCAACATCACCACAAGTTCTCCTAGAATATTCTATGAGGATTGTGATACCAACCCCCATTCCACTACCATTCCACATGCCATTACCACCAGCCAACATAGCCACTATTATTGACATTCCATCTCCCACAAGTGTCGATTGGGATCGACAAAATCATACTTGATTAAATTGCATCCATGTTGACATAGAATTTGAAGAAGATCAAGGAGGCGAAGACCACATTCATGTAGTAGAAGAACACTCTCCTAGTGAAAACTTTTTGGATGTGTTAGGGGATAATCAAAGCTCAAACTCAACATCTATTAGTGAAACCTTTTCAGAGGCATTAGAAGATAGTCAAAGTCAATAGCCAATGTTCATTAGTGAAACTTTATTGGAGATGCTACAAGACAATCAAGACAATGAAAACTTCACTGAGGTGCCAATCACTGAGCACAAAAGCTCTTCACTACATGATGAAGACAAAATCAAAGATAAAATCAAAATAGCTTTCAATCTATAACCTAATCAGATGGTAGCTACTCTCAAGATCAAACAATAGAAAAATATAGTGGTCCTAAAGAGAGCATATTTAGAATTATTTGGCCCCACCACATCCAAATTTATGTTGAATCCAACATCAACAACATTACATGTGACTAAAAGTTCTGATCTTCATTTATTTCCCTACCATCATTCATTCCATTATCCTCCACCACTCCATTTCCCAATCAAACCTATCATCCAACATTTGTCCATATTTATGATCCATGGTCATAATTTCCTTTGTGGAGGCTACAAAGATTCCTTGTCTCAATGCTTAGAGGAATCAAAATTAATGACCAATGAAGATCATAATCACATCATTTGCATTCAAACCTACAGTTGGTTCTTGATAGAGCTGCTATTTAGACAAGGTGTGGGCTAGTAATTAACATGATCATGTATTTTGTTTGTATCATTTGTTGACCAAGTCATGCATCTCCACTTTAGTAGGAACAACATAATCATATGACATATACCATACCCAGGCCAAACACATCAAAAACCAACAACCATCATCAACCAAAAACATGTACTATGTCATTATCACATATCCAATTACCATTATCACATATCCATTGGCCGTTCTTGCATACCTAGCCAATCACCCCATCGCTTGAGGGCAACCCTCTTACCATTTTATCCAATATATCAAACCATAATTATCCTAAAGCAAGACCATTCCATTATACCATATCATTCCTATCTATTCCAAAGCTTGATTTTAGTCATCTTATCCAATCCTATTTTGATCTTGGTTCCTTTGGTTCTTCTCACACCTTTTTGTGAGGGGATTCTGATCTAATTTCAACTCTTATCAAAATTTGTGTTTCAATGACAGTCTATGAAATCAGTGTGATAGTTGATCTGAAAAGATATATTTCATCTTACATCTTATATCAAGTTTGTTTATGTGAACTTGATTATAACCACCTATGGGCAAATCAGTGTCTCTCTGGTCTTGATACTAATTATCACTGCCTATGGGAAAATTAATATCATTGATCTTATCCATTATATCATAGTTATAACCACCTATGGGCAAATTAGTATCATTGATGTGATCCATTGTATCCTAGTTATAACTGCCTATGGGCAAACTAGGGGCAACATTTGTTTATTTATCATGCATTGTTGCATCACCTTATCATTGCTATTTTCATTTGACTAGTTATTTGTTAGATTTGAGAATTTGTTGAGGCCTAGTTAGTTTTTCCTCACCTTATGTGTGAATGGAATTACTATGATTTAAGGTCATTTCAAGACTATGTGGGCCATGCTCAATTCATGTTGAGGTCACCTCAGTCCCCCTTTCCATACGCTCTCACTGTTTTACGAGCAATCTAAGCCAAACACTCTCACCATTTTACGAGTAGGTATCTTGTCATTCTCTAACGAGTTAAGATACCTCAAAATTCTAAAAACATTCAAATATTTCAAAATCCAAAAACATTTGTTCTATTTAAGCCTAGTTAATTATCCTTGATCCGTCCTAATGGGGCAAAGTCATTGTTAGGATGCTTTCTTTTACTTTTGTTTTCAAGTTTTCTATTTGTTTGTTTATTTCAAGTTGTTTGTTTGTTTGTGTGCATTTTATTTGTTTCTTTGTTTGTTCACTTGCCTGTTTGTTTGCTTTCGGCACTATTGCCTTGACTCAATATATATACATTCATTGGGTGATTCTTTGAGCACATTATTCTTGAGTCTATCCATATTCATACGTCAACGTTGTCATCATGGTTTTTATCATTGGTACATTTTTTTGAGTGTTTATTAGATCGAGAGTCATTTTTTACGTATATTTTGGGTTGGTCTTCATGTTGTTCTATCATGAGGCATACCATCACATGTTACAACAAAAATTAACTTCAATAAGGTCTAAAATCAATGGATCCACAGGGGTTTCTCCTTAACACCTTGGTAAATCCTCCCATCCCATCTTGATCAAATTAACCCATTGACCATTCTAGTTATATCAATGTTAATACAAATGAGCATCTCCTTATTGACAAGTATGATTAAATATTTTCTAATAATCAAATCTTATTATTACATCCATCCCTTTCATCACTTTGCATCCTCGTATACCTGGTTGTTTGTGGCTTCTTTAGTAATTAAATCATCGCATCTACGATTACACCTACTCATCTTTAATCTGTATTCTAGGTTATATCCTTGGTTTATGATTGCTAATTAGCCCTAACTGGGGCACAATCATCTTTATAAAACAATCCAGGTCCTTTTAATGATTATAACCACCTATGGGTAAATCATTATTTTTGACTTTTATTCCTGATTATAACCGCCTTTAGGCAAATTAGTGCCTTTTAAATCAATGCATGAAAGCATTTTCTCATTTGGATTAATCTCAACCATGGGTTAATTCCACCTTTATTCTTATTTCTTTTCAAGGGACTGTCCATCCACATATGTGACAGCCACTCCCACGAGGGGGCATTATCCCAGGCTTCCCAAAAACGATTTGGATCTTTTTCTTCAATCATCATCTTCCTTTTGGCATACATGACCTTTTCATTCTTTGAAAAGATATTATTGTGCCTAGATCTTGCAATGCTTTTTCAAACAAGAGAAAACTATAGACACTTAAAACTAGCCACTGATAATCTACAACCAGGGCTTTGACCAATTTCTACGAAAATGCACAATTTGGCCTAAAAACATTAGAACATGCTAAATGATGTGAACCTATCATATTTAAGTGTTGATTTTGGCCAGAGTATCACTAAATGGGACAATGCAATTTATGATCCAACTAACTTTGATCAGATCATTTCGAGTCAAAATGATATTTTCACACATAGGTGCTCTAGATTGCTCTTTTCTACCAAATTTCTTACATGAGACATGTGTTTTTGTTATTTTACATTGGCAACATCCTAAATGATAATACAGTTCCAACACATATAACACTGACTTCTAATTCCAATCCAGTCAAATTTTGAGCCAATAATACCATATATTGACCAGTTTGATTAATTTGTGCATCAAATGCCAAGATTTGCATCAAAGTTGCCTAATCATGTTTAAGAGCTAATTAATCCAAATCATGAGCCTAATTAATAATTCTATATATATTTTTGAATATTTATTTTTGGAAATAAATATTGAATATCTACATCATCAAGTGACATCATTTCTATAGGGTGGCATCCACAAGCCATAAATGCATAAAATATCAAGATTAAGCCACCCCATGCCTCATTAAGACCCTCCATGCCTCTCTATCCTAAATATTTAGGGGGGATATTTATAAATTTAATTACATAATTGGATTAATTCATGGCCACACATTTAAATATTGAGATGGACGGTCATGGTTAATCCTAAGCCATTTTGAAAATCTAAAAATAGAAGAGCCATGAACATCATTTTTAAGTTATCTTGGTGCAAAGTTATAATGCTAAATTGATTCCAAAAGCCATTGCAATTAGTGTTATAATGCCAAATTGTTCAACCAAGTCAAAGCCACAAGCCAAATTTGTTATAATCAATCAAATCCATGTTTTAACGATAGTTTATGAAAGTAGTGTGACAGTTGAATTGACAAGATATCTTTTATTTTCCATCCTATATCAAGTTTATTTATATGAGCTTGATTATAACCATCTATGGGCAAATCAGTGTCTCTCTAGTCTTGATACTAATTATCATAGCCTATGGGCAAATCAGTATCATTGATCAGATTTGTTGTATCCCAATTACAAGCGCCTATGGGCAAACTAGGGGCAACATTTGTTTGTTTATCATGCATTGTTGCATCACCTTGCCATTGTTATTTTCATTTGACTAGCTAGTTGTCAGATTTGAGAACTTGTTGGGACCTAGTTGTTTTTCTCTGCCTTTTGTGTGAATAGAATTATTGTGATTTGAGGTCATTTTGGGACTATGTGGGCCATGATCAATTCATGTTGAGGTCACCTCAACCCCCCTTTCCATGCACTCTTGTTGTTTTGCGAGCAATCTAAGCCAAACACTCTCACCAGTTTGTGAGTAGGTATCTTGTCATTATGTAACAAGTTAAGATACCTTAAAATTCCAATAACATTCAAATATTTCAAAATCCATTAACATTTGTCTTGTTTAAGCCTAGTCAATTATCCTTGATCTGCCCTATTGGGGCAAAGTCATTGTTAGGATGTTTTTTTTGCTTTTATTTTCAAGCTTTTTATTTGTTTGTTTACTTCGAGCTGTTTGTTTGTGTGCTTTTTGTTTATTTGTTTATTTATTTATCTACTTGCATGTTTGTTTCCTTTCAACACTATTGCTTTGACTCAGTTTATATGTATGCATTGGGTGATTCCTTGTGCACATTATTTTTAATTCTATCCATATTCATACGTCAACATTATCATCATAGTTTTTATCATTGGTGCATTATTTTTGAGTGATTATTAGGTCAGAGGTCAATCCTTACACATATTTTAAGACAGTCCTCATGGTGTTCTATCATGAAGCATATTGTCACATGCTGTAGCAAAAATTAGCTTCAAGAAGGTCTAAAATCAATGTATCTACATAAGTTTCTCCTTGGCACCTTGGTAAATCCTCTTATCCATCCCACCTTGATAAAATCAATCCATTGACTATTCTGATTGTATTATTGCTAATAAGAATGAGCATCTCCTCATTTGCAAGTACAAATGAATCATTTCTAATAATCAATCTTATTCTTCTATCCATCTCTTTCACCACTTTGTGCATCCTCGTATGCCTAGTTGTTTGTGGCTTCTTTAGTCATTAGACCATCATATCTACACTTGTGCCCACTCATCTTTAATCTATATTCTAGGTTATATCCTTGAGTTATGTTTGCTAATCCTCCCTAACTAGGGCACAACCATATAAAACATCATCTTTAGCCAATCCAAGTCCTCTTAATGATTATAACCACCTATGGGTAAATCATTATTTCAACTTTTATTCTTGATTATAATCGCCTTTGAGAAAATCAATACATTTTAAATCAAAACATACAAGCATTTTCTCGTTTGGATTAATCTCAACCATGGGTTAATTCCACCTTTCTTCTTATTTCTTTTTGAGGGACCGTCCATCCACATATGTGACGGCCACTCCCTCGAAGGAGCATCATCCTAAGCTACCCAAAAACTATTTGGAGCTTTTTCTTCAGTCATCATCTTCCTTTTAGCATACAAGACCTTTTCATTCTTTGAGAAGACGTTACTATGCCTATAGATTGCAATGCCTTCCCAAACAGGGGCAAATTATAGATCCCTGAAATTGGCCACTGATAACTTCCAACCAGGTTTTTACTAGTTTCTACCAAAATGTACAATTTGGCCTAAAAACACTAAAACATGATAAATGATGTGAACCTATCATATTCAAATGCCGATTTTGGTTAGAGTATCACTAAATGAGACAATGCAATTTATGAGCCAGCTAACTTTGATCAGATCATTTAGAGTCAAAATGATATTTTCGCACCTAGATGCTCTAGATTGTTCTTTTCTACCAATTTTTTTACATGAGACATGTGCCTTTGTTATTTTACATTGGCAACATCATAAATGGAAATATTGTTCCAACACATCTAACATCGACTTTCAATTCCAATCTAGTCAAATTTTGAGTCAATAATACCACATTTTGACCAATTTGATTAATTTGTGCATCAATTACCAAGATTTGCATCAAAGTTGCCTAATCGTGTTTAAGAACTAATTAATCCAAATCATGAGCCTAATTAAGAATTTCAGGGATCTTTTTGAATATTTATTTTTGGAAATGAATATTGAATATCTACATCATCAAGTGACATCATTTCTATGGGGTGGCATCCACAAGCCATAAATATATAAAATATCAGGATTAAACCACCCCATACCTCATTAAGACGCTCCATGCCTTTTAAATGCTCCTCTATCCCAAATATTTATGGGAGATATTTATAATTTTAATCACATAATTGGATTAATTCATGGCCACACATTTCAATCTTGAGATGGATGGTCTTAGTTAATCTTGAACCATTTTGAAAATATATAAATAAAAGAGCCATGAACGTCATTTTAAAGTTATTTTGGTGCAAAGTTGTAAAGCTAAATTGATTCCAAAAGCTATTGCAATTAGTGTTATAATGCCAAATTGTTCAACCAAGCTAAAGCCACAAGCCACATGGTGCCAAGAGGAGGTGGAGGATAGCCAAGCTCTATTGCAATAGACTTTTTGAAGCACAAGCCAAGCAAGCTAATTCAACAAGCTATTTGGAGCATCCAAAAAAAGTTAAAGATTTCTTTGTCTTTGCATTTTAGTTGTGTTTATTATTTGGTTTTGTTAATATGCTCTCCCTTTGAGATAGGCTCAGGGTGTTAGCTTAGAGTATTCTTTATTTGGATTTGATTTCATTCACTAACACCATACTAATCTCCCCCTATTGCAATCCTATGTTCACACTGGACACCAACATCCAAGTCAAATAGTAACGTCAACGCAAGCATCTAAGGCCATAGAGTGCAAATTTATAGAATATGACAACTGTTTTAAGATCTTGATCCAGTCCACTCCATCATGTTTCATCCCAGATCTGCATGCACACAATAAACTAGCTAAGTACTCCTGTTTATAATTTATTGCAATATCAATCAATAGTTGCACTTTCTATTTTTAACATATATCAACATTTAAATTCAAAATATTATTTATTTGAGTTTATAATTAATTAGCTTTTTATAAATATGTTTATCACCCTTTTTTATTCATTTCTATATACTTAAACCTATACTATATTGACCTATCTCAATTTAGGGTAAAACACATGCTCCGAGACAATAAAACCCTGAGTCTAGGGGGAGAGCACCATCAAGGAGTTACGAATGTACCAAGTGTTGGAATCATTCAATATCACACCCACATGTGTAGGGTCTACTGAGTGCAACAGGAAGAATAATTTAGTCATGTTCACGACGCTCTCTAGCTTAATGCCATGCGCAATACAAGTCATTTGCACCCAAGTCTTAAGCATTTTTTCAGAGGGGATATGCCCTATAAAACTCCCTATTAAGAAAAACCGATCCAACCATTGACAGGCATAATTAAATCTAAGCATTGGCAACACAACATCTAGGTGAGAGTTATTACCTTGTGGTAAATCTTGGAGATGAATTTTCTCGATCGCTTAAGAGGTGGTCCTATAGCTCGGAGCTCTACCTTCATCCATCATGGCTTCATTAATCAGATGAGAAGGAGATGAGGATATTAAGCAGGCTAAGCTTGCCGTAAGGTGAGGCACCCTAAAGGACAATAAATATGACTATCCCACAGGTCCAACAATAGCCAAAGAATGAATGCTTCAGAAAAGGAAAGGGCAGTTGCATCACGCATAAGAGAAACCTTAACAGAATTTTAAAAAACCTCCCGATCGATAATAAGATTTTTAGTAACATTGAACTAATCTATTATGTTAGAAAATATATAATTTTTTTTAATTTATTTTTTTATAATTTTTAATTTAGATTTTTATTTTTTGATCAATAATAAATAATATTTAATTTGTAATTACTATTCTATTGTTAATAAAGAAATTAATATATTCTAATAATTATTATCATTAATTGAGAAACTAGAAGTCAATGAAACATCAACAAAACATAACGGAAAGATAAGTAACTAGAATGATAAGAACTTAAGGATCAGCCATGCTTCCAAGACAAATAACAACTTCCATATCTTCTTGAAGATCGTAAACTTAAGTATCTTATTTTTCTAGAGGGATGTTCTCTTGTCATTTATCTTGTCTTTGTTTTTTTACATGGCCCATCAATAATAATAAGTTTTATTCTATTTTATTTAATTGTTTATTATTTTATATATTTTTAATTTTTTTTAGTTTTATTCTCTTTTATTTAATTATTAATTATTTTATTAGATAGATATTTAAATATTAAATAATATTAAGAATTTATTGCTGATTTTTTTATGTATTTAAATTTTTTTTTTAATTTTATAAAAACATTAATAGTAATTTAATTTTAATAATTTTTTTTAAGTTATATTGTAATTTATAATGTTTGAAAATAAATAATTTTATCTTTTAGTAGTTTTTGTATCAATAGGAGGTTATAAGAATCACTTTTCAATTACCTACTTATTTATTAACCGATTAGAGTGTTTGAAATATATATTACAATAATATTATAAAGTTTTGCTTGAAGTTAGTATAAAATATTGGCATATTCCTTTAGGCCTTATTTAGAAATATTCTATAAAAATCAATGTAGTTGTATGGTGACAATTAAATTAAATAGAACAGATCACGATAATTTGTAGATTGATGAAGCTAACTATATATAGATTCATAAGAGTAGTAGGAATTTGATGTATAGGTCACAATCTGTGTATATTACAAAAAAAGTTCGCATTTATTTGTATAATGTTGATTTTTTTGCCTTGATAATGACTACTATCAATAGCAAAGGTACAAGGTCAAAATAGTTTCAAAGGCTTTGCATCCCTAAACTACCATCAATAATATAGGTAAAAGGTTATGATAGTGTCACATGGCATGATATTTAAAAGATAATACAAGGCCTTGTCCTATAGTCTCAAGAACCCCAAGATTGTGCCACATGGTGACATCTCAAGGACATAAAATAGTGGAGATCAAGTTGGTTGCACAGAGACCTTCGAGCCCCCGAGTGCCCAGGATGATACCATGTGGTAGAATCTCAAGGCTCAAGAACTTTTGCAAGTGTCCAATCCCCTCTGAACCTTCGAGTGTCCAAGATGTTGCTATGTGGCATTATCTTGGGGCCACGAGGCTTTTGGTTTACTTGAAGTCCCTTGTGGTCCTGAGCTCACAAGATGCCACCATCTGGTGACCTCTCTAGACCTTGGGGCCACATAACTATTAGTTTGGCTGAAGTCTCTCACGGTCTTAAGGTCTTGGGATGTCACCATGTGGTGACATCTTGGGGCCTCGAGGCCACAAAACTATTAGATTTTGTTAAAACCTTCATCGACTCAGGCTCCCAAGATGTTTCCATGTGGTGACCTCTCGGGCCTTTGGGGCCACAAAAATATTAGATTATATGAATTCTCCCATGGCCTTGGGCTCTCGGGACGTCACCATGCGGTACCCTCTTGGGGCCTCAGGGTCATAGGAATATTGGCTTACCCAAAGTCCCCTATGTCTTGGGCTCTTAGGATGTCACCATATGGAGACGTCTTAAGACCTAGGGGCCATGGGATTATTGGATTACTCGAAGTCCCCCATTATCCCAGGCTCCTAAGACGTCACCACATGGTGACCTTTCGAGGACTCAGGACTGTTGGCTTACTCGAAGTCCCATGTGGTCCTGAGCTCCTGAGACCTCACCATGTTGAGACCTCTCTGTCCCTCAAGGCCACAAGACTATAAGATTTTATCGAAGCCTCCACTGACTCAAGATCTTGGGTTCTCGAGAGGTTGTCACATGGCGACCTCTCAGGACTTTGGGGCCAAACTATTAGATGTTGATTCATAGTTTATTTCAACTAAACAAATTTTTTTACTTTGAAGCAGATTGTGTGGATACATTAAATGATGTTTTGTGCAAGTTTATTGTGAATGCATGCAATTGATACTCCAACCATTATGTCATGTAAGCCCTGAAATAGTTTTGTAGAACGTCGTATCCTCTAGTGGATATCCACATAGATTATTTGACTGCTACTCCTATATCTTTGCATACATGAGTTCATTGTTGATGATGTCACTACTCTACCCCTAAATAACATGTTTACTATTTTGACCAATCAGAATACAGGTAAATGCCCTTTTTCTAATTTTTTGTTAAAAAATACATAACTTAATTATTACAAAATTATAAATTTTCATATACACGAAAAACAATAAATTTTGATTGGCCCAAAAGATAGAGTTGAATCAAAAGTTAAAGCAAATTGATTTGTTTAATACACCATAATGGTTGTATTATTAGTTGTGACTTCAGGTATAACATGTATCTCAATCAAAATATGAGTTTGCTATAATTATGTTCTCTGCACACTTTGACTCTTAATTAAAATCTTTCGCCCAACCTATATAATTTTTAAAGCACATAATCAAGTAACTTATATTATGTTTTCTTGTTTATGATGCACATGTCAATTACTTGTTGGGGACTAATAGGAATCACTTTTAAAACACTTATTTTTAACTCATCGAATCAAAAAACTTAAATCAATACAATTATAATTATTATAAAATTTTGCATAAAGTTAACCATTTAAATTTTAGTATACTCCTTGGGGTTTTATTTAAGAATATTCCTCTAGTCCTCATTAGCATTAATGCATTATCATAAAAATTTGTGTAATATTATTATTTATTTGTTCTGCACATTTTTATTTATTCATTTAACATTAATGTGCAGTGAATTGTCATAGAGAATATTCCCTAAAATATACCTAAAATCACGAAGATCACATGAGACAAAAGGCAATTGCACGATGATTTCCCAAGAACACAATATGCTTGATATCATAAAATATGCATATATTCATAAATTATCACAAGAAGACATGATTAAATACACATAAAAATATGCATTAAATAAAATCCAAAAAATAAGAATCGTATTCCAATAATCATGTAAAAATATAGCTACGCACTGTCACAATCACAAAACGGAAAATGACCAAGAAAAGGTGAATATTCTAAACATGGTGCACACAACATAAAGTCACCACTTTTTATATTAAAAGAATAAAATAAAAGATTATTAACAAATATTCACCATGCCAAGCAAATGCATATCATATTAATTATTAATTCCAATTTGCTTAAGTGCATTTATAAATGCTTGAACATGTGAGGCTCCTTAATTCCAATTTGCTTAAGTGCATTTATAAATGCTTGAACATGTGAGGGTCCTTATGCATTATAAAAATAGGTGTGAGACATGAGGTCTTAAAAAACTAATTTGATTTATATTTGGGTGGTCCAATAACATGACATGCAAAATACCACTCATTTTTCTTTTGATAAGGCTACAATAAATTTTCAATTATATAGTTTGGTTGGATGCATCCAAAAAAAAAAATTATTTTAATAATAATTTATAAAACTACTAAGTTGTAAGTTGTTTCTATTTATTTTAATAGTAATTTTATCTGCTAGTTTGTTCATAATTAATATAATACTTAATTTTTATTTACATTATAACCACTATTGTTAATGGTTCTTTTCTCATTGTTTTTTCTTATAAACATTTTTTTTTAAAATGCCTTTGGCTTCGAAAAGACAACAGAGTGGAGTGAATCGATCATATGTAGAAAATTTGCCTCCACTCTAATAATCTTTAAGTATAAATCTAATGTGACATTAAAAATAATTGTTTATGTGCCAAGTGTCGAAGGATAAGAAACATACATTGAAATTTGGAAGGTGACAAAAATAAATTTTTTTATCATGCACAATTTTAAGAATGCCTTTTGGCACATGAAAAATGGTAAACGACACATCAATTCTCATAGAACATGTTAAATAATCAGAATACATTACATTTAAATGTCTTGTATCCCTTGCTTTAACATTTTCATATCTCTATATTATATGTATTAGCCATTATTTCTATGACATATACTATAGAAACACTATATCCATAAATCTTATTATTAATATTTTTCTCTATTTATTTTTTTGGTATATTATTTACTATTTTATTGATTTTACATTACAAATTTATATACAAATTCAATTTTAAACAATCTACATTACAAAGGTAGGGACTAACTGCTACAGGACCCTTGTTTTTAGAAGTTGCTACTCCAGTTCAATAATATTAGAAAATAAATAATTCCATCATTTTTATAAGTTACTACTTCAACGAAACAAAAAAAAATCTTTTAATTGGTAAAATATTTTTTATTTTATGACTTCTTACACCTATCTTTCTTAATTTAATAATAAAACTAAAAATAATTTATTAGTGACAAGTTTTTTAAAGTAACATTGAACTAATTTACAATGTTAATAAATAATTTTATTTCTATTTTTGTTTTTTAAAGTATAAATTATTATTTTAGATCAATAATATTTAATTTTTTATTATTTTATATTTATAATAATCATTATATTTAATTTTAAAAGAATATATTTATATTTTTAGTTAGGTTTTTAGTTTTATTTATTAATATTAAATAAATATTTTTATTTTTTAGAAAATAATTAATTCTATTTTTATTGAACTAATTTAGTGGATTAATTAATTTTATTTTAGTTTCGACATAGAAATTCTTCTTGTACTTATCTATAAAAAGAGACCTAAGTCTACAATTATTAATCAACCTATTCTCATCCAAAATGTTGATCACAAAGGGTGATTAGAAATGTTGGTCCAAAAATACTCATACTTGTATCAAGAATTGTTCATTATATTGTAAATCTTGTAAATTTTATTAGTAGACTTTCTTCATAATTCTCACAATACAACATTGACTTGTTATCAAGATATCTACCCAATCCAAGCATATGCATTGAATGTTTTATATAATTTGTGATTAATGTAATCTAAATAAGATAAAACTATTGAAATTTTGATTATGTAAAATAGGGCATTTATAACACATATCTAAATGTAAAAGAGATATTGATATTGCACTTATTATTTTTAGAATTGACAATACAAAGAAGAATAAATGTACTTAGCTAGTTTTCTAACTTATATTGCTCATTGCATGCATCACAATATCTACTTAGATCTATAACTACTTAGATCTAGAAACATGATCTTAAAACCTGCATGGACCCTGTCGATAAAGCTCAAACTCCTGCAGTGACTGATATTGTCCAAGATTTATCAGTGTTGTCCAAGTTCAATATGTAAGTTTGTGTCACCTCATATCATTATGCTTGTATCTACAAATAGTTTGTGTATGTTTACTTTCTTTTAGTCTTGTGCGGTGATCATTTGTTTACCTCTCCTTGCTTTGAAACCCTAGTTGCACTTTCAACACAAGATTGACTATCAAAAGGGGATTAGAAAGATGGGTTGGATAACCCCAACCCATCCCTACTGAGTGAATGAGCATTTCCTACATTCTAATACTTCAAAAAGGGCTCAAACATTATGTATTTTACACACCTATGTGTGTGTGTCCACTAGAGTAATCATGCTAGAATACAATGCATTATTCAACTTTCGAACCCTGACAACATGCAACTTTTCACTCATGATATAAAATTTGAAATATTTTACATCATTAAATTATTTGAAATTGAAAATTCAAGGAATGAAAACCCTTAAGGGTACACAAACCAAACTATCACTTTTTTAACTCATTTAGAGAATGCCATAGAGTTATTATGCCCTAATGAGATGTAATCACTGAAATTGCGTTGATGAGTGTTATTGCCTCAACCACCATTGGAGACAAAAATGCTAGAAGTTAAGTGGCACATAATCCTCAATCACACCCCTTTCAATATCATCATAACTCTTTTATGAAACCTTGAAACAAGTTGATATGTAAAGTTCAAACCCAAAAACAAGTTTATACGTAAAGGTGGAACCCTAAAATATGTTCGTATGTGAATTAAAACTTTCAATCAACTACTACAAACTGATTTTAGACCTAAAGTATTTACAAAGTACCATTGTTCCCCTTGAAACCTCAATATAAAAAATAGAAAAATATTTTCATGTGCTAAATCTTATCCATTTGTACCTCAAAGTGATATAAAATGCCATAATTTTTTTTGTCAATATGCTCAATATGACCATATAATATATTTCATAATCTCATATAATTTGTCTATTGTTCCTCATAACCATGCAAAATATCCTACATATGCCTCAATATGTCACATTTGAATCATATAATCTAACCCAAAATATGAACCATTTGTCTATCATAGGCTAAATCTCTATACAAGCCCACTATGTGCCCTCTTTTAAGGTGAGAGATGATCATATAAATCACTCATCTAAAACAAAAGAGTTATGTGCATCATATATTATATATAAAATTACAATCACTTAAAGTATATATAAAAACATGATAAGATATGTAATCCTATAAAGAATTAATTATTAAAGTATGTATAAAATATGTAATCTAAGATAATGAATATATGTGTGTCAATGTCAAATAGATATAGTTATTAAGCACGCAGTATAAACAATGCAATAGATGATTGATGGAAATCATGGCATCATACACAATAAAATAGTGTGTGAAATAAATTATGGTAACAAGCTCAACAATAGTCATATATGTATCCACACACATACACACACAATATCATGATCATGAAGCACACAAACACTTAAGACACAACACAATTGTGCCTCAATTGTGACCAAACATAGATAACATGGCCATGACATGGACTAGATGATTCGCTAACATCACTGATGCATGACATGACAAGATATAACAATACACTCGTAAAGCACGCAACGTATAAAACATTAATGATCATGTGATAAAATAATAATTAACATCAAACACATATTGAATGATCAATGTTATTTCACATATTGAATCAATGTCATCATCTAGTATAGCAAATCATAATATACATAGGAAATAATACCTTAAAACATATATTCAAGAACAATCATGTGTACCCTATCTAAGCAACTCGAATATGATTGATGAAATAACATGAAAGATAAACCCTGAAAACTAGTGTAAACATGCCCCTAATGTAGAAAGGTATCCCCTACGTGTAATTAATGTTATGCACCGTGAAAAACATGTGCTTAGAAAATATATATGTAATTCACCATTTATATGATAAATAACATCATTCATATATACTAATAACACATGCCATACATAGGTCTTTATTTTGAATTTATTTATTTATTTTGAATTTTTTAATATTATGAATTTGAGCATATAACAATCTAACCAAGCAAACCCAAAAGGCAAGGCTTATAAACTATAAGAATATATGGGATCCAAACAATCCATAATATATGTCCACATATAATGTGCACCAAGTGTAATAACAACACAATATCAAGGAAGTGAAGGTAAATAATATACCCCCATTGTATATGTGAATCCCAGAATCATGTTTCAAAAGAGCATGTGGAAATAGGAAGGCACATGCCCCCAATGGGTAAGAATCAGTGTAAACATCCATGTCATAATATGTAGGCATAAAATGTATGCAATCATGTAAGCTCAATGTATGTCATAACAATAACATACATAAAGAGTCAATATTAAGAGGTGAGTAAGTAGTGTGTTGCATTGAGGTGGAGCAAGACTTAAAGAATGTGCATTAAGATCAAACTATTGTAAATAATGTGTCAGTGTATGATAGCTAAATATATGGATCAAGATAAATAATAAAAAACAAGGGCCAATGAAAACATTGTAAGCAAAGCAAGGCAAAGAACTAGATGAATGGTCAATGTAAAAGCATATGAAAACATGTATGTCAAGATAGAAAAATAGAGAAAACAAATTGTCAACTCTATAAAAGGTAATCAAGTAAGCAAACAATAAGAAAGTATGTACATTAAACTATGTTCCTTCTAACCAATAATCCTATCAATGGGATGCTCACATGTAAGCCCTGGATCAATCGGGCGAGGAGTAACCTGTATATCATTGTCTAATTCAAAAATTAATATGCATTGTAAAATATTCATGATCATCATATTCAACATGATCATGTAAATTCTGTGTAGCTCTTATAACCATAGCAAACTTAATTGTATAATAGAAGAAAGTGTGGGTGTTTGTTGTGGAACATGTGCAGAAGTGTTTTGTAAAATTATCTTAGGACGTGACAAACTAGATTGTGCAACTAAATCACTAGTCAATATATTATTGAGATTAATAGTGTTGTTCTCAATTAAAGTAAATATATTATGCCTTAAGTGAAAACATTGATTAGTTGAATGCCTTGAGCATCTATGCTAATTATGATATGCATTAATATCAAACCCCTTATGTTGTGCCTTTATCATATGCACGTCCATTGGCAAAAGGAGAGAGATGATATTACATTTGAGTAGCTTTTGTAATATCTTCTGAGGAGGTTATGATAATTGTATAAATTTCCTATGTTGAAGAGTAAGGAGAACAAACCTATTCGTATATCGTGAAATTGTGGTAGTTTTATCCTTAGTATGATTGCTCTGTAATTGTATTACCATAATAATGAATTGATCCATAAACCTCTGAATCTTTTGTTATAACACGTTACAACTATATGTTCCATATCCAATTATTATATGATAGCTGCAATATGATTTCCCGTGTGATAAACAAGCCATAAATCGATACATAATGAAAGAAAAAATAATCAAATTCCTATCAAATAACATTTGTAATAACACAGTTCTTTTATTTTGTACACTAGTTACTTGTAACTATGCCTTATGATATGTGGAAGATCATTTATCCATGAATTTTACATTGTTGACTGAATTGTGCACAGACATTAGATATTTGTCATTAATACATTGTGTGATATACAATGCCTCTTATAATTGGTTCATATTGAGTTTTACAAAATATTATCTCAATGGAGCACTTATCATGAGAGATTATTATTGTGAGTTGACATTGCAATAAACATTTACATTTGTATCCTTCTAATTTAGTAGAAAGGGTGACTTCCCTTTATCTAACTTTGATTGTAAATGAAAGAGATCTTTTAAGTTATCATTGTTGACCATGTTTGAATGATTGTGATACTCTCTTGGGCCTATACGTGTAAATTTGAAATGAGAAAGATAATCATCTATATTTATGGGAATTTTGTCATCATCGGCATTATCACCATCATCCTCCACAAATATTCAATCGGATCCTCTGGGATCTTCTCTTTTTGTGCTTCAAATATATGTGGTGACTCTTTTATTATCTCTTTATTAAGTGATATATTTGGTGTTGGCTAATTCTCATTAGGTAGGTGTGCCATGGAGGGGGATGTTGCTCCTATTTTTAATGAATGAATGGCCCCATGAAAAATAAAACTCATGGTTTAAGGAAATTTTAGAATATTTTCATTAAATAAAAGTGAGGGGCTGGTTATTTTTTAGGAAGTTTGAAGGTGTGAAAAAAAAGGGGGGCTAGGAGTTCTCCATATGTGCTTCTATTTCATAGGAAAATATTCTAAAATTTGTAAATATATGAATAGACAAAATTTATGTAAATTTTAATTATAAATAAAAATATAATAATTTAAAATATTATCTCCTATAAAATAACAACATACACTCAGGATTTTTATTCCATGAAACCACTTTTGCTATATATGCTCCTAAATTCCCTCTACACTACCCCCTAAAAATCTTTAGGAGCCCCCCTCCCATGAGACCACTTCCTTAGTTTTGCTTGATTTTCCAACTTCATATGTATGTATTTGTTAACCTATAACAAAGGTATTATGGAGGCATGAGAAACATTACATTGTTGTATACATCCATCACTAGATGTTACTATTTCACTATACTTAAAAGGTTGATTATCCACAAGACATGTATGTATACATCCCTCATGCACAAACTTTAAACATTGATGTAGGGTTGATAGAACTATTAGCTATCTAGATAGCACCCAATAGAGATCAGATTGCTCAAGTCTGACCCATACCTGGACTAACACGAGAATGATCTAATGTCATGGGTTACCTGTGCTTATATCAAACCTCTAGATTTTGATGAAGCTAGCTTCTCTGAATATATGAATTTAAGATCAATTACTAAACCTATTTGATGTTGAAGTGAAAAGAGTAAGAAGGAAACTGAAAGATAAATCCTACTTTACTATTGGTAATGTCCCTGAATAATGATTTATCATTTGAAAACTTTGAAACTAAGACACACATATGGATCAAAAAGGAAATTTTTTAGATCAATCCTAAACATAAGTGTTTCAAAGGAAGGTTTGAAAGAAAGTTTGTAGATTGAAGGTATGTGCATGAAGGTCTCTAAAGACACTGCATACTAACACTCTTCAATGCAATTTTTGTTCTTAGCTCTTCAACCTATAGAGGATGAAACTACAACAATAGGTGAGATAAGGACCTACAAAAGATGATAACTATCACTCTTATATGCAAATACACAATCAACAATACACACTACCACCATAAACTAATCTACAAACAAAACTTTATTGATTTTATGGTGCAAGTTACAATTTCTATCTCTCTATATACCAGCTTCAGGAACAATAAATAAAGGATTCAAAAAGCCAACATATATAGAAAAATAGAAGCAACTAACGAAGATTGATGTTGAAAAAAGAAGAGGAGATCCAACTCCACATCAACTCAAGTCCATTTTGAGTTCAAAATAATTACAATAGTCTTCAAAATTCTACTTCTTTTCTTTGTCTTGCATGAAACCTCCTTTTGGCATGGAAAAGGAGTGGTGGGCCCACCTTGACTAATTAAAAGCTCTTCGCATGATGCTAGACCATTTTGGATGCTAACTCCATCTTGAACTGATTTGGAAGTGTTTAAATGTCCTTCGCATGAAAAGCATGATAGGTGCATGATCTCGTCAAAAGTTGATTGAAGATGATTTGGTACTTGATGACTAGTTAATTCCACTTTAGCTCCCCCTTGCATGAAAATAGTCCTTGAAAACTAAAGTGTGCATGATATATCCATGGAAACAATAGATAATTAGCGTTGAAACTCCATTTGAACTACTTGGTTAGTCCTCCAATGCTAACCTTCAACTTTGCTTGATCTAATGTAAGGACCAAGGCTTCATATGCATGGACCTAACAAAGCTAAGATTGTTTGCTATAAGCAGCTACAAGTACTTGTTCTAGTTCACATGTTTGAAATTGGCCCCATGCATTTACTTACCTCAATCAAAAATTGCTCCATAAACCTTCATAGAAAATGTCCTAAGCTTACTTCACTCATTGGTTGTCAATATTCTAACTCAACATATTGACCTTTTGATTCCTCTTGCATTGTTGATCTTGATTTGCACAATCAAATGTGGTTGTTGATTTGCATGGGCCCACCAACTTTGTCTTCATCCTCACTCCATTGTATATTCAATACAATTGAACATCAACCATTAGATTTGCTTGCATTTTTAATTCCAACAACTATTTTACATGGCTTAAATTTGACGTCCTTGTGCTCATCATTTGACATCCACACAACCATCAAAATTTTGACCCCACTAGTTAACTACCAAACTTAAATTTGACATCTACATGTTTGTCATTTGATGTCCATACAATCGTTATTGACATCCACATGACCATCAATCTTCAAACCACAATGAATAATTGTCAAGCCTAAATTTGACATCTGCACAAATGTATTTGACTTCCACACAACCATCATTCACATCTACAAGACCATCATACTTTGAACTCCAACAATCTTTTGCCAAATTTTAATTTTGACATTTGTGCAAACATTTTCATCTACTTGTTCAACTTTAAAAGCTTGCATCTTGGGATAGAAAAAGCATGAAAGCACCAAATTTGGAGATGTTCATGGCATCCAAAATATTAATTCTATGTGATCTTTCAACCATGTGATGCTTTCTAAGCATACTTAGAAAATGTACAAACAAACTACCTTGTTCATTTGTATATGACGTCTTGATGATGGTCTAGTCCTTCAAACCTTGTGCAAATCATATTTTGATCCTTCCACACTCTAGAACCTTGCTCATATGTTCACTCCAAGCAAAAACTTGGTATGTGAGCCAAAAATGACCAACAAGTACAACATCTATAACATGAATCCACAATTTACCTAAACATAAATTATAGTGTATATGATTTAAAATTACTTGAAACATAGCAATTAATTTTTTATGGCCAACTATCACATCCAAAATAATCACTCCTACCACTTAAAGAGGGATATTATTAACCTCTTATATTCGTGTTTGATTTATGAATAGAGGCCATATTAATACCTAGTGTTTGTAGAAACATGATATCACAAATGTTCAATGTTGATCTATTATCTACCAAAACATGCTTAACTTCCTTATTTAAGAATCACATTTGAATAAACAATGGGAGACTCTAATATATCGTATGTTGAGTAGGCAAATATTCTCTCAAAATAAATTGTCTTCATTGCTCTCTAGTATATCAACAATGGCTGCAAAATAAGTTGGTTTGGTATTATTTAACAAAGTTGTATCACACAACATTGTACAAAGAACATTCTTATAGACAATGGACCTCTTGAGCAACTCTAATATAAAAAATTTAGTAAGAATATTCTTAAATTGATTAATCCCATCAAATTCTCAGGTAGTGTTAAATAGTACCTTAGGAGGTAGAAGGGAATTAAAATAGATATTTTGACTATCTATATTTTGCCAACAAAATGATACACCTTACCTCTTCATATTTGATAGAAGAACCTTAACATCCAATATACATCTAGGATAAATAATGGGGGAAAGATAGTAACTATCACTAAATTTAAGTTTAGGAGAAAAAACAAAAAAAAGTCATACATGCCCTTTTCTATTGAATAGTAATTGAAAGCATCTCAAATTCAATATTCATAAAAAGTATTGTTAAAAAGGGTTGATAATTTATTATTATTGATATCCTCATTAACTTTATTACAAATAAATTTAACCCATTTCATTATATAAATTATGAGGATTCATTATAATTATGTTAATGTTTGGCTTATTACAAATAAATTTAACCCATTTCATTATATAAATTATGAGGATTCATTATAATTATGTTAATGTTTGGCTTATATGAGTAAAAACCCATAAAAGACTCGTCAAAAGCATTCATATGGTTGCCACATTTTTTTAAATTATGGCTTAGAGCCTAGTCCCATGGTATTGCAATTGCAAAAATATTTAGTAAATGTTGCAAAAATTATTTTAAAAAATTCATGCAATAAACAAATTTCATAAATTTCTAAAACTACAAAAATTATCCATGCACATGAAATTTAAGAGATTTGAATATTAAAAAAAAAATTATAAAATAATGTTTTATTAATTGTAAAGTACTTCTTTTGTATTTAAATTTTCTCCACGAGTGCTACAAATTCTTGCCCCCAACCTCTACCCATCTCTAAAAATCTCTTTCATTCACAATCACTACTCCTATTTTTCAAAAAATTATTTAATTTTTTTATAATTGAAAAATTTTAAAATTATATGAAACCATCTACAACTGCAAAATAATTGCAATTACCTCCTCCACAAAACCACTCTCTTAAAACCCCCAACCTCTACCCATCTCTAAAAATTTCTTTCATTTGCAATCACTACTCTTGTTTTTCATAAACAAACTTCAATTTTTTATAGTTAAAAAAAAATTAAAGTTACATCCAATCAAACCATTTACAACTGTAAAAATTACAGTTACCCCCTTCATAAAACCACCCTCTTAGAAAAAACACACAACATCCTCTAATATCAAGGAACCCTATAAAACTGATTCCTACATTTTGCATTTTGACATTAATGTCTCGTATAGCAATGTGTATCAAATATTGTGGATATGAAATATGCATAAGATTATATGAACAGAAATATCGCATAGCAATAAAATGTATTATAAATTCCCCTGAACTATATTCAACAAGAGCGAAGACATAAACAAAGAACCGCTGAAAAGAAATTTACAGAGAATGAGAAGAGTAGGAAAAAAGTTTAATTTAAGTTGGTTGTACATCTTGGTTTTCTCAACAATGTCTTCAAAGATCATCAAGCATTTTTTTGTTCACACCTAATGGCGGTGCACCCTAACTTCGCACCTACAAAACAGAGTACTGAAAAACTCAAGGCTTTTTCATGTAAAAATTATTAATCACACCTTCAGATCCGAGTAGGGGCAAATTTCATTTATTCAAAATTAACACTGTACATGCTCCTTCTATCAGATTCAAAATAAAAGCAGATTCTAAGGGTTGGAAACTTACAGATTTATCAAAAGCAGAGATTCAAAATTAAAATAGATTTTTTAAGAGTTGGAAACGCGCAACATCATCATAAGCAAAAGGCATGAAGTTGTTCACCTTTGGATTGTCGTAGCTGCTACAACTCTTTTCTGAGAAAATTTCCAGAATGATTTGGCTGAGATAACACTTCCTAACAGAGTAGCCTGTCAACTGATTAGGATTTAAAAGCTCCGAACCCCCAACTCCAGATCATCATAAAAACTTGCCTGCACCAACAATTTCAGGGTAACTCCATTCAAGGCATCCTTCAAAAGATGGTTTTACCATAGATCGAAAAATTCTCAAGTTGGAAAAAGTAGCCACTAGTCAGGAAGGAACCTATTGAACTTCGTAAGTATATGTATCATCGTGGATCCATTTTAATAACAAGCAAGATGTTTAATTTGTATACATATTTATCAAACTTGAAATTCAGAGCGGCAAGTGCGAAAAAAGTAGCGAAGGCAATCAGCAAATAATATAACAGAGGTGGCGTCAACAGACACCGTAATAAATAAAACCAGGGCAGGGAGAGTGTCGAATCAACCGGAGACGTATTTGGTGACGGCCTTTGAACCCTCTGACACAGCATGCTTGGCTAGTTCTCCGGGAAGCACCAATTTTACAGCAGTCTGCACCTCGCGCGAAGAGAGAGTCTCCCTCTTTGTGTATTTAGTGAGCTTGGACGACTCCCCCGCCAATTTCTCGAAAATGTCATTCATGAAGGAGTTCATGATGCTCATGGCTTTGCTGGAGATGCCAATTTCAGGATGCACCTGCTTGAGCACTTTAAAGACGTAAATCTTGTAGCTCTCCACGCTCCTCTTCTTCTTCTTCTTCTTGTCGCCGCTGCCCTTGGCGATCTTCTTTCCGGCTTTGGAAGGGGCCTTCTCCTTGGGCTTCTTCTCAGCAACAGCTGTGGGAGTCTTCTCTCCCACAGTCTTTTTCTCCTCCGCAGGCTTCTTCTCAGCGGGCTTCTTCTCTGCCTTGGGCGCCATTGTAAAAACGAAGGTTAACACTCAGTCGATTGATATAAACAGCACAGACAGATGATGAAACTTGTTTTCCGTGGAGGGTTATATATTGCCAAGTCCTCTCTTTTCTCATTGGATGAATACGTGCACCACGGATCGGTGGTGTGTATAATCCTTGCCGTCCATCGCTATATTCAAATCAACGGACCACGTGTAATTCTAAATTTTAAACACAGATTGGCGCTTCTTAGATTTTTGAACCCTGTCGTTGACCTTGGCACGAGCGATTCCATGTATTCATGTAAAATAGTTTGCATTTTAATTTAAATATATATTTTATTAAAAAAATATTTAATAAAATATTTAAAATAGATTTGAATTCCTTAAAATTTGTAGGATTAAATTTAACAATTATATCAATGGCAGTTGCTCCAATGGTGGAAAAAAAAACCGGATGTTAGATAAAATTAGTTCATATACGACAATTGAAAACCTACCTAATAGGAATGTAATATTTCGCTTTGAGATTTAATCGGTTACATTAATGTATTTTTCTTTCAAGTCCCACTTGAGAGAATTTAAGTCAACTTGTCAAGTGTTGATTGATTGTTTTCATTGGCACAATGAGGGGTTGCGAGATGCCCGAGATCTGCGTTGAGGCCTATGTGGACATTTCTTTCCCCATGGAACAACGTGGGCTCTTACATTTGTTTCGCAGAAAAAATTGGCAAAAAAAAAATTTGTATTTACAGTGATTGACTTCTTCGTCCACCATTTTTTCCCCAAAAAAAATTTGTTGTTCAGCGTATAGATTAAATGATTATGATACAATATGATTAGATCTTGGTAACAGCCAAATCTTTGATATTATGGGTAACTTCCAAATTCATGAGCATCTAATTTATTTACGGTGCATCCCACAACTCACAAGAATCTAATATAATGCCAATAATCTTTGTTCGATGACCAAACACCATTATTCCTCGTATTTTACTGGTAAATCTGCTCTATTCCAAGCTCATAAATCACCTTCCAAATGTAAGATGGTAGTGTAGCCATCTAGCGCCAACAAATAGGCCATTGTGAGAGACCTCAATAAAAATAAGCTAAACTTAAGTTTTGAAATTTATGAATTCCACATAAGATTCATTTGTATTTTGCATGCCATTAAGCAGGATTGAATTGCATGCCAAAGAATTACAATCATATATAGGGTCCACCGCATTTAACAATCAAATGCTTGTTCATGAATGATCAATGCTTAAGAAGATAACAGCGACAAACTAACTTTTACCTTACTTTTAATTACCTTTTGAAGTGCAGTTACAACATGAATAATTTTCTACAGTGAGTCGAGAAAAGAGAACCAACCATATGATTAAGGTGTTCAAATGAAGCGTGGTACTAATAGCTAACACTGGGAATCACTAAACTTGTTATCATTTAAATCACTGCTATAAGAAAGCAAGGACCTCCAACCAACTACATTCTAGAAAGGAAAAACCTCTACCTTCACTATTAACCTAAAAACAAGCAATGAGAATTTTCTCATTAATATCCAAGTTAAGCATGAATGGTTTCAAAAGTACCTAATTCTTTCAATTCTCCCTCTCGATTCACATCTAGAATAACATGTCTATTTTCTCTCTGAAGTGTTTCTTTAGAATGAAAACTGAAGTAAAACTACTTTAAAGTACGATATTTAACAGAGTGGGATTTTTCCTAAAAATATAAAATGATTTGTAATGAATCAAAACATTGAAAGAAATGAAAGCTTAAATGTCCATTTCTAATATTCAAATTTATGATGGAAATAGAAAAAAACATCAAATATAGGTAATTAATTTAAATTTTATGATAACCATTACACGAAAGTCCATTGTATAAGTTTCTTACCAGATAATTAAGAGTTAACCTAATCCATCACAGATAAATATTTACCCCTAGATGTCTCATGATTCTACGTAAATTCTACCATTTTTAGACATGTTCAGCGAGTGCATACTTCCACAAGACAAAAACAAAAAATTGATCTTTAAGATTCACACTCAAATGTACATACATTAATATTTCTTGCCACTTTGGTTGCACTGTTTCCATTCTTCAAAGAGCTGTAATTTTTTATTAATAACCATTAGCAAGACCCTTGATAGGACTGCCAAATGGCAGAAAATCTTCAGATCTTCCTACATAACCAGTAGTTTCTTCTGCAACTTTTGCCCGTACATTAGCAATCTTCTTTGCATATCATACCTGCAAATAAATGAACTAAATCATAAATGGCATGTAATACAAACCCTTAAATCATTGAATCTTTAACCCTAAAATTGTTATATACATGTCATGTATCCAAAAATGGATAATGGTAAAGCTAGTATCATCTCCGATTTTCACTAAAAATCAAGTGGAAATAAAGAAAAATGTAAAAACAAGGGAAAGAAAACAAATTTACAAAATGGTTGTCATTAACTGGTTAACATATAGATTTGTAAAGGTAAATCCTCATAGAGACACCAAATCAAGGCATTGGTGTTGGGTGAGCCAGTTATAAATTTGCTTATTTATCATAAAATTTGAACAATTAATCAATTTAATTTTACCTAAAAATGTAAATATAATCATAAACACCAAAGAGGGGAGATTTGTGAGATAATAACTTAGCACAAAAACCAAAAACTGGGGTGTTTGTTCTCAACTCCCAAGCATAAAAAGCACAGACAACATAATATATTGATAGATATAATTTATAATAAAACACCAACAGGAAAATATTATAAGCATAAAGCATAATAAATATGCATTCCTAGTGTGAACGAAACTAGAGAGGGAGGGGCACATACCTCATTTTTGTAAGACCCCACATTCGAACCCTATTTTCTGGCAGAGCTTGGTACTTCATCAAATCTCACCTCTATAACAGTAACTGTACTCAAAAGGATTATCTTAAGGGCCTTGAACTTTTATGTATTTTTAAATATATTTTTTGCATTGGAATGCAAAAAGGGTTGGGCTAGCTCTCACTAATTTGCGCTGAAATGGAGGGTGAAACGAAACCATCCATCATAGTTTCAGTAAAATTTTAAAATTGATTAATTATAAAAAGATAAATAATTATTTAAAAATATAAAATAAATCATCACCACTTTATAAATTATTATATTAATAATAATATAATTATTTCAATCTTAAATAATGAATAATTAATAAAAAATAATACATATATATTTAAATAAATAATGAATATTATAATTGTTTTGATTATATTACAATATGAAATTATATTACAATAATATTATATTTACTATTGTTTATAAAAAAGTTTAAAAAAAAATTAAACATATAAATTATTTCATTTAAAAGGTATATAATAATTTAATTTTATACCATATAAATTTTACTGCACAATAAATCCAAAAATCTTCACATCACACTCAAATCCCTATACAATATTCACATTCTCCCACACTATGAATTTTATATTTATTTTCAATCCCAAGTCAATCCCTTTTTCAACAAGGCATGTCATAACCCAATCTTCATAAATAGAAAGCCTTAGAGACTCCAAATCCCTCCATTCACTCCTCCAGCTCCTCTCATTCATGGGGAGGAGGACTCATCCTTATCCATTGATCTTCAGTGTCATCCAACAATCCACATCAGTCAAAAACTCTATAAATTGAAGGGCCATTCCTCATTCTAAAGAAGCTTATTCATGCAATGAAGTGTTGCTAGCTTTTGAATCAAAGCTTCAACTCACATCCTCATTCATCAAACTCAAACATTCATTTCACAATGAGAGGTGCTTCTAAATGGCCTGCACGCATCACAAAAGCCTTTATAACTACATCCATTTGAGCACAATCCAATAAAAGCGAGGAAAAAATTTGTCTTGGGTAATATAAAGGTATACAATTCATTTTGTTCCTCTCTTTTACAACTCTTTCGATGCATTTCATTTGTGAAATTTGCTTAGTATCTTGTATGTGTTTTTGTTTGGGTCTTTCTTTGCATTTTACTAATGAATTTCCTTTTGATATATACACCGCTCACTATATGTCCTAAGACCCTATTAGTATGATTGTACAAATTTTTAGGTAATGGGAATTATATTCTATTTCTTAGATGTCCACAATCCCTTCAACATTACATTGATGGCTTAAGTTTATGGATGATAACAAAGTATATATCTTTTGAGGCACACATTATAAGTTACGCATCCCACATTAGAAACAACACGTCAAATTACCTAAAGTTCTTCCCTAAATTAAAATTATACAACCTCATTTAGTATTAGGTATAATTTCAATACCTACAGTTATGGTTCCTATGGCACTTTCATCTACAATTTTAATTCCTCGAATTATAGATCCTAAAGTTATGGATCCTAATTTTGCACCACCAAAAGATACAACACCTAATCATCCACATCTTAAGATAGTGTTATTACAACCTTTTACAAATATTCTTGCTCAAACACCTTAGACAAGTTCAACTACACAAATAAATATATGAACTAATAGAAGGGATTCTTTCTAAAAGGCTCAGGGGAATTGTATAGCCTATTCTTGTGATGATTATCTTGGTGATGATAATTTTTATTACTACACAACTCATGAATACATGATCAATTTTACATCTTATGCAGATAATTTTAGTGATGCATTTGACTACCTAGATACATTACCCCATAGTTTAGATGGAATCTATTAGAAATGTGGTGTATGCTTTCCAAGATTTACGCTATTATATGGTAAAGCCATATTGATATATAAATGGTTGGTTTTAGCCCATGGTTTTGGTACACATGGTATTGTAGTATCACTTTGATAGTTACCTATTGATGTGACTATATATGCTCACACATATAGTAGGGGAAAAATCAAAACTTGGTAGTGTATTATTATATTGTAAATGGCTGAGTTAATACAATAAATGAGTTATTGTGTTAGGTGTTTTACTCGAAAGTGTTTTTCTAGATAAAATTGTGTCTATTGTGTAATCTTGTGTGCATTCCATTTCTCTCATATGGTTATATTAAATATTTTGTTAGTATTTATTCTCTCATTTTATTTTATCATATCTATTTTCTCTTTAGGATTGTTGGTTAGTTGTTCTATCTTATACCTTGAATCCCATCGTTACATCTGTAGACACTTAAATTTAATCATTAATTATTTGAAAATGAGTGCCCTTGACCTTCAATAAAATAATCTTAGACTTGGCCTATGACTATTAGAATAAATCAACATTCGAATTGGAAAAATTAACACCCTTTTGCATATTTGGGCTTAAGAGATTTAAAACGTGCTAATAATTAGGTTTCAAAAGTAAAAGATAATGGGAGGGATTCGAACAATCCATAACAAGGTGCTAAGGCAGAGTATGGAAAGAAGGAAGGCAAACAATATGCTCCCATTGCATGTATGAAAGATTCATAACAATGTAGCACAAATGATTGAAATAGATAAAATGGACATGCCCTCAATGGGCAAGAGACTATGTGTGCTCATGGAGAATGTAGGAATAGATAGATGTGACCATCTATGTTTAAAGGACATCATAACATGATTGATATGTCGTAGTGAGAAAGTAGATTGCCATAGAGAAATAAGCATTGAAAGCATTGTAGTATAGCTATTTTGGGTTGTTTGAATTGGTTTGAAAATCAAGGGGGCAAGTACCCAAAGTGAAAATAAATCCAAGGGCTAGAAGGAAGCTTGGAAATTGAGAGAGAATAAGTAAGAATGAATTAGAATCAAAGAAGTTATGTACAAATAAAAATGCAAGTAACTAAATGTAAACATCCAATTCCTAACACCATTTGTGTTAAAATTGTCAATCTTACTCGAAATGCCCTGAAATACACAATTTAGGCCAAAATCACTTAAACACACTAAATGGTTCAAGATTGTCATATACAAGTGCCGATTTAGGCTAATGTATCCTTAAATGGTGAAATGCATTTTATGTGATTATTAAATTTGATTAGGTCATTTTGATTCAAAATGATGAAAATATATTTTGGTGCTCTGGATCACTCTTTTTTTTTAAATTAGAAGCACATGACATGTGCATGTGTTATTTTGTGTTAATAACATAGTGAATGGGATGACGATTCGTATGTAACTAACATCACCTTCTAATTCCTCTCAATTTAAATTACAACTCGGTAATATGACTTTCTAACCATTTTGATTAATTGTGTGCACCAATTACCAAAGAATTGCATTAAACTTGATTAATCTTACTTAGGCAAATTAAACCAAATTATGAGCTTAAGTAAAAATTCCATGGAAGTTATTGAATATTTAGTTACTATAAATTGATTCCTATTAACTGCATCATCAAGTGAGGTCATTTTTGAGGTGGCATCCATAAGCCATAAATGCAACAAATATCAGGATTATGGCATCCCATACCTCTTTAATGCCCTTCCTCCCAAATCATTGTGAGGATATTTATCGATTTTATTTACATAATTGGATTAATTCATGGCCACGCATCTTGATCTCAAAATGAATGGTCATGGTTGATCCTGGTCAATTTAGAAAATCTATAAATAGGAGGACTCTCATTCACATTTCTAATCTTAAATTGTGTAAACTTATAATGTAGGATTCTCTCCGCAACGTTTATTTGTGTTGATTATTATGTTTTGTTTGCAATAGAATAGCTTTATTTGATAGGCATATTAGTGATTTCATATCATGAACCTATATTATACTTGGTGTTCTTGAGATGGTGATGAGCTTGGCATTGCACTATTGTTAAAGACTTGAACTCCAAATCAAGGGGAAAAACATGCTTGGAGACGCATTTGGATGGTGAGATGCTCATGGGAAGGTAATTGGTATTTGCGCTCTTTCATTTTATCTTTATTATGATTTACACACCTCATTGAATAGGTTAGCTTGGATTGTTAGTTTTTATGCATTTCTTGTATTTTTCATGCTAATGCTTGATCTAACCATCTTTATAATCCATCTTTACATCTTGGCACATCCAGTGGGACAATGCATCCCTCTCAAGCAAGGAAGACATTTTATCAAACTTAAATTCCATTAAAAGTCATTAAAATCCTTTAACATTGATTTTTAGCTTGTTTTTCCCATGTGTCTAACATTTTTTATTGATACACAAGTCACATAGTGATTGACGTCAGCTCTGTGTAACCAACATCGGTCAAGGCTAATCAACATTGGTTAGGCTGCAAGGGAAAATACGACTAACAATTTCCATTTTAGAGCTTTTTTCAAGTTTGTAGTTATCAAATTAAGTTTTTAAGTCTCTGGTCTGAACATATTTACCTGATCCAAAATTTTATTTTTGATATTTTATCCTAACATTGTGCTAACAAGAATTTTTTTATCTAACTCTTTTTTACCTAAGGGTTCACAGGTGACCATTATCAATCGGTTTCGACCAACAATGGTTAAGTCTCTGATCGACATCGATCTTAAAACAACCAACACTGATCAAATAGTGACTAATGTTAGTCTCTATGTTTTTAAAATAGAGAACCTGAGAGCGAGAAATCCAAACTTGTTTGTTTAAACATCAATTGTGCTTCAAAGCTAAACAAGACTCTTCGATTTTTCTTGTAGGACCCATGAGGAAAAGTGGTTAATTTGAGCATAATTAAGTCTATAACCTTCCCTTTGGTGTTTAAAAGGAACCTAGATATTGCATGTTTGAATCTTGAACCTTACCTTTGGTGTTTAAAAGGAACTTAAATGGTTTGATTGAATGTTTTTCAAAGTTTTTAAAAACCAAGGCCAAGGGGCCAAGAACTTCACTTAAAATTTCAATTTGGTATATAAAATGAACTTTCACTTAAATTTCAAATTTCTTGAAGTGTTTTATGCAAATCATCTATTGCTTGTTAGATTGTTTGAGAAAAAATAATTGCACCTGTATGCTCTCCCTTGTCCCCTATAGGGAACTCGGGTGACCAAAAGTGCCATTTCATTGTGATTATGCCTTTGTCCAAGGTGTGAAAATGAAGTTGTTTAGGCTCTCCCCAAAAACCATATGGTTTGGATGATATAAAAGCAACCTTTAAAACCTTTTCACTTAGATAATTTCATTTCATGTAATTGGATTACGAAGGGGAGGTCATTGCCTCTTCACGAGTTCTTTAGGGAAGCTTTAACCCAAAGCTTCATCTCCCAACATTGACTTTAAACCTTCTCCACCAAAGGGGGTATATAAATTGGTATCACCCTACTAGGATGGTGGTTTTAGTAGTTAAACCATCTCTGTTAGTGGCAAGCCAGCCCATAATGTATGATCGATCAGGACATCATACTACCCTGAGGAATTGATGGATGTAGCAGTTGTGAAATGGACAAGACCTTTTCAAAACAACCCGATTGATGTGGATCCAATTGATGTGTTGCATCCCTTATGTTATCCACACTTGGGACCATCTAGATGGTTGTAAATTATAAGTTTTAGACAACCACACTTGCCGTGAAGTATTGTTGATGCAAAGTGCACCCGAAGGTCCATGTCATCATATTATCTCTTGGGAGAAGGGAGTGTAAAATACCCTACCAATTAATGTGCTTTTATTTTAGATGAATAATTTAATTCCTTCCAAGTGCACGTATAAAGATGGATGTCAACAATACAAAGCAACCTTGTCAATTTAGGGCTTAGGATGATTTACTTAGTTATATTGCCTTTTAGTCTTAGCTTACTTGGTATTGATTTGAGTCAAAACTTGTTTGTAAGAAGCATGTCATAACCAAACACATTGTCCACCATTTCTTGAACAAAGATGCATTAGGCTGATCAAATCCAAATCAATCTTTGTCTTGTTCAAATTCTCATCTCAAACATTTGTGTTTATATTGTTTAATTAGTGAAATTATGCTACCCATTTGAGTCTAAACCACTTTCTAAAATCTTTAAGTCCTTTATTGATAATTCAAATTTGGAATTGCACCTTTCTAAGTTAAAAGGTTAACGTGTTAATTGGTTTTACCATTTGCACTTAACTTGAGTAACATGGGTTCAATTTCCCATTCGGATTGATGGTTGTTTATAAACTCATTATCATTTGATCATTGTGAACTTTGGTCATCAAGTGTATCACTCACACTCTAAGTTATAGAATGCATTTTATTCTACCTCCTATTACCATGTGACGGTATTGTGCCACCCATTTGGTCTTAGTTTTATACACAAGAATTCTCGCATGTTTTCACATCTTGAGTTTCTTAGTTTGCATAATCCTAAGGGATTTCTTCTACTTTTATAGTAATAACTTGTCAAAGTTGAACTAACTTTTACAGTATTGGCATATCTCTTAACCTACATTTGGTGTACTAGTTTACACTTAGGTCTTTGAGTTATCATACCCTCTTCTAATTTATACGATTTCAACCCTACCCAAGGTTGAGTAATTTCATGAACACATTCTTCTAATTGTGTGGCACTATGCCACCTCTTTTTTATTATAGTCCTTTTTGTCACCATGTCATTTGTTTAGAGAGGATCAAAACACATACCTTGTTTAAATGTTTGAAAAACATAGTGAAAATCTTAGCAAATGTAGAGGACAATCTTCTAGACATGATGATAAGGTACACTTGTAGTAGGGTCTCTTATGGCCCTATTTGCAAGGTAGATCATTGTTATGGTGCACATGAGCACTCTGTCTTGTTTGAGGGTGTCACCCTCTTTGAGCCTATTTTTTGAATATCATTCTGGTCCATGTTAATTTGTGTATGTCATCCTCATCCTTCCCTTTTGATTTACACACTGCACTCAAAGGCTACCATTTTAGGATATCTTCCTTTGATTTGCACACTGTGCTTGGAAGTTACCATTCCAGGTTATCCCCCTTCGGCATGTGTGAGTGATTAAGCTCCACAATGCTTGAAGGTTATCATACTAGACTATTCTCCTTCATCTTGTGCAAGTAATTAAGCTCTGTAGCATGCAAAGGTTACCATTTTAGGATCTCCTCTTTTGGTTTTCACGAGCAACCAAACTATGCAATGTCTAGTCATTACCATTATAGGCCCATCCCCTGTATTTAGTGAACCTATTGTTGAAGAACCTCCATTTGACAAGCCAATCTTTGTTGATACCTTCTTTAATAGTCTAATTTTTGGAGATCCCATTATTGAACCACAAACCATTGTTCACCCTAAGCCAATTATTTCCCACTTTAGAAAATTTATGCCAGTGTATGAGCCTCAAAATGAACCATTACCCTTTCAAAAGCCATCTTATGAGGACCAAAATATGTTCAAATTTGATATTTTGCAACCAATTATTAACTAATATCATGATGTTATTATTGAAACGCCCATTTGTGATGAATCACCTATTCATAGTTTACCTATTTTTAAAGAGCCTCATCTCCTTGACAAGCCAGTCTTTGTAGAGTTGTTTTTTGATCTTTTTCCACTCATTGAGGAGTATCCTTTTGATAGACAAGATTATGTCGAGTCATCCCTCGAGCGGTTCCCTCTCTTTGATGCGCTTCACTTATACGAGCCAGACTATGTTGAACCCTTCTTAGATGAATCAATTTTTATAGAGCCCATTATGCCATAATAGGCCATTACCCCTTTGATACCAAATATTCAATATGACATCATTATAGAAACAACCACATCAGATGAAGAAACAACATTAGAGTCAAAATCCCTTTTTGAACCGACATCAGATTTAACATTAGAAGCAAAATCATTATCAGTCTCAACATTGGATTTAGAGTCCCTTGACTCAAACTAAGCTTCAAAAATAGAGTACATTTGTGATTGTTACAATATTGGTTAAAATTTCCTTGTGGATAAATTTTAATATATTTATGATCCTTCTATAATTTTTGAAGATGATTACTTCAGCATCAACATAGGTTGTCCTAGTATCTTGTATGAGCATTGTGCTAGCTTTCATCATCCTATTACCCCCACCAACATAGCCATTATATTGACATTATACATACCACAAGCATCGATTAGGATCGATAGAATCACACTTTGTTGAACTGCATCCATGGTGGCATACCATTTATAGAATATCAAGCAGACCAAAAGCAAATTCATGTAGAAAAAGAACAATCTTCTAGTGAAACCTTTTTATAGGCACTAGGGGATGATCAAATTTCAAAATCAACATCTTTTAGTGAAATGTTTTTGAAGGTGCTAGAAGACAATTAAGACCAAATCTTAACATCTCTTCGTGAAACCTTTTTAAAGGCACTATGGGATAATCAGGACAAATTCATCGGTGAAAACCTCTTTGAGGTGCCAATAACTGAACACAAAAGTTATTCATTGCTTAACAAAGATATTATTCAATAAAAAATCAATATAGCTTTCAATCTACAACATAACTAGATGGTAGCTACTCTTAGGATCAAACAACAAAAAAATTTGGTGGTCCTATCAATAAAATCTTCAAAGGTCTTCGACACCGCCATAACCAAAATTATGTCGAATCCAAAGTCAACAACATTGTGTGTGACTAAAAATATTGATCTTTATTTGTTTCTCATTCATTATACATTTCATTATCATCCACTTATTCATTACCCACTTATATCATTTATCATGTGCCTAACATTATTTACCATCTTTGGCTACAATTTCCTTTGTAGAGGCTACAAAGATATCTTGTCTCGATGTTTGAAGGAAGCAAAATAGAAAACCAACAGATCACATACACATTATTGAGATCTTGATTGGCAGTAGGTTCTTTGACATAGCAGCTTTGTTAAAAGGGTATTCGGAAGAAATTTTATTAATTGATTATTCTGGTTATCTCATATGTTGACTACAACATGCACCTCCATATCAACAAGAACAACAAAACCATTTTTCATTTTCCATTTACCCTTTCACTTTCCTTGCCTTGTCTTTTAGGGGAAACTCTATAGACCATTTTATTTTAGGCATATTATACCATTATGTTCCATTAACCATGTTATTTGAACTACATTGACTTGAGGTGCATCGAGACTATGTAGGTAACACTCAATATCGATTAAGGTTAGTTCGATCACTTTTACTATGCTCTCACTATTTTATGGGCATTTATAAGTTTGAACACTTTCATCATTTTATGAGCAACCTAAGCCATGCTCTCACTATTTTGAGAGCAAACTAAGCCAATCATCACTTAGAGGTAATCTTGTTGCCACTATAGCCAATTATCTTTTGATCATTTTTCCTTAAACCATTTTTTTTTATACCATGTCTTTACTATTGACTTAGGCTTATTTTTAGCCATCATGCTTACCCCATTTTGATCTTGGTTCCTTTGGTTATTCTTGCACTTTCCATGAGGGGATTTCGATCCAGTTTTAATAATTTTAGAATTCTATGTTGAATGATAGTCTATGGAAGTAGTGTGACATTTGATTTGGCAAGTTACCTTTCATCTATCATCTTATTTGGTATCATTGATTATAACCACCTATGGGTAAATCAATATTGTATTTGGTACCCTTGATTATAACCACCTTTGAGCAAATCAGAATTATGATGTTGTTTCCTAATTATAATTACCTATGGGCAAATTAGGTACAACACCTTTTTATCATGCATTGTTTTTGATAATATAAGGCGGCAAACCAGGGGCCGAACCCTTACAAAGCAACAAAAAAAAATCCAAAGGCAACAACACCAAAAAGCCTCAAAATAGAAACAACAAAACCTGCTACACCAACATAATCATCATAGATAACAAAATAAGACTAAAGACAGTATGTATGAGGAAACATAGAAAAAACAACATAAAGGAAACTAGATCTAAGGAGAAAGATTCTCCCATATTTTAGCCAAAGACTCCACAAATTCATCCAGCTTTTTGAAATTCTCATCTCCATCCTCCATAGTTGTAGACTCAAGATCCTACAACACATAAAGATTCAGTAACATAATACGCCTGAGCATAGTGGAAACTGAGTGTTCCAGTTTCTTAACATGACCCCTCAAGACAACAATGTCATTCTTATAATCAACTCCTTCCTCTATTTCATATGTAGCTTCCTCCACAAACATCCTCATCCCTTCATCAGCATTAACCTTAGAATCACCCACAACACCACTAGATGCATCAGTCTATTTTTTCCCATTCTTAACCTCTACATCCTTGGATATCTCCTAGATTTCAATAACCTTTACCTCATCCCCCTAGGTGGATTCTTCAGAAGCACTCTTTGAATAATCAATAAGTTTGGTTTTTAGTGTAGGTTTTTTAGCAATCCTCCCTGACCTCCTAACACCAGAGACAAACCCTCCTTCTTATCCTTAGCATACAAATTGGTTTTACTGCCTGGTCCCACAAGAGTACTGCTAAGATTTTTAGGGGTCCCCACATCACCCCACATAGTTTCCTCTTCCCCCTCCCTAAGTTTCCTTTTCCTACTCTTCACACTACTTTTAAGGACCAAAGTGTGGGTAGCATTCCCCATGTTAGTCTCCTCATTAGAAAGAGAAAGATAACCCTGTTTCATCTTATGAGAAGTAGGGGAAGGGCAAGGCTCTTTAAAAACAACAATATCATCATGTTTGGTAGCAATTTCACTGCTATGAGACTGGATAGGCTTAGGTGGCTCCAAAGCTAGGTGGAAATTATAAAGGTAGAGAATAAGACCCTAGTGCATGGGAATGGGTTATTGGAGGGTTTTTTAGTTGACTTAGCTTTAACTCTAAAAACTGAATGTGTAAGGGAAGAAAGCAAATAGAACGGGAAGCTAATATGAGCATTGCGTCTAAAATGATTTAGTAAAGGAATATGGTAATTTTAGAACTTAGCAAACCTCCCCTCTAGAGTGAAGTATTTCATAAGGAGGAAACACATATCATCCCATGACTCTGGTAGCTTGGCCTATTCAAATCCTCCCTGGTAAGGGACCAGTTCTTCACCTTCCCCAAGGAATAACTTATAGTTAGAATGGTCCACCACTTTCACTTTCGTCTACAGCGTGGTCTCCTTAGATAACATGCTAGTTTCCATAGCAATAACTTTCTCCAAAACCTCAAACCCAATTCTCCCAATAGTGAATTTGTGGTTATGCCAAGTTCGAGCAAATTGCTCAAACAAATTTTCATCATAACCATTAAGCCATTCCAAAAAAGGGCTGATGCCACCTTCCTTACAGTAATGCCAGACCATAGCATTATCCTTAAACTCATAATAGGAAATTGGCTCCATTCGAATCCTATCTCCACCCATTATAGCCTTCCAAACAAAGACACAGAACCCCCAAAACTAGAGATTCACAAAGTTATTCTTAAAGGATAGATTAGCCGTTATGATAATAAATTTGCACATAATATCATTAATAAGAGCCACCTTTCAAAGGACCAATTGAAGCCTACTCTTCCCATGCTCAAACATGATTACAAAAAAACATGTCCTTTGAGATAAACACCTCACCTTAACACAAGGGAGTAATAAAGCAAATATGACATTGAGAAAGCAAAGTACAAAAAACATGTACTTTGAGATACACGTCAGCACCTTCCAGCAAAATTGGTAAAATAAATTGTCTTTCCAAAGATGATTAGTCATCATCTCTTTTTGGATCATGTCCCTTATATTTAAAGGGATGTTATTAATTTGGTGCCAACAACACCAATTAGAAAATTGTTGACCCAAGTCCGCAAGAGCATCTGCAACCCCGTTGCCCTCTCTATATATATGAGAAAAATCAATTATGGGGATCCACTACAGAAGCTCTATATGTCCACTATAATGTCCTTAAGTTTCCAACCACAATTCAACACGTTAGTAACAACATCAATAATAAGTTTGGAATCCCCCTGAATGTGCAATTGCCTAATATTAAGTGAAAAAACCAATTTCACCCTGCATAGAAGAGTAGAGGCTTCAGCATAGTTATTGCTTTGAAGGCCTATCCCATTAGCATAGACAACAACCATGTACCCCTTGTCATCCCTGATAATCCCACCACCACTAGCCCTACCATTCACCTTAAATGCTCCATCACAATTTTGTTTGAGCCAATTAGACTTCGAGGGGATCCATATGGTATTCAATCTCTACAACTATTTGAAATTATTATGATCTGGAATTTGGTTTAGAATTCTCCAGTTAGTCACAATTTGCTCCTCTTCTTGAGAAAGAGGTTTTTCCATAATTTTGATGTGAGAATTGGTCACACTTTCCATGAGGCTCTTATAAAAGGAATGAAGAACTTGAGAATTATCCCTAACAACATCCCTAAAAATCGTGTTATTACACTCTTTTCAAACAATCCAAGTAAGGCAGGGTAGAGTTTGGTTTCAAAGCTCAACTAGCCATGGATGAGAGAAAGAAGGACACTAGTTAGCAATGACTTCCCTAACACCAAAATTACAAACCCATTGAATGCCAAAATTCCTTAAAATAGTACTTCAAATTTCCCTGGCAAAATCACAGTGGAGAATTAAATGAGAGACAATTTTCTCCTTCTCAAAGCACAGAAAGCACCTATTGACCAAGGTGAATCCCCTCCTCTATAAGTTATCTTGAGTTAGGATTTTGTTATGAACATTATCCCACCAAAACATATTAATTTTAGGGATAAGTTTATGATTCCAAACTTTCCCCCAAATCTCATTGTTAGGCATATTAGGGATTAATAGATGGTAAGCAGATTTAGCAAAAAAACTACCTTTCTTATCTGACCACCAATACAACTCATCTTCCATAGGAAAAAGATGGATTTTGACCCCCGACAACAAATGTTAGATAGACTGAATCCTAGGATAGAGATCAGGGTGATGGGTAAAACACTCCAAAAGATTTTTCCAACTCCTAATACCATTATTATTGTGATTATAATGACAAACTTTATTCCCAAAAAATTGTGACACAATGCCTCCATAATCACCTTGAGTAACCCGGGCCTTATCATTCAACCAAATGTCTTCACAGAATTTGATAGAATTACCATTCCCCAGTTTCCATCTAAGCCCATGCTTGAGAAGACTTCTAGACTTCAACATTTTGTTCCAGGTAATAGATCCCTTGGGAAACCCTTCTTGATGGAGAAAACTAAAGTGGTCATTTCCATGAAGATACTTGGCTTGCATAATGTCTCCCCACTCTTTATGGTTGTGGATCAAATTTCAGTTTATTTTGGATAGAACTTTATTCATATTCCTGATAGGTCTAATATTAAGACCTCCATGGGATTTGGGAAGAAAAACTTTCTCCCAACTAACCAAAGAAAATCTCTACTTGTCTTCCACCCCGGTCCATAAGAATTTGCTTCAAATCTGATCCAATTTGTCAGCAATAAACTTAGGCATTTTAAAAAAAGACAAAAAGTAAGTAGGAATACCTTGCAATGAAGCACGTAGACGTTGAAGCTTTCCAACACTACTGAGTAGCTTCCCCTTCCAACCAACCAACTTATTTTGAGTTCTTTCCAAAGACACTTCCTTGACTGTGAGGGGGAGGCCAAGGTAAATAGCAGGGAGATCAGCTTCAGAGCATCTAATAATATTAATGATTTTTCATCGACGATCAACCAGAGTATTAAAAATACACACATTGCTCTTCTGAAAGTTTATGATTTGACCAGAGGCTTTGGCATAGTCATTTAAAATATTCTTCCAGCTAAGAGCTTCAACCACATAAGAGATACCAAAGAGGATGGTATCATCCACAAACTGTTGTACAAACATAGTGGGAAGGGAAGAAACGGGTTTAATACCAACAATTTTTTTAGAGGTAATTTTAAATTGAACATATCTCCTAAGGGCCTTAGCCATCATGATAAACAAGTATGGTGAAAGAGGATCCCCCTATCTAATCCCACTCAAGGAAGAGAAAAACCCCCTAGCGATGCCATTGACCAGAACAAATAATTTAGTAGTAGAGACAACCTCCCTAATAAGAAGGGATATTTAATCATTAAAGCCAAACTTTTTAATGACTTCAAAAAAGAATTTCCATGAAACTCTATCATAGGCCTTAGAGATATCTAATTTTAGGACCATGCCATGGATTTTTCTCTTATCCATAGAGTGGATAGTTTCATGAGTGGAGATCACAGCATCAAGAATTTGTTGACCAGGGACAAAGCCTTTCTATGAAGGGGAAATAATTTTATCCAAAAAATGATGAAACCTCAGGACAATCAGTTTAGTGCACAACATATAGATGGTATTACACAAGCTAATGAGTCTAAAATTAGAGAGATGCACAGGCTTTGGATTTTTAGGAACACGAATAATAAAAGTATTGTTAATCTACTTTAGAAGTTTACCAGTTATAAAAAAATCCCTCACAGTAGCAGTGACATCTACCCCCACAATACTCCAATATTCTTGAAAGAAGACTGGAGGAAATCCATCAGGGCTAGGGGCTTTAAAGGACCCATCGAAAATAAGATAGCATGAACCTCCTCCTCAGAAATAGGTTTTAGCATTTCAAAGTTGTCTTCTTCAGTAATCAAACAAGGGATCTTATGAATAAATTAGTCCATAATCCTCCTATTATCAACATTATTAGCTTGCTCTGAGAACAAAGTCTGAAAAAGTAACACAGCTTGGTCCCCAATCTCATTGTCCTCAGTGATAGTATTGCCATTTTCCAGACATAATTTAGAGATAGAATTAGCCTTCCTATGTTTCATGGCTGAAAGATAAAAAAAGGCAGTATTTCTATCACCTTCTTTGAGCCACTGAACCCTGGACTTATGTTTCTAGAAAATCTCTTGTTTGCTCATAAGATTCTTCCATTCAAAAATCAGATCACCTTCCTCCTGTAAAATATCATCCATAGCATCTCCTTAAGCCATAAGCTGCTGAAGATCAACTAGTCTTCCAGAGATAGTTTTTTTCTGGCTTAACACATTGCCAAAGCTATATTTGTTCCACCCACGAACCTCTTATTTAATGTGAAGGAGCTTTTTGACTAACCTAAACATTGGAGTACCCTGAATGGGAGTTTGCCACCATTAAGACATAAGGTTTATAGAATATTTATGTTTAATCCACATAACTTTAAATTTGAAAGGGAAAGGGCCACCCTTACACTGTTCCTTCCAACTAAAGAGAATAGGACTATGGTCCAATATGGTTCTAGAAAGAGCCTGTAGACTCATATTATGATGATTATCCCAATTGCTAGAAATGAGAACTCTATCCAATTTTACTTGAATCATTTGATCTCCTCTTCTTCTGTTAGACCAAGTGAATTTTTGATTCTACAGCTCCATATCCAACAACCCAAAGGAATTGATAAAATCTACAAAATCAAACATGCTATCAGTATAATCTAGAATACCCCCACATTTCTTAGAAGGATATAAGGGAGTATTAAAATCCCCAGCCAATATCCGACGAGAATGAGGGGAGGTGGAAAGAGTATTACACAAGTCCATCCACAACAAATTTATCAGGGTTCTAGCATTCAGAGCATAAATATTGACTAAGGACCAATTTAAAGATGACAAAGAGAAGTTGACAACTAGAAAGTGCTTGTTAGAGATAACCAATGAGCCATGTATTTTAGCATCATTCCACATAGTGAAAATCCCTCCAGTGGCTCCCATAGCCAGGCTAATACAGAAAGTAACCTTGGGCCATATATAATCCGCTATCCTCTTAAATCTCTCTTCATTCATCTTAACTTCCTGAAGTAACAAAATGTCTAACTTATTATCCAGAATATAGTTTTTCACTTCGAACTATTTGGTGGGACTATTGAAGCCCCTCAAGTTCCAAGACAGGATTCTCATTGGGAAGGTTTATGAGATTGGATCTCTAGTGTTTTTTGCTTGCCATTGGCAATCTCCCTAGTGATCTCCCTTTGCCTTGTTTCTATGAGAGTTGGTATTTCTTATTTAGGGTTTGTTCCAACATTCATAGACTTTTTAGCCCTTCGGTTCTTTTTTTAGGGGTAGTCGAATCCTCATGGTCATTGCCACTACCATTTTGGCTGATTTTAGTTGTCAATGAAGGAATAGTTGTCTACTCAACAAGGAAAACCTCCTTCATGAATTCAATTATGGTTACTAGAGAGGGATTCTGCTTAAGGGATATTTGGGAGGTCATAACCCTAGCACTGTAACTCTGATCCACGAGTTAGGCCCTTTGTCTAATGGAAGCTGAGGCCTTATCACCTTCAACAATAGCCTCTACCGAATGGGAGTGAATCTCACCCTCTTCCATCTGAGTATTTTGTTGAACAAGGTACTGGTAATTATCTATATTAGGATTATGATAACATTTGTCCATGTCTTTCTCAAAATAATCTTCTTTGGTAACATTTTCCCCATTACTTCCCATTCCTTGATCAACAAGGGTGTCATCTTTGGAAGAGTTATCTTTAACTTCATTGTTAAGGTTAGCATTGCCTCCCATTTGCTTCACCTTGGAATGGGTCATTAAATGGCCTTTCTGTTAGGATTGTGGAGCTAAAAGCTTCACTGATGCAAACAGGAGAGGAGGTTGCTGAAGGTTGCTGAGTTGCAGAAGAAGTTGGGGTCGGTCTGATCAGCCGACGTCGGCGGGAGAGCATAGAGAAGCAACCGACGTCGGTCATATATCGGCCGACGTCGGTCACCTCCAGGCAGACAGGGACCGGCGTCGGTCGCCTGTGTGGTTCGACTGCGAGCTATTTACGGGCAGTTAGCTAACGAACCAAGTGTTTGCATGATGAGTGCTAATTTTAGACTCATAGCTGCGGATCTAATTATTGTAATTAGATGTCTAATCATTGTTTGGATGAGATCTATATAATAGACTCATGGTTGTATTGGAAAAGTGTGCTAGGGAGTAAGAGAGCATAATTATAAGCTCCTTCTGTGTGTGAGGTAGAGCTATGGTGCGTTCCTCCTAGTGCCACAGTACCAGGTGTGTTGGTGCTGGATTGGAGAGCCAGCTGGGTTCTTCAAGAGTGTAGGATCTTGGTCACAGTTGCATGGCCTATATAGGAGATCTACATGGTAAGTAAGATCGTTGATCTGCAGGTGTATGTGTGTGCAAGGTCGAGGTTCACAGGTGATTAGAACCATTGCTTGATTTGCAGGTGTGCAAGGTCATACAGACAGCAACACAACAGGGAGCAGTATCAGGCATGATCTACTTGGAGTACAGGTGTGTACTCGGATAGAGCAAGAGGAAGGCAAGGGAGTTCCTTCCATAAGTATGGTCTGTTGAATTGCAGGTTGTTGCAGATTCATGGGAGATCTACTTGAAGTACCTTGAGTACTTGTGGAGCACGTGGAGTGCTTGTGGAGTGCGTGGAGCACTTGTGGTGTGCGTGGAGCACGGGAGGTGAACACCAACTCTGTATTTGAGTTGGTTGTTGGGACCTGTGAGAGGGAGAGCTTTGGGGAGAAGAATTACTGTTCACTTGAGGTGTGGGAAACCTCTGTAAGGTGGTGGAGAAGAAGTGGCATCTTCTTTATTGTATTATTTTCTGTATAAAGTGTTAATACAATTTGGTATTGTCTCTCATATGCTGTGTTATTCTGAATTCTAGTTACTTGGTGAATATGGTTAATTTCCGCATATTAAGTTGCTTGGTATTAGTAATCAAATTGTGTGCTTCCGGTGTACATCCTCCCAACAAGTGGTATCAGAGCCTTGGTTGTAGGTTCTTGAGCTTGATACCAACAGGTGGTATCAGAGCTGAGGTTGGAGGAAGCAGGTTTTGTGTTTGGTTACAGGGCACTCTCAGGGGTTTCTGATCGAGTGGGAGTAGAGCAACTGCAGATCAAAGTAAGCTAAGAATGGAGGAGTTGAAAAGCACAGATGGTCACTCACGGTCCTATGGAAAGAAAGAGCAGGTAAAAGATTATTGCTGGTTGGTAGCAGATCAGCATGAAGAAACTGAAGATACAGATGTAGCAGGTGTTGTTGCACAGGATGTGTTTGCAGGTTTCTTGGATAAAGTTGAATCTTGGATAAAAGATTCGGTTGCCTCTTTCCATGCAGTTCCAGGTAGAGGAGCTGGTAAGCCTTGTCAGATTGTTGGCAAAGGCAAAGTGAAGCTGAAATTGCAGGCGGCCAACACACAGGTGTTGATGAAGGTCATGCAGGTCCCAGGTTTGGAGATATGGCTAATTTCTTCAGAAAGATTGGGTGATGAGAGATGCACAAGAACTCTCACAGCGGATGCACTTGAATTAGCTGGTGGTAAGAAAATAGGTATCCTTTATCTACTTGTTTATATTACTGATTCTTCTTTTGTTGTGGAGACGTGGCTTCGTAGGCTTGGTCACATGAGCAGGAAGGAGATGCATGTTCTTAAGCGGAAGACAGATATATTTGACAGGCTTAAGAACTGGAAAGCCTTGGTGTTTATGGAGGAGATGGCGGACAGAACCCAGTGGATGTGGCTGGATACTTCTGAGCAGGGCAGTTTGGACATGGGTTTTGATTCAAAGAAGCTCGCAGGTAAAAAGTCATCACTCACAGGCAAACACAGGTACCGATGTCGGTTAGGAGGAACCGGCGTCGAACAGACAGGTGCCGATGTCGGTCATGTGCAGACCGAAGCCGGCGATGTCGGGCAGGGTAAGACCGATGTCGGTCATGGGACCGACGTCGGCAGCAGGGACACCAGCGCAGGCAGGTTGGTAGTCGGTACAGACGCATGGAACCGACGTCAGTCGGATGCAGACTGTGGAGTGACCGAGGTCGGTCACTGTAACAAATTTTGGGTGGACAGCAAGCTGTCAAGGAGTCTCAAACACCCATACGGAGGACTGAAGGCGTAAGTAGGCCCTCAAATTCGTTGTTCCTCTTCTTTATACATGTTGCTGATTGTAGAGCAGGAAGGATCCAGGAAACAGGTGTGAGCTTGGCATGGATGAGGATGTGATTCCTTGGAGGAGAACCAGACAGGTGTGTTTTGGTAGAGATGCCAGCAGGTATAAAAGCACAGAGACGAATGGATTCCTTAGTAGAAGAATGGAGAGAACGGACACATGAGACGGAAGACCAGGTATATGGTCTTGTGGAGCTGCAGGACAGTGGTACAGGTTTTGACAGGTGGAGGACGAAGCATGGCTTCAGTCAATGTCAGGGTAACTACTGTGGTTTTGTCTTACCAGGGGGATGATGAGTCACGACATCATTCTGTAGCTGTATGTGGATAGTATGCTAGCTAGCAGGGGTGTACATACATGGTTTTGCTGAGCTAAGGGTAAGATTAGTTCAGTGGCATGTCAGGAGGAGTTTGGAGCAGCGGAATTCTTTGACATGGGAGGCATGGAGATCACAGGGTGATTTTGTCTCGAGTGGGAGCTGATGTGAATCAGGTGTTGGCGAGGTTCGGGATACAGAACCGGAGCACACTAAGGGCTGGACAGGTACAGTGTCCGAAATCACATGAGGTCTGGTATAGACCTGAGTATTCCCATGCAGTGGGAGCTGTCAGAGAGTTAGGAGCCAATTCGAGGAAGTGGGTTCTCAGGTTTTCTGAGAGGGACCGGCAGCAGGTGTTGCTATGCAGGGTCAGGACTTCACTACAGGTGTTGTAGGTTCGGATGTGGCAGGTTACTCGGATGACAGGTGGTACACCACGGGATGTGTGGTGGGTTGTCTTCCGGTGGGAGCTTGAAGAGGGATACAAACCAGGAAACAGATTAGACGGAGTACAGGTACAGGTACAGTGCAGCTATTTATCTCCAAGTGGGAGATTGTTAGGATTGTGGAGCTAAAAGCTTCACTGATGCAAACAGGAGAGGAGGTTGCTGAAGGTTGCTGAGTTGCAGAAGAAGTTGGGGTCGGTCTGATCAGCCGACGTCGGTGGGAGAGCATAGAGAAGCAACCGACGTCGGTCATATATCGGCCGACGTCGGTCACCTCCAGGCAGACAGGGACCGGCGTCGGTCGCCTGTGTGGTTCGACTGCGAGCTATTTATGGGCAGTTAGCTAACGAACCAAGTGTTTGCATGATGAGTGCTAATTTTAGACTCATAGCTGCGGATCTAATTATTGTAATTAGATGTCTAATCATTGTTTGGATGAGATCTATATAATAGACTCATGGTTGTATTGGAAAAGTGTGCTAGGGAGTAAGAGAGCATAATTATAAGCTCCTTCTGTGTGTGAGGTAGAGCTATGGTGCGTTCCTCCTAGTGCCACAGTACCAGGTGTGTTGGTGCTGGATTGGAGAGCCAGCTGGGTTCTTCAAGAGTGTAGGATCTTGGTCACAGTTGCATGGCCTATATAGGAGATCTACATGGTAAGTAAGATCGTTGATCTGCAGGTGTATGTGTGTGCAAGGTCGAGGTTCACAGGTGATTAGAACCATTGCTTGATTTGTAGGTGTGCAAGGTCATACAGACAGCAACACAACAGGGAGCAGTATCAGGCATGATCTACTTGGAGTACAGGTGTGTACTCGGATAGAGCAAGAGGAAGGCAAGGGAGTTCCTTCCATAAGTATGGTCTGTTGAATTTTAGGTTGTTGCAGATTCATGAGAGATCTACTTGAAGTACCTTGAGTACTTGTGGAGCACGTGGAGTGCTTGTGGAGTGCGTGGAGCACTTGTGGTGTGCGTGGAGCACGGGAGGTGAACACCAACTCTGTATTTGAGTTGGGTGTTGGGACCTGTGAGAGGGAGAGCTTTGGGGAGAAGAATTACTGTTCACTTGAGGTGTGGGAAACCTCTGTAAGGTGGTGGAGAAGAAGTGGCATCTTCTTTATTGTATTCTTTTCTGTATAAAGTGTTAATACAATTTGGTATTGTCTCTCATATGCTGTGTTATTCTGAATTCTAGTTACTTGGTGAATCTGGTTAATTTCCGCATATTAAGTTGCTTGGTATTAGTAATCAAATTGTGTGCTTCCGGTGTACATCCTCCCAACACTTTCTACTTATAAATATAACAGAAAGTAGTAGCATTCTGATAGAGGATCGGTTGGTTCTAAATCCCATATTTAGAGTTTAATTCTATGGACATGGGAAGGGATTGGTGGATCTCTACATTGTTGGGTGAATATTTTGTCACCAGCTAACTGATGGGCAAAATAGGTGTTTCCACCACATCATAGGGAGATTTATGAGCCAAATGTGTAGGTCAACCATATCAAAAGGGGACAAATCTCTCCTCTCATCAAGGGGAGGTTCCCTATAAATATGAGGTGTTATATACTATATATATAAGCTAAATATAACACTCAGGGGTAGGACAACACCATCCATCTCTCTTTTTTCAGAGATGATGTTCACAAATAAAGGAGAAATATTAGGTAATTGCTGGAGGTACTCCTCTTTTTTCAGAAATAATACTCAGTCAACAACCAGATTCTTTCTTGGTAGTGATAAGTAAATGTAACAGGGTGCAATAACCAACATAATGAGGTGTAGCACAAAGTCTCCACCTCAGCTGCCAAAGAGTGAAATACGAAGGACAATGGGGGCACAAAGTCATCCCAAGATTCTTTACATAGAAACAGACTGAAAACACACACACTAAAGATAATTGTGGCAGCTCAAAGTCTTCCCACAATTGGCTTCAAGACACCTTCCAGGTTAATTCCACTAGTTCTATTTGTTTAATTAAATGGACAAGAACGTATTCAAAAAATAAATATAAGAACAATTTCCTCAACAACACAAGCTATTCTAGCATAAAGTCTGAAAGGTCACTTGTTTTCTCATTCAAATAAAGAAATATGATTAACAATCTGAGCTCAAAGTCTCAGGAAATGCCTTTCAATTCGAGCAGAGTTTTGCTTATATAACAAAGAGATCTCCTTTGCATAAAATAAGAGATTACAATATGTACCAACCAAGAAAGACTTGGCACTTTGTTTCACAAAAAGGCCCATGCTACATTTAATGCCTTAAATGCATTTAAAATTCTGTGAAGGGGCCATGCTGGAATAGGGCATCAGCCTCAACTGTGGCATGTCAATTCATCTCAAATGTCTCCTCTAAAGTATGGGCTTCTTGGTCCTCTTCTTGATATTTGTGTAGCTGTCCACTTTGCCTTTACTCTATCTATAAAAATAGGCTATGCTATTGAGTGCTCATGCTCTCTGATGTCTACTTGGTGGACTGTTCCACCTACTGGAATAACTCCCCTATAGATATTTTAGTATCTCCTGTAGCTTTCCCTCTTTTTTGTTGCAATTTGAGCTCACGGCCTATCTTCTTGCCTTCAGCAGGCTCTTTCAACTCTTTCTTCAGCTGTTCATTGAGTTTTATTCTTTAGGTTCCGTGCCATATTTGAAAATAAATAGGATTTCATTACCCTAAATTTGACATCCATGGGGACGTCATTGGTCACTTGGTCGATTATATTACTTTAAACCTTGAACCTTTAAACCTTTGAGGTGCATCAGTTCAATGGTTCAGGTGGTTCTATTGGTTCCTTGGTTCAATCGCTTCTTTGGTTCAATCACTTCCTTGATTCAATTACTTTCTTTCCTCTTCGATTGAACCATCTCTTTGAACTTGTCTCTGGAATCTTTCGCTTCCTTCCTTCGCTCGAAGCTTCCTTGAACCTTTGAACTTTGAACCATTTTGGTTCAAGGTTCAACGGTTCATTCTCTTCCTCTGAATCCTTTGGTCATTCGAAGTCTCTCGAACTTTATTAAACTCGTTGAACCTTTGAACTCTTTTGGTTCAAGGTTCAACAATTCAATCTTTATTTGAAGTCTTATTTTGTTTAAGTCCTTTAAAGCCATTTGAACTTTTCAAAGTGGTTAAACTTTGAACTTGCCGAAGTCATTAAACCTTTGAACCCGTTGAACCTTTAAAATTTTGGAGTCAGGGTTCAATGGTTCATTCCATTTGTTTGAAGCCTGCTGATGGACCTTTTGGTTGAACCTCGACATTGAACCAACCTTGAAATTGCCTAAGTGTTTGGAACTTGTTCCTTTGTGAGAGCTCACATGTTGAAGTTGTTGAACCTGTTGAACCTATGAGTCCCTTGACTAAAAATGCTTGAATAATTGAAGAACTTGAGTGCTCGAAATAATTTTTGATAAGGGAAGAGAGAATTTTGGTCTGCAGGACCAAAATAGTTGATATGTTGTCCCAAAAAATGAGTGACAAATTTTGGAAACAACAACTGGCTCTAGTTGGGGAACTTCCATTGATTATAAAAACAATTGAAGGGAGTATAATCCAGAATCTCCAGTGCCTTTAAGTATGCCATTGAGCTATAGATTCATGCTACCCAAAAAAGAAAGGTGCCAAAAAAATGAAAATAAATAACGCAAAATAAAACTAAAGACTATACAAAAATTATACATATGTACAACTGATCTTATCTGACACTTCAAGAATTGAAGTGTTCAGATGCTGCCCATCATGAGAAAGACAAAAGGGTGTGCCATCTTGATACTTCAGTAAGAAATCATTTTCATCATTGAGTTGATGAATAGCAAATGGGTCTCTCCACAGGGAATCAAATTTTCCATGCATTCCCTTTGGTTCTCTTCTCTTGTCCCATAACAGGACTTGATTTTCAATCTGGAAATCACATTTTTTTCTTTTTGGTCGAAGAACTTCTTCACCAGACTTTGATGTGCGGTGAATCGGTCCACCACCATAGTTCGCTGCTCATCCAGCTCAATCAAGCACATGATCCTCTTGTCAATGGAGCTTTCATATGTCTGATCTTCAACTGCCTTTGCCAATTTCAATGCTGGTAATTTTAGGGTGATTGGTATCTCTACATTGAGACCGTACAAAAGTTAAAAAGGTGACATACCTATTGCCCTCTTGGGTGTAATTTTGTCTACCCATAAAGCATCAAAAAATGCTTTATGCTAGGTTTATTAGTTGTCATCTACCAGCTTTCTAATGATGGCCACCAAGTTCTTGTTGCTCAATTCTGCTTGGCCATTTCCTTGCAAAAAATAATCAGAAGAGTGGGAGAGGGTAATCCCATAATAAAAGTAAAATTGATTAATCTCATGGGAAGAGAAATAGGCTGCATTATCTATCACAATCTTGATTGGGACCCCAAACCTAGATATGATATTTTCCTTGAGAAAATTGCATACTACTTCTAAAGTAGCATGCTTGGCTGGAATAGCTTCCACCCATTTGGTGAAGTAATTTGTGGCTGTGAGGACATAATCATGTCCAGTGCTTGAAGATAGGTTTACAGCACCAATGAAATCAATTTCTCATTACTGAAATGGCTCTTCTATTACCACTGGCTTAAGAGGCAAAGTAGCTAACTTGGGTCTTCTAACGAACAGTTGGCACAGTTCACATCTTCATACCCATTTAAATGCATCTTAAAATAGAGTAGGCCAGTAATACCTAGCTCACAGAATCTTATGGGCAGTTACAGGCATAGAAAAATGTCCTCCATAGGCTAGATTATGAAAGGACTCCAAAATTTGGTTCTACTGCTCTTTATCCATGCATTGAAGGAACACTCCATCGAGGTTCCTCTTCTACAAGCCATTGTCTCATAAGACAAAATTGGCAACTTTTAACTTGACAATCCTCTTTTCTTTATGAGACAGGGGAGCAGGACACTCACCATAACTAAGGAAATGAGTAATATTCGAATACCACTCATTCATGGTGGAGACAAAGAGGATTGTTAGCGTGTCTTCAATTTTTTTTTCTTCATGCCTTATTTCTTTTGGTCTGTTATTAGCAATCAATTGGCAGAGACCTCTTCCCCGCATAAGCTTCATTGATTTGATAACAATATCAAACTCTTAGATTTTAGCAACCCAATTTCCTCTTTTGATTCCAAACTCCTGCTGAGTTAATATGGATTTGATTGTGGTATCAAGAATTAGGGCAATAATGTGTGAATTCAAGATGTAAAAATGAAAGTGCTTTATGCCTTTACCACTGCATAAGCATGCTTCTCCACATTTGAATATTTTAATTCAAGAGCTTTGAAAGGATAGCTCATGAAGGATATGGGAGATTCCACACCTTCTTTGTTCAGCTGAACTATAATTGCTAAAAGTGTGTGTTCGTAAGCATAATTATACATTATGAAGCCTTTGGTATAATCTGGACAAACTAGAACTAGGGCATGGGCAATAGCTGTCTTGATGTCTCGAAATGCCAATTTGCCTTTTTTAGTCCAGCTGAAAGTGGTCTTTCCTTTCATCATGTTCGCAATATGGTGAATCTTCTTGATGAACTCAGGAATGAACCTTCATAGAAAGTTCACATTTCTGAAGAAAGAGTGAACTGTAGTCTTACTTGTGGGTAGAGTAAGCTCTTGGATAGATTTGAATCTTTTTGAATCAATCTTTATGCCTTCTCAAGATACAATGTGTTTGAGAAGTTTTCCTTCTATTACCCCAAAAATAGACTTCTTGAGATTTAGAAAAATGCCATTCTGATGACATCGTTCTAGCACTTAATGTAAATGGCACACATGATCAGGATGATGCTTGGAAAAGACTGTTAAATCATCAAGGTACACCACAATGAACTTACCTATTTCATCTTTGAAAGTAAGATCCATTGCTCTCTGAAAAGTGGCACCAGCATTTATCAGGCCAAATGGCATTCTTCGATATGCAAAGGTGCCCCAAAGTGTGGTGAAGGCAGTCTTATGTTGGTCTACTTTGCCAACTTCCACTTGATTGTACCCTGAAAAACCATCTAGCATTGATAACATCTTTGAACTAGTCACCGTTTGAAGAACTTGGTCCATGATGGGTAGAGGGTAATTATCCTTTAGAGAGGATTGATTCAAATTCCTAAAATCTACGTAGAGGCAAATTTTGCCATTCTTTTTTCTCACAGGAAATATATTTGCAATCCATGTGAAATGATGGATTGGGAAAATTATTCTAGTGTTCAACATTTTCTATATTTTAGACAGAATAGTACCTGATATCTTTAGATTATACTGTCAAGATTTCTACTTGTAAGGCATCGAATCACTCTTGAGAGGAATTTCATGGCAAATTTCTTCAAGCCCGAGTGACTTCAGGTCATCATAGGTGTATGCTAGAACATCTATGTACTAGTGGAGGAGAGCAGTAAACTTGAAATTCTCTTCTAAAGTGCAATATTTTTCAATGTTCACCATCTTGAGATTTTTCTCTATGCCCAAATTTATTTGATCAAACTCCTGGGAGGAACTTGGATCCTTTTGTTGCTATTTGATGAACCTGTCGTGCTTGTTAAATAGTTTCTCAAGGAAAACCAATCATTTGAGAATTTTATTCCCTTTTAGCTGTAGAAATTTTACACCTACATCTGAATTTGTTTCAAGGGCTGATTCAAGTTTTTGAGGCTCACTACCTTCGAAGTGAAGCTATTCAAAGCTGTCTTTTTGTTCTAAAAAGGCGATGATTTGGTTATTGCCATTAAACACTTGCCAATAATTAGCATTATCAGGCACACTTGGTCGAAAGACCAATTTGATAGTGTACCTGTCTCCCTTAAAATCTAGGTGAGGAACCAAAAGAGTTTTAAAAATAGCTAATACATCATCTCAGTCATTGAATTCCTTGGGTATTGTAGAGATACTGAAAGCATCAAAGCTTTCAATTTGATCCCAAACTAGATTGCGGTAACGATGCAATATTTCATTCTTGGTTTGGTACAAGTTTCTCCCTTGATAAACTACTAGCTCAACATCACCTTTGGCATGAAGGAGTTTGATGCCTTTGTCTTGAGCAGCCTTCAATCCAAGCAGCATTGATTCATATTCAACAATATTGTTGGTGTTGCTAAACTGTAATTTGTATGAATAAGGAAAAATATCTCCTTGAGGAGATATTAGAACAATCCCAACTCTAGAGCTGGTAGAAGAATAACTGCCATCAAATTCTAGTATCTATACATTATCAGGAACTGTGCTTTCCTCAAATTTTATTTGAATTGGAGGGGAAGATTCTTTTGCGCTAGTGTTGCATTCTACCAATCCTTCTACTGTTCCATCTAAACCAATTTTTAGATTATCATTTTTAGAATTTTCATCAGTTAGGACAAGAACATCTTTTGTAGTCAGGAAGTAATTACCCATGCCTGAAGACTCAAATAAAATTTGAGCTTCAGGCACTGATGTTTGAGTGACAACATATTTTGCTTCCTTCTCAGGGGTAATCTCTACATGACGCCTTTGACTGGGATCCTCACTTCAGATAGGTCCATATTGAACTCACCACCAACATTCTTGTAGGAAATTTTCCCAAGAAGAATGTCATAGGAGGCAGGGACGTCAGCCACCAGGACTGTCATCTTGATTCTCTTATCCAAAAATGCCACAAATGCAAATTAGGCATCCTTGATTTGTCCCAGCAGTGGCACTTATTTGTTCTCCATGGAGAAACATCTCCCAAATGTCTTGGTTAGTGTGAGACCAAGGGATTTAGCTACTTTGGTAGGCATGATGTTGTTAGATGCACCTGAGTCTATTATGTAGTTATTCAACTGGTGTCCATTTATTAGCAGGGAGACATAAAATGGTTTTGTCCTCCTAGGGGCAGCTGGAGGAGTAATGACAAGGTTATTCTAGGTGGATGTGTTCTTGAGGGGACCAAGAGTTACTTTCATAATTTCTTATCCTACAGGGATAGTTTTATCCTTTACATATTGAACCAACTTATCTAACTATTCAGGGTTAGATTGCAGAAATTCAAATTCAAACATTTGAATTTTGGTTTTCTTGATATGGTCGATTATATCAAATGTCTGAAACGAATTAAGAATAGGGGAAGGCAGTTCATCCTTCTAGTTTTTAGGAAGGGTGGTATTGGTCTATGAATTTTAAGTTAAAGATGAAGGGATGCTTAATTTACTTACCTTTTTAGCGATCACTGGGTCCTTTGATTGAAAAGGTAGAGTGGTTCCCTACTTGGCAATTGAAATTGCTAGTTGAGAATGCTCCTCTATTTTTCTCTCATCAACTTGTTGGGCTGACTGGTTCTGGGACTGGGTGAATACAATGTATGACCCATAAAATGCTTCACCTTTACTTCTAAGTTCATTCTGGTAGTTCACAAAACCAATGTTGGAGTCGCCAGCTAATTCTTCTTGGTTTTTTGTGAAGAGATCAACGTCATCTTCTAGGTTCAACTCAGGTTAGAAGGAGAAATTAGATTCTATTTCAAGATATCCAATTACTGAATTCATTGGAGGTGCTTCAATGGCAAGTTTCCCTTATGGGGGAGGAAGATGATTTGGTTGCCCTTGATTCCTGGCAGCATTGCCTTGGTATGACTGATTTGGAAAAGTCCTCCTTGGTATATCTCAGTATGAAAGAAGAGTAGACATTCCTTGCGCCATTTGCTTTCTAAGAGCTAGTAACTTATTCGTTAGCTTTTGCACCATAGAATCAGTGGTGCATGTAGATGGATATTCAGAGGATGAAGAAGATTTACCTCTGTTAGGATCTCTCCTTATCTTCCCCACCAAGATGAGATCATCTTCCACCTCAACAGCCAAATCTTGATTTGTAGCAAGGTCTATGTGGCCATCATGTCTCAGTAGAAAACTCACTTTAGGTAGCTGAGAGTTGATGAAGAAGCATTTGAGATTCTCAGTTGTTGGCTGAGCAATTGTAGGAATCCTATTCCTTAACTTGTCAAATTTGGCAATAAAGTCCCTCATAGGTTCATGAGGCTCTTTCTTCATTTGTGTGAGTTGGGCTAGCAGGGCATACGCATCTTCTACAGGCTTGAACTTGGCTTCAAATTTGGCTTTGAGGATGTTCCAGTCAGTCACAATTTGGGCCTGCAAATGATAGAACCAGTCTGTAGCAGCGCCTTACAATGTTTCCATAAATAGCTTGACTACTACATCCTCATACTCCATGCCTATCATGTCACAGGCTATGCTGAAGGTTGTAATATGTTCATTAGGATGAACTCTCCCATCACCAAAGAACTTAGGGAAATTCTTCTTTGAACTGTGTGGTAGCTCATGTAGAGGTGGAGTTAAATTGAGCAGGCCAAAAGAGTTACTCCAGGGGCCTTGAACTGCCATTATTTGACTACTGAAGGGAGGGATAACAAATGCTTGAGAGGTATGTAGTGACAAAGCTCTATTAACAGTAGAAACGAATGCTTTGCCTGATAATGGAGACCTGACTTTGGTAGGAGAAAAACTCCTAGTTTGTTGGAGGCAAGATGGATAAAGAAACAGATCAAAATTATTTTGTTGTACCAACTCGAATACAGGGTCAACAATACCTTTGGATTTCTGGCTTCGTGTATACCATGGATTTTCCAGATTGTAAATTAAAAATGAAAAAGAACTAGCACTACTTTAATTTGAAGCTTGAGGCTTCAAACTGCGCATTCGATCCCCAGCAGAGTCGCAAAAAATTATTGGGTGAATATTTTGTCACCAACTAACTGATGGGCAAAATAGGTGATTCCATCACAGCATAGGGAGATTTATCAGCCAAATGTGCAGGTTGACCACATCAAAAGGGGACAAATCTCTCCTCTCATCAAGGGGAGGTTCCCTATAAATATGAGGTGATATATACTATATATATGAGCTAAAAATAACACTCAAGGGTAGGACAACACCATCCATCTCTCTTTTTTCAGAGATGATGTTCATAGATAAAGGAGAAATCATGGGTAATTGCTAGAGATCTCTTTGTTATAGAAGAAAAACTCTGCCCAAATTGAAAGGCATTTCTTGAGACTTTGAGCTCAGATTGTTAATCATATTTTTTTATTTCAATGAGAAAATAAGTGACCTTTCAGACTTTATGCTAGAATAGTTTGTATTGTTGAGGAAATTGTTCTTATGTCTATTTCCTAAATGCATTCTTGTCCATTTAATTAAACAAGAAGAACTAGTGGAAGTAACCCAGAAGGTGTCTTGAAGCCAATTGTGGGACGACTTTGAGCTACCACAATTGTCTTTAGTGTGTGTCTTTTTAGTCTATTTCTGTGTAAAGGACCTTGGGAAGATTTTGTGCCCCCATTGTCCTTCGTATTTCACTCTTTGGTAGTTGAGGTGGAGACTTTGTGTTACACCTCATTCTTCTGGTTATTGCACCCTGTTACATTTACTTATCACTACCAAGAAAGAATTTTTTTGTTGACTGAGTATTACTTCTAAAAAAAGAGGAGTACCTCCAGCAATTACCTAGGATTTCTCTTTTGTCTTTGAAAATCATCTTTGAAAAAAGATAGATGGATGGTGTTGTCCTACCCCTGAGTGTGATTTTCAACTTATATTTATAGTATATAGCACCTCATATTTATAGGGAACCTCCCCTTGATGAGAGGAGAGATTTGTCCTCTTTTGATGTGGTCGACCTGCACATTTGGCTAATAAATCTCCCTATGCTATGGTGGAAACACCTATTTTTCCCATCAGTTAGCTAGTGACAAAATATTCACCCAACATACATTAACACAAAAATGAACATACACATAATGGGACTTAATTCCAGTGGTGTTATCCAAAGTCACATATTGACCAAAGGTATTACCAATAGCAAAAAATATTTTTTCATCCAAAAATTTCAAGGGAAACCCTAGAAGCCTCATCCAAATGGGGGCAGTCTAGTTTAGATCCATGCTGGGATCAAAACTAGGTTTTCAAGAGCATAAAACAAGCAAATGGGTGCCATAGAGCTATGGCATTCTTGTCAGAACAACTAACATATCCTCTCTATTCATAAATTTAAATAAAAACAATCCTCTTGTCATAGCAATGACAAATACGCTGCCTTTAATCCTCCACCGATTACCCACCCATTTCCTCACCATCTCAATATTAGGACGAAGGGAGAAAAACTTACCAACCAGAGCAAGATCCATGGCTGCCACTATTTCCTCAACCAAGTCATTAGGAATATCCAAAGCCTTTCCTTCCACTGATTCCTTTTGGATTAGGACCCTTGATGCACCTTTAGGGGAAAGAGACATCTTCCTAGTTAACACCTCTTTCCATCCCTTAGAAGGATCCTCGCCCACTGATTCATGCATTGTTGCATCACTAGGTCATTACTATTATCATTTACCTTATCATTCACCTTTATTTCCAAAATTGTTATGACCAGGTTAGTTTTTCATTGCCTTTTATGTAGGTAGTGTTGGGTGAATATTTTGTCAGCCAACTAACCGGTGACCAAAATAGTTCTTATCACCACAGCATAGGGAGATCAGTCGACCAGATGTGCAGGTTTACTACATCAGTAGGAGACAAATCTCTCCTCTCATCAAGGGGAGGTTCCCTATAGATATGTAGGAGATGTAGGAGGTTATATAATATATATATACAAAAAATAAGATACAAGGGGGTAGGACAAACCATCCATCTCTCTTCTTTTAGAGATGATGCTGACAAACAGAGGAGAAATACTGGGTGATGGGGAACGTGCTTCTCTTCTTTCAGAAGCAACTTTTAGCCAAGAGCCAGATTCCTTCCTAAATAGTAGAAATCCTGGTGAGGCAACATAAGGCACTTCTCTTCTTTCATAAGTGCTTGTTCTTCCAAACATCAGGACTATTTTTGGTAGCAAGTAACCGGTAACAAGGGTGCTGAGTGACCAGCAACCCGAGAGAGAAAGATACGAAGAACAATGGGGGCACAAAGTCATCCCAAGGCTCTTTACATAGGAAAAGAAAATGCAAACACACTGAAGGTACTTATGGGGGCACAAAGTCTCTCCATAGTGGGCCTTCTGGACACCTTCCTGATCACCTCCACTAGTTCTGCTTGTTAAATCAAATAAACAAGAATGCTTTCAGAAGACAAACATAAGAACAATCTCCTAAAGTAGCATAAGCTATAACAGCACAAAGTCTACAAGTAACTTGCTTTCTCATTCAATCAAAGAAATATGAATTACAATCTGAGCTCAAAGTCTCAGTAATGCCTTTCAATTTGGGTAGAGTTTCGCTTCTGGTAAGGGGAAGATCTCCCTTGTAACAAATGAGAGATTACATTATATAGCCCTCCAAGAAAGACTTGGGTGCTTGTTTTCCATAGAACGGCCCATGATGTGCATTCAATGCCTTGAATGCATTTCCAAGTTTGTCAAAGGACTGCATTGAAAATAGGGTAGTTGTCTTAATTATGGCATGTCATTTCATCCCATATGTCTTCTCCCTAGTCTGGATCATTTGGTCTGTCCCCTCTGACATCTGCATAGCTGTCCATTTTACCTTTACTCCAAGTGAGACAAATAGGCAAAGCCTTCAATGTTTGCAGGCCAAAATATTTGCTTAGTGGACTGTTCCACCTACTGAAATTACTTTTGCACAGATATTTTGGGCTTTTCTCTCTTTCTACTTTTGTCTTTTCCAACTTTGTCTCTTCCTAAAATTTAAGCTCTCGGGGCTATGTTCCCAACTTTATTGGCTCTTTACGATCCTTCTATTAGCGGTTCTCCCCTTTGGCATTTTGGCCTTTGAATGCATTTCGGTCTGTGCTCAAGCCTTCAAAGATCAATGGCTATTTTATTGCCACAAATTTGACGTCTGTGGGCCCGTCACTTTCTTTGGCAATTCTTCGACTTTGTTGTTTGATCTTTCTCAAAGGGGACCTGCCCTTTGGGGCCTTGAGAAATGGTCTACATCCTTCGGTGAGAGCCTCCCCCAAGGGTACCTACCTTTTGGGATCCTTCATGCGGCATTCAGGCTTTATTTCCTTCGGTGGACTTTTGTTGGTTTCTTTCCTTTGTTGTTTCTTCCATCGAGCTTTTGTCTTTACTTCGGGCTTTTGTCTTCCCGAGTGAATTCCTTCGGCCTTCTTCACTTAATCATTTCCATCAGACAAAAATTCTGAAAGAATTGTTCCTTTTGGGCCTTTGAACAAATTCAAAGGAATTCTGTCTTTTCTTTGACCTTCAAACTAATGTTGCCTGCCCTCCGCAAGGGCACTTGCCTCTTTGGCTTTGGGGCAGCCCCTTGAACCTACTGATTGAGCCAACCAATTGAACCAACTTTGGTTCAATAGTTCAATGGTCTATTCGATTCATTCTTCATTATTTGGCTAAGTGTTGAACCCATTTCTTTCCTATAGAGTCCGTAGAAATCAACCTTGAGAGTATGTAGATTTGAACCTGCTTGCAGAGTTCGTAGATTCAAGCCTACAGAGTTCATAGATTCAAGCCTACAGAGTCTTTAGATTCCTGGAAAGCTTGAGAAATGAAGAACCTGAATACTCAGAACAATTTTTGAAAGGGGAAGAGAGGATTTTGGTCTGTATGACCAAAATAGTTCAAATGTTGTCCCAAAAATGAGTGATATTTTTTGGGGGACAATAGCTGGCTCCAGTTGGGGAACTTCCTTCAGATGAGAACTTGGAATAGCTGAGGGGAGTAGAAACTAGAATCTCTAGTGCCTTTAAGTGTGCCATTGGGCTATGGAGTTGAGCTACCCAAAATGAAAGGCTCCAAAAAATGAAAATGAAAAGCACAAAATAGAACAAAGACTTTACAAATATACAAATGTATAGGTGAATTTATTTGGTACTTCGAGAATTAAAGTACCTCAGATGCTGCCCTTTGAGAGGTAGTGAAAATGGCCTTCTATCTTGATAAACCAGTAAGAAGACATTTTGCCCCTAGAATCGATGACGAGCGAATGGAACTCTCCACAAAGAATTCAATCTCCTGTGTCTTCCTCTTGGTTCTCTTCTCTTGTTGCCCCTTGGCAAGACTTGCTTTCTAGTCTGAGAACCATGAATCTTGGTTCTCCTTTAGAGTCCCTTTTTCTAATTCTGATGGGCAGCAGCCTGGTTTATTACCATAATTTGTTGTTTTGATAGTTCAGTCCAGCACATGTCTTGATTGTCCCTTTTAGACGCCTGGTAGACCACCGGCTCAGCATCTCTTTTGTCTCGAGTAGCTCTCCATTCGAGTAACAAAGATTCATACTTAGCAGTGTTGTTGGTGTTGCTGAACTGCAACTCGTGTAAAGAAGGAAGAATATCCCCCTTAGGAGATATCAACACCAACTTGGCCCTAACACCTATAGAGGAATTGTTGCCATCCATTTCTCGCATCCAAACATCATCAGAAATAGATCTTCTATCATATTTCTCTTCATTAGAGATGGAAGACCCTTTTTCATTTGTACTGCGCCCTACCAATCCTTCTAATGTCTAGTTTAAATCAATTCCTAGATCACCACCTACCAGACTTTCATCTCTAGGATCATGGACGTCCTTCGTGGTCAAGAAGTAATCACCCCTGCCTAAAAACTCAAACAAAATTTGAGCTTCATGGGCCGACATTTGGGTCTTGACATCTTGTACCAACTTGTCCAACTGATCGGGGTTGGACTGCAAGACTTCAAATTTAGTCATTTGACTTTTGGTCTTTTTGACATGATCAGTTATGTCAAATGACTAAATTGGACTAGGCACAAAGGATGGGAGTTCATCCTTTTGGTTTTTGGGAGGGGAGGGAGGACTGGCCTGTGAATTTAAAGTTGAAGTTGCAGAACTATTTGGGATACTTACTTCTTTAGCAACCACCGGGTCCTTTGGCTGGAAAGACAGAGTGGTTCAACAATTGAAATTGTTGGTTGAGGTCACTTCTCTATTTTTCCTTTATCAACTTGCTGAGCTGACTGTATCTAAGACTGGTTGAACACAGCGTATGGTCCCTCATCTGCATCACCTTCACTTTTGGGTTCATCTTGGTAATCTAGAAAACCAATGATGGAGTTGCTAGCTAACTCTTCTTGATCCTCCATGAAGAGGTCAGCATTATTTTCTTGATTAAACTCGGGTTGGAAAGAGAAATCATGCTCTGTTTCCAAATATTCAACTGTTGAGTTGGCTGGAGGTGCTTCAATGGTAAGGTTCCTCTGTGGAAGAGGAAGATGATTGGATTGCCTTTGATGTGCCTGATTAGGGAATGTCCTCCTTGGTACATCTCTATATGAAGGAGCAGATGACATCCCTTGTGCCATTTGTCTTTTGAGGGCCAGCACTTCATTTGCTAGCTTCTGCACCATTGGATCAATGGTGGCTACAGGTGAGTTATCAGAAGATGAGAAAGATGCGCCTCTGTTTGAATCCCTTCTTATCTTTCCAGCCAAGATAAGGTCATCTTTTAACTTAGTGGCTAAGTCTTGAGTAGCTTCAAGATCTATGCAGCTAGCATGTCTTAGCAAAAAACTCACTTCAGGCAGCTGTGAGTTTGTGAAGAAGCATTTGAGGTTCTCGGGTGTGGGCTGAGCAACTGCGGGAATCTTGTTTTTCAGTTTGTCAAAATTTTCAATAAAATACCTCATGGGCTCATGATGTTCCTTCTTCATTTGCGTAAGTTGGGCTAGCAAAGCATGAGCATATTTTGCAAGTTTGAACCTTGCTTCAAATTTAGCTTTGATAGTGTCCCAGCCAGTTATTGATCTAGCTTGCAGATGGTAGAACCAGTCTGCAACAACACCTTGTAGTGTCTCCACAAACAACCTGACTGCTACGTCTTCAAATTCCACCTATGGTGAAGGTTGCAATGTGTTCATCAAGCTGGACTCTTCCATCACCAAAGAATTTGGGGAAATTCTTTCTTGAACTGAGTGGTAGCTCATGCAGGGGTGGAGTTAGATTAAGTGGCATGCAGGGGTGGAGTTAGATTAAGTGGGCCAAATGAGTTACCCCAAGGGCCCTGAACTGCCATGATTAGATTATGAAAAATAGGGATAACACATCTGAGTGGAGTTGCTAGATTATACAACAAAAATGGAAAAGAAACTGGCCCTGCTTCAGCTTAAAGCTTGAGGCTTCAAACTGCGCTTTCTTTCCCCAGTTCTAGTTTTGCAGACCAGATAATATAATGGAGATGGATGAAAATGGTAAGGCTATAAATGGATAATGGGTAAGACCCAAATGGGAGTCGCTAGACTCTATAATGGATAAGGGCAGGGACTGCTTGTTCAAGTCCCCAGCGGAGTCGCCAAAAATTGTTGGGTGAATATTTTGTCAGTCAGCTAACTGGTGACCAAAATAGTTCCTATCACCAAGCATAAGGAGATCAATCAACTAGATGTGTAGGTTTACTGCATCAGCAGGAGACAAATCTCTCCTCTCGTCAAGGGGAGGTTCCCTATAAATATGCAGGAGATGCAGGAGGCTATATACTATATATATATTTATATTTATATATATATATATATGCAAAAAATAAGACATAGGGGGTAGGACAAACCATCCATCTCTCTTCTTTCAAAGATGATGCTGACAAACAGAGGAGAAATACTAGGTGATAGGGAAGGTACTTCTCTTCTTTTAGAAGCAACTTTCAGCCAAGAGCCAGATTCCTTTCTAAATAGTAAAAATCTTGGTGAGGCAACAGAAGGCACTTCTCTTCTTTCAGAAGTGCTTGTTCTTGCAAATAACAAGACTCTTTCTGGTAGCAAGTAATCGATAATAGGGGTGTTGAGTGACCAGCAACTCGAAAGAGAAAGACACGAAGAACAATGGGGGCACAAAGTCATCCCAAGGCTCTTTACATAGGAAAATAAAATGCAAACACACTGAAGGTACTTATGGGGGCACAAAGTCTCTCCATAATGGGCCTTCAGGACACCTTCTTGATCACCTCCACTAGTTCTGCTTGTTAAATCAAATAAACAAGAATGCTTTTAGAAGATAGACATAAGAACAATCTCTTAAAGTAGCATAAGCTATAACAACACAAAGTCTGCAAGTAACTTACTTTCTCATTCAATCAAAGAAATATGAATTACAATCTGATCTCAAAGTCTCAGTAATGCCTTTCAATTTGGGTAGAGTTTCACTTCTGGTAAGGGGAAGATCTCCCTTGTAACAAATGAGAGATTACAATATATAGCCCTCTAAGAAAGACTTGGACGCTTGTTTTTCATAGAATGGCTCATGCTGTGCATTTAATGCCTTGAATGCATTTCCAAGTTTGTCAAAGGACTACATTGAAAACAGGGCAGTTGTCTTAACTATTGCATGTCATTTCATCTCATATGTCTTCTCCCGAGTTTGGATCACTCGGTCTGTCCCCTCTGACATCTACGTAGCTGTCTATTTTGCCTTTACTCTAAGTGAGACAAACAAGCAGAACCTTCAATGTTTGTAGGCCAAAATATTTGCTTAGTGGACTGTTCCATCTAATAAAATTACTTCTATGCAGATATTTTGGGCTTTTCCCTCTTTCTACTTTTGTCTTTTCTAGCTTTGTCTCTTCCTGGAATTTAAGCTCTTGGGGCTACGTTCCCAGCTTTACTAGCTCTTTACGCTCCTTCTCTCAGCGGTTGTCCCCTTTGGCATTTTGGCCTTCGAATGCATTTGGGTCCGTGCTTAAGCCTTCAAAGATCAACGGTTATTTCATTGCCACAAATTTGACGTCTGTGGGCCCATCACTTTCTTTGGCAATTCCTTTAGCTTTGTCGTTTGATCTTTCCTGGAGGGGACCTGCCCTTCAGGGCCTTGAGAAATGGTCTGCTTCCTTCAACGAGAGCCTCCCGCAAGGGTACCTACCCTTCAGGATCCTTCGGGCTTTATTTCCTTCAATGGACTTTTGTTGGTTTCTTTCCTTCATTGTTTCTTCCGTCGAGCTTTTGCTTTCCATCAGGCTTTTGTCTTTACTTCAAGATTTTGTTTTTACTTCGGGCTTTTGTCTTCTCAAGTGATTTCCTTTGGCCTTCTTCACTTAATCATTTCCATCAGACAAAAAGTCTGAAAGAATTTTTCCTTTTAGGCCTTTGAATAAATATGAAGGAATTCTGTCTTTTCTTTAACCTTCAAACCAATGTTGCCTGCCCTCTGCAAGGGCACTTGCCTCTTTGGCTTTAGGGCAGCCCCTTGAACCTACCAATTGAACCAACTGATTAAACCAACTTTGGTTCAATGGTTCAATGGTCCAATCGATTCATTCTTCGTTATTTGGCTAAGTGTTAAACCTATTTCTTTCCTGCAGAGTCCGTAGAAACCAACCTTGAGAGTCCGTAGATTTGAGCCTGCTTGCAGAGTTCGTAGATTCAACCCTGCAGAGTTCATAGATTCAAGCCTGCAGAGTCCGTAGATTCCTGGAAAGCTTGAGAAATGAAGAACCTAAATGCTCAGAACAATTTTTGAAAGGGGAAGAGAGGATTTTGGTCTGTAGGACCAAAATAGTTCAAATGTTGTCCCAAAAATGAGTGATATTTTTTGGGGGACAACAGGTAGAATTATTGTTACTTGAGGTCCTAATGGGATTACATAGGTTTTGCTCAATTCATGTTGAGGTCAACCCAGTCCCCCATTTTCATGCGCTCTATCCATCTTGTGAGCATTTTAAGTTGGTGCATTCTTGCTATTTCATGAGCACTCTTTGAAGTACCCTCGCCGATTTGTGAGTTATACCATTATATATCTCTTGATTCTCAATCGAGTTGAGATACTTATAAAATTCCAAAACCATTCATAAAACACTAAAAACTCAAAAACATTTTATTTTGTGTGCATGTTTATTTTAGTGCTTTTTGTTTGTTTGGTCTTTTATTTTACTATTTGGTCTTGCTTTGTTTGTTTTCCAAGTACATCTTGATGGTCCACATGGATCTTGATTGTTTATATCTTGATCTCATGTTATTAAGATGTTATTGCTTTGTTTCTTATGCATTCTTGTTCCTACTTGAATCTTGATTCTTCATATCTGGATTTTAGGTAAGGTTCATTTATGTTTTATTTTTATTTTTTTATTTTTATTTTGTTTAAATGTAAATGGTTGTAACTCTAGTCTTGGCAATTTCTTGTCATTACCCTTAATTATAAACATTCACATTTAAACTAGCTCCATGCAATTGAAGTGCCATGTCATTATAAGTTCCTCATATGTATGATGTATAATTTCATTTTGCTATAGCAAGCACTTTGTGCTTTGGGATATGATCAACAACTCTCAAGAACTCCAATGAAACTAGGTACCTATGGCTTATCATACACCTGAATCTATGTAAAATGTACATCTCTTGGCATACATCACAAGTCTAATCAAATACTGGTCAGTTTTCTTCATCCTTCGTTTCATTGTCTCTCACTTATGGGTGAACTACATTGGCTTGAGGTTCATTTGGGCTCTTTAGATAGTGCTTGGATACATGACGTATCTTGGGTTAGCTCAACCATCTTCATTATTTTTTTCATCTCTTTGTGCATCCTCGTATGCCTGGTTTTTTGTGGATTTTGCAACCATTACACTACCGCATCTATGTTTGCACATGTTCATCTTTAATCTATGGAATTAGGTTATATCCATGAGCTATTGCTTGCCAATTTTCCCTACAAGGGCACAACATTTGAACTAACCATTGAATCAAATCAGCCCTACAGGAGCAAACCATTCTTTATCAATAATCAAAATTAGTCCTACTAGGGCAAAATTATTTCTCACATGATCATATTTTGGTCTAATAGAGCACATTATTATTTACTCTCTTTGGAGGAAACATTCTCCTTTTCTTCTAATTCTAAATTCGATGGACTTTTTCCCTCATTCTGGAAATATTTTAGTCTATAACTTATCTTGGGATGGATCATTCTATAAGCGTGCAGCTTGCACCCTAGCTTTGGGTGTGTTCAAAGTGTGTCACTTAAATTTTTAGATTGTATCCTTACCATTCCCCCTAACCTTGGGGCCCATTTTTTCTAATTATATTTTGATCATTGATGGAATCAATATGTGCAAGCATTCACTCATCTGGATTTAATTTGTTCCATGTGTTAATCTCACTTTCTCTCTCTTTTTGAGAGTCTATCCTTCTCTTTCATCCTAGTATGTCCTCTCAAGGGGGCATCATGGGTCATTTCCTTCTAATTTCTTCTTAAAAACTTTTTTTTTTTATAAAGATTTTGCTTCACTGAATGTCTCACCATGCCTTCTCAAATAAAGGTAAAATGTAGATATCCAATTCCTATCACCATTTATGTTAAAATTGTCAATCTTAGTCAAAATGCACTCAAATGCACAATTTGGGCCAAAATCACTTAAACATGCCAAATGGTTTGAGTTTTTTGTATACAAGTTGTGATTAGGCTAATGTATCCCTAAATGGAGTAATGCATTTTATGTGATTATTAACTTTAATTAGGTCATTTTGAGTCAAAATGATAAAAATGCATTTTGGTTCTCTGGATCACTCCTTTCTTTTAAATCAAAAGCACATGACACGTGCATGTGTTATTTTGTGTCGACAACATCTTAAATGTGATGATGGTCTGTATGTAAATAACATTACCTTCTAATTCCTCTCGAGTCAAATTATGACCTAGTAATATGACTTTTTGACCATTTTGTTTAATTGTGCGCACCAATTTCTAAACAATTGTGCTAAAATTGATTAATCTTATATAGGCAAATTAAACCAAATTATGAGCTTAAGTAAGAATTCCATGAAAGTTATTAAATATTTCTTTATTGGAAATTTATTCCTATTAATTGCATCATCGAGTGAGGTCATTTTTGGGGTGGCATCTATAAGCCATAAATGCAAAAAATATTAGGATTATGGATTCACATCCCTCTTTAGTCCCCCTTCATCCCAAAACATTGTGAGGATATTTATGGATTTTATTTACACAATTAGACTAATTCATGGCCACACATCTTGATCTTGAGATGGATGATCATGGTTGATTCTGATCAATTTGGAAAATTGATAAATAGGAGGCCTCTCACTCACATGTTTAAGCTTAAATTGTGTAAACTTATAATGCAAGATTCTCTCCATAACCTTTTTTTGTGTTGATTATTATTATTTATTTACAATATGATAGTTTAATTTGATAGGCATATTAGTGATTTCATATCATGAGCCTAGATTATATTTGGTGTTCTTGAGATGGTGATTAGTTTGGCCTTGTACCATTGTTTAAGACTTGAACTCAAAATCAAGGGGAAAAATACGCTTGGAGCTGCATTTAGATGGTGAGATGTTCATGGGAAGGTAATTGGTATTTGCTCTCTTTTATTTGCTCTTTATTGTCATTTACACACCCCATTAAATAAGTTGGCCTAGATTATTAGTTTTTATGTATTTCCTATGTTTTTCATGCTAATACTTGATCTAACCATCTTTATAATCTATCTCTAGACTAACCAATAACTTGATTAGAGTAAAGTTCCCATGGAGTTCTTGCATAAAAGTTATATCCACCTAATTCATTTTGTGATAAATTACCAATTGATATAAGATGCCATTATGGAGAGCCATCCGATCCATTATATTATAGCATATGTTTTGTATGATGCACATCAATTGTAACTATGTTATATGTCCATAGTGGAGTATGATGGGTGTCGTCATCCTCTTCATTTAATCATTTTTCTGTTGATGTCATATTTAATCAGGGTTGTGTCTAAAGCTATATGCAACAAGAAGAATCATAGCGATTTAGTAATTGAATGGAGGTATTTGTATTTTTTTTATTTTGGGGGGGAGTTTTAATGTCTTAAGGATTTCTTGGTTAAAACCTTATTAGAATCAAACTATGAAAATCTACTAGAAATAAATACACATTGCAGAAATGAAAATAAACATTGTAAAAATGAAATAGATTGCTAGAAACAAACACACGTTGCAAAAATGAAATAGATTGCTGAAAACAAACACATATTGTAGAAATGAAAATTTAATCTAAAATGCCTGCAGGAACAAATTTACAACAAATCTTAACTTTAAGGAGTTGTAAGTATTTATAAATTTAACAGAGTTACCTATTTAATTTTGCGAATAGAAATATAAATACTGACAAAAATGAAGATCCTGGTTCTTTGGAGGAGTGGGCCCTTGCTCCGCCTAGAACAGGATTTGAACAATTTAATTTGCTTTCAAAATAGAAATGGCTATTTCATTGATAAAATGTTCTATATTATAAATGTACTAATCTATCCTTTATCTCTCTATTCTTCAATAATTTTTTGTATCTTCTATATTCTATATCTTTTTTACTAAATTCCTAGGTCTGTATATATAGATGCTTTGATGGCTGTAACTATTTCATAGATACGATGGAACTGAATCATGCCCAGAATAGATGTTGAATAAAGATGTGGTTGGATGTCCAACTATGTGATAAATGCCTTGATTCTGCAAGTTCAGAAAATTGGGAATCTGTTCCTGATTTAATGGGATCATTGATTTGACAGATCGCCGACTGTTTGAAATAGATCCTTATCAGTTCCATATCTAGCCGTAAAAGTTTTAGAGCTTATTTGTAGGAGTACTGTAGTTAAATATAGAGTTTTAGAGCTAAGTTCGAAAATGCGACAACTTGAAATAGTATGGTGGAGTTCTGGAACTAACTGTGATGGTTCCAGAATAGATTATGCAAGTTTTAGAACTAACTGTGATGATTCTAGAATAGATTTTGTAGGTTTTGAAACTAATCTAAATTAAGTCTAATGCTTCCAAAAACATGCAATCCACTTCATATTTGTTCTTTAGCCTGATGATGACCTATTTTATTACAAAACTAGAATTTTCCAACACACTTCTTAGGAATTATAAGTCTTTTAAAATGTTAGAATCACAATCAACAAAATATGGATAATCACATTCTAACTCATCTCAGATCAAAATAAAAGTTACAAAATGCAATCAAAATTGATAAAAAGAGAGAGTAAGATGAGGTCATTTATTATACATTTATTGGGCATAGCCTGGCCTCGTCACTTCCCCCATACTTATTTGTAAGTCCCTTTACAAACTTCACTCTTAAAATTCAAGATTGTATATATCATGCATTTCATTTGATTGCTTAGATCAAATGGCTGGAACTGAATATCCCAATGCTTTGATTTAGAAGTACTATACCCTGCTCCTACTTCTACTTTTCTTTTCCATTCCTCAAATTGAGTGGGATGTTGAGGTTCTCTATTTTGCCAAGGAGATATGGGGGTGAGAAGTAGAGGTGGCCTTGTCCGCATTCCTATCCATATGCTCAGGGGAGTTTCATTGATCTAGGGAATTATTGTGCATAAAGCTTTTGCCCTTTCTAAACTCCAGAGCCATCTTGCCTGTTGAAATATATTTGCTACTTCTTCATCTGCAAGGAGTTGGGTATCATTGTCTAGTTCTGACTTCTTTTTGATTCTCATGATTCGTTCTTCTTTGAATCTTTCACAGGTTCGCTGAAAATTGCTTCTCGTATCGGTGGAACTAATGATTTTGGCTATGGAACTAGCAGATTCAATTGCTGATTTGGCAAATCTAGTTACGAAATTGCTATACTCAGCTGCAAAACTTATCAATTTTGGCTGTGAAACTACTGTACTCAGTTGTGGAACTAGCAGATTCAGTTGCTTTAATCATAAGAATGATTCTTTATGGTTATCTGCCAACTCATTCCATCATCAATATTTTTCTCATGATTTTGCACATTTAACCATGATGTATAATAGATGACTCATCATACTAATCTTTATAAATCAAGTCTAATCACACATGCAAACTTTCCATTTAACCTTTAACAAGTTAAAAACATAATTACCATCCTTGATGATGTAATCCCTCCGTCATCCTAACACATCATCCCTGAAAAATGATTAGAAAATAGTTAGAATTCAAAAAAAATTAATTTAAACTAGCCATTTATTTAAGAAGATCAACCACCATCACTAATTTTTAATTGATCTCTGATTTTTATTTTTATTTATTTATTTTTTGGGAAGAGAACGATATTTACTAGTTTTCATTCTCTTTCCTTTATTTTGGATCTTTTCATCTGATTATTTGATCATTTTGGAAGAACTAGGTTCTTCCATATGATCAAATTCTTTGTTTACTTCAATCTGCTTCAAGAATTCATCCTTAGTAGGAGGCTTCCTATAAATTTTTACCCTGTGTCCATTAACCAAGAGTATTCTTCTGCTACCATCAATGGGAAGTAATTGGATAGAACCATTGTCAAATATTTGCTTTATCTGATAAGGTCCCAACCATCTGGTTCTTAATTTACCTTTGAATTGTTGGTACTTAGAATCAAACAGCAATGCCCAGTCTCCTACTTTGAATTGTCTTTCTTTGATATGTGAATCATGCAATTGCTTCCTTTGACCTTGGATTATCTCTATTTGGTGAAGTGCTTCCATTTTGAAATCATCTAATTCATTGAGTTAAAAGATTCACTCATTTTGAGCTACATCTAATTCAATTCCCACTTAGTTGTTGTCCTCAATGTCTGTAGTTCGAAGTCAATAGGCAACAAATATTTTTTCCCATAGACTAACTCATATGGTGAAAACCCTGTTGTGGTGTTCCAAGTTGTATTGTAAGCCCAGATAGCTTTAGGTAGTCTTTTTACCCAATCTCTTCTTTTAGCTTCAATTGTTTTAGTGAGGATGTTTTCTAATTCTCTACTTATTACTTCAACTTATCCATTTACTTGTGGGTGATAGGGAGATGACTTCTTATGATTGATCTGATAATACATTGTGAAGGCTTGGATCATATTGGACATAAATTGTGGTTCTTGGTCTGAAACTAAGCTTCTTGGTGCTCCAAAATTTACCATAACTCTATGCCAAAGGAAATCAACAACTGCTTCTTTAGTGGCATTTGTTAAAGTTTGCACTTCTACCCATTTTGTTACATAATCAGTACACACAAGAATGTGCTCTTTTCCTTATGAAGGAGGATTAAAAGGTCCAACAAAATCCAATCCCCATCTCTCAAATGGTTCAATCACTACTTGTGGTTGTAGAGGTATTTTATTGGTAATGGTTGGCTGTCCCATCCTTTGACAAGGATCACACCACTTGATATATCTCTTCACATCTTTGTACAGAGATGGCCAATAGTAACTAGTGGCAAGTATCTTGTGAGCTATTATTTTCACTAAATAGTGTCCTCCACTTGGTTCATCATGACATGCCTGGAGGATGTCAAAAATTTCATCTTCTCTTACACACCTGCGTAAAACCAAATTAGGACCACATTTAAATAACATTCCATTTAACCATTTGAACTATCCATTAGTTTTAATTAATTTTTTTATTTGTTTTTTAGTGAAAGAAGGAGGAAACTTCCCTGTTGCAAGATAATTTGTCATGCCAAAAAACCATGGTGTGTTAGCTGAAATAACAAACAATTGCTCATTTAGAAAGTTATCCTTGACTAGATCCTACTCCCTTGTACTGGTCAATCTTGACAAGAAATCAGCCACCACATTAGATTTGCTTGGATTATCTACAATGGTAATATCAAGTTCTTGTAGAAGTAATGACCATCTAATTATTCTACCTCTAACCACTGGTTTGTTCATTAAATATTTAATTTTTGAGTGATCTGTATGTACAAATATTTTATACCCTGTAATGTAATGTCTAAATTTATTGATTGCATAGATCACAGCGAGAAATTCTTTTTTAGTGGTAGTGTAATTTCTTTCAGTGAGAGTAAGATTTTTACTGAGATAGTAAATAGCATACATTCTTCCTTCTTCATCTCTCTATCCCAAAACCTCACCAATTGAGGTATTTGAGGCATCAGTTTGGATGTGAAAAGGTTTCTCCCAATTAGGTCCTTGAAATATTAGGGCAGTTACTAATTTCTCTTTAATTTTTTCATAAGCATGTTGACACTATTCATCCCAAAGAAATTCACAGTCCTTGGTAAGCAATTTAAACATGAGGGCAGCAATTTTACTAAAATCTTTGATAAAATGCCTATAGTATCCAGCATTTCCTAAGAATGATTTGATATCTATGGAAGTTTGAGGAATAGGCAAGTCTGAAATAATCTTGATTTTATTTTGGTCAACCTGAATTCCTCTTTTTAAAATATGGTGCCCTAATATGATCCCTTCATCAACCATCATCAAACATTTCTCATGACTAAGAGACAAGTGATGTTGTTCACATCTTGTTAATACTCTATCCAAAAATTTTAAGGCATCATCAAATGTATCTCCATACATAGTAAAGTCATTCATGTATACCTCCACATAGTCATTTATTAGGTCTACAAAAATTGCTAATACTCCTCTTTGAAAGGTTGCTAGAGCATTACATAGTCCAAATGGCAATACCCTGTAAGCAAAGGTACACCATGGACAAGTAAATGTAGTTTTGTCCTGATCCTCAACATCAATTCTAATTTGATTGTATCCACTAGATCCATTCAAGAAAGAAAAGCACTATTTACTTGAAAGGTTGTCTAAGACTTGATCTATGAATGGTAAGGGAAAATAATCTCACAGGGTGGCTTTGTCCAGTTCCCTATAGTTAACACAAATTCTCCATTTTCCATTCTTTTTAGGGACAATTACAAGAGGAGACACCCACTGGCTATCTGAGATAGGGTAGATAAAACCTACTTGTAATAGTTTTTCAATTTCTTATTTGACTATATCCCTTAAGGCTGGATTAATCCTTCTCTGAGGTTGCCTAACTGGACTAATATTTTTAGTATAAATGTGAGGGGTGCAGATACTTGGATGAATTCCCTTCACATCTCTATAGTCCCAAGCAAATGCTTTAGTGTGATCCTTCAAAACATCAAACAGTTTGACTTTTTCATCGTTCTTTAACCAGCTATTAATATTCAAATTTTTTCTTGGTTGAATCTCAACATGTTTGGTTCCAGGATATGATGAAATGATTTTTTGAAAGGGTTCTATTAAGGTGTTTAGTGGATAGGCATGTGGTAACAATATATGATATGTAGCAACATCTCTGAAACTTCTTAGAGGCAGAATGCTAGACAAAGGACAATAGGAAAAGTTATGATACTTATCTTGTTGTAGGTTGAACTCCTCGTTATTGTTATTTTCCAAAAATTCTTCACCATCTCTTGATATCTATAAATTTGATGCTACAGATCCTTCCTCTCCCTAAGAGAAATCACATTCCTCCGAAGCGAAGTTATCTTCACTTGCAGAGAATTGGTGTGGTTTCGGAACTAACTGTGATGGTTCTGGAACTAACTGTGATGGTTCCAGAACTATCTATGATGGTTTTGGAACTAATCCTGACTGCTCTAATGATGATTAATGTTCATTTAATGAAGGATTAACAATATCATCTATTTCCCGTACATGATCCTGCAATGTTATCATAGTCAAAGAAGATAGATTTTGCTCATTAATATCAGGATTATCAACTCATAATTTCACTTGATTATCAATAAAAGGTTGTGAAGATGGATATAATGAAATTTGCTTAGAATTCTTACCATTTAAAATAGTCATATCACCTGACCTACAATCAATTAAGGTAGTAATTGTAGCTAACCATGGTCTCCCTAAAATAATGGGATAACCAAATGTTTTACCTTTTGGCTACAATATAAGGAAGTCAACTGGATATTCCCATGATTCCACCATTACTGCCACATCTTCAATAACTCCTTCTGGTTTTGCTACAGACTGATCTGCCATTTGCAATATGATATTAGTAGGTTGTATCCCTATTAATGGTAATATTTTCAAAATGTCTACTGTCATTACATTGATAGCTACGCCTAAATCAATTAAAATGTTATGTATATCCTTATTCCCTATAGAAATAGAAATAATAGGGCTTCCAAGATCTCCATATTAGGTAGTAGGAGTTTTCCTGCTAATAAATCAGCAAGTTTCTCATCTACCTGAATAGTCCTGGGGTACTACTTCTTTATTCTAGGTTTTTTAAAACATAACAATTTGATTAACTTATTCAACTCTGGAATATCCTTAATTAATTTTAACAATGGTATTTCAATATTCAATATTCTTAGTTCCTGTACCAATTCAGATTCCTTAAGTTTTATGGTTTCTTTAAGTCTTTCTGGAAATGGAATCTCAGTAGAATTTCTTTCTAGTTCCTTATCTTTTTTTTGTCATCTTCCTTAGGTGTAACTGTGCTAGGGGTTTTAGCTTCTTCTGTCATCTCAGTGATTATAACAGGTGGACTGCTAACTATTTTTCTAGATCTAGTTCGAATGTTTTTACAATCTATTATATTTAAATCAACTGATTTTTCTAGTTCTATTTCGTATACAGGAGTTATTTGTTTGTTTATTGGGTTTGCTACTGGTTGTGCTAGCATTTGGGTTTAGACTATGTTTTCAATCTATGGATTTTGTGTTATATGTCCCATTATGGCTTATTGGTTCTGATTTGGATATGTTTTTCCTTAGACATAATTACTAGGGCTCCATCTAGGTTATGGCCAAACATAAGGATTTCCTTGACCAACCTAAGGTTGCTGATGTCCTTGAGTATACCAAGATTGACTTACCCAATCCTGAGGATGCCATGTGGGTTGAGGGGCTCAAGGTGGTTGTCCCCAACTTTGTGGTACTATTTGGGTTGCCCATGACATCATCCAGGGATTAGGAGCTGGTCTTGGCATAAACTGTCCTTGGTTAGGTTGTCTCTGAATAAAATTTAATTCTTTTGTGGTGGATGATGTATTGGTTTATTTGAGCTGATTTTTTATGAGTAGAAGAAGAGAACAAGTGTGAGTACCATGTTCTTTAGATTCACAGACAAGACATACTTCTATTTTATCCAAAGGACATTCCCTTATTACATGCTTCTTCCTGCATTTAGGGTGATACATGGCTAATGGTTCAAGTTGGGCATTTGCTTTAGCTTGCAATCCATCCATGATGGAGGTTAATTGAACTAATATGTCTGTTTTAAAGTTTACCAATTCATCTATTAATTTGTTCATATGTGGATTCAAATTTTTAACCATTTTCCCTTTTCTAGGTCCGCCCCTTGTTCTTGAATAGTTTCTACAAATTTCTATGATTTCGTCCATTCTTAATTGATCAATGTTTCCTCCATCAATTAAATCAAGGGTTTTCCTAGATTCATCATCCAGACCTTTGAGAAAAATAGTTTTACTTAAATCTTCTTGAATTACAAATACACATCTTTTACTCACAAAGAGGAATCTGTCCAAATAATCTTCCATATTTTCGTCTTCTTCCTATTTGATTTTGAAAAATTCTTCCTTTCGATTTCTTCCTCTACAATAATCTTGATATTTGTCTAGAAAGACAGTTTCCATTTATTCCCAATTGGTAATAGAATTAGATGTTAATCTCATAAACCACTTCATTGCTGCATCCTTTAGGGTAGATGGAAACAACTTCAATTTTTGATTATCTGTCTTGTAATCATAAGTCTGACATAGTACTTTAAACTCAAATAGAAATTGGTCAGGATCCTCAGATGACATTCCTCTAAATATGGGCAAGTGTGCAGGTGAAATGTTTTTCATAGTGGTTTCATCATCCTCGATCTGAATGGGATAGGTAAAGGTTCTCTCAAGTTCTCTTCCAGCTTCTCATGCCATCTCTCTGGTATTTTATAATCCCTTCTCCCAATCAATGTGGTATGTGGTCTATTTTGGGGATGGTGAAAAGTCAAGAGTAGGGGGTTTACTACTCAATTGAGAATCAAAACTTTATCTCAATGGATCTTAAGAAATAATCCTCCTCCCTAAGGTTTTACTTGGTTCTAGTGACTGATCCAAAAAATTTAAAGATGGCAATTTTGCTTCTTGTCTTGTACGAGATAATGGTGCCTCCAATTCTTGCTCAATGTCCTTTCTTAAACTAGAGGATGATGGAAATTCTTGTTCAGATATTTTGGGGAGAAATCTACCCTTGGAATCTTGTGGTCTACTCATAAATTAAGAAAAAATTCTTTAATTACTAAATGAATGATTGTTGCTCTTGTTGACACTTAATTAGAAAATTCCAACTAGTGTTCCCCGACAACGGCACCAAAAATGATGGGTGTCATCATCCCCTTCATTTAATCAACTTTATGTTGATGTCATATTTAATCAGGGCTGTGTCTAAATCTATATGCAACAAGAAGAATCGTAGTGATTTAGTAATTGAATGGAGGTATTTGTATTTTTTTTTGTTTTGGGGGGGGGGGTTTTAATGTCTTAAGGATTTCTTGGTTAAAACCTTAATTGGAATCAAACTATGCAAATCAGCCATAAATAAACACACGTTGCAGAAATGAAATAGATTGCTGGAAACAAACACACATTGCAGAAATGAAATAGATTGCTAGAAATAAACACATTGCAAAAATGAAATAGATTGCTGGAAACAAACACACGTTGCAGAAATGAAAATTTAATCTAAAATGCCTGTAGGAACGAATTTACAACAAATCTTAACTTTAAGGAGTTGGAAGCATTTATAAATTTAACAGAGTTACCTATTTACTTTTGTGAATAGAAATATAAATACCGACAAAAATGAAGATCCTGGTTCTTTGGAGGAGTGGTCCCTTGCTCTGCCTAGAACAGGATTTGAACAATTTAATTTGCTTTCAAAATAGAAATGGCTATTTCATTGATAAAATGTTTTGTATTAAAAATGTACTAATTTATCCTTTATCTCTCTATTCTCCAATGATTTTTTGTACCTTCTATATTCTATATCTTTTTTACTAAATTCCTAGGTTTGTATATATAGATGCTTTGATGGCTATAACTATTTCATAGATACGATGGAACTGAATCATGCCCAGAATAGATGCTAAATCAAGATGTGGCTAGATTTCCAACTGTGTGATAAATGTCTTGATTCTGCAAGTTCAGAAAATTGGGAATCTATTCCTGATTTAATGGGATCATTGATCCGACAGATTGCCGACTATTTGGAATAGATCCTTATTAGTTTCATATCTAGCCACAAAAGTTTTGGAGCTTATATGTAGGATTACCATAGCTAAATATAGAGTTACAAAGCTAAGTCTAAAAATTCAACAACTTGAAATAGTATGGTGGAGTTTTGGAGCTAACTGTGATGGTTCTGGAACAGATTCTACATGTTTCAGAACTAACTATGATGATTTTGGAACAGATTTTGCAAGTTTTGGAACTAATCTGAATTGAGTCCAGTACTTCCAAAAACATGCAATCCACTTCATATTTGTTTTTTAGCTTGATGATGACTTGTTTTATTGCAAAACTAAAATTTTCCAACACACTTGTTAAGAATTACAGGTCTTTTAAAATGTTAGAATCACAATCAACAAAAGATGGATAATCACATCCTAACTCATCTCAGATCAAAATAAAAGTTACAAAATGCAATCAAACTTAATAGAAAGAGAGAGTAAGATGAGGTCATTTATTATAAATTTATTGGGCATATCCTGGCCTCATCAGAGTATGCCCTATTTTGTGCTCTCGTGTTGTGATTATGTTCTCCTTTGAAATTGTGATCATTTCACTATCTTTCTTAAATGTTAGATAATCATAATTAGTACTAAGTGTGGCTGCCATTAATTTTTGATTTGTTCTTCCAAGGATTGCATTGTATTTCTATAAATTAGGATCAATGTGAAATAGTGTTAAGCATGATTTAGGATCAAGAGTGATTGGTAATGTGATAGATTTTGTGCAATGCTTTGGTTCCATAAATTTAATGATGTTGTGTATCATACTCAAGATATCTTAGAAGATATAAGGTGTATATATTAGCCTCTTGTAGGTGAGTAACCACAACATTAGTGCATTTTTTAACATCCATAAATGGTTTAATAACGTTAGGTTCTAGATAGGAGGAATGTTGATTTGTTGCCTATTTTATAACCATATTTTGAGGAGTGACATTAGAGATATAATATTGATTTGAAATGCCTCTATTAATAAATCCTTTTGTGAAAATAATTTGATCTTGCTTTGGTACCTTTATCTTTGAATGTTACTCTATTTCAAACTTCAATTATTCTTTTTGCACCTTTTTCTTGGAAGATATGATCATTATATTGGGAGAAGTATTTAAGTCAGATGATTATGATGTAGCTTGTGATATAGTATTTCAGTTATTTAAAGTATTTTGTAGATCTTGTTGTTTTACCCTTTATAATAAATATCTCTATATTCACCTTTACTTTTTTGTAACTTGGTTAGAGTTAGTAGTTTAGTTTATCCTTTAGAAAGTGGGCATATCTTTTCTTTCTCCTTGATCTTCTCTCTTTTACTTTTTTGTAACTTGGATAGAGTTGGTAGATTAGTTTATCTCAGGCATCAATGAGTGCAATCTAAGTTTGTAGATTTATCTTGTTTGTTTGGTTCTATCTATTATTGTTTATGTAGTGTTGAATCCATATAAGTAATGAACATGTTTTTATCAGCTATGTATTCTCATGTTAAATCCATAAGTTGATTTGCCTAGGTAGTAAGCTCCACATTTAAAATGCTTAGGATTTACCTCAAATACTCCAGCACTAGCACAGGCTCGTTGAATTAGAATGGTCACAACGAGCCATGGAGTGAAGATCAGTGTACCAAAACCTAGTAAAAGAGACCTTGAGAAGGTCTTGTAGACCTCCTTTCAAGAGGGGTTTATAAGCAGTCCATCCATCCCTAAACCTACTATTGGTGACGTGCCAAAACATCCATCAACATGATGGTGTTATAAGGAGGTTCTGAATAGATCATTATAAACTTATCATTTGGTTTTAGGAGCTTTGCCTAGTAGCCTTCTAGGTTCTAAGATTGGAAGCCTAGTTATCTAAGCCCATTATGGTGTTTGTTTAGCTAGGTGGACGTTTCTACCCTATGAACATTCTGTGGCCTTTCCATGACTTGCCTAAATATCCTAAAGACTTTTACTCAAAGTATACACTTGGTGGGATTCAGATTGTAGAAGAACACATTCAAGCATCAAAAGATGCCACAATCAGAACTCAAATTCAACATGAAGATGTCCCCTGTCACTTTTTACCTTATTCTTTAGATAAGGAAGCATATGACTAGTATATTAGATTGCAAAGGGGTGTATCACTTTGTGGGCCATGTTTGAGAGAATATTTGCTAATCAGTTTAACATACCCATTGATCATGCCACCCTCTACTATCAATTTACTATAGCCCATAAAAAGCCTAATGAGTCTTTAAATACATTCAACATAAGTTATACAGGATGTTGAAAGACCCATTCCTACAAATAGAAGTGGTTTATATCTAGATGTATGTCCAAACATTATATCCCCTTAATGTTACATTTATTCAGAGGACTCTAACTACTCTCACATTTTTGGCATTGACATAACAAGTAGTTTTCATAATTGAAGAACAATTGATTCCATGTGGTTATAGTGTTACCCCATGCTATTCGTTAGGACAATCGAGTGTTTACACCTAGATCCTTTGATTTCCTTGCCTATGGGTCAGTCCATGAACCTATGTATGTACTGTAGTCAACCATTACCTCAACCATATGACCAAACATACCTCTGCACCACAAATGAGAACCATACTTGTTTATTTAATGTATATAATTATGTTAATTCAGTATGTAACCAGTAGGCAGTGTTTATTTGTATTAGTAGTCAAGCTTATTTTGGTGATTTTACAAATTACATGCCATTTGTTGCATGAGACTTCCAACAAGAAATGTCTCAAATAGTATTTGAGAGTAGTGATGATGAGTATTATGATGATGAGAGCACATTGGTGGTTACAAGTGGCTTAATGACTTAAAATCAGATTGATTGTAAGATACCCACACAAGAAAAAAATTAGAAAACTCTTGTAACCAAACAAAAGATGAATTATAAGAGATAGAGAATTTGGATGAGGAAGATGCATTCTATGCATTTGAAAATTCTCATTATTTTTTGTTTCCTCTCCAATTGAAAATCTGATTCAAGATGATTGACAACTTAGTGGTAGTAGTGGGACTCTTACCCCATAAATAGAGATGAGAAAGCTAAAATAAAACAAAGTTGAAATAGGTTGTCTACTTGAAGAAAGTGGATTGGAAGGAGTTAAAATGGAAGATATACCACTTTTAGACAACCTTACATTCAAAGCAAAGGGCATGAACCAGAATGGTGAAGCCATGATGAATGTGATCTTTAGGGTGCTGCCACAACATCCATTATAGTTAAAGAGTAGCCTACCATTGATCCATCATTAGGTGGTAATAACAAAGAGGATACCCCCACTAGGTTGGATATACAAAGAAATTTTGGTATGTATCATTGACCAACCTTACTCCTTACCACATTTTAATGCATGGGTTGAGGTATTTCTCGTACCCTATCCCTCATGCTTCCTACAAATTAGATGCAAACATAATGCATAATTTTATAGTCATGATTTACTTAATATACATGGAAAACATAAATGAATCTCTTTGGGATAGTGTGCATGAACAAATAGGATAAGTGTATGCATTCTCTTTATTCATAGGATCCCTACTAATATTACCATGTTGGGTGAATATTTTGTCTTCAAATAACTGAAGGCAAAATAGTTATATCGACCACAATGTAATGAGATAAATCTCTCCTCTCAGTAAGGGGAGGTTACCTATAAAATATCACAAACTAATTTAAATTAAATACTAATTCAGGGGTGAGCCCATATCATCCATTTCTCATTTTTCAAAAATAATGTTTACAAAATAAAAGAACACTTTTTTGATACTAACTAAAAAACCAAGAAACCCATGAGAGCATAAAGTCTATCATTGCTTCTTTTGTTGATTTATAACTTAGAACATAATAGAATGAGGTGCAACCCAAAGTCTTCACTGAACATTATGAAAAAATATATGATCATAATAGATAATAGTAGTTCAAAGCCTTTCCAATATCCTTTACTTTAAAACACTAAATCACAAACTAAAGATAATTGTTGTAGCACAAAGTCTCCACAATCAACTTTAGAACATCTCCCAAATTAATGAGAGCGTAAACTCTATCATTGCTTCTTTTGCTAATTTATAACTTAGAACACAATAAAATGAGGTGCAGCCCAAAGTCTTCACCAAAAACTATGACAAAATATATGATCATAATATATAATAGTAGTTCAAAGCCTTTCCAATATATTTTACTTTAAAACACTAAATCACAAACTAAAGATAATTGTTGTAGCAAAAAGTCTCCACAATCAACTTTGGAACATCTCCTAGATTATTCTCACTCACACTACTATTTAATCAAACAGATAAGATCATATTAGGAAAAGGATAGAAGAACAATTTCCAATACAACACAAGTTATTTCAACATAAATTTTGAACGGTCAGTTACTTTCTTATTCACTTGATAAAATTTGATTTACAATTTGAACTCAAAGTCTCAAAATGCTCTTCAATTTGGTAGAGTTTTGCTTCAATAACCAAAGATCCATAATTACAATAGAGGCCCTCTTTATTTATAGGGAGAGGCCTTGAGAAAATTTAAGAAAAACCTAACTAATTTGACTTATTCAAAAATAGGAGTCCTTATTGACTTGGGACTTCCTATGTTTTTACATGTAATTTCATATGAAAAAAGTACATGTAAATATGTCCAAAGTTGTTTCAAAAGTACATATGAAAAATGGAAAATAAACTAAGGAAAAAAAAAATTGCTTCAATTTGTATCGCCATCTTTCCTCATGTGACCATCATACATAGTGCAAGCTGCTTGCATCTTGATATTGTCTGGACTAACAGTGGTCCTGAAAATCATCTTGGCTCTAACTATGACATCGCTTACTGTGGTGACTGATTTTGCATGACTAGTTAACTTAGTTTTTAGATTATCCAAAGTTAACTATTTGTCTAAGTGATATGTAAATGGATGAATTAAAGTATGAATGAATTAAAGTATATAATTGGAACTAAGTGATATGTAAATAGATGAATTAAAGTATATAATTATTTTTTCTGATTTAATATAAATTTATATACTATTCAATGACAACAAACTAATTCTATAATGCAAACTTTTATTTTTTGGTTTTCCTAGTTTGTGTGCATGTAAGTTTGTTGATGTTTGTTTGTGAATATGTGGTATGAAATAAATAAATAAAATGATTTTAGTTTCCTATAGATAATGTGAGATTCACCTAATCTATCATATATCTAATTTAAATACTAATATTATTTTAGATTTATGATGCTTGAATGTTGTTAAGATAATGAAACTACTTTTGTAATGCAAAGAGAGAGAAGAAAATTTATTTTTAGGATTTTTTGAGTAAGATTTTCAAATGCAAAAATATTTTGAAAAATAAGAAATCTAATCTAATAAATAAATAAACAAAACAAAATTGAGAACAAATCCTCCAACCTGACCAATGATGAGATAACGTTAAGGAGAATAAATAGTTGGTGTGAATAACCCTTCCTCAAGTAACTAGCTCCTTGATATGATACTCAATGATGACATTGAAACTCTCCAACAAGAAAAATGGCAAAGAGAATGGAATAAAAAATATAATCTAGAGGAAGAAAAGTAGTTGAACTGTGCCTGACTGATCATGAACAAAAAAGTCCTAGTTGTAAACTCATGAACTCCCTTCTCCAACTTATGCAAATGATTAGAAGATGATAAAAAATTGAGACTAAGTTATTCAAAACAATATTAGGTTGGCTATGGATTTTTGAAATTTTTTAATATTTAATCTCTCACACAATATTTAGATCCAAAATTCAAATAAAAGTGAAACACTTGTAATGAGGAATAAGAAGTTGTGACTTGGAGTTAACGAAAGTTTGATTGGGAGCTTGGTCAAGTTAGCTTGAAGGTGGTGGAGATTGACATAATTAAGACTAAAGGTGTACTATAAGCTTATAAAAAATACTTCCTTCTTCTTTTGGATATTTTCTTGGATTGGCCTCCATGTTGGGAAGGTTTGAGGTTATTAAAGAGGTATGGGCAGGGAATGAATAGGAAAAGGTTACTCTTTGGGCTCAATTTCTAAATATAGGAATGTTTCATCCTTATTCCCCCATGACTCTACCATTTTCATCCAACCTAGAATTTTGAACTTAGGAGTTTCCTCTAGAAGATGCATTGCAACTTGAGGGATGGATGAAGGGCTTGGGAATATTTTAAACTTTATTATATTGAATTATAACACCTCTTTATTCTTATAATTTTGGATGTGCATGGGAGGAGGTTCTTGAGAAATATCTTGCATAGGGCATAGGCTCTTTCTTAGTTTCAAATTTTTTATGATATATTGCATCTTGGAGGAGGTTTAGAATAAAAGAGGATTGACTTGGGATTGGAGAGGCTAATTGAGGTTTATGGGATTGGACTTCTTTATTATCCCATCTTACTAACCTATCCATCATGCATTGAATCAAATCTCTTATTCCCAACATTTTATTGGTTAAGACATGTTGGTTTCCTTCCTCAAAAGCTGATCACTCACTTCTTGAAAACTATAATGAGTCCCTTAGATTTTAAAATAGATGAATTTATCATTAAAGACTACATCCATAGACCAAAATATTTTCTTATCTTTAGTGCTCTATAATGAAAACCAAATTTATCCTCACCATAACCAATAAATGTGCATTTCTCTGATTTAGCCTCTAACTTGGTCCTATTCTCTTTTTTAATGAGAGAAAAATCCTCACATCCAAAGACTCTCAAAAAATAATAATCAACATTCTTACCAGACCAAACTTGATCAAGAATGCCTCCATCCAAAGGCATAGAAAGTCTTTTGTTAATCACATATACTACCATGTTAATTGCTTCTATCCAAAATAGTAAAGGCAACCCTGCATGTAACCTCATGCTCTTAGCACATTCCATTATTATTGTAGTGGAAACAATAGGTGAAGTGTTAGTAAAAAATGCACCTCTTACAAAGTGATCAAAAATAGAAGCATCTCCAATATCAAAAGATGAGGAGGACAAACTAGGAATAGACCCTGAGGAATGGAGAACATCTTCAAAAGTGTTTTGAGGGTTGTCAAAAATTATTTTGGAAGGAGAGAGAGATTCAAAAGAGGGAATATCAATAGGAGAAATAGACAAAGGAGCTGCAACAGGGGTGTCAGGCAAGGGAGAAGAGACTCCCATTTCTTGTTGTACACTCTCTTGTAAGGACAAAGCTTCCTCCTCTTGTTGAATTGTAGGCCTATCTTCAATCTCCATCTCTTCTGTGGCTGGTTCTTCAGTGCTCTATTTCTCAACTTCCATATCTTCTATTTCAAACTCTTTCTCCACAGCTTTTGACTTCTTCATCACAAATATGATCTTAGGCTTATGTGGCTTGGAAGAAGAGGGAACATCACTTTTGTTCTTCATCCTGTTCTCCACCTTTTTTCCTATTTGCTCTTGAATCTCAGTCTCTGACCCTGTAAGGAATTCTTTCAAAGCAATTCCCTTGTTTGCTAGCCAATTATTGGGGTTTGCCAACATAGGTTCAAATCTTTTCCTCAAAGAGGTCAGCTCTTTTTGAGACCATTAGATTGGAGGGAGATGGGTATTAACAACCTATTCAGTATTATATCTATCATCAACCAACTCTCCATCATCCATTAGATCCTCAAGAATATCAACAAGTCTCAGATATTTAATCTGCTTAAGAGATAACCGGTTGTAGTCTAATTTCCTGACATTTTCTTCTATTCTAAAATCTACCCAAACATCTTCAACCATAGGTTCATGGAATTGGGTTTTCCTCTTGATTTTGTCTTTCACACCCCTATCACAAAACTTTGATCTTTTCTTGAATTACTACATAGATACAAGCTGCATCTCAGTTTCCATGGCCCTAGCCTTCATAGCAATTAATATTGAATATCTACCAATTTCAATTGGGAACCTAAAACTAAGATTCTTGAGCTCCATTTGTTTATTATGCATGATGATCATTTGTCTGCATAATTCTATTAAGACCAGTTTGTTTGAGGGGAATCTTGGAAGCATATAAGGATGACCTTGGAAAAAGTCAACCCTTAGATATGAGAAAGAAGGAAACTGTAAGAACATGCATCCAAAATCATTTACCACTGTCCAAGCCTCATCTAACACTCTTCTTTGTTCTAGTTGAGGATCAAAAAGGCATAAGAATACTATAAAGAAAACATCATTTACTCTCCTAAAATGATGAATAGAACCCTTCAATGTTAATTGAGAATATTATTGATACACAGGGATTACCCTCATATCTCCTTCTGATGTTAGACCTGGAAAGATTCTCATAGAAGCTGCAATATACACTAGATAAGAAGTCATGTAGAACTTAAACGTAGTGGATACCTTCATCAATTGTTCATGCAAAGCATTGTTGATTTGTTCTCCCCAGAAGATGGTTTGTTTGCCTTAGAGTATTATGTTGATGAAAGGATACATCCATTCATGAAATAGTGAGGAAGAGGACAAACCTCTTATCCTGCTGAGAAGAGTTATTAGATCACCAACTTCTTCTATAAAGTCACCTCAAGGAAAACCCTGTGGCCACCTTGACAAATTTGACCTTGACATCTTGAGCCATTTATTATTGATTACCTTCATTGCCTTTTCAATATTTTTATCATACTCTTTTTGTGTTTCAACAAAATCAAGCTTTAACACTTCTGTAGTAGGAGGGCACATAAACACCTTATCAATGAATTCAAGATCTACTCTGATTATCACATTTCCACTAGCATCCACCACAGCCCTATTATCTTTGTTATAAAATTGAGCACACTAAAGGACAAATTATGTGTTGTGGGTTGCCATCAAGAAAGAAGATACCAAATAAATGTTATTGTCAATTATCATCTTCATTTTAGAGTTGGGATTGCTTGACTTGGTTCTCTCCACAAACTCAGCCATCTCTACATGGCCAATCTTTGTATCTCTAATGTCATCGATATTAGAAGCAACTGAGGTGATTGGAAAAACACCTTGATATTTGTACTTCATCACTTTTGACTTCTTTAGAGACAACTTAGTCATCTAAATGAGCTATCACCAGAAGGATGTCGATGAAGAAAGAAGATCCATAGAAGAAACTACAAAACAAAAAAATCATATCATGTAATTAGGGGAAATATTGGTAATCTAGAAAAATTACATGTTAATGGTCATGACTATGGACTAGAGTGCGAGCAGGCCAAAAATTTAGAGGAAAGTGGGCTCAAAAAAATAAAATTGAAAATATCCTAGAGTTACGAAAATTTGAGAGAATGTTTGCATGGGCAAAAAAATTTGCCGCCCTTGTATGTGAAGGATATTGTGCACTTGTATTGGTGGCAAAATTCACCACTACTACATATTATAGGAAAAATGGTTATATGTTAGAGAGGCAAAAAATGCTGACACTGTAGTTAATGAGGAAATTCTAAGTTTGATGTTTGAGCGGCAAATTTTGTCAACAATGCATATGGTATAAATGGCATTTGATGTTCAAGCAGTAATTTTTGCCGATACCACATATGATAGGAGTCACAAGGTTTTCATGTAAGGGCGGTGGATTTCATCGCCCATGCACTTCCACTTGAAATCATCTTTAAATACATAAGCAATGAAAAATGTTGACTTGGATTTTGACTTATTCACAATAAGAAGATGTGAGAGCGGCTAATATAGCTGTCATTACAATGTTTTTGTAAGAATTGGTTTTCAAATAACATATTTTAAATGGTAAATCCTTGTTGGGTCAAACCACTGATGACACACGTCAACTTAAAACCTAGGGTACAAATAATGGTTGGCTTATTTTGCCAATTTGACTCACTAGAAATAATCTAGGACACAAACGTATGGAAGAACAAGGGTTTGATATAAAAGACTAAGCAAAATGATAATATCAATTTGAAACTTAACGTATTATAAATGAATTTTTCAAAAATAAATGATGAATTCAAAACAATACAGATACTGATCAATAAATGAAACCCTGGAAGTCAAATATAGTTAAAATGACTTACTTGTTGAGTTCAAAACCCTAAGCTTGATGGCAACAGATTTTGAAATCTATTTGAATCATCCATCACCACGGTCGAGCAGTTTTGAGAAGGGTCAAGGAATCAACTAAGAAACTTTGACAAAAGAAATGACAAGAAAAAAAACAATGAAACAACACATTTAAAAGCTTGAAAACAAGCCTTTAATGCTTGGCACGAGTGGCCATTAATGCCACTTGAAGTTCACGATCTTGGAGATCTTGCTCAGGTGGTGATTTTGGCCGACCTGACACATGCCTTTTGATCAAGAACATGTAATGGTGGTAAAAAGTGCCACTCGAGCATGTGAAAAAGAAAAAAATCATGTAAGAGTGGCAAAAAGCGCTGACTTCACACAAGCAAATACTCAAAATATGTAACAACAGCGAATTTGACCGCTTTGACACATTTAGACTCAAAATTTCACTAATACCCCTAAAATGATCAAAATTGACATTTTGATCAGTTTATGACTACAACAAGCTTCACAATTTTTGATAAATCGTGGTAGGGGAATGTTGCAAACTCGCCTAAGATATCATACTACTTTGCTTGAGATCAAGTTAATCTTTTCTCGATCAACAAACTTAAAGTGTAGATTATGAAATGGACAAGTTTCTTAGAGGTTGTCTACAAAATGAGCATAGATAATTTTGGGAACAACATACCAAAATCATGTTTTAGGTGTCTAACTTTGAAAATGTCTTATTACTTACTAATAGATATCTTCTCCAATTCTCATTTTCAAGCATACATTTGCCTAAGAACCTTTATAAATAACTTCTTTTATTTTCTTGCTTTGCTTTTTTACTTTTCCTTCTGGTTGCTTGCTATCAATATAGGTTTACTTTATGTTACTTGTTTTGGTCTCATTGTTGTTCCCTTTTGGGCTAAACTTTCCTATTTTGTCCCTACGTGCCCATACCTAATCAACGAATGATAAATTAAGGATCATAATTTAAGTAACATGAATGACACTCTAAGAGCTTGAAAGATGAAAAGTATTTCCTAAATGCTTGAACAAACTAATATGATTTATGTGCATTTTTTAAATTTTGAAGGCCTATGATTCCAAATGAAACATGAGAATTTAGAAAGGTTCTCTTCTTGTCTCAAAGCCATCAAATGAACTTAATATAAATAAAACTAAGATGATGAAGCATTGAAATAATTTTAGACCAGTCATAAGTTCTTGTGAACTTTCTAAGTCTTGTTTTACCCATGGCTTGGTTCCCAACTCTCAATGGATTCAACTTGAAAATATTTTTTTAGAAGAAAGAAAATTTTAAAGGAAACGGAATTTAAATGCAAAATTATGAGTTTTCCTCAAAAGGATGATTCAAACAACTTCACTGCAGGGTTTATGGCCTAGTTGGTAGTGGAACAAGGCCCTGAGTAGAATTAGAGGTATCTCTATCAAGGCTATATATGCCTATCTGGAAGTAGAGCAATGCCCATGCCATTTCCCCAAACCAAATTACAAGATCTTTCTTCCTCATAAGTTCTGATTTCTTGATCAATCTTGGTTGAATGTGCATGTGAATGCAGAATTATAACTGAATCAATCACTTTATCACACACTAATGGTATTTGGACAACAAAGGAACTTAGTATGTCACATGTTGTAACAATTTTTTGTGCCTTTGTGTTCTAATTTTATCTTGAGTGATTGCCTACAATTAATGCTTGTTATTCAGGTGCTAATACTAAGATTATATATTCTTAAAATAATCAAGGGTATTTTATAGTAGAGTCATAATTTATTGTTGCTTGCACAACATGCCCTAATTTCATTAATGAAATCAGGGAATCTCTTTTTACTTGAGAGTTTTATCTTTATTCCTTAGAAGATTTTGAGTGTTTATTAGTTTGTGTTGCCATTTTATAGTTTGCAAGTTGTTAGACATGAGTGTATAAATTTGTGCTTTAGTGTTTTTGACTAAGTTAACTTAGTAAATATCAATCATAATGTTTGGTCAAAGAAAACATATCTAGAGCTTGATTATTTTAAATATTTGAATCTGCTTGAGTTTGCAGAGTCTAGTCCTTTTAAATTATCCTTTGGAATTATTTGACTTAGACTTAGGAAAGCAATTTTAATTTCTTTAGAGTTATTGCACATCCCCCTTTGTAATTTGGTCCATAAATTCTTATTTCATGACAAAATGACTATGATATTTATAAATTTTATATGTTTAACTTAGTCAATTTTCAATATTACAGGCTTTTCTTATAATTGTCAAAGTGCTAAGTCTACAGGGATCCTTTCAAGACATTTTAATTCATAAACTTTGGGTTTTAATGTAAAAATATTCAATCTTTTTAGAATTATATTGGAGGTCAAAGTCTCTTATTTAAGTGAAAACAAGCATTTTTGTATGGTCATTTCATTATGAAATTGGGTATCTTTCACCATTTTTTGCTTATCTTTTTTGCCTTATTTAAATCTTTATTTTTTGATCCTTTTTATATGTGCTTAGTCATTTTGTGGGATCAAAATCTTATATTGAGGCCTGAGACTTATAAATGTGGTGGTATCACATTTTAACAAAGTTTGGAGCTTAGTGTTCAAAATGGTTAAGTCTATGACGTTTCCCCTTGATCCCCTGAGATGGTGACAAGTGTAAACATTAAAAAAACCCAGGATCCATCTATAAAGCCAACCATCCAAGGATCCCCCGACTGCTTGCCCATCATTTTATCTTTAGATTGATGGCTCAGATTGGTCCACAATGGAGGAAGGCCAAAGATCAAAATTTTATTTGAGGCCTAAATGCCTAAGATCATGCCATTTGGCATGATATTGGGAGCTCAAAGCTTAGAGGAATGTCAATAGACTAAGATCTCTTCAAGGTATGAAGGCTCGAGATCATGCCATGTGGCATGATCTCAAGAGCCCAAGGCTCTGAGGAAAGCTCTGCCATAACAATAACCCAAAGACCTTGGGATCATGCCATATGGCACAATCATGTTCCATCTTATAGTACTCAATAATCTAGGATGATTCCATGTGGCATCATCCTATGAATCAAAAGATAATGTCCAATGAATGAGAGCCATCCACATAGACTCATTGATGTCATTGGACACCCTTAGCATAAATTTGATGGATGTCTACCCAGCAACAGATGATCAAGGTTAGGTCTCCAAACTAATGACACCTTACCACATGGAATTTGTCATTAACTTAAGTTTGTCAAACGTCAAAGCTATCAAAATCAATTGAATAATAGTTATTTTTTTAAATTTGGCTTTTAGGTCAAATTCATATTTTTTTCCTTAATATGTTGAATATTCAAATGGAAAATGTCTTATTTACTTAAAGATCTCAGGCTATATGAATGTTTCAAGTTAGAATGTAAAGTAATATTTAATCCTCATTTTCCTCATCATCCTTTCCTTCCTATGATTTCTTTCAAAGGTTTTCAACTCAATCGCCTTCTTTACAATGTGGAGGTTCAAAAGATTCAATACAGAGCCTCTATGTGTCAAATATCCAGGGATGTTATAGCCAAATAAAATTTCTTTGAAAATTTGACTAAGTGTTTGGAAGGCCCCTAGACTTTGAAATTATACCATGTGGCATGATTTCAAAGGTCGAAGCATTGGGGGCAAGCTCAAAGAAAGTATAAGTCTCGATGACCCTAAGTCCCTAAGATCATGCCATGTGGAATGATCATGAAAACTTGGGCCTCTATGGAACCAAAGGTAATATAAATCTCTAAGGCCCACTGACCATTTGATCTCTTAGATTGATAATTGGTGTTAGTAAATAGATCACAAAGACTAAAGGTAACATGTAAAGCCTTAAGACCAAATATGTCTCCACATGGATACATCTCTGGGGTTGATGACCCAAGGATGATGAAGCAATGCCTGAAGGCCACCAAACATCAATTTCAACAAATCGATGGCTTTAAAAAGTCAATCACTAATAAATTTATCAGTAGTGGGCCTAAGCCCCAAAAGCTTACAATGTCACCACATGGTAACATCATGGGAGCACAAGACTTGGAGAATATAGTGAGGAGTTAGGAAAACCCAAATCATTATAGACCATCCAATCACTCAGATCTATAACCTGAAAGACCCAGCCATGTGAAGAACACGGTCATTATGAGAAGCTTGACTATAATAAGAGTTATGTGATCATGCCATATGGCATGATCATGTTGATTCTGAGCTCAATGATATCCAAAAGTAAGAAAATAAATAATGAAGAGCATAAAGAAGAGCTAAGGGAGTGTCATGTGGCACTTCCTTGTGAAGCTACATAAACATATAGAAGCCTAAGTCAAGCAAGGAGATAACAAATGTAGAAAAGATCATAATGTATCCCAAAGAGTGTAAATCAAGCTGTCAAAAGAGAAAAGGGGAGCCTGATATACCTAGTTAATGTGTCAAGTTAGCAAAGTGATAGTGAGCTATTAAATTTCTACCCATCTACTTGTCAAAGTCATCGGACTTTAAAAGTGACTATGTCATTTATGGAGAACATAAAACACATAATTAAACCTAGATCTGATAGAAGTGGTAGAATTAAATGCAAAATTAGTTAGAGGCATTAATAAAATCATGATCTAAGCAGTGAATTAGGAAGAGGGTATGATGTGCACCTATAAAGGGACATAGAGGGATAATAAGAAAAATATATGTCTTTATGAGGCATGGCATATAACTTCACAAAATGTTGTTGTTAAGCAATCCCAATGAGATCCCAACTGCATTTCCCAGTCATCATTGAATATTGTAATTACCCCAATATTGTGACAAATTTGAATCTTAGATGGGGATTATCTTTAAGTGATCTAACAATCAATGTAATAGGGTATGTCTATTTTATAATTATAGGTTATGGTAGTGAGCTATGCACATTTATTTTTAGCATTTTCTTGCTTTCTAGATTTAGCTTTTCTCTTTGTATGAGTCGAGGTTATTTGGAATTAGACCTGTAAATTCACCTGAGTATTGGATAGATCCCCAATTTGATCCTTCAATGTAATCATCTTTTATCTAAAATCTTTGTCAATAGATAAATACAGTCTACACATGTATATGGTGGCTCATTTTTCCTCTTTTAACATTTCTAACATTGTACCCCTTATGATCTTACACTATCTCCATCCATGGTTATGCCATGTTGGAAAAGCAAACACTGGTTTTATGAAAGGATTGGTTTACTAAGTAGAATCATATATGTCTCCTCTATAAAATGGGCTCATATTTTCTTTCTTTCTACCATTCTCTATTTTACTTTTTTTGTAACTTTGTTAGAGTTGGTAGACTAGTTTTTCTTAGGTATCAATGAGTGCAATCTGAGTTTACAGGTTTATCTTTATTATTTGGTTCTATTTATTATTGCTTATGCATTGTTGACTCCATGTAAGTAATCAACATGTTTAAATAAACTATGTATTCTCATCTTAAATCTATATGTTTATTTCCCTAGGTAGCAAGCCCCACATTTCAAATGCTTAGGATTTGTTTGAAATACTTCAACACCAACATAGGCCCCTTGAATTGAAATGGTTAGAATGGGCCACTGAGTGAAGATCAATGCCCCAATACCTAGTAGAACAAACCTTGGGGAGGTCTTGCATACCTCCTTTCAGGAGGGGTTTGGGATCAATCCATCCATCCCCAAACTTAATGTTGGTGGCATGTCAAAACACACATCAACACATACCAGGCATATTATTTTTATCACAATTTTATTTTAAATTAGTTCTTTTTAATTATGATCATTTTTATTTATTCTCAAAGTCAAGGAGTCATGTTTTCAATGATTTCACTCACATACTTGAAGAATATAACTGTCAACTTATCCTACTATCATTATGAAATATTGAATGATCAATGCGGATTTAACTAAAGTTATCAATATGTTATTTCCCTATTGCATGCCTTGCTTGTGATTGTTATTTAATATGTTGGTTTTAGATTTTTGTGGTATTTAACCTAGACTTGAATGTTAAATTGATCAAAATAGGATGTTTCTTATGGCATATATCCATCATCAGTGATCTATGCACATTAAATCCAATTTAAAATTTGAAAGGTCTATGTGTGATCAATTTATTCATCCCTTCAATGCTGGAGAATATTTTGAAATGCCATAAATATGTGATGGGTAAATGGGCACGATGGTTGTCAAATTTAACTTTGGATCATGGAGAATACTTTCCATCTACATGGAATAATCACAGAACATAGGCTAGTTATGGTGTGACAGTTATGAGCCAGTCAAATTTAACCTCAGGTTCAAGAAAGATCCATAGTGTACATGTGTCATCAATACATGACTTTAGAGTCATGAAACTCATTGTGGTTTCTTATTGATTGTGTCTCATGTGATCAATCAAAATGGAACACGTGCCCTGTTATCACTAGATCGAACTCACAAAGTTTGTATAAAGTCCATAGAGTTCTTTAATCTGCATGAACAACAAAAAACACACATGTTTACATATAAAGAATTTAAAAATTCATAATTAAAAATGAAGGATGCATGGCATTCTCCAAATATTTATGAACCACATAATGTTCTCAAATTAAGTTAAAATAAGGTCATAAGATCATATAAGTATAGAATGGGACATGTGGCAGGCATTCGTTGGCCACACTATCATGGAGTAAAGGGTCATGATATTCTTGGTTTATAGTGAACTCCACATGGACCTGTTGATTAATTCATTTCATTTTATCAATGGACATGTTTGTGACTTAAACCTTGGGCTTGAGTTGTTAAGTCATAAAATTTTATACAGTGTGGCCACCAAAAGTGATAAATGAAATGTGTGAAATTTAGATTCAAATTATATATGAAAGGGCTATAATAAACTTAAAAAATATAAACGTGTGTTATCCTTTTAACTCAGGAAATATTTGAAAGAGACCACCAATTATAAGATGAAGTATAAACTTAAATTAAACTAAAGTGGTCATGCAAAATTTTAAATGTGAACCTTTAATTTTAATAAAGCAGTCGTAATTTTTTAGATGTGAACTCTAAAGTAAATATTTACAATGGAACTTGCATGCCAATCAACATAATCATATATTTCATAACAAACACTACCCAAAATTGGCAAGTACTGGCCATTTCATGGTTCTTGTCTAACTCATAGTCCATCCTTATTCAATATTTATAATTAAAATACATGTACTCATGTGTTACCAACATAATTCTATGATAAGTCAAAAGGCTCTTGGACAACATCATACTATATAAATGTTCAATAGAATGGCCAAATTTTAATATTTGTAATTGTAGATACTAAATTTTGTCTTAAGTGATAATGACAAGCTTGACATACATTTACCACACATGACTTGCACACACAAATATGGTCATAACCCACCATTCTATTATACCTACATTCTACCTTATGAGTTTGATTCTTCCATTCTGTTATAACACACCTACATGAACCTCATTATTTGATCCAAACTTGATTAATATTTTGCACAGACATCTCTAGACCTTCAGTTTAGTCATACTGTGCATGGATAAGTAACATCATATTGGGTTAGTATCACCAATTGATACTAACTTGAGCTTAACGGTATCTGCCCTCTCTCAACAATGACTACTTTTGAAAAACAAATCTTTCCTTAGGGTTAATCCATCTACCTAACATGTTAGTGACATAATAAACTACCCAATTGGACTCATATATATACAAATAAAGGCCTCACTTGATAGGGGATTTAACACTTAGTTGGGACATGTCTATATAATACTACACATTCATAAAATCTTCCTTATTAATTCAAAATTATGAATCGATTGCTAGGAGTAGTCACAAGCCAAGTCAAAAGCACACCAAATTCAAGTCAAAGTAAACATTATCAAGTACCAAATATGAATCATTATATGCATACATATTGTGAACTAGCACAATTACATAATAACACTAGGTGGGAGAACTATGTGTGGCTTGATTTATGCCCTCATAGTGTTAGATACATAGGTAGTGGTCAATCATCAATAGGGATGATTGGGGTTAGCTCAACCCATTACATTTTCCTAATTTTTGTAAGTTTATAACCCTCATAAACACACACAAGGTTTTAAGGTGAAGGAGGTTGATTTCTAGAGATGCATGCATCATTAGGGTTTAACATAACACATACAAAGCTTTGAGAAACAAGCAAAGGTGACTATACAATCACTAGCCCGTTTTTTAGCATTGGTCGCTACTGACCAACACGTCAATATTGACCTAGATCCAATGAAATTAACAATATGAAAACATAAACATAATTATTAAACCAATCAAATCACAACCCTGATTCAGTCTATTTTCCAACTCCATAACATAGTCATAATCAAACAATCAGTAAAAATAATAAGTACTCCATTTGTTTTATTTACTATATTTAAAATATGTCACTTGTCAAATAGTTGCAATTGGTTTTATTATTTTACATTGATATGTATGTTTGAGTGTCATATCTTATAATATGAATTATTCTACTAGTTTTTATCCTATTAGGGTTTCTAAAACCAAATTAGGGTAAAACATAATAGTGAACCCAAACATTGATTAAATTGTGTCAAACCCTAGATCTCCCTTAGTGTTTCATCTTTGTACAATTTCATATTTTTGTCTCACAGTTTCAGTTTTAATCTTTGGATTCCCCTCACAGGTGATAATAAATATTTTCAACTTTGGCCCTAAACTTCTACATAGGTGCATGATTCCATCCTATGCATCTAAGAGGAGTAGCTCCCTTGTCCCTCTAAGGCACAATGCTAGATTAAGTGGAGCCCATATAGAGCATAACCATATTTCTTCAACTAAAATGGATATAATGAATGTTTCTTCTTCGTTTGATGTTGCAATTATTCATGAAAATGTGCAAATAGGTTATTATGTGGACATGCATCCATTAGAACATGAAAATCAAGACAATCATAATGAACATAAAAATCAAGATGATTATGAATGCCTCGATATAAATGATCCCATTGTTCTTAATGGGGAAAATCCTGACCAAGTTAAAGCCCTATCTAATTTTCATTAAGGACTTCATCAATATCCTAAATATGATGGTAAAATACTCAAATTTATCCTAGTATATAAGGTCACACAAAAATCCAGGCTTATTGCATCTCAAGCACAACAACAAGGTCCCTTTTCTATTTTTATCCCATCCTTTCGAGCCATTACTCCCACTTCATGTGTTCATACCCTACTATTGGTATTATCCATACATCAACACCTCTATTGACATCTATGACATCCACCCTAGGTGTGGGGGCAACACAAGGCTTCCAATAGATTTCTATACCTATTCCTGCATAGACAAGCTTTACCCCTCTTATGATGACTATGCATGTTATATCATCAACCTCACCAAATGCACATTCCCTTGAGTAGACTATTACAACTTTGCATGTTAAGGTGTTATAGTTTTAGTAAGGTGCATCTAGAGCTAGTCTTTCAATGGATTCATGTGTCTTAATTTATAACCCATTATCCCTTACCTTCAGGATTCATAGCTCCTAATATTTTACTATACAAAGGTAAAGGTAATCTATAATAATGCCCTCATTCATTCCACATAACATGCTTAGATTATGCATACAATGAAAAATTATTAACTAGGTTATTCTCGATAAGTCGTGAGGATTATGTTTTGTGATGGTTATATACCCTTCCCCTTTAATTAGTTAAAGCATTCAATCTTTTAGTAAATCAATTTATAGCACATTTCACTGTTTAAATTGTTTAGAAACTATCTTATGCATAAATTTCTACATGTAAGCAGAGGTCGAATGAGCTAATTATTGAATTTGTACTTCAATACAAGACTTTGCTATCTAATACAACTAATGGTATGACCAATAATGAGTTACATGACATATTCAAGCAAAACCTACTTGCATCACTCCATGAATTAATTTTCTTCAAGAGATTCAAATCCTTTGATGAGTTATGCTACACAGTAAGGGACAAAGAGGTTAAGCTCATAAGTTTGAATGAGCTCAAGTATACATCAACTCCTACAACTACTTCAACAATAAACTTTCAAATAAAACCAATCTAAATGGTCAAACCAATTGACAACAAGAATGAGGAAAAAATCATAGTCAATGCAGTATCACAACCTACAAATCAACTTTAATTGTCAGCTCTGTTAAAGAGGCAATTTTCTAGATTACCATTACTTCCTTGTATATTGTTGTTAAGCACGAAATATAATGAGAGGGGGGGGGGGGTGAATCAGTATATTATATATCTTATTTCTTAATCAAATTCCTTTTATTTAACCACTTAACTACACATTCAAGATATGCAATAAAATTGAAACAATAATAAGTACCACACAAGAGAGAGAGAGAGACACCAAATTTTTACGTGGAAACCCAAAGTGGAAAAAACCATGAAGAACAATCTCAAGTATATGAATGAGCACCAAATCAAATTACAAAGCTAGCAAGCACCAACTTGCAGGAGCACCAACCCCTTTACCAAGTACCAACACAACAACTATTTGTGAGCACCAACCCCTTGTAAAGATTTGTGAGCACCGACTCACAGGAGAACCAACCCATTTTATGTATAAAACACAACTATCTCTCAATGTTGCTTACTAAAAAAATTATATAACTCTACAATATCTCCTATTTTTCTCTCTTCAAAAATAAATACAAAACATATACTCTCTTGCATATTACAAATGGCTTCTCAAGCCTTTATTTATAACTTTCCAAATGACCTTTGACATTCACCCTTTGTGACCCTTCAATCCTCATGGAAAATGGCACCAAACTTGCCTAACCCTTTGTATTCTTGCATTTGAAAATTCATAACGTGACCCTTCATAAGCAAAAGCACCATTTCCTCTTTTGTCTTTATCTTGATGACTTTTCATATTTCTCAAAGTGTCCCTTTATGGAAAAATGTGCCATACCCTCTTTTATCTTCACATGGTGACTCTTGGAATTCCTCAAGATGACTCTTCATGAGAAAATGCATCCCATTCCTCTTTCATCTTTTACCTCATGACTCTTTGACTTCTCCATGGGCCCTCTTTTGACTTATATGCAACCAAAAATATATTCATTAATATTAAATAAATATTAACACACATTAGCCAAGATATGAATATTAAAAACATCATTAAATGTAATGGGACCTTTATCACCAATAATGTTAGACCTTTGACATCAATGACAATATTTCCATCAATTTCCCCCTTTGTCATTGATGGCAACCTCAAATTGAAACTGTCACATCCTAAAACCTGCACATACTACCATTTAAAAAATATATAGTAACTCCCCCTTACTATATCAACTTGTACCTATTCTCTATACCTGTTCCAACACCTGTTTCTACACCTATACTTGTACTTGGACCTATTTCTATTCTTCTCCCCCTTTGAAATCAATGGCTAAGGGCCTACTTGGAGCTAACACTTAGCTCCCCCTCAACTGATGTTGAACCTTAATGGCAGGAAGTAAAAGAAATTACACCCAACTCCCGCAGATACTCAAATGTGTATTTTGGTAGTGCCTTTGTGAAAATATATGCAAATTATTTTGTTCCATCTTAACTTGTTGATCTGTAACCTGCTTTCTCAAGAAGTGATATGTAATGGGAATATATTTTGTTCTTGAATGCATCACTGGATTCTTTGAAATATTAATAGCACTTGTGTTATCACAAAAAATAGAAATAGGTTCATCATATTTTACCTTGATATCTTCCAATGTTTGCTTCATCTAAAGCACTTGAGTACAACATAATACCACTTTAATATATTCTACTTTAGTAGTAGAAATTGATACTGAATTCTGCTTCTTGCTTAGCCATGATACTAAGCTATCACCATGGAAGAAAGTTCCTCCACTTGTACTCTTTCTGTCATCCAAGCACCCTACCCAATCTGAATATATATAAGCAACAAAAGTGAAATCTCTATCTGTGGGATACCAGAATCCATAATCCAATGTCCCCTTTATATATCTAAATATTCTCTTCACCAATTGAACATGACTATCTTTTGGAGATGATTGATATCTTGTAACCATACCTACTGCATGCATGATGTCTAGCCTCGATGCTGTCAAATATAAAAGACTACCAATCATAAATCTATACAAAGATTGATCTACAATAGGTGAATCTTCATCCTTGTTCACCTTATTTCCTGTACACATTGGTGTGCCAACTGGTGCACAATACTCAAAACCAAATTTCTTCATTATTTCCTTGGCATATTTACTTTGAGATATAAAAATTCCTTTATCTAACTGAAATATTTGTGATCTTAAGAAAAATGACAATTCTTCAAGCATAGACATCTCAATTTTTTTTTACATATTATTGGAAAATTCTTTTATCATATTTTCAATGTTTCCTTCAAAAATGATGTCATAAACATATACCATAACAATCAATTGATGCTCACATTTTATTTTGATGTAGAGATTACTATTAGCAAATCCTCTCTTGAAACTTTGATCCTACAAGTACTTATCAAGTCTTACATGCCAGGCTCTGGGAGCTTGTTTCAATCTATACAATGCTTTCTTCAATCTCCACACATGTCTACTAATATTTGAAAGAATAAATCCCTCAGGCTGCTCAATGTAGACCTCTTCTTATATATTCCTATTTAGGAAGGCAATTTTGACATCCATCTGAAACACTTTGACATTTTTAAACACTACATATGCAAGAAATATTCTAATAGCCTCTAGCTTTGCCACTGATACAAAATTTTCTTCAAAATCTATTTTCTCAATTTGAGCACATCCTTTACGTACTAATTTTGCTTTATTTTTGGTTACTTCTCCATTTTCATTCAATTTATTTCTATAAACCCATTTTGTTCCTATCACATTGTGATCTTTTGGTCTAGGCACTAATTCCCACGTATCATTCTTTTCTATCTAATTTAATTCTTCATCCATAGCCTTAACCCAATGCTTATCATGTCTAGCTTCAAGAAAAGTTTTAGGCTAAATTTTGGATAATAAAGAGAAATTAACTTGCTCATATTCACTTACCTTCATTCTTCTGGTGTGAATTCCTTTATTTATGTCCCTGATGATGTCACTTTCATTAATATTTCTATAAACATATTTAGATTGAGTTTTGGTTTCCTTTTTCTCCTTTTTCTCATCTTCATCTGATTCTTCAAAATTTTCATCTTCAATAATTTCAGGAATGTCTATTGGATCACTGATTCTTTGTGTTTCATCTTCTTCTATCCTTACACTTGAACTTTTAACAATTTTCTTGGTTATTTTGTTATAACATTTATAAGCTTTAATTTTGAAAGAATAACCAAGAAATATACCTTCATTTGATCTGGATTTAAACTTCCTAAGTTTTTTATCGGTTCTCTTTATGAAGCATCTGCTACCAAAAGCTATGAAATAATCAATTGTTATTGGTTTGTCTTTCCATAGCTCATAAGGAGTCTTGTCACTATTGACTCTCAATAATGCTCTATTTTGAATATGCACTACTATAGCAACTACCTCTCTCTAATATTTATCTTGTATCTTAGCTTTATTTAGCATTGTCCTCACCATCTCCTGAACTATTCTATTTCTCTGCTCAACTACTCCATTTTGCTATGGAGTTTCGGCTACTGAATAATGTCTCTTTACTCCATGATCTTCACAAAACACAATAAATTGATCTAACATGATTTCTCCTCCTTGATTTGATCTTAGATACTTAATCTTCAAACTAGTTTTATTCTCAACTAATGCTTTGAAATGTCTAAAAACTTCTAATTTTTTCTTTAAAAACATTACCCAAGTCATACGTGAAAAATCATCAATAAGCAACATGAAATATTTCTCACCTTGAGTACTTTGAGTTCTCATAAGTCCATATAGATCAGTGTGAACAAGCTCTAACATCTGAGTGGTCAAGTACTCTTTTGTTTTGAACCACCTTCTAGCCTACTTCTCATGCTGACAAGGTTCACAAAACATGTCAAATGGATTTGTAATCTTTGAAATATTTTTGATTGCTTGATTTTTGCTGATGCTAAAAAGATTGTTAAAATTTATGTAACCCATTCTCCTGTGTCATATCCAACTTTCTTCAATCTGACTCAAACAACATCTTTGACCTTTGATGTCTAATAACATATATAAATTATTGCCTATTATCTGAGCATCTGTAATCAACACATCTAATTTTTTTCTCTTGATTTCATAACTTTTTGTATAAAACTTTAGTGTGTGTTCTTGATCACACATTTGACTTACACTCAAAATATTATGCTTAAGACCTTCTACATATAAAACATTTTTAGTTTTAGTTCTACCATTATCCAAACTTATAGTACCTTTTTCGACAATTTTGGCAATAGTATTATCTCTAAATTTCACTGTGTCACCATTTATCTTCTTCAAGGTTATGAACTTTCTTTTGTCTCCTTTCATGTGCCTCGAACATCCATTGTCAATTAACCATGGCTTTTTTTCATTTTTTGCATGTAAAGTTGTCTGTACCAACACAAATTTTTCAAGTTGTTTCTTTTGCCATGAACTTTTCTGAACTTTCTTTTTGATGAATAGAGCCTTGAAACTCTGATCCTTCTTGACTGACTTGAACACACTTCTATAATATTCGGATATGTGTCCAAAGTTGTTGCACTTGTAACATATTATGGCCTCTTCATTGAAGCCTAATAGAAGAGCAAAAGAGTTGTGGCTTTTGCTTGACTCTGCATGACTTTTCTTCTCCTTATTTATGAAATTGTTAGCCCTTTTTCGACGTTCTATTTTCTTATGACCATATCCATTATAATAAAAATAGTTCTACAAAAATAGGACCTATTTGTGTATCTTTGACTTGATTGTCTTTTATAGTTTTGTTCCCTCTAACCTTCTTTGTTCGAGATGTCCTCTATATTCTTAACTTCTTTTCTTTTTATTTCTTCTTTTGTAAGAGCTTCAGCATATATCTTTCCTTTTTCCTTGTCTGTGAAAGTAGTGGCCTCCCTTTTCTATTTTTCAAATCTAATAGCTGTCTTATTTGACATTGATCTTTAATTTTTTAATATCTTATTCAATACATTAGTGCTATTCTCAAATTTTGAATCATTAGCTGCTCTATCATTGATTGCTTTATTTATTTTTTAATATCTGATTTTAAAGAAGCAATTTAAATAACATACCTTTCACATTCTTTACTTATTATTTTTAATTATACTGTTAGATCTTATTCATTCTTCTTGGCTTCTTCAAAGTGTGCTTATAGATCTTCAATTATTTCTTTTGACTCTTTTTCATTTTTCTTGATTTGGATCTTTAATCTTTGATTCTTCTTTTCAAGAGCTTTTAACTCTTCTAAGGCACAAATGAGTTCTCCTTCCAGATTCACTTTGGCTTCATTATATTCTTCTTCTTGATCATCTGTAATTTTGCTTGTGGAGGCATCTTTATGTATGGCCATGAATAGAATATCTTCTTCTTCTGAATCACTGACTCCACTATCTTTGACTGAGCTAAGATATTTAGAATACAAACTCTTCTTCTTGAATCCCTTCTTGAATTTTTCTTTAAAATTCTTCTTGTATGTAGAATTTTTTTCTTTATTGTCACCATTACCTTTATCTAGGCACTTAGTTGCAAAATGTCCAATATTTCCACAATTAAAATATTTGAAAGGTAATTTTCCTTGATATTTACTAGTGCCCTTTTTCAGTTTGCGAATGAATAGAGCTCCGTTGTCATCTTCATCATCGCTAGAACTGTCATTTAATTCTTAAATCTTAGTCTTATCTTTCTTTGATGTCTTGAAAACAACTTCTTTCTTTGAGGGTTTCTCTTGTTCAATCTACATCTCATATGCCGTAAGAATACCATGTAGCTCATCCATCTTTAGTTTGGATAAATTCTTCATCTCTTCAATTGACAAAACTTTTGCATCATATCTCAATGGTAGAGATCTCAAAACTTTTTGAACCACAATTGACTCTTCTAACTTTTCTCCAAGACCTTGAATCTGGTTAACTATTTGATCAACCCATAAAAGATAACTTGCTATATTTTCTTCCTCTTCTATATTCAAATTCTCAAACTATCTTCTAAAAGTCTAAGGCTTGGATTGTTGAACCTTTCCATCACCTTTGTAAATATTCTCAAGCTTTACCTAAGTTACATGAGCAGATTTACATTGCATAACTTTAACAAATTCTGATTCACATAAACCACATAAAATAACATTTAAATCTTTAGCATTATTTTCATTTGCCTTATTTTCTACTGAAGTAGTTACAAGTGTTTGTGGCTCTTCATATTCCTCTACCAATGCTTGCCATATGTTGAATCCAAGGGCCATCAAATAAGTCTACATCTTTATGCTCCAAAAAACATAATTTGTTGCATCAAACAAAGGTGCCTTATTTGTATAAAAACCTTTATGTGATCCATCCATCATGCTTTCCCAATCTACTTTCAAGCTATAAAATATTTTCAAAGGAACCTGCTCTGATACCAATTATTAAGCATGAAATATACTAAAAAGGGGGGGTAAATCACTATATTATATATCTTATTTCTTAATCAAATTCTTTTTCTTTAACCACTTAACCACAAATTCAAAATATGCAATAAAATTGAAACGATAATATGCACCACATGAGAGAGAGAGAGAGAGAGAGAGAGAGAGAGAGAGAGAGAGAGAGAGAGAGAGAGAGAGAGAGAGAGAGCAAATTTTTACGTGCCCAAAGTGGAAAAAATCAAAGAGAACAATTTCAAGTATATGAGTGAGCACCAACTCAATTTACAAAGTTCACAAGCACCAAATTGTAGGATCACCAACCCCTTTGTTGAGCACCAACACAGTAACTATTTATGAGCACCAACCCACAAGACCACTAACCACTTGCAAAGATTTGTCAGCACCGACCCACAAGAGCATCAACCCCTCTTGTGTATAAAATAAAACTATCTCTCAATGTTGCTTAATCAACAAATGATATAACTCTACAATATCTCTTGATTTTATCTCTTTGAAAATAAATACAAACCATGCACTCTCTTGCATATTATAAATGGCTTCTCAAGCCTTCATTTATAGCTTTCCAAATGAACTTTGGCATTCACCCTTTGTGACCCTTCAATCCTCATGGAAAATGGTGCTAAACTTTCATGACCCTTCATATTCTTGCATTTGAAAAGTCATATGGTGACCCTTCATAAGCAAAAGCATCCTTTCCTCTTTTGTCTTTATCTTGGTGACTTTTCATAATCCTCAAAGTGTCTCTTCATGGAAAAATATGGCATATCCTCTTTTGTCTTCACATGGTAACTCTTGGAATTCCTCAAGATGACTATTCATGAGAAAATGCGTCCCATTCCTCTTTTGTCTTTTACCCCATGACTCTTTGACTTCTCCATAGGCCCTCTTTTGACTTATATGCAACCAAAAACATATTCATTAATATTAAATAAATATTAACACACATTAGCCAAGATATGAATATTAAAAACACCATTAAATGTAATGGTGCCTTTATCACCAATACTGCTAGACCTTTGACATCAATGACAATATTTCCAATAATTGTTACAGAATTTATTTGAGTGAAATATTGTCATTCTTCTTTATCCATAAGAGTTTATCCAAACATAACTATACCAATGAACTTTGATATCAATGCATGTTGTGAATAACATTAGATTGTGGGACATTTTATGAATAAATGCTTTAAATTAAGATATAAGATACAAGATCTTATTGATGATAAAACTACTTAGTTGAGCACCCCACAAAGTAACCTAGACCAAAAAATAATGGAAATCATAAGTTAAAATATTTAATGATCCATTTCTAAAGGATGAGATGACAGAGACTAAGGATATTTCAAAATTCCACTATGCATATAATATGCGTCCTCCACCTGTGACATATAATCACCCGATAAACACGATTACTAGTAAACTTATTAATACCTCACCACAACATTCTATGATCACATTTAATCGTAATTAGATTATTTATGATGATTTAGATTTTCATGCACTATTCATACGAGCCTATATCAATGATCAAACCATACATAGTTTAATGATAGAAAATATATCAAGTGAGAGCACATGCATGATAAAACTTCTTCGATCCATTGGATAGACATAATATGATATACAAGATACATAAATAACATTAAGGGAGTCTACAGAAATAAACATAATACCATTGTACACATGTACTAACTCTTTAGGTGGGTTATGTGGTACTAGCCACTTCATTCTTATTTTTATAGAGCGATGAGGTATTTGACATGTTGTTAGGATTCCCTTGGATGGAAATTCTTCTTGGAATACCATCTAAAGTTCATCAATGCCTCAAGTACATATATTGAAAAAAGTAGTCAAAGTTACGGGTGTATGATATGAGTACCCGATAAAACTAATGGTATCTCTTCCTCCACCCCCACCACCATTGTAGTTGGTTGATACACCCATACATGATCAATATGTAGAGCTAGTGGTTATACACATGAAAGATATTTCTATACACCCAACTAAGAGGAAATTAAGTGGGGATACAAGATAACCAATTATTCAAAATCCATCACATCAAAGAGTTATTCAGGGTTCATAAAGGCTATCATATCCTATAACATGTATTAAGTCAGTACCATGAATAGTTCAATGTGTTATACAATGAACACAAGCAATAAGATATTATCCTACTATACAGTGGGCCCCAAAGAGTCCTTAGCCTTCTAGAGTTACCCATCATACATGAGATTCTATGAGAAATGATCATGATAATTATTGTACAACACATGACTTATTTTCACATTCAAACATGCTTACATACAGTAAATTTTGATCATGATAGGTAACCCTAATACATGTTGTTACATTCCATTCTGACTTATTCCAGAATAAGGGCACCTACCAACTGTCGGCACCATAAAACTTGAGTAATACTAGTTTCTATATGATCAGGGATTGATATGTGAATATGATCTATATGTTTTAGTTCCTTATTATTATGCTTATAAATAAATATGTGTAATGATTGATATAACTTTTGTCTACTTGTTGATTTATGCATGATTAGTTGTATCTAATGTTATCTTGACTATGTTGTTTTGGGTGGGTAAAACACTATTGAAAATTATAGAGAAGTGTCATTTGATCTATCATGATAAATCTCTTTAGCTTCTTTATGCAGTTGTTATTGGGGTGTAGTTTATCGTGCTCACCAAATCGTAAAGAATGTGTTTTTTGAATAATATTGTTAAGCTTTCAAGCATAAGTAACTAGGGCCCAAGAGCGAGACCAAAAATATTGAATCTTAACATCATTAAATGGTTGTTCCAATCATATTAACTCTATCAGTGCTCGTTATGGATAATTTAATTTGTGGTTATTATTTATGTTTTTAAATTAAGTTTTATTAAGTGTTCTTTTGACCCATGATAATATTGCTAACTGGCATTGATAAAACCTATTGTGAGTATTGTCATGTAACTCTTAAGGTATAACTTTTGCAATTTTTATATTGCTCAACTTAACATTTGTTTAAAAGGGGGAGATCATATTGATAGTTATATTTAATACATTTATGATTATGATTGAGGTATCATTATTTTCGAGCTATCCAAGATGTTTCGTGATTGAGAAGAGGTCGTCATTAACCTGGGTCCAGTTGTGCCTCTTAATATCATTACACTTACACCTTGTATATGGTCTCTATTACTAATGTCATATATAATCATATTTCATGGTCCTTGTTATGCATATAAATGCGAAACTTAACCATGTTGGGAAATTAAATCTTGTATATGTTTCTAAACCATGTTATATAGGCATTTATTAGTCATCATTATTATCATACACTATAATCCTTGGTCTTGGGTCATGAATTGAGGACATGCATTAAGGTTTATTGGGTCATAAGCTTTAATTCAAAATTATTTAGTCTTTCGATTAATACTCAAAGGGCATATTAAATAATCCTCTATCCCTGATTAAATCACCCACTATAAATTAAATTACTCAAAAGATAAGGTTGTAAAGGCTATGGGAAACAAAGTGTTATGTTGTTATAATTTAGATCCATCCTAACCAAGTTGCACATTGAGATTTAAAATAATATTTTCTTTGGTTTTGAGAAAACATCATTAGGGTTTGGAATTTGTGGCATTTGAGGGGAATGAAAACCTGTCAATTGGGTGAGAAGTGTAATGCAATAATGATGGCTAGTGGGGAATTAGTAAATAAAACAAATGGCATGCTATTGGTAAATTTGAAATTATGGGGAGGAAATTTGGAAGCATTGCACAACTGGTTGGGGATGAAGTAAAGCAAGGAAATGTAGGATGAGTTATGGGCTCAAATCTCAGGCATGTTGCTTTCTTCTCTTGATAAATTTCTAGGTTTTAAATCCAAAAAGAAATAATGTAAGCACTTTTGTTATCTAAACTCTATCTAGAAAAAAACCCATGAGGGTATATTATCATATACTCATACGGGCCTATGCAATGGTTATTAGGAAATGGTTAGTCCTCACATTATTTTGTGTGAACAATTATGAAAGTAATAATTCACTGTTAGATATATTTGGGTAGAATATATTTGGTTGTCATAATATTATTAAAACAATATTATAAATATAAATTAGTTGTTAGAATATATTATTTGGTTAGCTATATTGTTGTATGTTACATCAATATTATGATTAAAGGTTTGTGAGTAAGAACAGTGTGTGAGGAGATATTATGGTAGAGATTTGTGGTGATATGGTTCACCTTGTTTAAAAGAAAAGCATTCCTATATAATTATAACACCCAAATGAATATTTAATAGAATATAAGATATATTTTACAGTGTGAGAATATAATGATATATTGTATGTTTTAAATTAGTCTCTGTGTTCAGCTCCATTACTTCTGTGTTAACCGTATGAAGATTTGAACTAGTCTCATTATTTGGTATCAGAGCAGGGAGGAGGACTCCTGTAAAATATGGTCTCTTAATTAGTGAAGGGGAAATTCTAAAATTCCTTGCTTTCCCCCAACTATGAGATACTATGAGAGCATATGAGGGGAAGTTACACTCCACTTTGTCCCAATGGATAGTTTTAGTTATTATTGTAATGTCTCCATTGAATATACATTAACTAGTACTTGAATATATGTCATTTTTTAAGCTTTATGTTTTGAGAGATCTATTGTTTTGAATCTATTGGAAAGAACCATGGCAAACAAAGGTGGATCCAACAAAATTGTTGTTCATTTTTTGCATTTGGATCTAGATTTTAAAATTGGTCTGTGCTTGCATTAGATTACATTAAGATTGAGCTCCACACCAACTACTCAAATCACTTGGCTCTTAATAGATTTTTTTCTACCAGATCCACTTATATAGGCCATTATATGTTTGGAAAACTTTCAAAGAGATTTGATGCCTCCTATCTGACTCATTAAAGGAGAATTGATTCAACTCGACTATGCATCCCCTTTCAAGTACAAACATTAAGTTAAGGATGTTAAATGCCATAGTGGCATGTGATGCAGGAGCATCTAGCAAGGACTAGTTGAATAAGCCTTGGATAGGCATCAGCCTAAGCAATTATATAAGTTTCCCTCCAAGTTTTATTTTCAAAATATTCATACTTGTCATGTGGAGGAGAAATAAGGCCTAAATATGTTTTGTATAGAATTATTAGTTGCCAAAGGATTTCAATAATCCTATTATTATTGTAATCATCCATGGATGGCGTGGAGTCAAGCATAGTTGAGCCTTTATAGGAGAATACACGATTCAAGGAGATTGAAAAGGATTTGATTTCCTTTTTGATGAATCCGTTGGACTAGCCATATAACAAATTAACTGCAAGTTAGCTGGCATAAGAGGAGGAGAGATAGAAAGGGAGGATCTCCAGGAGATAGAAGAGGAGTCAAGAAGGCCATTCGGCCTGTATTATTTTGCTTTTGACCATGGTGAGAAAGTGAATCTTGGATTGCTGAATTTTGAGAAAGCCTTGAGAGAGATCGAGGAATAACGCTGTGATCAACTATTTTAATAAAAGGCCATTGGCGATGGCGCTGATCAGTGATGGTTGTTTTGTACATAAACCTGAGAGGTGGTTGTAGATGGGATTCCTCAATTTTGAATGGAGGAAATTAGAGTTCACCGTTGAACAACAGCTAAAGCTTATGGCAAATTGTAAAGGCTTTGAAGCCTCAGTGTAGGCAGCTATTAATTGCCTACAGAGTCGAGCCTTAAAAAAGGCATTGCCACTGTAAAACCATTTATAGATCGAGTGTGGGGACGTCCATGCTTATATGTGAAGGTCGTGGGATTCGGGTCGAGCCGTATTCTAATTTGCAGACAGAGACAAAAAGTTGAACATCGTTCCTGTTGGGGGAAGGCGTCAATATCTTCATAACACTTTTTGGTCTAATACGTTATGAAGCTGGTTGTAAGCTTGAATTGAGCTGTGTTGGATGCGTATGCATCTGTTATGTAAAACCTATCCTTTTTTTTAATGTGGACCGGTATAGAAAAACACGACAGGATAATCAAACATAACACGGGCAGATGGGTCTGGATGAATCATGCATTTAGACAAGTGTTTGTAATGGAACGAAGATGACATTACATATTAATAAAGCATCGAGCCATGGGTGAAGGCAGAACCAAGTTGGATGAAAGTGCACCATTTTTGGTATCAGAGCCTCAAGAGATCCAAGAGAGATTGAAGGCCAGTTAGAAGCTGCAAAGGGTCACCTTTTGAGTAAAGCTGCCAAAGCAAAGAACATAGTTGTTGTTAAAGGAGACAAGTTAATGTTGTAGTGTTTGCAGAAATTAGTTGGAAAAATATTAAGTCGCTGCAAAAAGTAAAACATAGTTACAGTTGGGCATGCAATAAAATTGAAGCATAAGAGATTGAGGTCAAAGAATTAAAGGAAGACATCTGTATTGAATTATAGATCTTAGAAAAGGAAGCTGCAATCTATTTTTCCTTTTTAAAAATTGCCCCCCTTATAATAATAATTGTAGTGTAGAAGTTATTTAAAGTCAAGTCACTGCAGACCAAAAAAAAGAAAAGAAGAAATGTACAGCAAAGGCTTTGAAGAGCTATGAGAAGGTTAACAAAAATGGTGAGTATAAATACGCAACTTGTGAGAAAGAGTTATATTCGAGGAGGAAAGCTATAGAGGCAAGGATTAGCCAAAGAGATCTTCAGGATAGTTGTATTTGTTAATGATGTTTCATCAATAAAGAGTTGTTACAGGATTTGGCAAAAGGATCAATAGGACAAAGTGCTAGAAGACCTTGTTAAGGAAAGAAATGAGTAACTTTGATATTTGATTTGAGTTTATTATGTTTGAGAAGTAAAAAGGTGAAGAGGAAGTCTTAAAGCCATTGAGGCTTAAGAGGAGAAGAAGCCAAGGAAAGCTTAGTGACGAGCCAAGAGAAGCTCTAGAAGAAGAGCAAGTGAATGCTCAAGAGAAAGATCCAAAGCAAGGTAAGCTTGGATTTGTGAAATTATTGATATTTGGTTAAAGTATTGTCATATTGCAGACCAATGACTCAGTGTGAATCTCAATAAATCCATTAAGTAGGATCAAAAGACTAGGATGCAAAAGGCCTAGGTGAGATCAAAGAGATTGTCAAAAGACCAGTCAAGGAGAAAGGCTTGGGTGAGACAAGTGGACCTGAAGTGATCAAGAGACCAAGGTGGAAAAGACTTGGGTGAAGATCTCAGAAATGGAAATATTGTTGAGAAAAGAGCAGAGCAACAAGGTACATGAGAGTAACAAGAAGAAAGTAAGCATCAAAGGTATGACCAGTATTGAAATTGATAAAGAGATTGCTAGTTTAAAGAGAGAGTTAGCTAAGATTAAAAATGAATACGAGTCTTGGATGCAGTTGAATAGGAAAGCATGGGTATGGCCAATGAAGAAGAGGTTGAAATGGCCAATTGATCTCCTAATGAAGAGGAGAAGAAGGCAAAATGAGATTGCCAAGAAGAGAGAAGCCCATAAAGGCAAGAAGATGAGTAGGTTGCCAAGAGAGCAACAAAAAGAGGAAGAGATTGTGAAAAATGTTCTCATTGTGGAGAAAAAGAGAAGAGAAGAAAGAAAAGATAGAGTGTCAGGAAGAACATTTGAGAAGATAAGAGTGTTGATGAAGAGAGCACTCATAGGGACCTTGTGGTATCTTGTTTTTACATCTAATGTTGTCTTTGAATGGGTAATTACAGGTATGAGCAGCCTTATGAAGGTTAAAAGAAAGGCCTTGAAGAATGAAGAGATTGGTGCAAGAGAAGACACCAAGTACACAAGTGAATGTGCAAGAAAGAGGAGCGAGTTTGTTCTTGATGATATAGAAAAAGAAATGTATTGGTTAATGCATGAGGAAGGTGTTGAGGAACCCCTACAAGCAAGAGAATAGATGGAAGATAAAGATGACTTCCATGATGCCATTGAATGCCAAGAATAGGAAAGAGAACAGTCAAGCATAAAGGAAGAAGAAAGTACAAATAATCAAGAAGCTATGCAAGTCAAAGAACTAATGGAGCAGTCCATTAAGGAGGTAAAGGTGAATTATAGTATTGATTTTTCTCATCCACTTAACTATGGAACAGCTGTTGAACAGGTTGCAAAATTCCACAAGGAAGTAGTGGAAGTCCTTCATCATGCCAATGAAGAAGAGGGTATAGAATACTATGATGACTTGAAAAACATTCCAATAGAACAAAGGAAGGAAACACACCTAAAGAAAGTGAATGCAAGCAAGGAAACTATGAGGAAAAGTATGGCTAAACATCAAGCCATTGAAAAGGTAAAAATAAGTTCAAATTCTGATTTTGCACATGCATATAAGAGTAAGACTACTGATGTACAGATGGAGATGAAGAAGATCAATAAAAAGCCTTCAAATCCAGAAATAGACCATGGCTATGTGGTACCAAAATGGCTCAAGGGATCATAAAATGTAACGAAAGACACAAAGCTCAATCAAGATGATGACTCAAGCAAGAAGCAAATACAAAGCATGAAGGAAGAGGTAGAATGCAAAGTGAGCAAGGCCAGCTATCAAACAAGACAACATGAAGATGCCAAAGAGCATAAATTGGTTGGTAAATTGAACAAGTGTCATCCTAAAGCTATGAAGAAGGTATGGATGGCTAAATGTGAGAAAGAAAACTTCTCAAAGAATAATGAAGTAGAGCATGAGGATACAAAGATGAAAGGTAAGTCAATTGCTTGCAATGAATGGGATAATGATGTTTTTAAATCATTTAATGATCTCTTATTGGAAAATGAGGTATGGAAATTGTCTATGAGGACTAATATTCAGCAAGGAGAGAGTTCCAAATGGATGGAGGATGACGAGGGGAGAGTATGCAACAAAGCAATGCCTCATTGAAAACAAAGAACAAACAAGATGGCTTCAAGCAGAGATTGAAAAGAGCAGGGAGACACAATGTAAGGATACTGCAATTGTATTTGATGAGTATATTGAAGAAGTTGGTTTGTATGAAGACAGCCCGAGAAAGGATGAGATGAAGAGTAAGGCTAGTGAAGGGCAAGTAATCCTTAAGAATGAAGGACCCAAGTTTGATGAAGAGAATAGTGAGATAGATGAGATCTTACTAAAGAAAGAGTTGAGAATGTTGGAGGAGTTGTTTGGTCATTCAAGAGAGTTGTGTAAAGATACAAACCATGATGAGAACACCATTGGTGAGAGTGAAGCAAGAAAATAGCACATTAAAGAGGCAAAGGCAGTTTTGGCCAAAGAGCAGAAGAGTGGAGACAGCCAAGAGACTTTATGGTCTCAAGTTTTTACTTCTAACATTGCCTTTGATGTTTTGAATGCAGGTGTTAAAGTTGTGGAGATGAATGAAGTCCATAGTTCAATAGACAAATTTTTGAACCAAGAAGATCAAGAAGACATGTATGAGAATTAAGCATGGAGATGGGACATAACAGCTGAAAAGGAGATGAGGAGAAGAACATACCAAAAAAGGAAGAAAAGCAAGAAGATGAAAGACAAAGACTATCAAAGACAAACACCAGCATTGGCATTCACAACAAGACCTTGGGATCCAGGAATATAGTGTAGACTAATGCATGGAGGAAGTAGTTCATTTGAACTAAGGTTCAAATTGTTTCTAGAGGGAGAGTATGATGCAGGAGCATCTAGCAAGGACTAGTTGAATAAGCCTTGGATAGGCATTAGCCTAAGCAATTATATAAGTTTCCCTCCAAGTTTTATTTTCAAAATATTCATACTTGTCATGTGGAGGAGAAATAAGGCCTAAATATGTTTTGTATAGAATTATTAGTTGCCAAAGGATTTCAATAATCCTATTATTGTTGTAATCATCCACGGATGGCATGGAGTCAAGCATAGTTGAGCCTTTATAGGAGAATACACGATTCAAGGAGATTGAAAAGGATTTGATTTCCTTTTTGATGAATCCGTTGGACCAGCCATATAATAAATTAACTGTAAGTTAGCTGGCGTAAGAGGAGGAGAGATAGAAAGGGAGGATCTCTAGGAGGGAGAAGAGGAGTCAAGAAGGCCATTCGGCCTATATTATTTTGTTTTTGACCATGGTGAGAAAGCAAATCTTGGATTGCTGAATTTTGAGAAAGCCTTGAGAGAGATCGAGGAATAACGATGTGATCAACTATTTTAATAAAAGGCCATTGGTGATGGTGCTGATCAGTGATGGTTGTTTTGTACATAAACCCGAGAGGTAGCTATAGATGGGGTTCCTCAATTTTGAATGAAGGAAATTGGAGTTCACCGTTGAACAACAGCTAAAGCTTATGGCAAATTGTAAAGGCTTTGAAGCCTCGACGTAGGTAGCTATTAATTGCCTACAGAGTCAAGCCTTGAAAAAGGCGTTGCCACTGTAAAACCATTTATAGACCGAGTGTGGGGACGTCTATGCTTATATGTGAAGGTCGTGGGATTCGGGTCGAGCCGTATTCTAATTTGTAGACAGAGACAAAAAGTCGAGCATCGTTCCTATTGGGGGAAGGCGTCAATATCTTCATAACACTTTTTGGTCTAATACGTTATGAAGCTGGTTGTAAGCTTGGGTCGAGCCATGTTGGATGCGTATGCATCTGTTATGTAAAACCTGTCTTTTTTTTAATGTGGACTGGTATAGAAAAACACGACAGGAGAATCAAACATAACATGGGCAGATGGGTCTGGATGAATCATGCATTTAGACAAGTGTTTGTAATGGAATGAAGATGACATTACCTATTAATAAAGCATCGAGCCATGGGTGAAGGTAGAACCAAGTTGGATGAAAGTGCACCAGCATGCATCAAATCTTTCAACTTAATATTTTTTTTATTTTTTTATTTTTATTTTTAAATTTTCAACTTAATATGTTACCAATATTTATTAGAAGGATTAATATTACTAATAGTTGATATCTAATTGATGGTGGAAATTCCATAGTACACTTATTTTATGTAGTCTGATATAAATTTTGCATACAATTTTAAAAGTGGGTCTATATATCTAGCGCATTGTATTCAAAGATCATGGAAGAAGCAAACTAATCAACGTGATCTGCTACGAGATGAATCTAGGATAATAAAACTAGAAATCAATGGTGATAGCAGGAGTGTGCAAGGTTAATGTGTAAGGTTAAAATCTCATGTGATTTGATGAAGATATTCATAGTGTAGAGGGAAGAGTTGATCTATGTCCACTAATTCTCCCTAGTGAATGGAAAATTAAGGTGCATACGTAGTGACCGAATCAGGGTGTGGTTATGCATGCATTTGGAATTTCCACGTACATTTTAAAATCTCCAAGTTCCAAACCTAGTGCCCATGGTTTGCAAAGCAAGTATTTGTTTAACCTTCAGCTCAATATTCTTTATTAGCAAATGGGATAATTCATGCTCTACTTCACTTGCCATTATAATAGTCAATTTATGCATTTGATTTTTATTATCTTCATTTTAATTAAGTCTTTTTTTTTTTCAAATAGTAGGTCAATAGTAAAAATGGTCTATGTAAGGGTAAATATCATTGAGACCAATTATTGAAGTCATCAAAAAAATAATGATTCAATAGATTTGGAGTCATTATCAAAATTTGTTAATGTATGCCGATATTCAATGTTGATTGTCAGAGTCAAAAATCCCATCCTATGCAAAGGACACATTATCGGACGAACCCAATGTCCTGAGTCAAATGTGTTAGTTATGTGTGTGGGGGGATTATTTGTTAAAAATGAAATGCTATTGAGTCTTAGCATAAAATTCACTGAATAAGCAACTTTACTTGTTGGATGTTGGAGGACACTGGAGGATGGAAGCTTTCTACTCCTCTCATTAGCCACTAATGAAGGGGCTCTTCTGCTATAGTGGCACATATACATTTTTTTATTTATGCACTTGTTTGTATGTGTGATTAATAAGAGGTGTATTTCCTATTTTCCCACATAGTGTACTACATAAAAAAGGTGTTTAGGAGATACATGATTGAAATTTGAATATATGGTTCTTGTTGGTAAGTTCTCACATTGTATAGGTTGATGCGGTTCCCTTAATAAATGGTTGATGGTAGATGTACCTATTCAAAGTTACCACATTGATTTGATTGATGTGTTCTCAATAATGAATGGTTGATGAGAATTTGATGTGTTCCTTTTTTACTTTCATTAAGTCATGTGAAACACAAATTACCATGTAAGGTCTAAGGGGGGGAATGTTAGGAAATGGTATCCTCTAGTGGCACATATACACTTTTTTATGTATGCATTTGTTTGTATGTGTGATGAATAAGAGGTGTATTTTCTATTTTCCCACATAGTGTACTACATAAAAAAGGTGTTTAGGAGATACATGAGTGAAAGTTGAATAGATGGTTCCTACTGGTAAGTTCTCACACTGTATAGGTTGATGCGATTCCCTTAATGAATGGTTGATGGCAGATGTATCTATTCAAAGTTCCCACATTGATTTGATTGATGTGTTCTCAATAATGAATGGTTAATGAGAAGTTGATACGTTCTTTTTCTACTTTCATTAAGTCTTGTGAAACACGAATTACCATGTAAGGCCTAAGGAGGGGAATGTTAGGAAATGGTTAATCCTCACATTAATTTACATGAATAATTACGAAAGTAATAATTCACTATTAGATATATTTGGGTAGAATATATTTGGTAGTCATAATATTGTTATAATAATATTACGAATATAGATTAGTTGTTACAATATATTATTTGGTTAGATATATTGTTATATGTTACAACAATATTATGATTAAAGGTTTGTGAATAAGAATAGGGTGTGAAGAGATATTATGGGAGAGATTTGTGGTGATATGGTTCACCCTATTTATAGGAAAAGCATTCATATATATTTGTAACACCCAAATGAATATGTAATAGAATATAGGATATATTTTACAGTGTGAGAATATAATAATATATTGTATGGTTTTAAATTAGTCTTTGTGTTCAGCTCCATTATTTTTGTGTTAACCATGTGAAGATCTGAATCAGTCTCATCATCGGTCTAGGGTAGTTTATAAGGTATGTGCTTGAAAATGTTATTTTGGAAATTATTTGTATTCAGGTTGTAAAATAAAATTAGGGTATAACCCTGTATTCCAATTTTGGTATGTGTTGAATTATGGCATAACATTGCCTGTATATGTTGAATTTATTATAGTAACCACCCAAGAGGATTTTGTGTATTGGGTAATGGTAGTTGAAAGTTCATTGTTATGGCTAAATGTCTAAATACATTAGATATAAGATGAATTTCCTTATTTCCATGGCCTAGCACAGTTTTGAATGAAATTATGTTGATTCGAATGACACGACCTACATTAAAATAGTTTAGTGAAGAATACATATTTTATTATGCAATAGAATTTTCCTCCCAATGTTGTTTTACATATTTAATGGTATACTAATTGGTTTTTTATAACCCAATATAATCTTAAAATCTTACTTCCTGCATATAATATACTTTTATATACATTGATTGTTATTTTTTTGACAAAATGCCTCAATAACCTATGGTTGAAAATGGTTTGTTAAATACCTCATGGACATTGATTGCTAATTATATGACAAAATGCTTCAATAACCTATGGTTGGAAATTATGAAATAAAGTTAGTTTATGCATAATTGATATGTTTCTTGAAATCTTCTATTGATTGGTAGGTAGAGACATGATTATTCAGCCCTCATGATGCATAGAAGGAATTATTAATGGGGGTCAAGCCTATTTTTACATATTGTATATGATTCCTTGGTAATAACATATTTTTTTATTGCGTGCTGAAAACTATGGTAAACCAACCACATGGTACTGTGTACTTGGCAATAATGTGTCGCTGGCAAATTTTTTATACTTGTTTGAAATTTTTCCATTATGATATTGCTTACATGGTAATGGCTTTTGTGTATTGAATTTATGGCTCTTCCTTAAGCACAATAAATGGTAAAAATGTTCTTGTTTTAGTTCATTATGCTCATGTTTGAAATTTGTATCTTGATGATTAAATATTGGGTATATCTTTTCTTTTACATTGGTTACAGTGTATGTTTCTCTTTGAAAGGTGTGAAACTTTGTTCAAATGCCAAAGTGCTTCTAAATTAAAACCATAATGAATGGTTTTGAATACTTGTAGTGGAAAACATACATCAAATAGTTGGTTGTAAATATCATATAAACTTGATTGTTGAAGCTATGGATTGTTTCCTCATGATGAATGAAATGTATTCCTTAAACTGAGTTTTTATTTGGAAACATTTGATGTTGTAATGATATTGTGAAATTAGTTTTCTGAGTGAAATGGAAGAATTGATTATAGTTTTTTGTGTATAACTCCTTTGGTTTTTTGGTTTTTAAGCATGATTTTTATTGGTGGATTATTTTATGGATAAAAATTATCGCTTGTATGATTTCAGTTTGATACACACATGTTATCAAACTTTAATAAGTTGATTTCAACCTTTTGTGGTATTTAACCTAAACTTGAATGTGAAATCGATCAAAATAGGATATCTCTTGTGGCATATATCCATCATCAGTGATCCATGCACATTTAATCTAATTTAAATTTTGAAAGGTCCATGTGTGATCAATTTATTCATCCCTTCATTGTTGGAGAATTTTGTGAAATGCCATAAATATGTGATGGGGAAATGGGCATGATGGTTGTCAAATTTGACTTTGGTTTCACGGAGAATCATTTCCATCTACATGGCATAATCACTAAGCCTAAAAGTCATGGTGTGATAGTTGTGAGCCAGTCAAATTTAATATCATGTTCATTGAAGATACATAATGTACATGTATCATCACTACGTGGCTTTAGAGTGATGAAACTCATTGTGGTTGCTTATTGACTGTGTCTCGTGTGATAAATCAAATTAGAACACACAACCTATTGTCATTGGATCAGACTCATAAAGTTTGTACAAAGTCCATAAAGTTATTTAATCCATATGAACAATGAAAGACACACATGATTACATATAAAAAAATTAATAGCGCATAATTGAAAATGAAGGATGCATGGCATTCTCCAAATATTTACGTAATTTAAAATGAAGGATGTATGGCATTCTCCAAATATTTATGAGACACGTAATGTTCTCGAATGAAGTTAAAATGAGGTCACAAGATCACGTAAGTATAAAATGGGATATGTGGTAGGCATTCATCACCATGTTGTCATGGAGTAAAGGGTCACAAGGTTCTTGGTTTATAGTGATCTCCACATGGACTTGTTAATTCATTCATTTCATTTGATGAATGAACAAGTTTGAGACTTAAGTCTTGAGCTTGAGTTGTTAAGTCATAAATGTTTATACAGTGTGGCCACCAAAAGTGATAAATGAAATGTGTGAAATTTAGATTCAAAATATATATTTAGGGGATTCAATGAACTTAAAATATATAAACGTGTGTTTTCCTTTTAACTTAGGAAATATTTGAAAGGGGCCACCAACTATAAGATCAAGTCTAAACTTAAATTAAACTAAAGTGGTCATGAATTTTTTTTCAATGTGAACCTTTAATTTTATTAAAGCATTCATAATTTTTTAGATGTGAACCCTAAATTGAATAGTTACAATGATACTTGCACACCAACCAACATAATCATATATTTCATAAAAAATACTACCCAAAATTGGCAAGTACTAGCCATTTCATGGTTCTTATCTAATTCATATTCCATCCTTATTTAATATTTATAATTTGAATACATGTATTCAAGTGTTACCAACATAATTCTATGATAATTCAAAAGACTCTTGGACAACATAATACTATATAAATTTTTAATAGAATGGTTAAATTTCAATATTTATAATTATAGATACTAAAATTTTATATTAAGTGACAATGACAAGCTTGGCATACATTTACCACACATGAATTTCACACACAAATATGGTTATAACCCACCATTATCTTACACTTACATGCTACCTTATGAGTTTGATCCTTCCAATCTATTGTAGCACACCTACACGAACCTCATTGTTTGTTTCAAACTTGCTTAATATTTTGCACAAACATCTCTAGACCTTCAGTTCAGTCATACTGTGCATGGATAAGTAATGTTAGACTGGGTCAATATCACCAATCAATATTGACTTGAGCCTAAGGGTATTAAAACCCTCTCCCAACAATGGCTATTTTTAAAAAATAAAACTTTCCTTAGGGTCAATCCATCTACCCAACATGTTAATTGGCATAATAAACTACCCAATTGGACTCATATATATACAAACCAATGCCTTGCTTGATATAAGACTTAACACTTATTTGTGGCACATCTATACAATATGAAACATTATTAAAAACTTCCTTATTCTTCCAAAATTGCTAATTAGTTGCTAGGAGTAGTCATGAGCCAAGTCGGAATCACACCAAATCTAATTCAAAGCAAACATTTTCAAGTATCAAATTTGAAGATGCATACATATTACAAAGTATCACAATTGCAAAATCACACTAGGTGGGATAACTATGTGTGGTTTTATTTACTCTCTTATAGTATTGGATACATAAGTAGTGGTCAATCATTAATAGGGGTGATTGGGGTTAGCTCAACCCATTACACTTTATTGGTTGTTACATGTTTGTAGCCTTCACAAACACAACCAGGGTTTCAAGATGAAAGAGGTTGATTTATGGTGCTATGTACATCCTTAGGGTTTTACATAACACATACAAAGATTTTAGAGACAAGCAAAGGTGACCATACAATGACTAGCCCATTGTTCAGGATAGGTTGCTATCGACTAACACATATCAGTATTAACAATCGATATTGACCTAGATCTAATGAAATTAACCATGTGCAAACATAAACATAATTATTGATCCAGTCAAATCATAACCTTAATTTACTCTATTTTTAAATGCCATAACACAATTAGTAAAAAATCTAAATACTTATCCATTTGATGTATTTACTATATTTAGGATATGCCACTTGTTAAATCATTGTAATTAGTTTCAATATTTTACATTGATATGCATGTTTGAATGCCATATCTTATAATATGAATTATTCTACTAGTTTTTATCCTATTAGGGTTTCTAAAATTGAATTAGGGTAAAACATATTAGTGAACTTTGACATTGATCGAACTGTGTCAAACCCTACGTATTCATTAGTGTTTCATCCTTATACGATTTCATATTTTTATCTTGTAGTTTCAGTTCTAATCTATGATTTACCCTCACATAATTTAATAAATATTTTCAACTTTGGCCCTAAACTTCTAAATAGTTAAATGACTCCATCTTATTCCATTTAAGAGGACTAGATCCCTTGTACCTCTAAGGTGCAATACTAGATTAAGTGGATCCCGTATAAAACATAACCATATTTATTCAACTAAAATAGATACAATGAATGTTTATTCTTATTTAGATGTTGCAATTATTCATGGAAATGTGCAAATAAGTGATTATGTGGACATGCATCCATTAGAACATGAAAATCAAAATAATCAAAGTGAACATAACAACCAAGATGATTATGAAGGCCTTGATATAAATGATCCCAATGTTTTTAAGGGGGTAAATCCTAACCAAGTTAAAGTCTTATCCAATTTTCATCAAGGACTTCATCAATATCCCAAATATGATGGTAGAATAATCAAATTGATCCTAGCATCTAAGGTCGCATAACAAGCTAAGCTCATTGCATCCAAGGCATAACAACAAGGACCCTTTTTCTATCTTCAGCCCACCCTTTTGAGCCAGTACTTCCACTTCAAGTGTTTAGACCTATACTATTGGTGTTATCCCTACATCAACACCTTCATTGACATAAATGACATCCACCCTAGGTGTGGGGGTAACACAAGGCTTCCAATAGATTTCTATACCTATTCCTACACAAATAAGCTTTACCCCGCTTATGATGACTATGCATGTTATATCATCAACCTCACCTAGTGCACATTCCCTTGAGTAGATTGTTACAACTTTACATGTTAAGGTGTTACAATTTTAGTAAGGTGCATATAGAGCTAGTCTTTCAATGGATTCATGTGCCTTACTTCATAACCCATTATCCCTTTAGATAGTAGTTTATCCTTTACCTACAGGCTTTATAGCTCCTAATCTTCCACTATACAAAGGTAAAGGTTATATATAACAATGCGCTCATTCATTCCACATAACATGTTTGGATTATACATACAATGACAAATTATTAACCAGACTATTCTCAAGAAGTCTCGAGGATTATGTTTTGTGATGGTTATATACCTTTCCCCTCTAATTATTTAAAGCATTTAACCCTTTAGCAGATCAACTTATAACACATTTCACTATCAAAATTATTTAGAAACTATCTTATGCATATAATATTCATCCTCCACTTGTGAAATGTGATCACCCAATAAACATGATTATTAGTACACTTATTGACACCTCACCACAATGTCTTATGATCACATTTTATGACAATGAGATTATCTATGATGATTCAAAATGTCATGCACTATTCATATGAGCCTATATCATTGGTCAACCCTTAAATATTTTAATGATTGATAATAGGTCAAGTGAGAACATGTGAATGATGAAACTTCTTCAATCCATTAGATACACACAAAATGATATACAAGATACATCAATAGTAATTAAGGGATTCTATGGGAAAAAACATAATACCATTAAACACATGTGCTAACTCTTTAGGTGGGTTATGTGGTACTAGCCACTTCAATTTTAGTTTTATAGAGTAACGAGGTCTTTGAAAAGTTGTTAAGATGACCTTGGATGGAAAAGCTTCTTGAAGTACCATATAAAGTTCATTAATACCTCAAGTACATACACTTAAAAAAAGTAGTCAAAGTTACAAGTGTATGATATAAGTACCCTATAAATCTAGTGGTATCTCTTCCTCCACCCCCACCACCACTATAGTTGGTTGATACACCCATACATGATCAATCTATAGAGCTAGTAGTTATATGTATGCAAGATATTTATATACATCCAGTTAAGAGAATATTATTTGGGTCTACAAGACAACTAATTATTCAAATTCCATCACATTAAAGAGTTATTCAGGGTTCACAAAGGCCACCATATCCTATAACATTTATTAGGTTAGTATCATGAATAGTTAAATGTATTCCATAATGGACATAAGTAATAAGATATTCTCCTACTATACAATGGATCCCAAGGAGTCTTTAGTCTTTTGGAGTTACCCATCATACATGGGATTCTATGAGAAATGATCATGACAATTATTATACAACACATGAATTATTTTAATATTCAAATATGCCTACATTTAGTACCTTTCAATCACAGCATGTGACCCTAATACAAGTTGTTACATCCCATTTTTTCCTATGCTAGAATAAGGGCACCTACTAGTGATCAGATCTATAAAACATAAATAACACTAGTTTTGATATGATCATGGTTCGATATTTGGATATGATATATATGTTTTAGTTCCTTATTATTATGTTTGAAATTAGCTATATGTAATAATTGATATAAATATTATTTGCTTGTTGATTTATGCATGATTAGTTGTATCTATTGTTGTGTTGACTATGTTGTTTCGAGTGAGTAAAACACTATTGAAAATTATAGAGAAGCGTCATTTAATGTATCATGCTAAATATCTTTAGCTTCTTTATATAGTAATATTTAGTGCATATCTGATTATGCTCACCAAATTATGAAGAATGTGTTTTTGAATAAGATGGTTAAGCTTTCAAAGAGAAGTAACTAGGGCCCAAAAGCGAGACCAAAAATCTTGAATCTTAATATCATTAAATGGTTGTTACAGTCATATTAACTTTCTCAATGCTCATTATGGATAATTTAATCTGTGTTTATTATCTATTTTTTTAAATTAAGTTTTATTAAGTGTTACTTTGACCCATGATAATATTGCTAACTAGTGTCAATAAAACTTCTTGTGAGCATTGCCATGTAACTCTCAGGGTATAACTTTTTTAATTTATGTATTTCTCAACTTAAAATTTGTTTTAAAGGGGGAGATCATATTAATAGTTGTATTTAATACATGTATGATTATGATTGAGGTATCATTATTGTTGAGCTAGCTAGGATGTTTCGTGATTGATGAGAGGCCATCATTGTCCTAGGGCTAATTGTGCCTCTTAATATCTTTACATTTACACCTTGCATATTGTCTCTATTACCAATGCCATATATAACTATATTTTGTGGTCCTTATTATGCATGTAGATGTGAGACTTAACCATGGTGGGAAATTAAATCTTGGCTATGTTTCTAAACCATGTTATATGCATCTATTAGTCACCATGATTATCATACACTATAATTCTTGGTCTTGGGTCATGAATTGAGGACATGCATTAAGGTTGATTGCGTCATAAGATTTTATTCGAAATCATTTAGTCTTTGGATTAAATAGTCAAAAGGCATGTTAAATAAACCTCTTTCCTTGATTAAATCACCCACTATGAATTGAATTAATCAATATATAAGCTCATGAAGGCCATGTGAAATAGAATATTGTGTTATAATTTGGCTCCATCCTAACCAAGTTGTATGTTGAGATTTAAAATAATATTTGATTTGGTTTTGAGAAAACATCATTAGGGTTTGGAATTCATGGCATTCTAGGGGAATGGTATCCTATCATTTGGGTGAGAAGTGCAATGCAATAATGGTGGATTACATGGAATGGGTGAATAAAAGAAATGGCATGTTACTAGTAAATTTGAATTTATGGGGAGGAAATTTTGAAGCATTATGCAACTGGTTGGGGATGAAGTAAAGAAAATAAAAGTAGGATGAGTTAGGGGCTGAAATCTCAGGCATGTTACTTTCTTCTCTTGATAAATTTATAGGTTTTAAATCCAAAAATAAACAGTGTTATCATTTTTTTCGTTTAAACCCTACCGATAAATAGACTTGTATGGATATATTCTGATAAACCCACATGGGCCTATGCAATTGTCTAGGGTAGTTTGTACGGTATGTGCTTGAAAATGATATTTTAAAAATTGTTTGTATTTTAGTTTTAAAATAAAACTAGGGTATAACCCTAGATTATAACTTTGGCATGTGTTGAGTTATGGCATAACATTGCTTGTATATGTTAAACTTATTCTAGTAACTACCCAATAGGATTTTGTGTAATGGGTAATGGCAATTGAAAGTTGATTATTGTGGCTAAATATTTGAATACATTGGATATAAGATTGATTTCCTTATTGCCACAACCTAGCTCAATTTAGAATTATATTATGTTGATTCGAATGCCATAGCCTAGGGAAAAATAATTTAGTGAAGAATACATATTTTATTGTTCAGTATAAATTTATTCCCCATGTTATTTTACATATTGAATGGTGCATGAGTTGGTTCTTTTAGAACCCAGTATAATCTTAAAATCTTGCTTCATGCATACAATATGCTTCTATAGACATTGGTTGTTGATTGTTTGACAAAATGCCTCAATAACCTGTGGATAAAAATGGTTTGTTAAATACCTCATGGACATTAGTTACTGATTATTTGATTAAATGCCTCAATAACCTATGGCTACAAATTGTGAAATAAAGTTGGTTTCCACATAATCATTTTACTTCTTGAAATCTTCTATGGATTGGTAGGTAGATACATGATTATTCATTCCTCGTGATGCATAGAAGGAATTATTAATTGGGGGTCAAGCCTATTTTTTGCATACTATATATGATTCTTTGGTAATAGCATATTATTTTATTACATGCTAAAAACTATGGTAAACCAACCATATGAAACTGTGTACTTGGCAATAATGTGTCACTGGAAATTTTATTATACTTGTTTGATATTTTTCCATTATGACATTGCTTACATGGTGGCGGATTTTGTGTAGTAAATTTATGGCTTTTCCTTAAGCACAATTGATGGTAAAAATATTATTGTTTTAGTTCATTATTCTCATGTTTGAAAGCTGCATTTTGATGATTAAATATTGGGTGTATCCCTTCTTTTACATTGGTTACAGTGTGTGTTTATATTTAAAAAGTGTGATACTTTGTTCAAATGCCAAAATGCTTCTAGACTAAAACCATAACAAATGGTTTTGAATACTTGTAGTGCAAAACACACATTAAATAGTTGGTTGTAAATTGCATGTGAACTTGATTGTTGAAGCTATTTATTATTTCCTTGTGATGGATGAAATGTATTGCTTGAGCTTAGTTGTTGTTTGGAAACATTTGATGTTATAATGTTATTATGAAATTAGTTTTTTGAGCAAAATGGAATAATTGATTGTAGTTTTTTGGGTATAACTCCTTTGGTTTTTGGGGTTTTAAGCATGATTTTCAACGGTGGATTATTCTTTGCATAGAAACTAATTGCTTGTAAGATTTCAGTTTTATATACACATGTTATCCATTTTGGAATAGTCTTTTGGAGATTTTTACTCCCTATCATGGTTTTAAAGTAGAGTAACTATTGAATTTGTTAAACTTGTGGAAGTTTGGAAATGATTCTCATCATTTTTGTACCATCATTTGGCATGTAAAGTGAATTTTTTTTATGATATCATGATGGATTGTTGAGTGTAAGTTCTCTTCTGTGAGTTCTCTTAGTGATATAAATGATTCACTTGTTGAAAAAAACAAAACAACATTTGAGAATGTTTGAAGTGCATTAATCTTTTGATAAGGTATCAAGATTTTTTTATACCAATATGTTGGTGGACAATCCTAGATATGGTTGGATTCATAATGAATTGCATTACTATCTTATAGTTAATATTCTAATTTGTAGATTAAAACATTGATATATCATATATGCATCTTCTTTGTTGGTAATTGATGAGGTTTAGATTTACGAAAGGATTTGATGATTATTGAAAATATTGGCTCTCACAAACCTTTCCTTGAGCTATAAAGTTGCACAAGGTGATCTTATTTATTATAAAATGTGTTATAGTACTATTATACTTATGTGTAGGACATGTTATTTAACTTTGATTGAATTTTTATTCCTTTCTCAAGCTTTCTTTATTGAAGTTAGATTTAAATTTCAGAATGTTACCTAGAGAGGAATAACATTGTCAACTTTAAGTTGATGCACTCATTCTTACATTTCAATGAAGGTGTTGTGTTACATATGGATTTTACTCTTGTGAATATGTTTATTGGGTTTTTTTAATTCTTGCTTGGCATGCCTTACTCACTGTTATAAAATCCCAATATGGAGCCTGGAATGACAAAGACAATGTTTATTGTTTCAATTTGCATTGTATTATAATTATAGATTGAATTCTTCTTAGTGATTGGAAAACACTGGGCTACCACTATTGTTATAAAGTGGGTTGTACATTATATTTGAGTATAGTATGGCTATTTTTATAGTACTATTTTGAAAGGCCGATGGTTATTCTGTACTTCGATGTTCAGCCACTATTAGATGTGTTTTCCAAGTAAATTTTTGACTTGGAAGTCTTAATCCAAGTGGTTGTGATGTATTCTAAAAATTCTTTGTTTGTGTATAAAATGTTTTCTTAAGTTCGTGGCCATTGGTCTTATTATGTTAAACTCTCAGTTTTTTGGCATTGAACCAAATAACTTCATTTTTATCAATTTGTATCATTATTGATTAATATTAGTGTATGGATTTGAAATGATGAAATTAGGTATTCTAGAAACATTATTGATTTAGTATGGTTGTATGGTAGTACCATTCTAATATGTTGTTTAACCTGATTATATCAATACAAGGATTAATTTGAATGGATCTTATTCCTTTTAAGGAATTGAAGTAAAAGATAGTTTTGTTCATCTCTCCTTCTATTGTATGGTTTTGAATCATTTACTTATAAGCGGAGGGAATGAATTATGTTGTATTATAGTTGTATGCTAATTTTGATCCTAGCATGTATGTGTAATAGAGTTGTTTCCTTGTGAATCATACATGTGACTTCATTGAATGATAAGCCTTACATGGCTAGAAATGAAGGTTGAACTTACAAGAGTTGATCAAAATGCTTCAAACACCCTTTTAGATTTAAATCATATTGCATAGGAGTGAGGTCAAATGAATTTTTTGTATCAATGGTAGAATTGAGTTTATAAAATCAAGTGGAAATATGGAGATAGAATTAGTTGAGTATGAACTAAATGATTCAGCTGAATATTACTTTATATCTAGAAGTGATTATGCTTGGATAATTCTATAGGCATTTATGTTGTTTTTCTATCAATATTCTATCTTGGCAAATTGGCACATCAAATGAAATTGTTGGAACTCGTGACTAGTTTGCAGTCTATTGGTTATGACATGTTTAGTCCATGTTTAGGTTTGATGGTTGGATGTGGGGTTTTGATCTAATTCTTCCAAGAGTTTGGATTTATAATTTTTACCATTGTAACCTTTACTATTTTGGAGCCCTTGAGGTGGATTGGGAACCTCAGTTCTAGTTTCTTGCTAGTTTTAGATTTGATTACTTACAATTATACTGAAAAGGGGTATTTAGATTATTACTCCTTGTCATTGATGCAAGTTATGTTATTTATATCTATCATATTGTGCACTTATCTTGGTGGTTGATAAGATAGAGAGTTATAGTCTTGTTTAAGCCATACACCTTGTTATTTGAGCACCCACCATTAAGGAATGGTCAATCTAGTATAATGTTGGTCAAGGAAGTTGAAATTGATGTGTTTGTGTTGTTTATTTATAAGATGGTTTTATTTTGCAAAGAAATATTAAATAATTTCAATTACCATTTTTTTCCTTTTTATTTTATCAAATGAATATTATATTGTTTCTTTTTTAGAAGGACCCATAAGGAAGAGTGAATTTGCAAGCTTGTTTTGAGAAGTTATTCTTGGTGTTTAGAAAATTTATTTTTGTCACCTTAGCCTTGAATATACTCAACCTTGTGGAGATTTTGACAATAAAAATATGTTACGACTTGTGAATTAAATGCGTTATTTGACAGTTGATCACATAAAGATTTCAGTTAAGAAAGCTTATTAAGAATGAACCTTAGTGGTCTCCTTCTCCATTCAGAAACATGTTATATGTTGGGTTCAAAAGCTCTTTGAGCTTTATTTGGATAAGCAATTATTTTATGCCTTTGAGACACTCTTTTGGAAATTTTTGTAGATTGTCCTTAGTAGACATCCTAAAGCTAGATTCGAGTTGAAAGGTTTTAGTTATCCTTAGATTTTCTTTCATTACATGCAAAGAAGGTTGGATAGCCTCAGGGTCAATTTGGCATTTATTGGAGCTTCCCTTCTTCGACACAGAGTGTTACAGTGCCATTGTTCATAACACTTATATGAACGCTAGACCTTACAAGTAAATTATACTTTTGGTATAATGTCTTGTCGGTGTGATCATTGTCATGTGCTTCTTTAAAAAAAGAGAGAAAAAAATAATGAGTTTTTTCAAAAACTGATCGGAGGGTTGTACACATGCACTCCTCATGGTCATCCTATTGATGGAATCATCAATTATCACTTTTTCAAATTTAAAATATTTTAGAAACACAAAAAAACCAAAAAAATCAATAAATTATAAAAATGTTCAAAATATTCAAAAAATAAAAATTTGGGACCTCAACATGACATGATTACTATATTATGCTATTTACCTATGTTATTTGTCACATGTTTGGTAAATGGTATATTATTTTCAAAACACGTACATTTCATAGTATATGAGTGTGCAAGACATACATGTTACATATGGACATATAGATGTTGGACTTTCCTCTATCCAGTGGCCCTACCAATACTAGGGGCATCTTATTCCATAGGTTTCACTATCACATGTTATATCTTTTTATGAAATTTCTATCATGTTGAGCTATCTAGATTTTTTACACATGTCTTGATAGTTATATATTACACAACACTAAACGGACATGTTATTATACTATGACATGACATTGATACATATGAATGGTGTAGACTAGTCTTTACTTATTTTATGTTTCATTGATGTTGTTACTCTCTTGTATGATAGGATATTTTGTGTGTGGTAGTTGGCCTTATTTGATGCAAAATCTTTATGTCCCTTACGTGTGGATCTTGGCCTTATTTTTTGTAACATATTTATGTCCCTTGTATGTGGCCTTTGGCATTATGTGTGACACTAACTATTGAGATTTCTAACATTGAGTGGTGCTATGAAACATATCATGCACCTTTAATGCTTAGTATTATTTAATTATCTTTTAGTGATGGTCACTAATATGTGCTTCATTGACACATCTATCTAGACACAACACTTATATGCCTTGCATTACATATGTTATAAACATGTCTTGATTGACATATGCATTAGTACAAGAACATATTCTCCACATGTTCACATGATAATACATGATACTATCTTCACACATGACATTATACAACTAACCCTTATTTTGAGATGAGTTACTTACATGACACATCCCTCATATCATAAGGGGTGGAGCATTATAGTGGGATTGACATAGAAAGATAAGCCTATATGAACATAAAATAAAATCAAGTTACATATTTAAGATATTCAAAATAGTTTATATATCAAATGAGATCAATTACATAACATATATTGACATATTATTATAAGTTATATGAACATATGCCATGCATATGCACTCACTTTAAAAAAAATAAGTATAAATTCATACACACTTGAGTGCATGTGCATGTGCATATGTATATAGTTTACAGGGACCATGAATTACAAGTTTTCACATACACATACATTTGAGATTCAGGTTTTCAATTTAAACATATATGTGTTTAACATTCTATATTAGTTGGTACATATTCAAGGGCATGATATTGATTCATGCACATACACACGCATTCAGATTCACAATGTATGATATTAGTTCATGTATATGTACACACTTTCAAATTCATGGGCATGATATTGGTTCATGCACACACAATAATACAATTTACAAGTCAAATTAAAAATGGGTGACATTCCAAATCACACTTGTTGACATTGAGGTCATTATTGGGGATGAACATTGTTCATTCTCTTTTGATAATGCATTTACTCTACATTGAAAAAAGTTGAGGAGACTCGAGTGAAACTATAAAATTAAACTTTAGGTCATTATGGGGGAATAAATATTACTCGTTATTTCTTGATCATGAATTTTTTTTATATGGAGTGAACTTAAGTGAGACTATGTTATTGAATTTATAAGCTATATGTAGTGGTTGATTCATTTTTACTTTTAACGAACTCATCATGTGATTCTGCTTTGTTTTCAAAGTAGTTATTTGCATTAGTAGATCACGTACTTCTCCCCACATTTATGAGGGTTGGGGCATGTTATCCTCCTAACCCAAGGGCTCATATAGTTATAAAATTTTAAGTCACAACCACTTCAAATCTTCATGTCCTTCAATAAGGAAGCACAATTCTCCAATGCTTCAATAGGGAAGCATCATCTCTAACAAGTTGTAAGGGTAACATGGTTTTCACCAACACACATGTGTACTACTTCCTTTGCTCTATAATTTTTAAAATTCAAAATCATATTTCAAATTTCAATCTATAGACATTGACCATTACATGTCTGTTGCAAGTTTTGTTATTGAGTGACTTGCACGATTGGAGCTTCCTACCAAATATAAAGTGTGTTTTACATACTCAGGTATACCCTTTTCCTTTTACTCTAGAAAATTCATTACTATAATAAAAGGGGGACACTTGTAAATATTAAAATCTTGTATTAAGTACTTGATAATGATAAGTTTGACATACATTTACCTTTATGACTTGTGCACACAAATATGGTCCGGACATACTATTCTATTACACCTACATACTACCTTAGGAGTATGATCATTTCTTTATGTTGTTGGTCACCTACAATAACCTCACTATCTGTTCTAAAACTACTTACTATCCTCCACAAAAATCTCCAAAACCTTCAATTCAGTCCCTTGTGCATGAGTTAGTGACTTCATGCCAAGTTAGTATTGAGCATGATGGTATTGATTCTCTCCCAACAATAGATACTTTTAAAAAACAAATATTTCCTTAGGGTCGACTTAGCTACCTAGTATGTCATTAGCATGAGGAATTACCCAATTGGATATATATATATATATATATATATATATATATATATATATATATATATATATGAACTCGCTTGATAGGGGACTTGACATTTATCTGGTACACATATATACACTATTTAAAATTTGAAAATATCTACTTTATTCTTTTCAAATTACAAATTAGTCACAAGACAAGTCTAAAACACATAAAATCCAAGTCAAATCAAGTATTTTCAAGTATCAAATCCAAAGCATTAGCTATATACATATAATGAAGGAGCACAATCACACTAGGTGGAAGAACTACATGTGGCTCGATTTCCCTTCTGGGAGTATTAGATACATAGGCATAAATAAATTATTAATGGGGGTGATTGGGGCTAGCTCAACCATTACACTTTATAAGTTTTTGTAGGTTTCTATCCCTCACAAGCACACCTACAGTTTCAAGGTGAAGGAGGTTGATTTTTGGAGTTTCACACGTCATCATGGTTTGGAATCACAAATACAAAGCTTTTAGTGACATGCAAAGGTGACCATATGGTCACTAAATCATATTTTATCACATGTCACTACCAAATAGCATAGGTCAATATCAACATTTGGTGCTAACCCAAATATGATGGAACTGACTCTACACATATAAAAACAAATTTATTGAACTGGATGAATCACATGCCTACTTCAATCTATTTTTTATTTCTCTAACATATTTATAGTTAGACAATGAGTCAAAAAAGTTAAGTGCTTATCCATTTTTTGTACTTACTATATTTAACCTATGCCACTTGTCAAATCATTGCAATCAATTTCAATGTTTTACATTTAGATGTATGCTTGAATGTCATATAATTATCGTATAATCCAAGTTATGCTATTAGTTTATACCCTATCAGGGTTTCTAAAACTAAATCAAGGTAAAATAATAATGTATATGCTTCTAATCCCTACAAAAGACATGTTTATCACATTTATTGAAAAGTGTTAAAGAATATTCTACCATTCATAACTTAAAATCTTAAAGAAACAAGTGCAAAAATTTTAGTATCTTAAGTGACCTTGAAATCAATTGTCACACCACCTCACACACTTCTACTAAAAATTTACTTTTTATCAAATATGGCAAGAATGAGCCGCTACAGGACCCTTGTTTTTTATAAACCGTGGACATGCTTGATTTATTAAATTCAAAATTTATCACAACCCTTGTCTCTCTTATTTTTGTAGTGGCAATACAAATAAATTCTTGCCTCTAACTTTGATTATCTCACGTGGCATCTTATTATTGTCTTGCCTTCAGAAAGTTCAAGTTCTGATTTGTTTGTGACATTTTATGTGCCCAATTGTAGAGTGACACACAACAACCTCTCATAAGTCATAGTCACAGAAAACATGGAGGGCATGAAATGCACGGGGTTGTTAAGCACAGGATATACTTAGACGGAGGTGAATCAGTATATCATATATCTTATAAACTTTCACTTAATCAAATTCTACTTAGCCATACATTCAAGATATGAAATAAAAATGAAATAATACGCTCCACACAAGAGAGAGAGAGAGAGACCGGATTTTTACATGGAAACCCAAAGTGGAAAAAACCATGAAAAATAATCTCAAGTATATGAAAGAGCACCAACTCAAATTACAAAGTTCACAAGCACCAACTTGCAGGAACACAAACCCTTTTTGCTGAGCACTAACATAGCAACTATTTGTGAGCACCAACCCATAGGAGCACCAACCCCTCTTGTGTATAAAACACAACTATCTCTCAATGTTGTTTTCTCAACAAATGATATGACTCTACAATATCTCTTTCTATTCTCTCATCTTTTCTTATATAAAAAAATTATAAATAATGCACTCTCTTGTATATTACAAATGGCTTTTCAAGCCTTTATTTATATCTTTTCAAATGACATTTAGCATTCAACTTTTGTGACCCTTCACTTCTCATAGAAAATGGTGCCAAACTTGCATGACCCTTTGAATCTTTGTATTTGAAAAGTCATATGGTGACCCTTCATAAGCAAATGTGTCCTTTCCTATTTTGTCTTTATCTTGGTGACCTTTCAAATTCTTTAAGGTGACTCTTCATAAAAAAATGTGTCATACCCTCTTTTGTCTTCACTTGGTGACTCTTAGAATTCCTCAAGATGACTCTTCATGGGAAAATGCATCCCATTCCTCTTTTGTCTTTATCCCGTGACTCTTTGACTTCTCCATGGGCCCTCTTTTGACTTTTATGCAACCAATTTTTTTTTTTTTTTTTAATATTAAATAAATATCGACACATTTTAGCCAAAATATGAATATTAAAAACACCTTTAGACAATAAATGTTATGGGGCCTTTATCACCAATGCTAGTCCTTTGACATCAATGACAATATTTTCAATAATCTCCCCCTTTGTCATTGATGGCAACCTCAAATTGAAACTACCATATCTTGAAACCTGTATTGCACATGCCAAACTCCATATATAGCCAAATTAAAAATCATATAGTAACTCCCCCTAACTGTAACATCTTGTACTTGTTCTTTGTACTTATTTTTCCACTTGTTCCCTATAACTATTCTTGTACCTATTTTTGTTCTTCTCCCCCTTTGATATCAATGGAAAAGGGCCTATCTTAGAGCTAACACTTAGCTCCGCCTCAACTGATGTTGATCCTCAATAGCAGGAAATAAAAAAATTACTCCCAACTTCCCCTGCAGATACTCGAATGTGTCTTTGGTAGTGCCTTTGTGAAAATATTTGCAATTTGTTCTGTAGTACTGATATATTCCATCTTAACCTGTTGATCTACAACCTGCTCTCTCAAGAAGTGATAGCTGATAGGAATATGTTTTGTTCTTGAATGCATCACTGGATTCTTAAAAATATTAATAGCACTTATGTTGTCACAAAAAATAGAAATAGGTTCATCATATTTTACCTTGATATCTTCCAATGTTTTCTTCATCCAAAGCACTTGAGTACAACACAATACCGCCGTAATATATTCTACTTCAATCATAGAAAGTGATATTAAATTTTGCTTTTTGCTTAGCCATGATACTAAGTTATCACTAAGGAAGAAAACACCTCCACTTGTACTCTTTCTATCATCCAATTAACCTACCCAATCTGAATTGTATAAGCAACCAAAGTGAAATCTCTCCCTATGAGATACCATGATCCATAATCTAATGTCCCCTTGACAAATCTGAATATTCTCTTCACCAACTCAACATGACTCTCTTTTGGGGTTGCCTGATATCTCATAACCATGCCTACTACATGCATGATGTCTGGCCTCAGTGTTGTCAAATATAAAAGACTACCAATCATAAATCTATATAATGATTGATCTGCAATAGGGGAATCTTCATCCTTACTCACCCTGTTCCATGTATACATTGGTGTGCCAATTGGTGTACAATCCTCAAAACAAAAAAATTTCAACATTTTCTTGGCATATTTACTTTGAGATATGAAAATTCTTTTATCTGACTGAAATATGTGTAACCTTAATAAAAATGACAATTCTCCAAGCATAGACATCTCTTATTATTTTTGCATATTATCAGATAATTTTTTTGTCATCTTTTCAGTGTTTCCTCCAAAAATGATGTTATCAACATATACCACAATAATCAATTGATTCTCACTTTCTATTTTGATGTAGAGATTACTATCAACAAAACCTCTCTTAAAACTTTGATCTTACAGGTACTTATCAAGTCTTGCATACCAAGCTCTATGAGTTTGTTTTAATCCATATAGTGTTTTATTCAATCTACATACATGGATACTATCATTTGAGAGAATAAATCCCTCAAGCTACTCAATGTAGAACTCCTCTTCTAGATTCTTGTTCAAGAAGGTAGAATTGACATCCATCTAAAACACTTTGAAATTTTTAAACAGTGCATATGCAAAAACCATTCTAACAGCCTCTAACCATGCTACTAGTGAAAAAGTTTCTTCAAAATCTATTCCTTCAATATGAGCACATCCTTTACATACTGACCTTGCTTTGTTCCTGGTAACTTAACCATTTTCATTCAACTTATTTATGTATACCTATTTTGTTCCTATCACATTATGATCTTTTAGTCTAGGCACTATTCCCAAGTATCATTCTTTTTCATCTAATTTAATTCTTCATCCATTACCTTAACCTAATGTTTATCATGTCTAGTTTCTAAAAAAGTTCTAGGCTAAATTTTAGATAACAAAGAGAAATTAACTTGCTCAGATTCACTTACCATCATTCTTCTGGTGTGAACTCCTTCATTTGTGTTCCTGATGATGTCACTTTCATTATGATTTATCTAGACATATTTGGAAGAGGTTTTGGTGTCTTTTTTTTTCTTCATCTCATCTTCATCTGATTCTTCAAAATCTTCTTTTTCAATGATTTTTGGAGTGTCTACTGGATCACTGTCTCTTTGTGCTACATCTTCGTCTATCCTGACACTTGCACTTTCAACAATCTTCCTAGTTCTTTTATTATAACATTTATAAGCTTTGTTTTTATAAGAATATCTAAAAAATATACCTTTATCTGCTCTAGATTCAAACTTACCAAGTTTTTCATCAGTACTCTTTATGAAACATTTGCTACTGAAAATTTTGAAATAATCAATTATAGTTGGTTTGTCTTTTCATATCTCATAAGGAGTTTTATCACTGTTGACTCTCAAAAATTCTCTATTTTAGATATGCATTGATGTACCTACTACCTCTCTTTAATATTTATCTGGTATCTTAGATTCATTTAACATTGTCCTCACCATTTTCTGAACTGTTCTATTTCTCTACTCAACTACTCTATTTTATTGTGGAGTTCTAGATGTTGAATAATGTCTCTTTATCCCATGGTCTTCACAATACTCAATAAACTAATCTAACATGAATTCTCCTCCTTGCTATGATCTCAAGCACTTAATTTTTAAGCCAATTTCATTCTCAACTAATGCTTTGAATGTTTTGAAATGTCTGAAAGCTTCTGATTTTTTATTTAAAAACATCACCCAAGTCGTACATGTAAAATATCAATAAACAACATGAAATATTTCTCACCTTTAGTACTTTGAGTTCTCATATATCCACATAGATCAGTGTGAACAAGCTCTAACATCATAGTAGTTGAGTATTCTTTTGTCTTGAACTATCTTCTGGCCTGCTTCCCATGTTGACAAGGTTTATAAAGCATGTTGGAGGGCTTTGTAATCTTTGGAAGATCTCTAACTGCTTGATTTTTTCTAATGTTGATAAGATTATCAAAATTCATGTGTTCCATTCTCTTGTGCCATAGCCAACTTTTATCAACTTGACTCAAATAATATTTTTGACTTTTGATATCTGATAACATATACAAATTGTTGCCTATCCTTTGAGCATCTACAATCAACACATCTAAATCTTTTCTCCTAATTTCACAACCTTGTGAATAAAACTTTAGTGTGTGTCCTTGATCACACATTTGACTTACACTCAAAATATTATGGTTAAGACCTTCTACATACATAACATTTTTAGTCTTAGTTTTATTTATCCAAACTTAGTGTATCTTTTATGACAATTATGGTTGTAGTATTGTCTCTAAATTTTACTGTGCCACTATTGATCTTCTTCAGGGTTATGAAATTGCTCTTGTCTCTTGTCATGTGCCTTACACTTCCACTGTCAATGAACCATGGCTTTTCTTCATTTCTTATATGTAAATTTGTCTAGACTAACATAGAATTTTCAGGTTATTTCTTCTGCCATGAACCTGTTTGAACTTTCTTCTTGATGAATGGAGCCTTGAAACTCTGGTCCTTTTTGACTAACTCAAATATGCTTCTACAGTATCAAGCTATGTGTCTGAAGTTATTACACTTGTAACCTATTATGGCTTCTTCATTAAAGCATAGTAGAGGAGTAAAAGAGTTATGGCTTTCACTTGACTCTGCATGAGTTTTCTTCTCCTTGTTTCTAAAATTATTAGCCTTTTTTTGACATTCTATTTTCTTATGACCATATCTATTACAATAAAAATAGTAACCATAAAAATAGAACCTATTTGTGTATCTCTGACCTGATTACCTTTTGTAGCTCTGTTCCTTCTAGCCTTTTTTGTTTGAGATGTCATCTATATTCTTAACTTCTTTCCTTTTTATTTCCTCTTTTGTAAGAGCTTCAACATAACCATTTACTTTTTCTGTGTTAACCTTGTCTGTGAAAGTAGTGGTCTCCCCTTTAATTTTTTCAAATCTGATACCTATCTTATCTGGCATTGATATTTGACTTTCTAATATCTTATTCAACATATTAGTGTTATTCTCAAATTTTGAATTATTTACTACTCTATCATTCACTGCTTTATTTATTTTCTAAAGATCTGCTTTTAAAGAGGTAATTTCAACAACATACCTTTCACATTCTTCACTTACTTTTTGTACCTAATCTGTTAGATCTTTTTTAGTCTTTTTGGCTTCTTCAATGTGTGCTTGTAGATATTTAATTATTTCTTTTGACTCTTTTTCATTTTTTTTGATCGAGAGGTTCAATGTTCGATTCTTCTTTTCAAGAGCTTTTAATTCTTCTAAGGCAAAAATGAGTTCTCCTTCCAAATTCACCTTGGCTTCATCCTTGCTTTCATCATTTTCTTCTTCTTGATCATCTCTACTTTTACTTGTGGAGGCATATTCATTGTCACCATTATTCTTATCTGGACATTCATCCTTCAAAGAACCTATCTCAACCTTCAACTGATTACACTCTTCTCTTGATTTCAAACTTGAATATACACCTCTAGTTGATTCTTAAGATCTTGAATAAACATCTTATCTTCTTTTGCTTCTATAGCCAACTTAGAATCCAAGATACAAACTTGTTTCTTAAGAGCCTCGACCACAAATTTCAACTCTTGATTCTCTTTTTTTAGATGTTTGGCCATCGTGCTTTCCTTGATTTACCTTCAAGTTGTTAAACTCTTTTTGAAGGAACCAAATCTGATACCAATTGTTAAGCATGGGATATACTGAGAGGAGGGGTGAATCAGTATATCATATATCTTATAAGCTTTCACTTAATCAAATTTCACTTAACCATACATTCAAGAAATGCAATAAAACTAAAATAATATGCCCCACATGAGAGAGAGAGAGAGAGAGAGAGAGAGAGAGAGAGAGAGAGAGAGAGAGAGAGAGAGAGAGAGAGAGAGCATATTTTTACATAGAAATCTGAAGTGGGAAAAACCATGGAGAACAATCTCAAGTATATGAAAGAACACCAACTCAAATTACAAAGTTCGTAAGCACCAACATGCAGGAGCACTAGCCCCTTTTGTCAAGCACCAACATAACAACTATTTGCGAGCACCAACCCATAGGAGCACCAACCCCTTGCAAAGATTTGTTAGCACCAACCCACATGAGCACCAACCCCTCTTGTGTATAAAACACAACTATCTCTCAATGTTGATTTCTTAACAAATGATAGAACTCTACAATATCTCTTTCTATTCTCTCCTCTTTTCTTATATAAAATAATTGCAAACCATGCACTCTCTTGCATATTACAAATAGCTTTTCAAGACTTTATTTATAGCTTTCAAAATTACCTTTGACATTCACCTTTTGTGACCCTTCACTCCTCATAGAAAATGGTGCCAAACTTGCATGCCCCTTCAAATCCTTGTATTTGAAAAATCATATGGTGACCCTTCATAAGTAAATGCATCCTTTCCTCTTTTATCTTTATCTTAGTGACCTTTCGAATTCCTTAAGGTGACTCTTCATGGAAATATGTGCCATACCCTCTTTTGTCTTCACTTAGTGACTCTTAGAATTCCTCAAGATGACTATTCATGGGAAAATACGTCCCATTCCTTTTTTGTCTTTACCCCGCGACTCTTTAACTTGTCTATGGGCCCTCTTTTGACTTTTATACACCCAAAAATATATTTGTTAATATTAAATAAATATCAACACATTTTAGCCAAAATATAAACATTAAAAACACTTTTAGACAATAAATGTTATGGGGCCTTTATCACCAATGATAGACCTTTGACATCAATGACAATATTTCCAACAAGGGTCACCTTATGTTTTCAATGTCTTGTAGCTTCACATTGATTACTACATGCAAAGTTGTAAAAATATATATTTTAGATAGAATTACCATCTTATGTCATTATTCATTTTTTCAATTTCAGTGCATATGCATATATTTCTCAAAATAAACATGTTATCCTGCAAGGATTTGGCATTCCATGCTTTTGTTATTATTGGAGTTTAAGATATATTTGATTTTAGTCTCACAAATCAAAATCAAACAGTAATATATACACCATATGAATTCAAACACACTAGGTTACATACATACATACATACTACTAATTTAGGGTTTGAGATCTGGAAGAGATAAAGCATAAAATAAAACTAAGATTTTATATGCACCAACATGCAATAGAATTAAACATTATGAGGTATGAGACAATTGGAATTCAACACAATATATAACCTTAAAGGGAAGCAATACATTGCATGTTTAGTAAAATGTAATGTAAATAAATAAATTATATTTATTTAGGTATTTACTATAATGTACAATACAATACTAACGCCTAATTATTATATGGAACAAAAAATAAAAATAAAATAAAAAATAATAATATATATATATATATATATATATATATATATATATATATATATATATATATATATATATATATATATATATATATATATATATATATATAATTTTTTATTTTATTTTTGTTTTTTTAGTAAAATGTAATGCAAATAAATAAATTATATTTATTTAGGTATTTACTATAATGTACAATACAATACTAACGCCTAATTATTATATGAAACAAAAAATAAAAATAAAATATTTTATTTTTATTTTTTGTTTCATATAATAATTAGGCGTTAGTATTGTATTGTACATTATAGTAAATACCTAAATAAATATAATTTATTTATTTGCATTACATTTTACTAAACATGCAATGTTATATATATATATATATATATATATATATATATATATATATATATATATATATATATATATATATATATAAAGGGATAAAATTGGTGTATCATATGTAGAATGTTGTAGAAAAATTGTTAGAGAAATTTGAACTTAAAAATGTGTAATTAGACTTGTGACAACTCTTGCCTTGAAATTTAGATCTAATTGATGAAGGTTGTCAGGGTAATAAAAAACACTCTTGGAAGGTGTATGGATTGGAAAGTTCATCCTTGGCAAGATATATGCAACTAAAATATGATTATCTTGGGTTACTTCCCCTACTTTTGGTCTTTGGTCTTTTGTTTTTAGTTTATATGTGGTGTGACTCTTATGTACTTTTAATAGCTTAAACTCTCATGTAAAGTGTCGAAGAAAATAGATAGGTATTGTGCATTACGGTTTGGATCATCGGTGTCCACTAACCAGCCCTTTAACAATCATACCATGTGTAGTAGAATAATGAAATCACTTGGAACCTTGAAATAATAAATTATACTTTCTCATGATTCAACAATATACTCAATGTCAAATGTATAATAGATGTGATCATGTGTCCAAATGAGCTATAATACTTATCTATTTATAGGCAACTTGAATTTAAACTTTAGTGATATTCGTACATATGTTAACTCTGAACTGTTACAAATGAAAAAGACAAAAAAGGATGGATGGACCCATTGAAGAGGATCGTACACTATAATTCTTATAGGTTTTTAAAATTGCATTGTATGAACTTGATAGAGAGATTGGAGGTGTAAAAAGATAAGATGAAGGCTTCCCTATAAATTTAAAAAGAGGATTTCAAACTTAAAAAGGCAACTATTTTTTTTTTGGGAAAAATACGAGGATTGTATTTAGGCCCCCCCAACCCAGTTAAAAACAACCAAAAACCAGATACAAGCAACCGACATCAAACCAAACAGTACAAGAAAGCAAGGAACCAAAGGCCACAAATGACTTGAGAGAACCCAAAGAGACCACAACCGGCCAGACCAATGAAAGGTTGCCTTACACAAAACCAAGATCTCCACAATGAAGAGTAATCGACTGAATCACAAAGGAGAGCCTGCTTCAGGGCGTTATACCTTCACCAAAAAAACCCAAAAATTGAAGCTGAATTGAACTTCAAACATTCTACCATGAAAAATGAACCAACCAAATAGTTGCAAAGAACACAACAACATCTGAATCAAAAAAGAAAATGGAGGATAATCATCTCCCAAACCGTAACGAGAATTGAGAAACCAAAACAAAGCTAGATGAAAAATATCTAACCAAGGGTTTGGGCACCCACCCAACAACATTGAAACAACCCAAAATTGGAATCGCTAGGTCAAATCCAAAAAATCAATGACAGAAAAAGTGCTTAACACCAACCAACGAAGTGATAAAACTGGATTACACCCCTCATGCTAGAGCAAACCCTAAGGATCAGGGCAGAGGAAAGATAATGATTTCTTTTTACACGAAGAAAAGGATAATCACCATCGTCCATAAAGCATCTGCCAACAAAAATGTAAAAGCCCCAATCTGGAGTCGCTAAAATAGAACCATAAAGCCAACATCAGAGACTGGAGCTAATCACCATCTAACAAACCATCAAAATAGAAAATTGTCAGCAAAAGAGAGCTAACAAAAGTGCAATAAATGGAAACATCAATGAAAATGCCTCAATGACCAGAAGGGCCAACAAAGCCCAGTCACCAACAATGACCATCAAGGCAAGCCAAGTTTCCTTGATCCAACCCCCCAACACCCTAATGAACAGGGCACATAAAGGGCTTCGATTTCCATTTGACTCTACACAGATGGCGGGCTACATTGAGCAACATCCTCTAAAAAAATTGAAGAGGTTGAAGGGAGAAACCGCAAACTACGACCATGTCAGAAAATGGCCACATCGTCACCATCCTTATACCCATCCCTGCCTTTGCTCCATCTGAAAGAAAACCCAGGTGTTTTCGTAAGATAAGAATCAAAACCGACCCTAAAAAATTAGCTGGAGGGATCCTCGCACCCTTCCCAACACACACCCTGCAACAAGACAACCGGGTACCCAAGCATGGGAGCCAAACCAACAAGGTCAACAACCCCCATAACCAAAGATTCGACAGGCTTAAAACTGGTCTCAACCCCCATCTCAACCACAGGCTCCTCCTCCAGCCCTAGTTCTTTTGCCACCCACACCTTGTGCCAAGGTGGCACCTCTGCCATAAGCTTGTTGGTTTTATCCATAGCCAAAGCTATATTTCTTATGAGGTCCACATACAAACTAGGGTATTTTTCTGGCTCCAAAGCAGAACCTTGTAAAACCCTAATCTCCTCCACTAAATCTTCCATAGCTTCCTCGATCTATTCTTCAAGTTCTTCCTCCTCTGGCTGCTTATTAACAAACAACCCATTGGAGGCCTCACCCTCAGAACACTCCCGCTCCCGCTCCTCGTACACGAGGCTACCTGCAGAAACTGCACTCATCTCCTTGCCCTAATCTGTTATAATCTTCAAAGGCAACTAAAATTTTAATAGTGCTTAATTTAAATCAATAAATATATATATAAAAGACAGAAACAAAAGCCATATAATCATTTTAGAAAATTGTAAATATAAGAATAAATTAATAGAAAATCAAAAATTATGGAAGCGTTTTACATCAAGAAGTATTTTACAATAGCATTTTGGGGTGGTGGTGGGCTATAATGTAGTAAGTGTGTTCACTTTTAATTTATACGCTAAATTTAACATCCAATTGATAGTCACTTAAAAAAATATATTTTTACGAAGAATTTAATCAAAAAATCATAATATTTTATCCATACGATAGAGGTTGGAGCCCCCTTTTTTTCCAAAAAAATCATTTTGAACTTAACACATTAATGTAGTTAGATTGACACTATTTATCGCTAATCAATGAAAAATTTGGTAAGAAAATAATTAAATTGTAAATGATTATAGTATGTAAAAAATCGAAGATAAAATCTTGAAATTGATATTTATACTACACATGTAGATGCAAATGTTGTGTGAAAATATTATATGGAGGTTGTGTAATTTTTTTAATTGTATGTATGAAAAATTTATATGGAATCATTGAATTACAAAGAATATCAATATCTGTATTCATATTTTAGAAATAAACATATAACAAATTTACAATATTAAGTAAATATACTTTTAAATTAGTAAATTCTTTTCACGAAACAATTACGAATAAAAAATTTCGTACTATCAAATGTTGAGACATGGACTAGCTAGGACTCGAACCTAGGACCATCCATATGCTGCTGGAGTACTCTACCACTGAGCCACTGGTCCCTCTTGGACCAGTCCATTCCATCTTCGGTCCGAGTGTAGCTTAACACCAACATCAAAATCATCTAAAACACAATCCTACTTTTAACACTTAACTTTCTATATTAAATATGTAAAAATAATCACCATCCTCATCCATTAAATTACAACTCTTTCATAATATTGAACGAATTCAATCACATGGCTTTCGCTTGTCAACATTAATTCGACGTGTGCTCATTCGGGGGAGTTCGAACGAGATTGACTGAGAGAACTAGAGAGGCCGAAAATTAAACGTCGCCCGTTGATTTGAAACGGGAGACCGACGGTAAATATTACACAATATCACCGATCCGTGGTCTACGTAGTGAACCAATGAGAAAAGAGAGAACACGGCAATAAATAACCCACGACGGAGATCATGTTCCTCATCGGTCTGCGTTGTTCTATCGATCGAGTGAATTTCATCTTTAGTATTTGTTATTGATTTGCAGGTTGTTGAGAAATACAATGGCGCCCAAGGCAGAGAAGAAGACTCCCACTGCCGTTGCTGAGAAGAAGCCCAAGGAGAAGGCCCCTCCCAAAGCTGGAAAGAAAAGGGGCCCCAAGGAAGGCGGTGACAAAAAGAAGAGGAAGAAGAGAAGCGTGGAGAGCTACAAGATCTACGTTTTCAAGGTGCTGAAGCAGGTCCATCCTGAGATTGGCATCTCCAGCAAGGCCATGAGCATCATGAATTCCTTCATGAACGATATTTTCGAAAAACTGGCCGGAGAGGCCTCAAAGCTGACAAAATACACAAAGAAGGAAACTCTCTCTTCGCGCGAGGTTCAGACTGCTGTGAAATTGGTGCTTCCCGGCGAACTTTCCAAGCACGCTGTGTCGGAGGGCACGAAGGCCGTCACCAAATACACTTCCGGTTGATTTTGCGCTCATCTTGTCGTCGTTAAAAAATACGGTGTCTGTTGACACCACCTCCTTAAAATTATTTTGTTGATGCCTTCGCTGACTTCTTAACATTTGCTAATGTGATATTGAACCTAGATTTTCAGTGCAGAGGGTTTCATTATCTTAAATAAAGCGTTAACCTGTATTTAAAATTAAGCGTTAAATCTATTGGAAGTTATTGGCGGTAATCGTCGAAATCAGTGTTTTGTTTTCTAGTAAACCCAGAGAAATGGACTGAAGCAGTATTTTCAAAGATAAATGATGTATTTAGCTGCGCTGAAATTTTGAAATGGCTCGAAAAAATGGCGGTCTCTGCTGTGACGGCAAAAGGTTAAGCGCCATAACATCATCCAACGGTATGCAGTGTATTGTGTGGTAACGTGTAATGGATATACTTGTTTTTGAGGGTTCAGAAAACGGTGAGGATGAATGAATACTCATGGCAAAAACACAAATGCATAATGAAGGTTGCAGTTCAAACATTTGAAGTATCTTTTTAGATGTAAAACTATCAAGCAGAATCATACCTCAAATTCAGCTCTCAGGTTTTTTACGACCCTAATAGATCTTTATCCTTGGCGTTTATCCTAAACAAAAACTCGGTTTTGTTATCTTAGCTATTATTATAAACATCCCTCTTTGCTGCTGGTTTTTATTTTTATTTTTTCAAAAAAATTATTTTTTTGGTACAAACAGCCCTCTTTGTTGCTGTGTTTTTTATTTTATTTTATTTTAAATTTATTTATTTATATATTCATTTGTAGATAAATATTGTCTAGCTAGATTGGAAGACAACCATTGTTATAGACCAACGGAATGTCATGTATGCAGGAGCTTTAATCTATTACATAGAGCCATGCTAGATTGGACGGTAACTTTTATATAAACTTAATTATTATGATGAACTTTGGTGAATGTTATACATATGAAGAGTTTATACTAGCAGTTGGCCCAAAGGTCAAGTGATGCCTGATAAAATTAATGGATCTCAAGTATTCTACAAAGCAAACAATTTCCAAGGTGCTTTAGGCTTTCTTCTGCTACTCATGTTTGTGGGAGAAGATTCAATCTCAAACTCCTCTTCCTCATTCTTGTTCATATAATGGTCCTTTGAAGACCTGGTTGTCATGTAATCATCATGGGTGCTGTTTAAACCGTTTCCATCCTTTCTGGGCTGCAACACGAAGTTCAACATATCATTGTCCACAACTAGATCCATTTTTGCATTGAGATAGCCAAGTATGGAGAATGATGTGAGAAGGGTTGGACGGTAAACCCATATACTAACCATCACTTGAATCTGAAACTGGAGGACACAGATGTGACTGAAACCGTTACATGTTCAAAGTTTAACAATATGACACATCTAAGAAGAAGACAAGTGTTAGTCAGAAGAAGCTTGAACAAATGATCACTACATGTCAAATTCTTTCATCAATTTAAACCAAAAAGCCACCTTCAATTACATTTACATCCTATTTAACTGAAACAGATGGACACACTACAAAATTCCTTTCTTTGGCTTTTATACAACGAACAGCATAAATACATAGATATTATCTTCAAGGGTGCAATGGTGCCTCCCAGCAATTTCAAATGACGAGTATTGCATATCTGTAACTGAAAAGAATGCTATGATTGAATCCAAATACATCCCTAACTTTCAGGTGACAACACCAAAAATGCTGCTAAGGAATCTTCCTTGTAACTGAATGCAGCACAATAGAGCCGGATCCACGAAGAAACAATATTTTTATCTTAAGCTTGCCAGAAGCATGGAAACTTTCACAGGCAAGCAAACTTAGGCTCAGAAGAACTTATCTTCTGTACTTGCACTTTGGTGGTAATCTGCAAAATAAATAAAGTCTTTTAAGGGAAAAGCCGCATTCCAAAACCAAATAATTACATAAGAATTATATCCCTATAGTAGTCAAACAATGAAACAAATTGAGTGGGCAGGAAACTATTCTCCTACAAGACAATATATCAACAGTGAAATATAAAAACTTCCGAGTGACTGATATACTAGGGCTAGCAACCAGCTTCAGGTTATTGGACGGTCTGTCAACCATAGAATAGCAGTCTGATCTTTTTTTCTCGTATCTAGATTTGATTTGATGGCTACCAAATGTTCTTTGACAGAAAACTTTTTACATACCTGTATGCACAGGCCAAGCAAGGCGGATATGTTCTTCAGATTAACACAAATGATCCCATAAATCTTCTCGACATAAGATGTAAGTTGCTGCTTGAATAATAAAGCTGGATATTTTCCCTCCACTTGGCGCACACCATCCAAACCACCCATGCCAAATGAAAGGCCCATGGGCGATGGCGAGGACCGAAACTCTGTAAAAGATTGTTGTATATAAATTATTAAATCAATCAAAGATAAATCAACAACAGTAATTTTGAGAGCGTTAAGGGTAAGGCCATGTGGTGGGCCCTAAGTGATTTGTCAGCGCCCATTTAGGTTCAATATGTCATAAGTTTATGGGGATTGGGTACGCTTACATTTATATAGTCGGCTAGGAGTTGGGGGGGCTCGCCCTGTTCAAATTAGAGCCAAATAAGTTTCAAGACGCTGGGCTAAACCTCGATTCCCTTAATTTAAAAAAAAAAAAAAAATCTTGAAGATCCCAGTTTCTTTTTACCCTGTAAATCAACCAGACAAAACTTTGCTCGTCATCTTGTTCTTTAATTTTATGCACTATATTTTAATCATACTATTTCTAACACACTATTTATGATATAGGGTTGTCACATTTAAGGTATTTACTAATACTAACATTATCTTATGATTCATATGACACATGATTATTACATAAGTGTTCTTTAATCTAATGTTCAAATATGATGATATTTTTAATATAATTTCTATGTTACATGATGTCCATTACATATAGTCTCTATAATATACACACAATAATATTCATTGTGCTTATGATTTTGATATGTTACCATTTTGGGACAATATAAGGGAAAAAATATTTGCCTTACACATTCTCTTTTATGTTATATCTTTGTGGAACGTGACTTATTATAATAATAAATTTAATGGTACACTTACAATGATCACCATATTCCAAGTTCACCATATTCCAAGTTGTAATATATCCGTTACTTGATGATGCAAGGTTCTAACTCCACCCTTATTTCTTTTGTGGTGCAAAATACCCATGGGATTTTCTTTGCAATCTAAGGACAAAGGAGTTTTCTTAATTTTTATTTAGCATTTACTTTTACACTTATAGATGTTTGTGCATGAAAGATAAGCATTGTTTTACAAGTCCAAAACAAACATCCTAGTGCTCACCACTCTTTGAGGTTAAACATCTTTATTAATAGATTTTCAATGATATCTATATCCTTTTTATATGTTCCATTTTGAAGTATGTGCTCACAACACCTATTTTGTAGCTAAGTACACATCTCAAAGTTGGATAAAATACGCACACTCAAGATAGTCTCTTGACATTTATTTTGTATTATTTAATATATGTTATGCACATTTGTATATGTATTGGTGATTGGTCAAAATTTTAGCATTATTGAGCTATTATGGTGATTTTTGAAGTGTTAAACCCCTTTTACACAGCGTTGTGCAACCTATGTATGTATCACGTGATCATCCTACCCTGCTGCCCATAAAATTAGTGTGATCATGACACATGTTAGGACCATTCATATGGTTGACAAATTTGCTTCTAACACCTATTAAATTGGATGGGCCAATCCATCTTATTCGCCTTTCTTGGTTTTAGTTGTTGGAACTCAATCAACCACACAAATTTTACCAAAATTTGAATTTAGGTAATGTATAAATAGATAAGCAATGTTCATTCAAACATCAAACAATTGTCAAGCATTCTATTGAGAGCCCTTTTGGAGCACTTTGTTGGTGTTGATTTTGTGATGCTCTTTCTATATGGACTGGAAATTTCTCTGTATATTTTTGAGGTGTGTATCAAATCATAAGTTTGAAACACATGATTAGGGTAGAAGGTGACAATAGGCAAGCATGATTAGAGGTCTATTTTATTGTTTGTAGTTCATGATCACGAAGATTATATAGGGTAACTAGGTCGATCCGTACAATCTTGGTATTTACTAGGATCATTTGTGTAGTTTTAGCACTGTCACAATTAGAGATCTTGATTTGGTTGGTATCAAGTTAGATAATTTTAGATCAACTTAGACATATTAAAATTACAATGACAATTTAAAAAATGACTTAGAAACCCTTGTGATGTCAAACATAAAAATTAAAGAACCACCTACCTCCTTACATATTTAATTGGACAATAAATTAAACATTCTTTAGTGTATACTATTATTTTATGATGCTCAATGTAAAGTAGGGGAATTTATATGCAAACTACTAATAAGAAGGGGGAGCATAACCATGTCCTAAATTTGATGGTCGTATTTATATTTTCTAACCATAAAATACTATCAATTTTTCTAGGAGATCATATTAGATGCAAGGTAAAATTTTATGTAGATTGTCAAAAAGTATAAAGGAATATAATAAATACATAAATATTTTCCAAAGTATCTTTCTTCTACTATGAATTATATTAACATTTGAAGGGGAATGTTGAATAGATAACTGTTGACCGTCAAATTTAAGCCTTGAGTATAATAGTACACATTTAAACTCATCAAAACAACATATATTATGTTTGGCTCGAAATTACTTTTCCATTTCCAATATCATTATTACCTATGCAAGTTTTGCACTCCATTGATTGCATTTTACAATGGTATCTCGGGGGTGGTGATATGATGTAATGTAGTGAGCATGTTTACTTTTAATTTTAACCTTAAATTTGACATCCATTTGACTATCACTTAAAAAATTATTAAAAAAAAAATCGCTTGCATTATTATACCATATTAACTTTTATTAAATATATAATATTATGAATGAACACTATTACCAATTAAAACCCAACCAATCTTATTGTACCATATTAACTTTTATTAAAAATATAATTTTATGAGTAGAGATTATTATAAGTTAAAAATTAAAATACATTTTTTTTAAATTTTAGCCCACCCTCCACTATCACACATTAATTTAATTTTGTTTGATAGGATAAAGTTGTAAACTTATAAGGTTATGTCATTATGATTATTTCTAATACCAAATTTCATGTCTATTTGCTCCAAGTAGTGCCAAGTCCAGTGAAGAAAAAATTGTTTTTCGATCTATGCAATCAATTTGATTGTTTTTAGTTAAGTTTCAATGCTGGTGTGTGTTTGTAAGAATCACTTCTGATTCCATATAAAACTTCAAAGTGTATTTTTTGTTAAGTGTGAGGTCATTATTCATGATGATGTGGCATATGGGTGATGTGGCATGTGATGTGACATGCAAGTGATGTGGCATGTAGATGGTGTGGCTGATTGGTGATGTGGTAGGGCCCATGGAGGGTCATTCAAGTGTGATTAGGTTGACATGATGGGAATGGGGTGTAACACTCCACTAAGGCACATGGGTTTGTCTTTGGTAGTCACATGAGGTTTGTTTTATGGCATAATTTGTCAAGGGTTAGGTATGGGTCGAATTTCTAAGGGACCCCATGGTTCACATGTGTGGAGAAAATCAAAAGGTGATTACAACACCTTTTGGACTCTGGTATGCACATGGAAGAAAAAGACAAGTTGATACTATTGTTGATTATCCTCACATGCGAAGTGGGAGACAATATTTGGAGTCACATGGATATTGTCTAAAGTGGATGGTCCACTTTTTTGACCCTTGCACACGAAGACATATATTTTACTATTGATCACTAGTGCCCACATGGAGCGTGACAAATTTGTTGGGCCACCATGATGTTACTCCCTTCTCCCCCTCCGCTCTCTTATTGTAATGTTATAAATGCATGAGTTATTCATTGTATTTGATCATCCCTCTAAGGATCACTCTTGGATCCTTGCAATCTTGGACTTGCATGTTTGTAGAGAGGTAGAGCCTAGAGGCTATGTTGCTTGGCTCACCTAGATGCTTTGCGTGTAAGCATTGTATGCATGATTAGAGGGTAGACCCTGGAGGTTATGTAAGCTTGGATTACCTAGATGCATTGTATGCTTTGTTGTAAGCATGGTTATCCTTGAGATAGAGGGTTAATTCCTAGAGGCTTTATATGCTTGGATTACCCGAGTGCTTGGTTTGTTAGCACTGTGAATGAGTTGTTGGAGGAAGCTATATGTAGAAGAGAGAATTTGTTGATGTAATTGAAGTTTGAAAGCTGCCTTTGCCTTGTGGTTTTTTTATTACTGGTTTTACAAGGTTTCCATGTACATCTTATGTAATGTGTTCTCTCTTGTCTCATTCTTTTGTAGTTTGATTTTATTTTACATTATTTACTTGCACTGTAGGATACATTTTTCCTAACAAGTCGTATAAGAGCTTTTAATCCTAACATCTAGTATCCGATCCATGGTGAAAAAGTCCTGTTTGTGAGTGTTTTCTATTGAAAGGCTATTTTGTGCAAGTGGAAGCTACTGTGATAAGAGGAGAGACCAAGTTTAAGATGAGAAAGAAAAAAAGTTTTATGGCAGGAAGTTTTCTCTGTGGAGTAAGATGGAGGATCTCTTGGTGAAGATCACGTCCTCTTCAATGTTTCTGAGGAGAAGCCTGAAAAAGAGTTGTGCGAGGAGCTTAACAAGCTTTCCCATATGGATCAACAAACAGTATGTTCCTATTATAGAAGCAACTGTACAGCTTGAGGAACAAGCTAGTCTCCATTGGTGGAGGATGAGGACAAGGCATATATCTTGTTATGTTTTCTCATCTATGCAAAGAAAAAAAGAGAAGGGGTATAAGTTGTGGTATCTTACTGACCACATGAGTGTTAGTTCGAGATGCTGAAGAAAAAGAAAATCCATCAAAGAAAGGAGGTAAAATGAACCCAAAAATTATACCTGTTTGAAGTAGTTCAAGAAGAAAAAGAATGAGTACTGTTGTTTCCATAAGGAGAAGGCATGTGTTGAACATATAACTCAAGGTGTTGGAATGTTGTGCATACAATTGTAGTGTCGTCCAGGTAGATTGATGCATGTAGTAACACTAGAGGCACATGAGTTGGTGTAATGACAACATTCAGTAGAGCAGGATGCATTTTGGATGTAGGCTCAAAAACTTTGTAGGTGCAGTGTTGCATTCAGTAGCGCGACAACTTCCTAGGAGCTATTGATTGGTCCAATGAACTTGTGCCATGGTTGGGCATGGTTAATAGCTAGAAGGCTATGTGGAAAATTCTAGTATTGACTACTATGAGATCTTTTGACTAATATCAAGAGTGATACTAACATGTTTTGATGTTCAAGAATTAGAGCAATTTTGATTCCTACATGGTGATCTCTTTGTGAAGAGATGGTTGATCCTGAGGGCTAAAGGTTGAGGCAAAGAGTTGACAGTTTGTAGATTGAAGAAATCACTATACATGTTGATGCAGACGTCGCACATGTAGTACATGAATTTTAGTACCTTCATGGAGATCTAAGGTTTTAGTAGATGTTGTTGCTATGTGTTAATGACATTTTGGACATAGGCCCCAATATGATCACTATTTTGATGGCTCAGTTGACTAGGACACATGAGATGAAGGTGGTATGGAGGAGTAAACCAAGGATGAAGATGCACAAGGATTGGAAAGCAAGGAAGTACCCCCCTCTTTCATTTGAGTTGTATTCCCAGGAGTGTCCTAAAGGTAAATAAGATATATTGTGTCTTATGTTTTGGATTCATCATGGGTAGAAAATCTTGTGAAAGCCATAGTGTATACTAGACCAGATACTTCCAAGCAGTGGGAGTTATGAGATGGTTCTTGGTAGAATCCTGGATGGAGGATTGATATGTGGATAAGTAAAGAGTCACTTCAGGTGCTACAATCTGCTATGGAAGAGTAGATGTTGATAAAGCTGGTCAGGGTAGAGAAGTTATCTAATGAAAAATAATTTTCTATTAGGTTTGTGTCAGAGTAGTAGATGGCATGGTTGACATTTGGATGGAAGAATACTCAAGTGTGGTAAAATCTTGTGTATATTGACTTCAAGTGGGAGTATGTTAGGTGTGAAGTCACTATTTATAGATTACTGTTCATAGTCACTATTCATAGTGACATGGCATGTAGGTGATGTGGGATGCAAGTGATGTGGCATGCAGGTGATGTGGTTGATTGGCGATGTGGCAGGGCCCATGGAGGGCCATTCAAGTGTGATCAGGTTGATGCGATATGAGTGGGGAGTAACACTCTACCAAGGCACATGGGTTTGTCCTTGGTATTCACATGGGGTTTGTATTGTGGCATAATTGATCAAGTTTTAGGTATGGGTCAAATTTCTAAGGGACTCCATGGTTCACACGTGCAAAGAAAGTCAAAAGGTGATTGCAACACCTTTTGATCTTTGCTATGCACATGGAAAAAAAAGACAAGTTGATACTATTGGTGATTATCCTCACATGTGGAGTGGAAGACAATGTTTGGAGTCACATGGAAGTGGCATGGATCTTGTCTAAAGTGGATAGACCACTTTTTTAACCCTTGCATACGAAGACAAACATTTTATATTTAATCACTAGTGACCACATAGACTGTGGTGAATTGGTTGGGCCACCATAACGTTACTCTCTCCCTTTCTCTCTCTTATTGTAATGCTATAAATGCATGAATTCTCCTTTGTATTTGATCATCCCTTTCAGGATTACTCTTGGATCCTATCAAGCTTGGACTTGCATGGTTGTAGAGAGGTAGAGCCTGGAGGCTATGTTGCTTGGCTCACCTAGATGCTTTGTGTGTAAGCATTGTATGCATGATTAGAGGGTAGATCCTAGAGGCTATGTAAGCTTGGCTCACCTAGATGCATTCTATACTTTGTTGTTGTAATCATAGTTATCCTTGAGGTTGAGGGTTAAATCCTGGAGGCTTTGTATGCTTGGCTCACCTGAGTGCTTAGTTTGTAGGACTGTGAAAAGAGTTACTGGAGGAAGTTGTATATAGAAAAGAGGATTTGTTAATGTAATTGAAGTCAGGAAGTTACCATTTGCCCTGTGGTTTTTCTTTGACTATTTTTTCAAGGTTTCCACGTACATCTTGTGTAATGTGTTCCCTCTTGTCTCATTTTTTTGTAGCTTGTTTTTATTTTGCATTATTTACTTGCATTGTAAGATAAATTTTTCATAACATGTGGTATCAAAGCTTTTGATCCTAACATCTAGTATCAGAGCCATGGTGAAAAGCTCTATTTGTGAGTGTTTTCTATTGAAGGGTTGTTTTGTACATGTGTTAGCTACTATGACAGGAGGAGATACCAAGTTCAAGATCAAAAAGAAAGAAAAAGTTTAATGGCAGGTAGTTCTCTTTATGGAGCAAGATGGAGGATATCTTGGTGAAGATCATGTTCTCTTCAATGTTGTTGAGGAGAAGCCTACAGGAAAGTTGTGTGAGGAGTTTAACAAGCTTTGCCAGATGAATAAAAAAACACAATGTTCCTATTGTGGAAGCAACTGTATAGCTTGAGGAGCAAGCTAGTCTCCATAGGTGGAGGTTGAGGACAAGACATGTACCTTGTTATGTTTTCTAGGCTATGTGAAAAAAAAAGAGAAGGGATATTAGTTGTGGTATCCTACTGAACACATGATTGTTAGTTAGAGATCCTGAAGAAAAATAAAATCCATGCAAAGGAAGGATATAGAAGTGAAACCTGAAATTGTACCTATTTGAAGTTGTTGAGGAAGAAGAAGAAGAACAAGTGAGACCTAGTGTTACCAAAAGGAGAACATTGATGTTGACCATATAACTCAGGGCGATGGAGTGTTGTGCATACAATTGTGATGTTGTCCAGGTAGACTGATGCATGGAGTAACACTATAGGGACATGAGTTGGTGTTTTGAAAACATTTGGTAGAGCAGGATGCATTTCAGATGTAGGCTCAAAGCTCGGTAAGTGCAATGATGCATTGACTAGCACAACAACTTCCCAAGAGATGTTGATTGGTCTAATGAACTTGTGCCATGGTTGGGCATGGTTGATATCTACAAGGCTATATGAATAAGTATGTTATTAACTTCTATGAGATCTTCTGACTACTTTCAAGAGTGCTTCTAGCATGTGTTATTGTTTAAGAATTGGAGCATTTTTGATTCCTACATAGTGATCTCTTTGTGAAGAGATGGTTGAGCTTAAGGGCTAAAGTTTGAGGCAAAGAGTTCTTAGTTTTCAAATTGAGGAAATCACTATACAAGTTGGTGTAGATGTCTCACATGTAGCACAGGAATTTAAGTACCTTCATTAAGAGCTAAGGTTTTAATAAAAGTTGCTGCTATGTGTTGATGACATATTGGATGCATGCCCCAACATGATCACTATTGTGATGACTTAGTTGACTAGGACAAATGAGATGAAGGTGGTATGGAGGAGCAAGCCAAGGATGGATATGTATAAAGACAAGAAAGCAAGAAATTACCCCATTTTTTGCATTTTGAGTTGTCTTTTCAAGAGTGTCCTCAAGGAGGAGAAGACATGTTGTGTCCTTTGTATTGGATTCATCAGGGGTAGAAAATCTCATAAAAGCCATGGTGTGTACTAGATCAAATACTTCTAAGCAATGAGAGTTGTGAGAGTTTATGGCAGAATTATGGATAGAGGATTGGTCTATGGAGAAGTGAAGAGTCACTTCAGGTGCTGTAATCTACTATGGAGGAGCAAATGTTGACAAAATTGGTTAGGGTAGAGAAGTTATATTAGTGCAAAAAAAAAACTTCTACTAGGTTTGCAATAGAGTAGCAGAGGGCATGGTTGATAGCTGGATGGAATAATACTTAAGTTTGGTAAAATCTTATGTATATTGACTTCAAATGGGAGTATGTTAGGTGTGAAGTCACTATTCACTAATTACTATTCATGGTCACTATTTATGATGATGTGGTATGAAAATGATGTGGCATGTAAGTGATGTGGCACACAGGTGATGTGACTGATTAGTGATGTGGTAGGGCCCATAGATGGTCATTCAAGTGTGATCACATTGATGTGATAGGAGTGGAGCATAGTACTCCATCAAAGCATATGGGTTTGTCCTTGGTAGTGACATGAGGTTTGTATTGTGGCATAATTGGTGAAGGGTTAGGTATGGGTCAAATTTCTATGGGACCCCATGGTTCACATGTGTGGAGAAAGTCAAAAGGTGATTGCAACACCTTTTGGATTTTGGTGTGCACATGGAAGAAAAAAACAAGTTGATACTATTGTTGATTGTCCTCACATGTGGAGGGGGAGATGATGTTTGGAGTCACATGTAAGTGGGTTGGATCTTGTCTAAAGTGGATGGTCCACTTTGTTGACCCTTGCACATGAAGACAAACATTTTACTATTGATCACTAGTGCCCACATAGAGTGTGGTGAATTTGTTGGGACACCATGATTTTACTCCACCCCGCCTCTTTCTTATTGTAATGCTTTAAATGCATGAGTTCTTCATTATATTTTATCAACCCTTCGAGGATCACTCTTGGGTCCTTGCAAGCTTGGGCTTGCATGTTTGTAGAGAGGTAGATCTTGGAGGCTATGTTGCTTGGCTCACCTAGATGATTTGTGGGTAAGCATTATATGCATGCTTAGAGGTTAGAGACAGGAGGCTATGTAAGCTTGGCTTTCCTAGATGGATTGTATGCTTTGTTGTAAGCATGGTTATCTTTGAGGTTGAGGGTTAGAGCCTAGAACTTTGTATTCTTGGCTCACCTGAGTGTTTGGTTTGTTAGCACTGTGGAAGGAGTTACTAGAAGAAGTTGTTTGTAAAAGAGAGGATTTGTTGATGTAATTGAAGTCTGGAAGCTTCCATTTTTCCCATGGTTTTTTTCTTTATGCTTTTGCAAGGTTTCCACATACATCTTATGTAATGTGTTCCCTCTTGTCTCATTCTTTTGTAGTTTATTTTTATTCTGCATTATTTACTTGCATAGTAGGATGCATTTTTCCTAACATGTGGTATTAGAGCTTATTGATCCTAACATGTGGTATCAGAGCTTTTGGTCCTAACATGTGGTATCAGATATTTTGATCCTAACATTTTCAGTGGCATTGTAGCCAGGGTCTCCAAATGTATTAAATGGTATTTATAATTCTAGGTTCATTTCTATGCTAAAAAAACTTTGCTCTAACGTATTAATAACTGTGATATTTTTTTCTTAGGCAATCCAATGGCTAGAGTTTGAGGGAAGAAACAATATTTTTTGGAGATGTCAATTATGCTGTAGGAGTTTCAGGTGACAATATGTTTTACAAATTTAATCATCTATAACCGAAATAAAAATAGAGCTATGCTTATATTTGTAAAGTAAATCTTATTGGTCTATAAGGCATGGATATATGTATAATTGTTTGTATTAAATTATAATCAAATTTTTTAGTAGATGCAATGTGAAACTTCGATTACACTGACCTATTAAAGCATATAAGCATTTCCTTTAGTGTTTCCATCTTTTACTATGATTTATATGGATAATGTTGAATAACAAAACTTTTTAGACCCATTCGAACTAAGCATCTCATATAACAAAATTCTAAAACTTAAATGTTTGTTGAGTGAAGTTTATTATGGATGAATTGGGAATAGACATATTTTTCTAAAGTGATTCTCAGTCCTCATGGCTATTGCTATAAATGATAAACAAAGTACATATATATAATTGTTAGGTGCAATTGTATGTACTAGAGAAAATGTCTGTAACACACAAAATATGAACCAAAACAATCAATTTAATAAAAAAATAAAACTGTACATAATATATTAGTTATCTTATTATTTTTTCATATATTTATCTCTTAGTTTAAATTAATAATTAACTAGCATATATATCTTAGATAAATCTATGTAAAAGATGCCGAGAGATATCATTCTTGAGGTGCTTCAGTCCATTTATTTCACCAATCCAAAATCATATATGGTGCTCTGAGAATGATATTTTTTGGCATCCTTTACATAGATTTATCTAACATATATATGCTAGTTAATTATCATTGAGTAGTAATTTATAAATTAAATAAAAATAAATAATGTTGTTTATATCTTCTTTCTATAGAAAAATGACAACCTTTGGAAATATTTGTGCTTACAGTTTTTATACTCATACAATCTATAATGTTAAGAAATTATGATTTTTACATTGGAGGCATCTTCATGGAGGGAACGCTTCCACATTTTCATCTAAACCTGTGGTAAATAAGTTTTGCCTGAACCGGCGGTAAACATGAAATATGTTGACAACCGGTAATGTCTAATTAAGTACAATTCGCCATGAAATTTGAATGAGTCTACATAGAAAATATTGCAAAGGTGCAACTCATAAGGACATGTGGCATACATGCACTATTAAGTCATTGAAGGCCACCAGTAAATATTGTTTGCACTTAATGGAGTTGCCTTGCTCCCCCTTCCCATCTATATTAAGATTGTTGTCTTGTTGTTTACATCCCAGCAACAACCTTATCAAACTATATCAAACTACAAACATGTGGAACTAGGGTATTCCTTACAACAAACTTGTGAAATTAGGTTCATGGTAAATTGGAGTTTCATTTTGGCTGCTTAAAAGATCAAAACATCAAATGTATTCTTATATTATTATGTAAATTTTGATTTAAAATTTCCTTTTTACCTGTTATGTATAGCTCAAACACTTATACTCATTTTTACCATGACCTACAACTCTCTAAGATGGGTTGCATAACTATCTAATAATAACAACAAATTTTTGGAAGATACTGTGTCAAATTTAGATGATTGACATGTTTGAGATCAACACTTGTGATCTTTTATCAGGAAAGAAAATTGATCCGAAACGTGTCGATCATTTAAATTTGACACAGTGTCTTCCAAAAGTTTGTTGTTATTATATGGACTGTGAAAGCTTTATCTTTATCTAATAATGTTTCAGTTTTTTAAATTTTATTTTAATAACTTACTTGTTCCAATAAATATGATGAGTCTAGCTTGTTTAACAATTTTTTTTTTGTGTATGCAATTCAGAGGTGGTTTCCCTTTCCAATAAATAAGACGATTAAATAAGGTAATGTTTTTATATAACTTAAGATTTGTTTAATTTAAGTTATTTTCATCTTCAAATAATAACCATACTCAGCTGTAGTATGGATAATAATAACAAAATAAATTTATATAATCTCAATTTCTAGTTTGGCGACAAAATATATAATACTATGATAGAATTCTATTCTTGTCACTATTTCTTGTGGGGATGGGATTTGTTTTCCTAATAATTTGAAAACATTGAGATTATTTCATTTTAATGACTGTTAAAATGCAAAATGGTCTAATCTCTAATATGATTTCAAGATTTAAACTGAAAATATGTCAGTTTTTAGTGTGTTTCTTTACTGAAATTTCTTTTAAATTGTATGTGTAGTCTACAAGTAAAGGTGGTTGTATGAAATCCAAGTCTTAAAATTTGCACACAATAGTGTTTTTTCTAGGTTTATTATCTATCATCTCACCTCAAACGTTGCCTTGACCATGCCATTTACAAAAGCCTTCACTTCATTATTTACTCGTGAAAATGGATAGATTGAATATTGGAGATTAACATCTGCAAGATAATATACTACCAACCAACAGTGAAAATTATTTAGGTAAAATCAATAATCAATGTTTGTGTGACACAAAAATTAGCATTCAAAGGAATTTAATCTTATTGCTATAAAAGTGACATACCTATTTTGAAAGAAATTTCTCAAAATTAATGATACGTCTGGTGCAACTTCAGAAAAAACTTAGGAAGAACCACTTTGATTTGTAGTGCAGGTCCACATTGATTTTCCATCCATCCTTGTCTGCTGCCATGACTAAACCTCAAATTATGTCTTCCTTTTAGAGAAGAGGAGAAAGACTGTGGTGGCCTTGAATAAAAATGGCTAGTGATATGCTTGGCTAGAACTGAAAGTAATAATGCTAGGTATCTTGGGTGTCTGAAGGAGAGAATAATTCTATGTTAATTATTTTTCATGATCTACCATTTGCCATGCTATTCAAAATGCACACCATCATACCACGTCACTTACATCAGGACACATTATCAATCAAATTAATAATGTGTTGCACCATCCTATTGGGCTTACTATTCATCTAACATACATTTACATTTTATTTATTGAGGTTTGGGTCTTTAATTTTATTTTTTAAATAATTTAATTAAAATTTTAAAAATATATAATTTTATAAAATTTTGAATTGTTGTATTTTCAATGATTAAGTATCAATTAATATTATATAATTAACTGATATTTTATGTGTCTAATTTATAATTAGATATAGTATGTAATTAAATGTAGGCATGTGTTATTAATTCCACCGAGTTAATGTTTCTTGTTTAGTTTATCTTTACTTGCCAAGAAAACTTAAAAAAATAGGGGAGAGATTTAACCATGACTAAAAGGATTTATTGACTCTAATTTCACTATATACGCTTTAGGGTAAATGTTATCCTGGTATGAAAATAATCTGTATGGAGTTCTCATAATCGAGTTTGGTTGGAATTTGGTGGTGGATGTTCTTCATTAATAATTATTTAAAAAATAAAGTTACTTGATATTGGTTTTTAAAGATAGTACTTCTAAAAAAAAGTATAACAAAATTTAAGATAAAAAATCACTTTCAAAAATTAACTAATTTTGAAGCCACGTATAAAACAATACTACAGTTTGAAAGTTGTATGCCAAATTTGTAGCTTACATAGTTTATATCATGCAAACCTCTGTAAAAAGTTTAGGAAACTAAAAGTAATATAGAGTTTAAAATTAAAACAACATGAGATAGGCCATTGATTCCCAACACCAACCCTGAGTAAAGGAGAGGTCCCAATCATGTTGCATGCATTAATAGTTGGGAAAGTACTTGTAAATTCAAGCATTGTTAATTGTTTAAGTAAAAGAGAGTAGATGTCGCTTTCTCAATGAAAATTTAACTAAAAATTATCCATCACAACAAGCCAAATAAAACAACTAGTTAATCAATTTTGTGTGATGAGACCCAAATCAACGTTCATTACTTCAATCACACCTAATTTGGGCCTTATTTTGTCAAAGTTGATATAATAAAAACACCTAATAATGAAAAATAGGAATTAGTTTTATGCACATAGCTAAAAATTATCCTTCATTATTCTAATCTTCATGGCTATAGCCTTGGTATTCAAATTTAGTCTAATAATGACCTACAAACACCTAATAATAAATAATAGGAGTCAACTATGTGCACATATCCCCAAATCAATTGATCGCTACAAATTAAACATTTAGTTTGTTAAATTTTCCACTCGAATATTTTATCAAATTGACCTTAATTACTATGATTGCACCTAATAGGGGCCCTGATTTTTCAAACTCAATTTAATAATGACATAAGAATGTGTTAAATAATGATAAACATGGACCAATTATGTACACATAACCCCAAATAAACTTGCATTACTCTATTTGCTCTCAATTAGAGCCTTGTCTTCTCAAATTTGTTATAATAATGACCATCAAACAAAAAAATTGTTACAAAGAAAGGTCAAATTTTTGCACATAGCCTCAAATCAATCTTCATTGTTTAAATCAATTTTAAGTAAAGCCCCAGTTTGTCATTTTCAATTTATTAACAAGATATGAACACAAAATAATGACAAATGGGGATCAATTATGTGTATGTAGCCTCAAATAGACCTTTGTTGCATTGTTTGTATTTATTTGGCTTATGAGTTTGTCAAATTCAGTCTAATAGTGACCCACAAATACCAAATAATGACAAATAGGAGTTAATAATGTGCCCATAGCCCAAAATCAACCTTCTTAACTCTAATCTCTCCTAATTAAAACCTTAGTTTGGAAAATTTGGTATAATAAAAACATATGAACACCAAATAGTGACAAATAAGGGTTAACTATGTACACATATTCACAATTCTTCCTACATTACTGTTGACCAAATTTGACTTTTAAGTCAAATTGGGGCACCCCTAGTAAAAAACTTGACTTTCTAGGTCTATAAGGGGTATAATATATTGTCATGAGGTGTTTTATAGGTTAATTGATGTCAACTAATATTATATTAGCTTTGGTCAATTAGTTTTTATGTCCTTATATCATTTTTTGGGTCATTTGATGAATCAAAAAGGTGCATTTAATGCTTTGTACAAGTTTCTTGCGAAATGTGCAAGTGTAAAAATGTGATGTCATGCCCCATTTGTCATTAAAAGTCTTAGATAACTGACACTACTAAAAAGATAGTAGGTTGTTCAGAGAAAAGACAGTTTTCTTAGCAAAAAAAAAGAAAGTGGCACTTGTATGACCTCCTCGAGAAGTGTGCCACTTGGAAAAGGTGTAAATGTGACTCTTAATCTTACCTACACTAATATCCATATTTTATTTGATCTAGAGATGTCATTTATTGTTCAAAACCATTTTGCTTCATTTTCACCTTTTTAAACACACAAAAGTGACTTGCATGTTTGTACTTGGTACGACCAGTGGAAAGAGTTTCAGGAAGAATGCTTTTGGGAAGTTATTGTAAACCATATACCTTCATTTTAAAATCAATAAGTTTGAGAATGATCAATTGTGCTTCTTGAACCATCCTTTGCAAGTTGATTGGGCTTTTCTGCTAGCTGTTTTGTGTACCCTATAAGTTTTACTCAATTTTGGTCAAATCCATACGAATAAGTTGGTGATATTGACTCCAGAGGATGTTGGATTCCATCTCAGGTGGTTTCAATTCTTGGTTTCACATTTTATGGTGTTTAGATAAGCAAATTTGCCTCATGTTGCAGGAAGAGATCACCATGTACAATCTCAGTCAAAATTCCTCTTGTCTACAGAATGTTGGTTTCTTGTAGAGTCCTCATGGAGTTGTATTCATGTTGTATCAATTTACTAAACCATCAAGAGTTGAAGAAATTTATTTTGGATGTTTGAAGAGGTGCAAGTTTGGTCATAAGTTCACCCACCATATCAAATAGTTAATAGATACCCATACCTGTTGTGTTCAGATATCTACAAATGACTTGAACATTAAAATGGATATTTTGAAACTTGTTTTTGTACCTCCTTAAGGTACATCATGTATTTTAAAGGTTACCTTTGAGTTTGAGTTGTTCTTAAGACTCATTCATCCATTTTCTGCTCCTTTCTAGACACTCACTACCTATATACAACAACTACCTACATGAGCTCCTGATGATGTCATATTTAGGTAAGAAGTTTGGTGATGGTTTCAAGCCTTTTGAAACATGAACTATACACTTTAGATTTTGAGATGAAGATAAAACAACTAAAGAAGTCTAAAGAATACATATTGCCGTGTTCTGCCCACTGTTTGTATACATTGGGAATCCACACCTACAACTGCTCTCAAGAGTTATATCCATGTTGGAAAGAGGACTTTTAGGCATGTTTGAGATTTCCATCAGATGAAGGAATTTATATGAAACCTTAAAATGGTGATAAGGTCATGCCATATGCTTATAGTTCATACATTCTTTCTAATTCTCTTGTTTGCTATTACATTCACATTTAGGTACCCCTAATGCATGGTATAGGTGACATATTGGAAACAACATAATTGACAGTGGTCGTTAACTCCTCAAGGTTGCAAATAGGCATTTGAAGAGATTGAAAGGAAATAGGAGGGATCAAATGACCTTATATCTGTATTGTTTGGGAAATGTTTGTATTGCTTCCCTGTACATGAAAAGATCCACCTAAAGGTGACATCAACAGAGGTTGAAGATCCTTGTACGGAGAGGATTTGAATGAGTTGGAATATATTTTGAAGTGCTAACATATGTGGTTGAACATGACAGACCTCATTTGAGGTGTTAGGGTGATAAGTACAAGTGAAACAATGTTTAGGGAAATGACTATAGTTTCAAGTCTTTAATCCCTAAAAGAGGGAGAGATAGGTCCAAGGTTTTTTTGGAAATATCATATAGCATGGCTGACAAGGGTTTTAAGACCTATAGATAGATAAATATTATATCCCCTACGTGGTAAAATAACCTTGCAAAATATGGAGGACAGTTACCTAATGGAGGATAGTTACTAAGCACCCGAAGGTTGCCTTTTGGACATTAATTTTCCTCACTATTATCTACAAGAATTGGAATCCTTGAGCAACTTTGTTTTCCAGGTTGACAGTCTAAGGCATAGTCTCACAAGTAGATGACCTTGGTGATTGAAAATACATTTCAAGGGACAAAAAGGGTCACTTAAAAAGGATGTTATACTATGTATTGTCTTTCATTAGTACCTACATGCATGCTTAATCACACCAATGCACACCTACAACTGGCTGAGTGAAAGATAGTGAGCTAAGAACTCTATATATGTGATGATCTAGCTAGGTTGGATGAGTGGACAAGTTCAAAACATTGGTGATGGATATTATAAGGTTATCAGAAGAATCATTAAACTTTGTTTCATCCAGTGTTTCCAAGACCAGAACACAATCAGTTATGACTATCTTACACAGTGAGCATAGTGTTGGCATTCTTGGCATGAATAGGACATGGACTTAGAGAAAATGGACCCAAGACACTACAAGATCATGATGAGAAATCTCAGGAAAGAGTTATAAGCATGTTTTCAGTGTTCAAAGACTGAAAAATGCATAACACATAGAATTCATTCTTGAGAGGGAAAAGCAAGACACACAGTCAAGAGTAAGACATAACATTGTGAGTTCAAGTGTATAGAGGAGTGTGTGAGACGTTGGAAAAACAAATGGAGATTGGAATCACATTCATGATGATCAATATCACCTTAAAACACTCTCACCAACAAAAAACAAGCACAGGGGAGGGCACTTTCAAGTGCATACATAGTCTACTCTGGGAACCCTGCACTTTCTTGCTTCTCTAGAAGTGCATTTGGAATTAGGAAGGGTTAGAAGGTCATATGACCTAGTTATGAGATAAATTTTTGTACAAGGCATCCTTTCCACTTGGAGAACCCTCTCCAATGCCTAGTTTTGATGAGAAAACAAGGGAAGTGCCCCTTGTTTTATCTCAGACAGGGGCACTTCCCTAGATGCATGAAGCTAGCAAGTTTTGGGAGAAAGGGATGGAGAGTGAACCAAATGTTTGTTTGACCTTTGTATAAGGTGTGATGAGTTTGAATACTCCTAGTTCCATCATATGAACCAATCATAGAAGGATGGAACCAAGTGAAATCGTCTATGGAGTTAGGTATGCAGACATAACCATTTGAGGCTTAGAGCCCTATTTGGAAACCATTTTTACTTATATAATGAGATGAGCTCTCTAACAAGTTGAAAAATGTTTATGAAGTGAATTTGGAGGTGACTAAACTGATGGAATGCAAGGACGTTTACTTAGAAGGTCTAGACCTTCAAGCTGCAAATACACCTACTAGACAAGGTCTAGGCCTAGTGGCCAAAGTAAGAGTCAATCACAGTGGTGGTATGAGATATTCATTTCATCATGATGGAACATTTTTTTAGGGTCTCTCCATATGTGTTCAATCTGATACATGTAGAGGAAACCATCAAGAAAGTCACTTTGGGCCTAAGAACCAACTTAAGCATGTAAAAGGGCAAGAACAAGCTCAAATAGACAACTTCAAAAGCACACATCATTCATGAAACTTTGCATGGATGAAAAAGAATTTAGAGGAGGTTTTTAGGGTCCATGAAGATCATCCTTGGATAAATTTTTGGTAGGTTGGACATCCAAATTTTATGAACCAACCTTAAGACCAAAAATAGGCCTAAAACCCTACTAAACCCTTGCGAATGACCAATTTTGGGAAATGGAGTTGTATAGCTGCTAAAATTAAATAGTATGTCCAAAATGATGATTGGAGGTTATAGAGGAGTCCCTCAGGATACTTCACACCAAGATGAGTTTCACAGAATTGTACGGATGGGGGTAGAAATAGAGATTTTATCACTATTTTGTATGTTGTGCAGGCTATAAGAAGAGTTAAGAGATGAAACAAAGTTTGGATGGAAGATTAATACTTAAAATAACTCTCAATATTCATTTAATTCCCTAAAACAACTTCTAAGTTCCCTAACTAGGTGATTCAACTCAACCTATCAAATTTGACATATTGGACAAGCTAGTGATGAAGATGGAAAACTTCAAGTGAGATGAATTTAAGGTGTCCCTGATGCTTCTAAGGCCATGGAGGGCCTTGAAACTTGTTAGTCACTCCCTCTCATGGTTTTTCATGGAAAACTGATGCCAATTTTGAGGCCAAGTGTGCAGGGTGCATTGAAGGACATGTTTTTGGACAACAAATGATGATGACTCACTTTCAGAGGTTTCTAGAGGAATCGACATGCAACCAATGCATGGAGAGGCATGTTTGAGAGCCTCCCATTCCATTCCAATCATTTGGACTATTCTTCATTAGTTACAAGACATTTAAACAACTCTAATCATGAAGATAATTTTTTGTGAAAAATGGAGAGTTTTATGCCACTTTTCAAGAAGTTTGTGACTTGGATTGACACTTATATCTCTTGACCTTGATGATTCATCCCATAACCTCTCCAAATGCACATGTAAATCCTTAGATCATCTTGAAAAGTGTCCTTGTTACCCTTGGACTTCTCTTCTCTCTCTCTCTCTAGTTCTATAAGAACTAGCCATTTTGGTATTGTATTGGATGCTCCACCTGAGTATGGCAAAGCCCTGCTGATTTGTATACCTTTTGATCAATAAAATGACTAATGTTACTTCTTCCATGACCCTTAATATTGTGTTTTACTTGAATATTGAATTTGCTTAGTGAAGACTATGGATTCCTTAGCAAGTTGTCCAATTCTCTCACCTATTTGCAGCTTCTTCTTGCAGGGCATGTGAAGTGTTCTAGGAAATTTTCATGGTTTAAGTGAGTTAGCCTATTCATTAGTGACCTCATAGGCCTTTTGTCTAGTCCTCATAGCCTAAGACATTCTTCCATAACCTCATAATGTAATATCGATGCAAGAAGACATAGATTGGAAAAGTGTATGTTTTGGTTAGTTTCTTGGTTTCAAGTGTAGCATACATATGGTTGGAAGTCATTATTCAATTTGGTGTATCACCTCCCTTAGATTAATTTGTTTTTAGTTATCTTTCTCCCTTTTCAGCCCCTTAATTTTAGTTGTCAATTCAATCCTAAGTGGTACATCAAGGGATCTAGCCCTATATAGAGACTCACCTCATTCCTTAGGCTACCCACAAGCCTAGAGGTGATTCCATTGTGCCACTTGGATGAGGAGAGCTTTGCATCTCCTCAAAGTGTGAAAATACAAGTAAAATTTTTTTTTGGCACACCCAGTGGGACTCTTGTTCCAAGTGTTGGAGGATGTTTGGTGTTGTCCTTCAACACATTAGCATTTGGAGGCATTTATTCAGGCATCAATGGCAACTCTGAAGCTATATTAGCTGGTCAAGCAGCCCACGTGATCTTTTGAATATTGTTGGTAATATTTTCTTTTGTGTTCTTATTTCCTAATGAGGTTTCATGGATGACCTTGGTGTTGAGTATAACTTCACACAAGTTGGTGAGACCTTCCAAGCTTATGGCATTCCATATCAATATGAACAAGTTCTTAACCAACCCTATCATGGAGTGTGTCAGCCCCAATATGGTTATTGTTAGCCTCAATATGATCATATCCAGCCCATACATGATTCTTACTAGTCATATAGCCAGCCTTCTCCATGTCTTACTCCTAGTCAACCTAGTCACTCCTCAAGCCAACCCATTTCCACCTTCAAGAAGACACTCTTGGACTATGAGAGACATATTTTGGAGTTTGATACTCTGAGGGGATGTGGCCAAAAGGTTCCTACTCATTCCATCCATCAAGTGATAAATGCATTAGAGTTAGTCAAGAGGGAGTGGGCACCTATTAAGAGAGCTAATTAGCAAAGGCTCACAAGTGAGATGCTAGATCTGAGTGGTTTAGTCTCTTCCTTAGAGGATAGGCTAGAATTTCATGAAAGGCAACCTCACAAAACCTATCAGCCTCCTTTTCCACTTCTACAAAGTTTCTATCAATCCTACATGGTTCCCACTCATGAACCCAATAAACCTTATCAAGGCCATCCTTTTCCAAATCAAGTCGAGGAAAGAGTTAAGAAGAATAACCTTGTGTTTAAAGCAAACCTTGATAGGTAAATTGAGTTGGAAAATATGCATATGCAACAGTCCATGTTGGTAGAAAAAAGTGGATTTCAAACCCTCATTGCCCTCTCACATTGTATCCCCACCACCTCAAAAAGAGACCTCTAATCCTGATATCCCAAGTTGGAATAAGATAGTAGAGTCACGGGAAAAGAAAGAGGAGAAAAGTCTTGACAAAGAATGTGAAATTGAAGAGAAGCTTGATCTTATATAAATAACTCCCACCCTTCCTCAAGAAGAGAACTCAAATCTAAAGATCCTAAGCTGGAGTAAGATAGTAGAGTCATGGGGAAATAAGGAAGATAGAAGCATTGTCAAAGAGTGTGAAGTGGAGAATGGACTTGATCCTTTGCAAGTCCATCCCAACCTTCCTCAAGAAGCTTCTTGTGTTCCACGACAGTCCTCATGCATTCCTTATGCTCATGATGATTCGTATGACCTTCAAGAAAAGCTTTTCCAAGAGAACCTAGCCAAGCAAATAGAGGAGTTAGAAGCAAAGATGAAATTGTTGAGTCAAGGTGTGATGGAAGGTTTAGACCTAAAATAAAATCCTCCAAACACATCCCATCTCCCCTTCCTCAAGATCTTCCCAAAGAGCCTCTTACTTTGCATTCTCAATCTGATTTTTAGCCCTATGTCCCACCTCCACCAACTAGTTCTTTTTGTATTCATTCCATCACCCTTTGCCTTTATGGACTTGTGGTGTGGGAACCAAAAGAAGAGCAACTGGTTGAGAAAAATTCAAAAATCTTGCTTGAATAAAATGCAACTCCTTGGCAACTTCATTGGGCTAGGTCACCGGATTTCAAGATGCCTAGTCTTGGCATCACCATGAAGGAAGTTGAATATCTTGTAGCCCTTGACAAACAAGATCAGATTATAATAGCTGAGTTTCAATTTGAAAGCCCTCAAGAGGTCTTGAGTGATGAAGAAGAGGTAGGTTCTTGTGTTGTATCTCCTTGTTTGGTTGATGATGAAGAATACTTTCTTTGTGTTTAAGAGCCTATCTTGAGAGAAGCAAATGAAGAAGATCAAGTCCAATTCATGTATGATCAAGAAGACCTCATGAGTGATTATGAGGAAGATATTACCATATGTACTCCCTTTGATGAAAAAAAAGACAATCCACAAGCTCTTATCTCCATAGTTGAGGGTATGTGTATTCATGAAGCTAACTCTAATGCATCCATTCTTGAGGAGGAGTGCATCCATGAGGAAGGTGGCCAAGACTTGAAGAAAGAGATACATGAAGAAGATTCTATGTTTGATCATGAGGTTGTGGATGATCATTTCAAGATTGAAGAGGTAGTGGTTCCAAAGGATGAAGAAGACAAAGATGATTGACAACTGCAAATAGAGCTATTTCAAGAGCTTGAAGAGCTTTGCCAAGTTGAAGGCCAAGTATATGACAAGGCAAAGAAAGAATATTCCTTAGAGGACAATGACCAAGATTGGGAAGAATTTTCAAAACTCCTTGAGGATCTATAAGAACTTTCAGTTGAAAGGAAGCCCAATCTTGGTGAGAACACTATGGAAGACAAAAAGGTATGCCTTATTGAATCACCATTAGAGGTCATAGTTGAAGGATCACATGATAAAGTTGAGGCTATTTGGATGTAAGAGGAGTTCATTTCCTTTGTCAATTTGTTTGGATCTACTTGGTTCTCATTGAATATCATGCCAAAGAAGTTGGCAAACGTTGATAAAGAGTTGGAGGCATCAATGCTAGAGTTCAAAAGGCTACATGCCTCATTCAATCATCCATGTCATGAAGCAAGAAGAGTCTCAATCTTTCCATTTGATACAAGGGGAGGTATGATCATTTTTATTTGTACATAGTAGTTTGTTTTTTGATTCCCCTAAGTGCTTTGAGTACATGTGTGTTTGCTTTGTTGGTGTGTGTCCTTTGCTTTGTGTGGTTGAGGTAGTCATTAGTGTCTTGTTTTGATCAAAGGTTTGTGGTCAATGGTCAAAGGTTTTCTTGCTTGTTTCAATATTTAGATGAATCCTAATCCCAATGGACTAATAAGGCTACTGGTATAGTTAGTATAGTAGGCATACTACCCTTATGAGTTACCAATTTGTTGACCAAATTTGACTTTTAAGTCAAATTGGGGCACCCCTAGTAAAAAACTTGATTTTATAGGTCTATAAGGGGTATAATATATTGTCATGAGGTGTTTTATAGGTTAATTTATGTCAACTAATGTTTTATTATCTTTGGTCAATTAGTTTTTATGTTCTTATATCATTTTTTGGGTCATTTGAGGGGTCAAAAAGGTGTATGTAATGCTTTGTACAGGTTTCTTGGGAAATGTGTTAGTGTCAAAATGTGATGTCATACCCCATGTGTCATTATAAGTCTTAGATAACTGACACTACTAAAAATATATCAGGTTGTTCAGAGAAAAGATAATTTTCTTGGTAGAAAAGGAAGAAAGTGGCACTTGTACAACCTCTTTGGGAAGTGTGCCACTTGAAAAAGGTAGAAATGTGACTATTAATTTTCCCTACATTCATCTCCATGTTTGGTTTGATCTGAATATGTCATTTCTTGCTCAAAATTGTTTTGCTTCCTTTTCACCTTTTTAGACACACAAAAGTGACTTACAAGTTTGTACTTGGTACCGACAGTAGAAAGAGTTTCAAGAAAAATGCTTTTGGGAGGTTGTTTTACACTCAGAGGCCTTAATTTTTATATAAATAAGTTTGAAAATGATCAAATTTTCTTGATGAACCATCCTTTGCAAGTTGACTCTGATTTTCTACTAGTTGTTTCATGTACCCTATAGGTTTTGCTCAAATCCGTATGAATAAGTTGGTGATGTTGACTCTAGAGGATGTTGGATTCCTTCTCAGACGATTTCAATTCTTGGTTTCACATTTTATGTTGTTTAGATAAACAAATTTGCCTCATGTTGAAGGAAGAGATCACCATGTACAGTCTCAGTCAATATTCCCCTTGTTGGCAGAATGCTGGTTTCTTGTAGAGTTCTCATGGAGTTGTAGTCATGGTGTATCAATTTACCAAACCATCAGGTGTTGAAAAAATTTCTTTTGGATGTTTGGAGAAGTGTAAGTTTGGTCATAAGTTCACCCACCATATCAAACAACCAATAAATACCCATACCTATTGTGTTCAGATGTCTGCAAATAAATTGAACATTAAAATGGATATTTTGAAACTTATTTTCATACCTCCTTAAGGTCCATAATGTATTTGAGAGGTTAAATTTGAGTTTGAGTTGTTCTTAAGACTCAATCATCCATTTTCTACTCCTTTCTAGACACTCACTGCCTATATACAACAAGTAACTACCTACAGGAGCTCCTGATGATGTCATACTGAGGTAAAAATTTTGGTGATGGTTTCAAGCCTTTTGAAATATGAAGGATACTGAGATGAAGATACAACAATTAAATAATTCTAAAGAATACATATTTCCATGTTCTTCCCACTATTTATATGCATTGGGAATCCACACCTACAACTGCTCTCAAGAGTTATATCCACATTAGAAAGAGTAAATTTAGGCTTATTTGAGGTTTCCATCAGATGAAGGAATTCATATGAAACCTTAAAATGGTGATAAGGTCATGCCATATGCTTATAGTTCATACATTCTTCCTAATGCTCTTGTTTGCTATTGCATTCACATTTGGGTACCCCTAATGCATGGTATAGGTGATTTTGGAAGCAACATATTTGATAATGGTCTTTAACTCCTCAAGGTTTAAAATATGAATTTGAAGAGATTGAAAGGAAATAGGAGGGATCAAATGACCTTATATCATGGATTGTTTGGGAAATGTTTACATTGCCGGCGTGAACATGAAAAGATCCACCTACAGGTGGCATCAACAGAGATTGAAGATCCTTGTATGGAGAGGATTTGAACGAGTTGGAATATCTTTTGAAGTGTTAACATATATGGTTGAACATGGTAGACATCATTTAAGGTGTCAAGGTGACAAGTCCAAGTGAAACCATGTTTAGGGAAATGACTGTAGTTTCAAGCCTTTAATCCCTAAATGAGGGAGACAAAGGTCCATGGGTTTTTTGGAAATATCATATAGCATGGCTGACAACGGTTTTAAGACCTCTAGAAAGATAAATCTTATAGCCCCTACATGGTACAAGAACCTTGAAAAATATGGATGATTGTTACCTAATGGAGGATAGTTACTAAGCACCCCAAAGTTGCCTTTTGGACATTAATTTTCCTCACTATTATCTACACGAATTGGAATCCTTGAGCAACTTTGTTTTCCAGGTTGACAGTCTAAGGCATAGTCTCATGAGTAGATGACCTTGTGATTGAAAACACATTGCAAGGGAAAAAAAGGGTCACTTAAAAAGGATGCTATACTATGTATTGTCTCTCATTAGTACCTACAGGCATGCTTAATCACACCAATGCACACCTACATCTGGCTGAGTGAAAGACAGTGAGGTAAGAAATCTGTATATGTGATGATCAAGCTAGGTTGGATGCGTGGACAAGTTAAAAACATTGGTGATGGATATAATAAGGTTATCATAAGAATAATCAAACTTTGTTTCATCCCAAAACATGCCCAAACACTCATAGGCAGTGTTGCCAAGACCAGAACACAGTCAGTTATGACTGTCTTAGACAGTAAGCACAAAGTTGGCATTCTTGGCATGAATAAGACATGGACTTAGAGAAAATGGACACAAGCCATTTATAAATCACCATGAGAAATATTAGGAATGATTTCTAAGCATGTTTTCAGGGTTTAAAGGTTTTTAAAATGCATAACACACAGGGGTCATTCTTGAGAGGGAAAAGCAAGGCACACAGTCAAGAGTAAGACATAACCTTGTGAGTTCAAGCGTATAAAGGAGTGTGTGAGAGGTTGGAAAAGAAAATGGAGATTGGAATAAAATTAATCATGATCAATATCACCTTAGAACACTCTCACCAACACAAATCAAACACAGGGGAGGGCACTTTCAAGTGCATACACAGTCTACTCTTGGAACCTTACACTTTCTTGCTTCTCTATAAGTCCATTTGGAAATTGGAAGGGTTATAAGGTCATATTAACTATTTATGAGCTAAATATTTGTACAAGGCATCCTTTCCACTTGGATAACCCTCTCCAATGCCTAGTTTTGATGAGCAAATAGTGGAAGTTCCCCTGTTTTGTCTCAGATAGGGGGCACTTCCCTAGATGCATGAAGCTAGCAGGGTTTGGGAGAAAGGGATGGAGAGTGAACCAAATATTTGTTTTAACTTTGTAGAAGGTGTGATGAGTTTGAATACTCCTTTTACCATCATAGGAATCAATCATAGAAGGATGGAACCAATTGAAATGGTCTGGGGAGCTAGGTATGTAGGCAGAACCGTTTGAGGCTTAAAGCCCAATTCGGAAACCATTTTTACTTATATCATGAGATGAGATCTCTAAGAAGTTGAAACATGTTTATGAAGTGAATTTGGAGGTGAATAAATTAATGTAATGCAAGGAAGTTCAGTTGGAAGGTCTAAATCCTCAAGTTGAAAATATACCTACTAGACAAGGTCTAGGCCTAGTGGCCAAAGTAAGAGTCAACCACATTGGTGGTATGAGATATGAATTTCAACATGATGGAACATGTTTTTAGGGTCTCTTGATATTTGTTAAAGCTGATAAATGTAGAGGAAACCATCAAAAAATTTACTTTTGGCCCAAGAACCAACTTAAGCATGTAAAAGTGTAAGAACAAGCTTGAATAAGGAACTTCAAGAGCTCACACCATAGATGACACTTTGCATGGATGGAAAATAAGTGAGATGAGGTTAGTAGGTTCCTTGAAGATCATCCTTGGATAATTTTTTGGTAGGTTGGCCATCCAAACTTTATGAACCAACCTTAAGACCAAAAACATGCCTAAAACCCTACTAAACCCTTGCCAAGGACTAGTTTTAGGAAATAGAGTTGGATATATGATAAAATGAAATAGTTTGTCTAGAATGATGATTGGATGTTGTAGAAGACTACCTTAGGATACTTGACACCAAGATGAGTTGTATGGACTTGTAAAAATGGGGGTAGAGACATGGATTTTCTCACTGGTTTATGTGTTGTGCAGGCTAAAGGAAGAGTTAAGAGAAAAAAAAAGTTTGGATAGAATATTAAGACTTAAGATAACTCCAAATATTCATTTCATGCCATGAAATAAATTCTAAGTTCTCCAACTAGGTGATTCAACTCAACCAGTCAAATCTGACATCTTATACAAGTTAGTGAAGAAGATGGAAAATTTCAAGTAAGATGAATTTAAGGTGTCCCTGATGCTTCTAAGGCCATTCAGGGCCTTGACACATGTCACTAACTTGCTCCCATATATTTTCATGGACAGCTGATGCCAATTTTGAGGCCAAGTGTGTAGGGTGCATGGAAGGGCTAATTTTTTGGACAAAAGATGATGATGGCTCACTTTCAAAGGTTTATAGAGGACCAAACATGCAACCAATGCATGGAGAGGCATGTCTGAGGGACTCCCATTCCATTCCAATCATTTGTACTGATACTCATTAGTTATAGGATGTTCAAACAACTCCAATCATGAAGATAATTTTTTGTGAAAAATGGAGAGTTTTATGCCACTTTTCAAGGAGTTTATGACTTGGATTGACACTTGTAGATCCTGACCTTGCATGGTTTATCCCATAACATCTGCACATGCACATGTATCTCCTTGGATCAGCTTGACAAGTGTATTTTTGACCCTTGGACTTCTCTTCTTCTCTCTCTCTCTCTCTAGTTCTATAAGAACTAGCCATTTTGGCATTGTATTGGATGGTTCACCTAAGTATGGCAAAGCCCTGCTCATTTGTATACCTTTTGATAAATAAAATTACTAAGTGTTACCTCTTCCATGATTGTTCATAGTGTGCTTTATTTGAATGTTGAATTTACTTAGTGAAGACTATGGATTACTATTGAACACACCTGTCTACTGAGAGGGGGGGTGAATCAGTAGATCTTAAAACCCTGATTTATTATACCTTCCACGATGAATGGAAAAAAAAACACATGAAAGAGAAATAACACAAGTACAAAAGCACAACACACAACACAAGATTTATACGTGGAAACCCAGAGGAAAAAATGATGGTGATAAAGCTGATAGAATCTATTGTTTGAATCCAGCCTCACAAAATTTGTCTCGCTGACATAATCTCACTGATTACATTTCAGGACACCCATCCTATGGAGACACCAATACCCTATTTTAAGTGCTACAACTCTTAGAAAGCACCTACTCCCTTATTTTGAACACCAACCTAGTTCAATCTGATGGCACCAACCTATCAGACAAAGTGAATTATAATTTTGGTTAGATTCTTAAAAGAATCCAAGTCTGTTCTTTGTTGCAAGTCTTATCTGCAATTGCTCATTTCTTCTTCAACACACTTTTGTGTGATATTCATTTCTCTTTCACCCATTCTTTGTATCTAAATTTATCTAATTGACTCTTTGAAATATACCAATTCAATCTTACTTCTTTATGTTTAGACAAGTTTCATATCTTTGCATCACAGGCTTAAACTCTTCTCATTCCAAAATGTGTATAACCGTTTGTCTTCCCTAATCTTCATCAATTTTGAATTTTGCATCATCTTACTTTGAAAGCAACCTTTTAATATATATAAGAGACTCAAATGAATAACCATTTTTACAAAAACCGGTTATGTTCCTTCAATCGACGCTTCAGACTTTTGTAACTGGCTCACTCAGTCGGGTTTTTGAAAGTGCCTAACTTAATTTACTTCAACGTTATCCTATGAAAACTTTGTTAACAACTCACTCTCTATGGCATCCTTAAATGCCTTCACTCAGTTGATCTATTCTAGACTTGATCGATGCTTATCTTGACACTAGCTATTATCAATCGAGCACCTTTCAAGCTTGGAAACACTTCACTCCATTAGATCTTCACTATACTATTGATCATGAGCCATCGATATTAATAAAATTCATGACTTTTAACCCACTAAAAAAGCGTGAATGTGACACTTATCATATGTGCATTAGATCGGAGCTTTACTCTACATTTCTTTCGACCATATCCTTTGGCAAGTTTGGAAAAAAATCCTTCAAAAGTTCTTCGAATTCACTCAAAAGAGTCCTTCAGAAACTTTTGCAATGGACTACTTACCCTTTAGGTTTTTTAAACATACCCTTCAACATTTACTAAACATCCCATCAAAAGCATTTGAATGGTCCATATACTCTTCGACCTTTCTGCAAAGGTCCTCATACCCTTCGACATTTTTGAAAAGATCCTTTCAAAATTCTTGAATGGTCCAATTGTCCTTCAGATTTCCTGAAATGATCCTTCAGCTTTCTTGAACGGTCCACTTTCCTTTAAAACCTTTTGAAATTTACCCTTTGAGAACTTTGCAAGTAACCACATACCCTTTGGACTCGTTGAAACCATCCCTTCGACTTTCTTGATTGGTCCACTTTCCCTTCAAACTTTTTGAAATGTACCCTTCAGGAACTTTGTAAGTGACCATATACCCTTCAGAATTTTTGAAACCATCCCTTCAACATTTTGTTCAAGATAATTTTCCTGATGAGGACTTAACACTTTTTTTGAAAGAATTCTCCAAGACCATTTTGGATTCTCCAGATTGCATGACTTATAAGCTTGAAAGAAGTAAAGTCATTCCAAAACCTCGATTCACTCATCTAGACCAATTCAGGTTCTTCAACTTAATTAACTTATAAAAATGAAATAAGTTAAGTCACTTAGCAACCCCTATCTACTCATCTAGACCAATTTGGGTTCTTCAACCTACTTAACTTATACAAATGAAATAAGTTAAGTTGTTCTGTAAACTTGATCTACACACCAAGACTAAATCAGGTTCTTAGAGCTAATTAGCTTATGAATTTGAACAAAGTAAAGTTGTTCTGGAAACCCAATTAACACCACAAGACCAATTCAGGTTTTTAAATGCTAGTTACTTATTACTTATGAAATAAGTAAATGTAGTGGAGGTTCACATACTTGATTTGCACTACAAGATCCATTGGGTTTTTCAAAGGCTATTTACTTATTACTTATGAAAAAAGTAAAAGTAATTGAAGTTTACAAGCCCGATTTGCACTACAAGTGACTTTTGCAAGACTTAATTTCTGCCTTAGACAAAATCCTTTGGTCAAAATCCTTTTTCAAAACCACTAAGTTATTGCCATTAATGATTGCATTTTTAACATCCATGACAACGTATGATACTAGAGCACACTGAATGTTCCTCACTGGACTTCTTGACATCAAAACATCTCAAAATTGCCAACAATCTCCCCCTTTGTCATTGATGGAAAAAAAATATCCTTTGTTGCAAGTCAATCACTCATCTGTATCTTTGTCTTGTACATTTCTTGCCCTTTGACATTAATGACAAAGCATATCTATCAGTATGTCAACTAGCTCCCCCTGAAAAACACTTTTTCAGGTATGTCACAGTTCTGATCCTCGGACCTGTCAGATGAAAATAAAAAGAGAAGCTCCCCCTTAGGCCATGACTCATTTGCCTAAGCTCTTTTTTTTTAAGTAATTATAGATGTTTCTTGAAGAACTCCTCCTGGAGATATGTTTGATCATGAAAAATTAGTGATGTGGTATAGGAGCCACTACTCATAGCTACTGTCTTAGATATTCAAATTGATCTTTAGATAGAGGCTTAGTGAAAATATCTGCAATCTGATCTGTTGTGTGAACATATTCCAATGTAACTTATTGATCAACAACCTTCTCTTTCAGAAAGTGATACTTAATTGATATATGCTTGGTCTTAGAATGCATCACTAGATTTTTGGAGATATTTATTGTACTTGAATTATCACACCGAATGTGAATTGGTCCTTTGAATTCTACCTCTATGTCTCTTAGTGTTTGTTTCATCCACAACACTTGTGTGCAACATGCCACTGCTGCAACATATTCTGCTTCTACTGTAGACAAAGTAACTGACTCTTATTTTTTTCTTAGCCATGAAATAAGTCTGTTACCAAGAAAGAATGCACCACCACTTGTGCTTCTTCTATCATCTGTGCTGCCTGCCCAATCAACATCTGTATATGTTGTTAAAGTGAAATCATTACTGGAAGGATACTACAAACCATAGTCTATTGTACCTTTGATATATTTGAAGATTCTTTTACTGCATTTACATGAGTTTCTTTTTGAGTAGCTTGGAATCTAGCAACCATGCATACAACTTGCATGATGTCTAGTCTAGTAGCAGTAAGATAAAGTAAACTACCAATCATTGATCTATACATAATATAATTTACTCAAGGAGATTCATCACTTTTGCTCAACTTACATCCAGTTATCATAGGAGTACTAACTGGTCAGTTGTCTCCCATTTTGAACTTCTTGAGCATCTCCTTGCATACTTGGTCTGGGATATGAAGATTCTTTCATTGGATTGTGTAACCTGTAGACCAAGAAAGAATGCAAGTTATCCCAGCATGGACATTTCAAACTCCTTTTGCATTTGAATTGCAAATTATTTGCACATATTGTTGCTGCTGCCACAAAAAATGATTTCATCAACATAAACAACTATGATCAACACATGTCTATTTTTAGATTTAACATACAGATTACTATCAACACAACATTTGATAAATCTTTAACGTTACAAATAATGATCCAACCTTGAATACCATGCTCTAGGTGCCTTTTTTAGGCCATACAATGCCTTCTTCAGTTGGCACATGTAGTCTTCCTTATCAGTCAACTGAAAACCTTTAGGTTGTTCTATGTAGACTTATTCCTCCAGCGTTCCATTCAGAAAAGTAGACTTAACATCCATCTGATAGACTTTGAACTTCTTAAAAATTTAAAATACCAAAAACATTCTGATTGCTTCCAATCTTGCCACCGGAGCAAATGTCTCCTCAAAGTCTATTCCTTCTACTTGAACATATCCTTTGCAAACAAGTCTAGCTTTGTTTCTCACAACTACTCCATCTTCATTCAACTTGTTTTTAAAGACCCATTTTGTTCCTATGGCATTCTTCTTTGTGGGTCTTGGAACTAGTTGCTAGGTTTTATACTTTTCTATTTGACTTAATTCCTCATCCATGGCCTTTTGCTAATTCTCATCTTTACTGTCCTCAACATAGTTTTTGGGCTCAATTTCAGATAGTAAGGCAAAAATTACCTATTCTTTGCTCATTGCTGCCCTTCTATGCGTTTGGACTCCTTTCAAGTCTCCAATGATTTGATCCCTAGGATGATCCTTTTGAACAAATCTGAGGGGTGTCTTTTTAGTTCTCTTCATCTCTTCTTCTTCATCTTCAAATTCAGACATGTCATTCTCATCTTCATCTTTCAGCTCTTCAATGGTGATCTCCTTTACAGGTTTAGTCGCTTTGTTGAGATTCTCTTCAACTTTAACATGAACGCTCTCTACTAGCTTATGAAGTCTTTGTTGTAGCAGACATAAGCTTTGCTCTGAGTGGAATAACCAAAAAATATACCCTCATCACACCTTGATTTGAAGCTTCCTATTTTTTTCTCCTTCTTTCAAATATATCATTTGCTGCTGAAGACTCTAAAGTACTTGACGAAAGTAGGCTTTCCATACCATAGTTTATATGGAGTCTTGTCACTATTTATTCTTAATTAAACTCAGGTCAGGATGTATACGACTTTCTGGACTGCCTCTCTCCAATAACCATTTGACAAGTTAGCTTCTTTCAGCATTATCCTAGCCATCTCCTTAACTATCCTGTTCTTCCTTTCAACCTCTCCATTTTGTTGTAGAGTTCTTGCAGCTGAGTAGTGTCTTTTAATTCCATGCTTCTCACAGTACTCAACAAATTCATTTGAAGTGAATTCTCCTCTTTTGTTAGATCTGAGACACTTGATCTTTCTGCCAATTTCATTTTCAACCATAGCCCTAAAGATCTTGAATATTTCAAATGTTTGAGACTTATCTTTTAAGAAAGTTACCCATGTCATTCTTGTGTACTCATCAAAAACATAAAGTAATACACTCCTTTGGATCTTCTTGTCTTGGTTGGTCCATAAAGATCAGTATGAACTATCTGAACAGGCTTTGTAGTCACATATTCTTTGGTTTGAAATGAGACCCTGGTCTGTTTACCAAGATGACATTCTCTACAAGTTATTTTTGTAGGCTTGATTATTTTTGGCATGTGTCTTACACACTGGTTATAATTTACTTTGACTAGATTGTCAAAGTTAACATGACCCATCCTCCTGTGCCATAACCAGCTCTCATCAATCTTTCCCATGAGACAATTTGCATCATTTTCCTCAATCAGATTATATATGTTACTTTCGATCCTTTTTCCTTGAGCAACTATTTTACCAGACCTACGTAACTCACAACCTTCAGCATCAAAGATGACTTTATACCCGTTGTCACACATCTGACTAACACTCAAAAAATTATGCTTCAGTCCTTTGACATAAAGAACATCATGAGTAGGGAGCTTACCATCAATGTGTAGGGTTCCTTTACCTCTGATTTTGATTGTAGTATTATCTCCCAAGATGATAGTCCCTTCTTTGCATCGACTCAGATTGATGAACTTACTCTTGTCACCAGTCATATGTTTTGAGCAGCCACTATTTATAACCCATAGATTTTTCTCTTTAGCATGTAAAGCAGTTTGAACAATCATTGATTGATTCTTCTTCTATATCTCCTTGGGCTTCTTGATTATGTTTTTCTCTATTTTTTTATCAATTTATGAAACTTTATTCACTTTGGAAATTTCAACTCTTTTTGCATTGTTAGATGTTGATTTGACAATCTTTGTTCTACATTGCTTTGCAATATGCCCAAAGTTAATATAGTTATAGCATATGACATCTAGATCTAATAGAGGAGAAAATGAAATCCTACTTAAAAATCTTATCCTTTTCTTAGAAATAACCTTAAAATAAATTGCTCTATGCCCAAATTGATTACATCTATAATAATAACCATAGAATGATGAAGAATACCTAGTTATCATTCTTCTTTGAGGATATACAATAGGTCTCATGAATTCTGCCTTCTTTTCATTCCTTGCTATTACATTGCTTTTTATAGAAATAACCTTGGTCTTTGTAGGACCTTAAATATTACACTTCTTCTCCTCGAGAATGTAAATTTCTTCCTTTTTGATTCCTGATTCTACTGCTGCCTTGAATTTTTCATATAGATTCCTAACTTTACTCAACATGGGACTCTTGCCTTTCTCATATCCAAGACCTGATCTTTCTTTAGAGAGCTTTTATGAACTAATCATTTCATCCAATATGGCAGATCCTCCTTTTAGTTTCAAACCTTTATCAATTTGTTCTTTGGCCTTTTAAAGATTTTCTCTTAGGTCCATGATTTCTTCCTCCATCTTCAAACATTTTAAGGACTTTGCTTGCAAATTAGATTTTACTACATCCTCTATCCTCTTTGCCTCTTCTACCTGAGTCTTCAAGTTCACTATCAATTGATCAGATTCTTCATTTATTTTGTTCGATTGTTCAATCTCCTTTTGAATAAGCCTTTTTTGTTTAGAATTTTATTTCCTAAGCTTGTCAATCTCATTTAGGGCACATATGAGTTCTCCTTCCAGATCTACTTCTCCTTCCTCGTCTTCATCCCAGTCATCATTATCACCTTGATTTGAATCTTTTGAGGTTGACTCTATTTCCATAAACAAAGATTCATTTCCCTTTGCTACAAAGGCACTATCATGCTCATCACTTAAGGAGCTACTATTGTCATCTACCGAGTCACTCTCCTCTTTTGAGTACAACTCATTTTTATTCTTAAAGAAACTTTTCTTCTTTTTAGGATATAATTTTTATTTTTGATTCTTCTCAGCTAAATTAGAATTTTCTTTCTTTTTATGTGGATACTTAGCATCAAAGTGACTTATCTGACCACAATTAAAACAATTAAAACAATTAAAACGTAACTTACCTTTGTATGTACCTGAGCCTTTCTTCAATTTTATGATGAAATTGGCTTCTACATCATCATCAACCTCCTTAGATTATGAATTCGAAGCTTCCTCTTCTTCTACTTGCTTAGAAACTTTGAAAGCAAATTCTCTCTTGGATGACTCAACATCTCCCATCCTCATCTCATAAGTAGTGAAAGTTCCATGTAACTCATCTACTATGAGTTTGTTCAAATCTCTTGCTTCTTTGATGGCATAAATTTTAGAATCATATTTTATTGTCAGAGATCTTAATACCTTATTGACAATGACTGCTTCATCCATTATTTATCCAAGTCCTCTGATGGCATTTACAATCTCATCTACTCTAATAAGGTACTCTACAATCTTCTCATCCTCATTCATCTTGAGACTTTCAAACTATCCCTTATGAGTTTGGAGCTTTGCTTGTTTTAATTTGTCATCTCCTTCATAGATGCCCTTCAATTTGTCCCATATGTCTTTTGCACATTGGCAATGCATTACCTTGACAAATTCACTATTTGACAGTCCACAAAGAATAACATTCTTTGCTTTGGCATTGTTTTCACAAGCCTTTTTTTCTACCTGATCAATCAGAGGAGTAGCAAGGGGTGTGTATCCATTTACAATGGACATACAAACATCAAAACTCAAAGAAGTCAAATATGCCTCCATTCTTATATGCTAGAAAGCATAGTTAGTCCCATCAAACAATTGTGCCTTGTTTGATGAAGTCCCTTAAATACTGGTCATTTTGTGTTCAAACTCCAAGATTCACTTGAGTTGATTAAGCTTCTCACTAGGAACCTATTGCTCTGATACCAATTGTTGAACACACCTATTTACTGAGAGAGGGGGGGGTGAATCAATAGATCTCAAAAACTTGATTTCTTATACCTTCCATGATGAATGGAAAAAAAAACACATGAAAGAGAAATAACACAATCACAAAAGCAAAACACACAACACAAGATTTATACATGGAAACCCAGAGGGAAAAACCACGATGAGAAAGCTGCTAGAATCTATTGTTCTAATCCAGCCTCACAAAATTAGTCTCACTGATTACATTTCAGGACACCCATCCCATGGAGACACCAATCCCCTATTTTAAGTGCACCAAATCTCAAAAATCACCTAATCCCTTATTCTGATCACCAACCAAGTTCAATCTGATGGCACCAACCTATCAGACAAAGTGAATTATAATTTTGGTTAGATTCTTAAAAGAATCCAAGTTTGTTCTTTGTTGCAAGTCCTATCTGCAACTGCTCATTTCTTCTTCAACACACTTTTGTGTGATCTTCATTTCTCTTGTACCCCTTCTTTGTGTCTAAATTTATCTAATTGACACTTTTAAATATATCAATTCAATCTTACTTTTCCATGCTTAGACAAGTTTCATATCTCTGCATCACAGGCTTAAACTCTTCTCATTCTATGTGTATAACCGTTTGTCTTCCCTGCTCTTCATCAATTTTGAATTTTTCATCATCTTACTTTGAAAGTAACCTCTGAATATATATAAGAGACTCAAAGAAATAAGCATTTTTACAAGAACCGGTTATGTTCCTTCGATTGACGCTTCAGACTTTTGTAACTGGCTCACTCAATCGAGTTCTTGAAAGTGCCTAACTTAAATTAATTTGACATTATCCTCTGACAACTTTGTTAACATCTCATTCTCTATGGCATCCTTGAATGCCTTCACTCCATCGATCTATTCTAGACTTGATCGATGCTTATCTTGACAATAGCTATTATCAATCGAGCACCTTTCAAGCTTGAAAACACTTCACTCTGTTAGATCTTCACTTACTGTTGATCATGATCCATCGATCTTATTATAAGGCATGAATTTTAACCCTCTGAACAAGTACAAATGTGGCACTTGTCATCTGTGCGTTAGCTCAAAGCTTTACTCTAAATTTCTTCTGACCATATCCTTCGGCAAGTTTGGAAAAAAATCCTTAGGGAAGTTCTTCGAATTCACTCGAAAGAGTCCTTAAAAAGCTTTTGCAATGGACTACTTACCCTTTGGGTTTTCACAACATACTCTTCGGCATTTACTAAACATACCCTCAGAAGTCTTTGAATGGTCCATATACCCTTCAACCTTTCTACAAAGTTCCTCATACCCTTTGACATTTTTGAAAAGATCCTTTCAAAATTCTTGAACAGTCCAATTGTCCTTCAGATTTCCTGAAATGATCCTTCAGCTTTCTTAAATGGTCCACTTGCCTTTCAGACTTTTTGAAATGTACCCTTTGAGAACTTTTCAAGTGACCACGTACCCTTTGGACTTGTTGAAACCATCCCTTCGACTAACTTGATTGGTCCACTTGCCCTTTAGGCTTTTTGAAATGTACCATTCGAGAACTTTGCAAGTGACCACATACCCTTCGACAGTTTGTTCAGGATAATTTTATCGATGAGGACTTAACACTTTTTTTGAAAGAATTCTCCAAGACCATTTTGGGTTCTCCAGGCTGCATGACTTATAATCTTGAAAGAAGTAAAGTCATTCCAAAACCCTGATTCACTCATCTAGACCAATTCGGGTTCTTCAACCTACTTAACTTATAAAAATAAAATAAGTTAAGTCACTTTGTAACCCCAATCTACTCATGTAGACCAATTCAGGTTTTTCAACCTACTAAACTTATAAAAATGAAATAAGTTAAGTTGTTCCGTAAACCTGATCTACACACCAAGACCAAATCGGGTTCTTCAAGCTACTTAGCTTATGAATTTGAACAAAGTAAAGTCATTATGGAAACCCGAATAACACCACAAGACCAATTCGGGTTTTCAAATGCTAGTTACTTATTACTTATGAAATAATTAAATATTTGAAGTTTACAAGCTCGATTTGCACTGCAAGTGACTTTTGCAAGACTTAACTTCTGCCTTATACAAAATCCTTGGGTCAAAAGCCTTGTGAAAAACCACTAAGCCATTGTCATTAATGATTGAATTTTTGACATCCATGATAACCTATGACATTGGAGCACACTAAACCTTCTTCACTGGACTTCTTGACATCAAATCATCTTAAATTGCCAATAATTACTTAGCAAGTTGTCACATTCGCTCACCTATTTGTAGCTTCTTCTTATAGGGCATGTGAGGTGTTCTAGGAGATGTTCATGGTTTAAGTGAGTTAGCCTATTCATTAGTGCGTTGATAGGCCTTTTGTCTAGTCCTCCTAGACTAAGACATTCTTCCATAACCTCATACTGTAATATTGATGAAATAAGACATAGATTGGAAAAGTGTATGTTTTGGTTAGTTTCTTGATTTCAAGTGTAGCATACATATGGTTGGAAGTCATCAGTCAATTTGGTGTATCACCTCCCTTAGATTAGTTTGTTTTCAGTTATCTTTCTCCCTTTTCAGCCCCTAAGTTTAGTTTTAGGTTCAATCCTAAGTGGTACATCAAGGGAGCTAGCCGTATGTAGAGACTCACCTCATTCCTTAGGCTGCCCACAAGGCTAGAGGTGATTCCATTGTGCCACTTGGATGAGGAGAGCTTTGCATCTCCTCAAAGGGTGCAAATCCAAGTGACAACAAACATAAAATAATGCCAAATGACAGTCAATTATGTGCATGCAACCCAAAATCAACCTTTGTTGCTTTTATCACCCTTAATTAGAGCCTTGGTTTGTCAAATTTAGTATAATAATGACCTATGAACACTGAATAATGACAAACATGGGTCAATTATGTGCACATAGTCCCACATTGACCTTCATTTCTCCAATTGATCCTAATTAGGGTCTTAGTTTGTCAAATTTAGTTTAATAATGACCTAGAACACCAATAGAAATAAACAATGGTCAATTATGTGTGTATATCCCTAAATTAAGATTCATTGTGCTATAATTAATCCTAATTAAGGGTTTGGTTTGTCAAAATTTATCTATTACATATCTATTAACACATAATAAAGAAAAATGAGCATCAAATGTGTGTGTATCCCCAAAACAGCCTTCATTACTATGATTGCACCTAATCTAGGCCTTTTTTGTCACATTTAGTTAATAGTGACCTAGGAACACTAAATAATGAAAAAAATGGTCAATAATGTGCACATACCCCTAAATCAACCTTCACTACTCCAATTGCTCCTAATTAGGGCCTTAGGTTTTCAAATTCAATCTAATAATGACCTAAGAACACTAAAAAGTGGAAATTATGGACCTTTTGTGTGTGCATAGTCTCAATCGACCTTCATTGCTTCATTCAATTCTAATTAGGGTCTCAGTTTGATTATTTTAGTCTAATAATAGTCTACAAACATGAAATAATGAAAAAATGGGGTCAATTATGTGTGTATCCCTAAATGGACCTTCATTGCATTGATTGCACCAAACCATGGCTTTAATTTGTCAAATTCAATCTAATAATGACCCAAAAACATCAAATAACATCACATAGGGTTGAGTTGTGTGCGCATTGCCTCAAATCAACCTTCATTACCTCGATCTCTCCTAATTAGGGCCTTGGTCTGTCAATCTCATTTCAATAACAATATACAAACATAAAATGATGAAAAACATGAGTCAATTATTTTTTTGTAGCCCCAAATCAACTTTCATTTCATTAATCACACCTAATTGGGGTGTCATTTTATTAAATTTGATCTAATAATTACATATGAACATCAAATAAAAACAAACAAAGGCCAATTATGTGTAAATAGTCTTGAATTATCGTTCATTTCTCCAATTGCTCCTAATTAGGGCCTCAATTTGTCAAGTTTAATCTAATAATGACATAAGAACACCAATAATGACAAAGAAGGGTCAAGGTGTGTGCATAGACCTAAATCAACCTTCATTTCTTTGAAAACTATGCCTTGTTGACATTGATTGGTCATAATTAACCCTTATTGGTGAAAATATTGATTGATTTGGGGATAATTTCACCCAATCGACAATGATTATTTGTTATTATCTGAAATTATCCCTTCTTAGTCTAAAATTTGATCTATTTGAGACTAATTGATCATAATTGGTCAAAATCAACCCTCATTTGTGTGGACATTAGTTAATTTCAGGTTGATTTCACCCTTCATTAACCTTAATTGGTCGTTATTAGTTGTAATTATCCCTTGTTTGTAGAAGAGTCAGTAAATTTGGGAATAATCATACCCAATTAACCATTATTAGTTGTAATTAGCCATTATTAGTGTAAACATTGGTTGATTTGGAGATAATTGTAGCTTTGATTGACCTTCATTAGTCATAATTGGTTGTAATTAGCCTTTGTTAGTAGGTTAGTCAATTTAGGGATAAATTTTTATAATTAACCATAATTGGTCATTATCGATTGTAATTATGAGGACAATAATAAATTTAGAAGACCCCAAAACCTACAAAATAACCATTGGTTTGTTTAAAACACACACCGAGTTACAACGTTACACCTTGAAAACCTTAGATTCAATATTGAAATCTTGAAAATGACCAAGTACTAACTAGATTATATTTTGAAAAACTATCTCCTAAATAGTAAATCTTATAGCTCTAAGAATAATTTTAGAGCATGTCGAGTGGCCCTAATATTTATAATTTAAAAAAAATTATGGTGTAAGTGTTACATTTATTCTTAACATTTATTTTAGTAAATACTGATTGTGGTTAAAATTGCATATAAGAAAATTTGTAAACCTAATGAACGTGTACATGTTATATTATGTATATGCTTTTTAAATTAAAAAAATAAAAATAAAATTAGGCTCGAAAATGACTCAGATTTTTGAGCTTAAGGATTGGACCTAACAAAAGACAATAAAATCTGTGTTTTCCACTCATTCTGACAATTACCACCCTCATAGTGATACAAATACATTTGATGACGAAGATAAAAAACAATTGACTCAATTTATTAACCAAAATTCACAAATATATGATGCAATGTTGTATGTGGTCTGAGATGAACATAAAAAAGTAGCTCACACTACTACATTTGGGGAACAATATGACCCTTTCTATGATATTAATCAAACCACTATTGTTGATACTATTCATACACCACTAGTTACACATGTGATATCCACCCAAGGTGTGGGGGAAACACAAGGCCTCCCACATATTTCCATGCCTAAGCCTATGCAGGTAATCTATTCCCATCCTTTGATGACTATGCATATTATAGATTTTACTTTGCCTACCACATGCTCCCTAAAGCAAACTATTGCAGCTCTGAAAGATAAAGTGTTGCAATTAGAGAAATGTACGTATCGAGCTATTCATTCATTTAATTCACATGCATTGCTACATAATCCATTAACTCATGAGATAAAAAACTATCCCCTACATTTAGGTTTTGTAGTTCCCAATTTCCCATTATATGATGGAAAAGGTGATCCTAGATAGCACCTTCGATCTTTCCATGTGGCATGCTTATATTATGCAACCAACAACCATTTATCAACCAAGTTATTTCATCAATGTCTAAAAGATAATGCTTTGAGGTGGTTCTATGACCTTCCACCTTAGTCAGTCACTACCATCCTTCCTCTAGCTGAACAATTTCTAGCACACTTCTCTATCAACATTGATGAGAAGATGTCTTACGCACAAATTTCCAAACTCAAGAAAGGGTCCAATGAGCCAATCAATGAATATGTAATTCCATACAAGACCATGCTACCTAATATGATCAATACTATGGTAGTAAATGAGTTACAATATATATTCATGCAAAGCTTACTTGCATCACTTCATGAGTCCATATTATTCAAGAAATTTAGATATTTTGAGGAGTTATGTCAGACAATGAGAGATCAAGAAGTCAATCTCTTTTCACTCAATAAGCTTAAGCATGCTCCTACTACTAGTACTAATTCAAATGCCAAGTTTCAAATCAAGACAAATTATAAGGTAAAATCAACTAAGAACAAGAATGAATAAAAGGTTACAATTAATGCAATATCATAACCTACAAATAGACTTCTCTTGTTCCACAAAAGAGACATTTTTCATGCTTACCTCAACCTCCTCTAAAATTTCTACAAAATTTACTTGAGTGCAATCTTTTATCTCTTCCTCCACCACTAGTGGTTGATACAAGCAAACCTTTACCTAGTGGATTTGATTAAAATGCTTATTGTGATTATCATCAATGTGCTAGACATTCTATAAACAAATGCTTCAAGTTAAGGTACAATATACAAGACCTTATCGATGACAAAATTATTGAATTAAGCACACCTGCAAAGAATTTTAGATCCCCAACAAATGGGAAATATAAGTTTAAAATATTTAATGATATATTTCCAAAGCATGAGGAAACAAAAACTAATGATACTTATGAAGTAAATCATACTACCATGCATATCCTCCTCCTGAGACATTTCGGCATCTAATTGATGGAATTATTGGACCACTTATGAGCAAATTACCACATTGACCAATGATTAAATTCGATGATAGTGATATTGGCAATGATGACTTTGATTTCTATGCATTATTCATATGAGCTCACATCAATGAGCACCATGTACACGGTGCTATGGTTGATAATGGCTCAAGCAAAGATGTTTGTACCATGACACTTTCAATTCTCTTGAATACACATGAAATAATATACAAGATAGTAAAAGAGTGTTCAAAGGGTTTAATGGACATGCATAGGACACCCTCAGACATATTGTGCTACCTCTTTATCTAGGCATTGGCATAGTGGCTGCTTCATTCTTAATTATGCCAAGTGATGGGGTCTTTGACATGTTGTTGGAACACCTTTGGATTAAGAAGCTCCATGCAGTACCTTCTACATTACATCGATGTCTCAAGTATATACACTACAATAGGGTAGTTACAATTTCTAGCATTTGATATGAGTACTCTATTTAACCGATGGTATCTCCACCCCCACCACCACTGCATTCAATTATTAATTCTATTCAGGGCCCTTATTCAGTGGTAGTTATTGTGCACATTTAGGATTTATCTATACATTCAAGATAAAGGAGAACAATTGATTCTTCCAGGTAACCAATCACATAATAATTGTTACATTAGAGAATTATTCAAGATTTCTAGAGGCCCTTATCTATTATATCATTTAACAAGTTAGTCCCATGGACAATTCCATGTGTTCCAAAGTGAACACAAACACGTATGCCTTCTTGTACTATGCCTCAGACTCCAAATATTTCTAGATCTTCTAGATCTACTCATCATACACATAATTATGAGTAACAATAACAATGGTTACTGTAGAGATCGATTAAAAAGATGGTGAGATCAAGCATTAGTCATGAAAAACATAAAGAATGCATAAATAACTAACAATTTAGGCCAACCTATTCAATGGGATGTGCAAATGACAATAAAGATCAAATGAAAGAAAACAAATACCAATTACCTTCCCATGAGCATCCCATCATCCATAAGCAAATCCAAGCATGTTTTCCCCCTTGATTTGGTTTTCTTGTCTTTGTCAACAATGGATGCAAAGATCCTCCATCATCTCAAGATCACCATGCATAATCTATGATGATGATATGAATATCAAATCTATGCATATCAATGAAGCTATCCTATTGCAAATAAAATATTATAAAACTACATAAATGATTTGTGGAGAGAATCTTGCATTATAATTTTACATAATTTAAGCTTAATCAAAGTGGTCTTGGCCCTCCTATTTATAGATTTTTCAAATTGTTTAGGATCAACCATGACCATCCATCTCAAGATGAATATGTGTGGCTATGAATTAATCCAATTATGTAAATAAAATCCATAAGTATTCGCATAATGATTTTGGAGGAAGGGGCATTAAAGAGGCATGGAAAGCCATAACCCTGATATTTGTTGCATTTATGGCTTATGGATGCCACCCCATTTATCATGTCAATAGATGATGCATATATTAGGAATCAATTTATAATAAATAAATATTCAATAACTTCCATGGAATTCTTACTTAAGCTCTTAATTTGATTTAATTTACCTAAGTAAGATTAATCAATTTTAGTGCAATTCTTTGAAAATTGGTGCACATTTAATCAAACTGGTCAAAAAGTCATATTACGAGGTCATAATTTGAATCGATAAGAATTAGAAGGTGATGTTAGTTGCATATGGATCATTATCCCATTTAGGATGTTGCCAACATAAAATAATACAAACATGTGACATGTGCTTACAAATTCAAAGAAAAGAGTGATCCAGAGCACTAAAATGCAAAATCATCATTTTAACTTGAAATGATTTGATCAAAGTTAGTAATCACATTAAATGCATTTCCCCATTTAGGGATACATTATACTAAATCAACACTTGTATACGGCAAGCACAAACCATTTAGTGTGTTTAATTGATTTTGGCCCAAATTGTGCATTTTAGTGCAATTCAAGTAAAATTGACAATTTCAACACAAATGGTGTTAGAAATTGGATGTCTAAATTTTGCTCTTGTTTGAGAAGGCACAATGAGACATTCAAGAGAAACAATGTATTTTCAAAGAAAAGAGTTGTCAAGAAGAAATTGGAAGGCAAAAACCCATAATTCCCCCTCGAGAGGACATACTAGGATGAAAGAGAAGGATGGATTCTCAAAAAGAGAGAGAAGGTGAGAATAACCCGTGGAATAGATTAAATATAGACGAGCTAATGTTTGCACACATTGATTTCATTAATGATCAAAATATGATTAGAGAAAACTATCCCCAGGGACAAGGAGAATGGGAAGGATACAATCCAAAAATAGAAGTGACACACTTTGAACACATCCAAGGCTAGGGTACAAGCTGTGCACGTTGGAACTGATCAATCTCGAGACAAGTTGCACACTAAAACATTGCCAGAATAAGGGCAAAAGTCAACAAAGCTTGGAATCAGAAGAAAAGGATAACTTTGTCTCCAAATATTAGAAGAAATAATAATGTGCTCCAGTAGAGCAGATATGATCATGTAATAAACAATTGTGCCTAAGTAGGGCTGATTCTGATCACTGATAAAGAATAATGGCTTGCCCCTGTAGGGCTGATTTATATTTGTGAACTGTTTCAAATGTGTTGCCCATGTACGGAAAATTGGCAAGCAATAGCTTAAGGATATAACTTAGTGCATAGATTAAAGATGAGTGGGTGCAAACATAGATGCAATGGTGTAATGGCTTTGAAAAAGCCATAAAAAACCAGGTATATGAGGATACACAAAATGATGAAAGAGATGAAAATAATGAAGAATGAAGATGACTGAGCTGGCCTAAGATACTCCATGTATCCAAGCATTACCTACATATTCCGAATGGACCTCAAGTCAATGTAGTTCACCCAGAAGCAGGAGAGAATGGAATGAGGGATGAATAAAACTAACAATGGATCGATTAGACTCATGATGTATGCCAAGAGATACACATCTAAGCATATAGTCAAATTGCTATACCTATCGAGCATAGTTTATGCATGGTGATGTTGAGAGCTGTTCATTAGGGTTGTATTGACATTAAGACTTGAATCCAAAGCACAAAGTGATTGCTATAGCAAAATGAAATTAGGCATCATAAATATGAATAACTTAGAATGACATGGCATTTCAATTGCATGGAGCTGGTTCAAATATGAATACATATAACTAAGGAAAATGATAAGAACTACCAATAATAGAGTTACAACCATTTACATTTAAATAAAAACAAACAAAAACAAAGAAAAATAAAAACATAAATGAACCCAACTTAAAAATCGAGATATGAATAATCAGGATTTAAGGAGGAACAAAAATGTTTAAAAACAAAGCAAGAACAACTTAATAATATGAGATCAAAAATGAATAATCAAGACCCATGTGGACCATAAATATATACTTCGAAAATAATAAACAAAGAAAGACCAAACAGCAAATCAAAAGACCAATCAAACAAACAATGCACACAAAACAAAATGTTTTTGAGTTTTGAAATTTTATGAATGTTTTTTGAATTTTCCAAGTATCTCAACTCGATTGAGAATTAAGAGATACATAACAGTCCAACTCATAAAATGGTGAGGGTATTGCAAAGAGTGCTCTTGAAATGACAAGAGCACACCAACTTAAAATGCTCACAATAAGATGAGAGTGTAGGAAAATGGAGGACTGAGGTGACCTCAACATGAATCGAGCACAACCTACATAATCCCATTAGGACCTCAAGTCATAGTATTTCCATCCACACAAAAGGTGATGAAAAATTGACCAGGCCATAATAAGTTTGAAAATAAAGACAAACAATAAGGTAAATGATAATGGTAATGACTAAATGATGTGGCAATGCATGATAAAAAGGTGTTGTACATAATTTGTCCATAGGTAGTTATAATTAGGAAACAACATTATAACTCTGATTTGCACAAAGGTGGTTGTAATCATGGGTACCAAATATAATACTAATTTACCCATAGGCAGTTATAATCAATGATACTAATTAAGATGATAGATGAAGGATAACTTGCCAGATCAAATGTCACACTATTGCCATAGACTGTCATTCAACACGACATTCTAAAATTGTTGAAACTAGATCAGAATCTCTTCGAAGAAAGGTGCGGGAAGAACCAAAGGAACCAAGATCAAAATAGGGTAAGCAAGATGACTAAAAACAATGCTTTGGTCAACATTAAAGACATGATATAATAAAAATGGTATAAAGAAAATGATCGAGAGACAATTGGCTATAAGGGAAAACAAGGTTGCCAAAAAATGGTGAGCATGGCTTAGGTTCCTCAAAAAATAGAGAGAGAATTCAAATTTAATCAATTGCTCATAAAATGGCAAGAGCATGGTGAAGATGATCGAGCTGACCTCAACAGAAATTGAGCACTGCCTACATAGTCCCAAAGGACCTCCAATCAATGTAATTCAAATAATGAGACAAATGGAACATAATGGTATAAAATGCCTAAAATAAAATGTTCTATAGGGTTGCCCCTAAGAGATGAGGAAAGGTAATGGCAAATAATAAAATGGCAGAATAAATGAAAGATGGTTCTATTTCTCTTGTTGATGTGGAGATGCTCATCTTGATCAACATTTGAGATAACTAGAATAATCAATTATAGAAATTGCTAACCAACACCTCATCTGAATAGTCACTCTTGTTGACGTGGAGATGCATGTCCTAGTCAACATACGAGATAAATATAATAATCAATCATAAATTTGCTATCCAACACCCTTTTGAAAGAACTATTTTACTAAGAACTTGACGTAGATTTGGATCTCAATAATGTGTTTGTGATCTCCGTTGGTCACTGATTCTGCTTCCTTCAAACGTCGAGACAAGATATCCTTAGAGTCTATGTAAAAGATAGTGTAGCCAATGAGGGTAAATGATGTTAGGCACAAGATAAATGGTATAATTGGGTAATGAAAATGTGGATGATAATGAAATGTATAATGGGTTGACAATAAATGTTTCAGACACACACAATGTTACTAATTCCAGATTTAACATAATTTTGGGTGTGGTGGGGCCAAAAACCTCTGAATATGCTCTCAATATGACCACCAGATTGTTCTGTCATTTGATTTTGAGAGTAGCTACCATATGATTATGTTGTAGATTGGAATCTATATTGATTTGATCTTTAATAATGTCTTCATCAAGCAGTGAAGAACTTTTATGCTTAGATGTTGGCGTCTTGATGAGGTTTTCACCAATGAATTTGTCTTGATTATCCCATAGTGCTTTTGAGAAGGTTTCTCGAAGAGATATTGACATTTGACTTTGATTGTATCCTAATGCCTTCAAAAATGTTTCACTAAAAGATGTTGAGTTTAAAATTTGATCATCTTCTGGCACCTCCGAGAAGGTTTCACTAAAATATTGTTCTTCTTCTACATGAATGCGGTCTTGGTCCCCCTGATATTTTGAAAATGATATGTCACCATAGATGCAACTCAAAAAAGTGTGATTCTGTTAGTCCCAATCGATGTTTATGTGAAGTGGAATGTCAATATAATGGATATGTTGGGTGGTGGTAATGGGATGATGAAAGGCAACATAATCCTCATAGAAGATACTAGGACAACTTGTGTCAATGCTGTAGTAATCATCCTAAAAAACCCTAGAAGGATCACAAATATATTCAAATTGATCTGCAAGACAAGTGTAACCAATGTTGTAACAACCATGACTGTACCCTATTTCTGAGGCTGAGTTCTAATCAAGGGACTCTAAATCTGATGTTGGTTCTGATAGTGATTCTGCTACTAATGCTAAATCTAATGTCGGTTCAGAAAGGGAACTTGACTCTAATGTTGATTATCCATCTGATGTGGTTGTTTATATAATGATGTTTTATTGAATGCTTGGTATTGAATAAGTAATGTCCTGTGATGGTATAATGGGCTCTATAAAAAATGATTCATCTATAAAGTGTTCAACATAGACTGACTCATCTAAGTGAAGCCCCTCAAAAAGAGGGAGCCACTTGAGGGATGACTCGACAAAATTATGTCTGTCAAAATGAGACTCCTCTATGAGTGGAAAAAGATCAAGAAACAACTCTGCAGAGACTGACTTGTCAAGGAGATGAGGCTCTTTAAAAATAGGTAACTCATCACAGGTTGACTTGTCATAAATGGGTGTTGTTGTAGCGTGGAATTGCACCCTTGTGGGAGAGTTTTTCAGGCTCTCTCACTCCTAGCTACAAAATTGATGCAACCTCAGGCTATGGGTATCTTGTAGTGAAGTTGAACCTCTAGGATTTTTAATGAGTCTAGTTCCTCAGATGCTTCACTTCAGCTGTTCCCACACACTAAAACCTATTATTGACCAAGGAAAAGGGAGAGAAAGGTAACATACAAAGGGAAAACTAAACTAAGAAAGGTGATGCACCAAATAGACCCACATAAGCATGAAATAAAAATTAATTCAACATAAGATAATTCTGCTTACACAACCTCGCAACCTGTTAATTCTCATAAGTGTTTCATAAACTAGGCTCACTAAGCCATAAATGGAGCAAAGAAGAATTTTGAAATTCACACCAAGCATCCATTAATGGTGGAAAGAGCTCAAGTTTAGACCTGCAACTAACCTAAAAATAGGTAAGAAGAAAGGACAAGGGACATGGAAGAACACTTCTTCACAAGGCCATCATGCACAAGCTTGCTAAACATGATTTTTAGACAAGAGATAGATAAAAATAATCTTTATTGCTTCAAAAGGTCTTTCTTATGAATTTTGATAGGGTTCTTCCTTATCAATAAGAGGATATCTTCTTTTGAAAAGAGTCAAGACATATATAAAAAAGGGGAAGACCCAAAGAGAAGAGGTGAGCAAACAAAAATCAATAAATAAGACCCAACCACCCTCCATGAATTTTCACCTATACTTGGGTTAATTAGAACTAATCCTTCTCCAATGAAATAGCCTCCATTAGCTCCAAAAGTCTTCTAGCCCTCTCATTGGTCGAGAAACACACTAGAAGACAAAACTCGCTGAGGACGACGATGTCATGGTCCACTAAGAAGGAAAAGTCCTGGAATGTCTTAAATGCCTGAACTATCTTTTCTAATTACTTGATCTTTATCTTTCATCTCCATGCCATCCTCCACTTGTCTGCTTACACATGAAGACAAAATTATTACACTCATAACCCTGACTGAGCCATGCTGCTTCTACATTTGTCAGCTGTTGGTGAGAGATGGTGGCCATATCGAAGGATGAGGATTTCCCATTAACTTCACCTACTAGCTCTTGCCTTGAAACCTGGACCAGATCTTACCTATAGATGGAAAACCATTATAAGGACATTGGTTTTCCTAAATTAATCTTATTTATGTTGGTACGAGTCCATAGGTTGCGCAACTCCTTCTGGTCTTTTAAATGCCAACGGTTACTTGTAAGGGCTCAAACTTGATGTTTGCGGGCTCGTCATCAATTTTTTTGGACTTTCATTTTGGACATTTTTTCTTGGGATTTTGCAAGGTACCCTTCGGGTTTGAAAATGAACCTTCCCAAAGGGAAAGAGCCCTTCAAGTTTCTTGAAAAGGACTTTCCCGAAGGGCAAGAGACCCTTCGGGCTTTGTTAATGGCACCTCCTGAAGGGTAACATACCCTTCAGAATTTTTGCTTGAAACCTTCAAAAATATTGCAATGGTCCTCTAGAAAAGTGAATAAGACCTTAAGTAATGGACCCAAGCCTTTCTACTTTCCTTGATCTATTTGTCCCCGGACTATTTTCTTGTGTATTTCCTTTCCAATATGGAGTCATAAGTTTATTCGGCATTTGTTCAGTTAATTTCTCATGAACAAATTGTCTGAAGGAATTGTTTTAGACCTTATTATTTAGACTTTTTTATTGCTTCTCAGATTTTTATTCTTGTTACACTTACCCTTCGGCGTTCTTGTCAAGTGACTCTCCCGAAGGGCCCATACCCTTCGAGATTCTTGCAAACGTCCCTTGAAATCTTGAAGTGAACCTTCCAGAAGGGAAGATATCCTTTGAGATTCTCTTGAAAATTTCCTTTGGTATTGTGAGTGCCCTTCAGAGGAAGGTAATGACCCTTGGAGAAGCCCTGTCCCTTGGAGAACCTGAAGACTATTGTTCAAGACCAAATTGGGCTTGCCCTGGCTTCTTACTTTGGGGTTTGGAAAGTTGATTACTTATAAAGTAATTTAAGTCTTTTGACTTCGAAAACCCAAAGTTGTGCACTTAAGAGAACCTGAAGTAATTCACCTTGGAGAATCCGATATGCACTGTCCATGAGTAATTCAGGTTCGTAAACCCAGATTACTTTTACTTATAAAACATTTAGAAGTCAAGCATCACTGAAAACCCAATTTGCATTATGCCCTTAGAAACCCAAAGTCTAAATACTTTGCCATTTCCTGCTTGAAATTCCACCTTCTCACACTTGGGAAAAAATTGGTATGTGGGCCAAAAATGGCCAACATTTCTGGCCACTCGTAGGGAAGCATGCCTGCTATGCTTGAGAACCCAAACCACTTACCTCGTCCGACCCATTGGGTATGGAGTCATTGCTTTCTTTGACAATACTGGCCCTATCTGGAAATTCCCCTTGAAGCAATAAGAACAACCAAAACAAAAAAAATTGTGCCCAAGGCACTTAGGGAAGGAAAACACACAGTTGAAAAGGATGTGCACATAGCACTTAAAGAAAAACATGAAAATCTATACAAAATGTACAATATATATAATGGCTAAAAAATCTTCTAATAACATGGCTTTAGATGAATCCCATTGACTGAGATGGGTAATACCTCTCCATCTAGTTGGGCCAGTTGGAAAGCATTATGTTGTTTGCATCCGTGGATCAAATAAGGACCATTCCACAAGCTGTCAAATTTGGTATGATTTTCTAGCTTGGCCTTATTTGAATCCCATTTAAGGACTAAATCCCCTTCTCTAAATTCCTTTGCTATGGATCTCTTGTCAAAAGCTTTCTTGACTTGGGATTGATGTGACTTTAGTGTCTTCATTGCAAGGTCTCTTGTTTCTTCAAGCTCCATGAGTTTTTCCAACCTCACATTCATGGGTTCATCTTCCAGTAGCTATAGTTGATGGGCAAGCTCTAATGCAGGTAGATCAAGAGAAATGGGCAACTTGGCCTCCCTTCCATATACTAAAACATATGGATAATTGTTAATGGCAGCTTTAGGAGTCACCCGATCAGCCCATAAGGTTGTCTTTAGTTTAGTGTGCCATGTCCTCTAGTTCTCTTCCATGGTTCTCCTGATAATTCTTAGCAAATGTTTATTTGTGGACTCAACCAATCCATTTCCTTGAGAATAATAGTTGGAAAAGGTTCTAAGGTAGATGCCCATCTTGAGAGTCCATTCACTCATTTTCAGACCAAGGAATGCTAGTGCATTATCAGAAATGATAGTGGATGGAACACCAAACCTGGTCACAATGCTATCATAGAAGTCTAAGACTATACTTTCATTAGCTTATTTCAATGCAATGGATTCCACTCACTTGGTGAAGTAGTCGGTTGCAATAAGCACCCACTTATACCCCACACTTGATGGAGGGTTGATCATTGCTATGAAATCTAGCCTCCATTGCATGAAGGGTTGGTCTACTTAAATTGGGCTGAGAGGGAGGGCTGCCAATCTTTGCTTACCCACAAAGAGAGCACACTTCTGACACTTTCTTACCCATGCATAAGCATATTTGAAGAGGTTGGGACAGTAATAACCTGCCCTCATTATCTTTGTTGTTGTGGTCCTTAGAGCAAAATGGCCTCCCATAGGTCCATCATGAAAATGATCCAAAAACTTGGTCACCTGGTTACCATCTATGCATCTTAGGAGCACTCCATTGAGGTCATTTCTGAATAGAACCTCACCAATCAATGCATAAGGTATGGACTAAAGTCTGAAATACCTTCTCTTTGCTCTATCCATACCTTGTGGGCACTCACCTGTCATTAAGAAACGTGTCATATCCTGGAGCCAACTAGTGTGAGGTAGGAGTACATCCGTCTGTGAATTATCTTCTGTTACCAAAATAACCTCTTTATTTTCATTAAGTTCATCAACCATGTGCTCACAAAAACCTTTGCCTCTCACTAGCTTAGTGACTTTGATCTCTACATCATGCTCCATGACCCTGGTAATCCAACCAGCCCTCTTTTCGTTCAAGTCTTTGTTAAGAAGGAAATCTCTCACTCTAGGATGAGACACCGTGATATAAATTTTGATATTGGAGAGCATGGGCCTGAACCTTTTAAGGCTTCTTACCACTACAAGGACTTGTTTTTCTATGAAAATATACCTCACCTCATATCCTTCCAGCCCTTAATTTAAAAAAGCTATTGGCTGTTCAAGTCCTTCACCGTTCTTTTGCATCAACATAACTGATATATTATTAATATTGGCAAAGGCATAAAATAAGAAATCTCTTGAGAAATCAAGGTTCATGGGTGTGGATGCTTGGCAATGGCTTGCTTGATAGCCTCAAATGCTGATTTACCTTCATTTGACCAAGTGAACGCTTGGTTCTTAATCATAGTAGTGATGGGTTTGGCCAATTTTGTAAAACCAAGTATAAACCTCCTCACAAAATTTATTTTTCCAAGGAAACTTTGGAGTCCCTTCTTGTGCTTGGGTAAGGATAAGGCCAAGATAACACTCATTCTATTAGGATTAATAGCTAATCCTTGTTTTGAAATAACATAGCCCAACAACTTACCTTCATGCAGAATGAACACACATTTCTTGGGATTCAAAGAGATTCCATACTCTCTGCATCTCTCAAAGATCAACCTCAGGTGGTCCATGTGCTTGTTGGCATCCTTGGAGAAAACTATGATGACATCCAAGTAGACCAACGCCATTTGATTTAGCAACGCTTGAAAAGCCATGTCCATTGACCTTTGAAAAGTGGCTCCAACATTTGATAAACCAAAAGACATTTTTTGATAAGCATACATGCCCCACTTTGTGGTGAAGGTAGTCCTGTATTAATCTTCCTCTTTCACCAACCCTTGGTTGTATCCTGAGTACCCATCCAAAAGAGAAAAATGTTCTGAACCTGCAACCGCTTGAAGAAGCTCCTCCATGGATGGTAGAGGGTAATGGTCCTTCAAGGAGACCCTGTTCAGATCTCTGAAGTCAACACACAAATGGATCTCACCATTCTTCTTCCTTACAGGTACCAAATTGGCTATCCATGATGAGTGTTTAATGGAAAAGATAATCTTGGATTCAATAAACTTGTTTAGCTTTTTCCTCATAAGCTCTTCTATTTTTGGGTTGATGGGTCTCTAATTTTTCCTCATAGGCTTAGTATTAGCCTCCAGATCTATAGTATGCTGGGCTAACTTTGGATCAAAGCCTTGTAGATCGCTATACTCCCAAGCAAAAATGTGTAAAAACTCTTTACAAAGTTCAATGAAGATGTGTCTTTCAACCTTGCTGCTTACCTTCCCAAGCTTGAGAAGCTTATCCTTTAAGATGAGGACTCTCTCATAGTTTTCTTCATCAATTGACATTACTGCCTTGTCTTTCCTCATATGGTCTCCCTCATGGAAAAGGCCTTCAAGGGTGACCAACCCTTTAAGAAGATTGCTAGATTTTAGTTGAACGATTTGATCATCATACTCGTGTTGAAACCTCTCTTGGTTGGCGGAGGAGAACTCAACTTCTTACTGTAAGAAACAAGCAATCTGTTTGTCATTTTCAAAAACCTACCAATGATCTTTGTTGTCTGGCACTGATGGCCTCACCACCACCTTGACGTGTGGTTGAACCTTGGCTTCTTTCAGCTCACTCAAAATGTCAAATTGAGGTCCCACGACTGCCAACCTATCAGCATTTTGGTTTTGATTTCTTGGGATATCTTGAATGTCAAAGGCTTAAAAATCTTCAAGTAGGTCCCACACTCTGTTTTGTAGGACCTCATTAAAGGATTCTTCGTAATGTTCAGGCCCCTAACTTGGTTTACTATAAGTTCATTGTCCCCATATGTTTACAGCTACTTGATTCCTTTCTTATTGGCCCATTGAAGGCTATGAATTAAGCCTTCATATTCTACCACATTTGAAGAGAAACTAAAATAGAACCTATAAGAAGAGAAAAAATTATCATCTGAAGGGGAAACCAACATAACCCCGGCACCTACTCCATTATTTCTCCTTGAACCATCAAAAATAACTTCCACATACCATTGAGGTTGTCTTTAGGTCCAGTGAGGGAAGGCATGAGTTGATTCTCTTCATGTAGAAAATAGACACCCATGTCTCTTTCTTGGACTCCTTCCAAAGGGTTAAGAAAGTTATTATTCCCCCATAGCTCATCCAAGAATAACTCTAGGATTTCTTTAGGACAAGTGTTCAACTCTTGACTAATTATAAACTCATCCTCATCAAAGATAGTACAATTGAAGTTTATGCTATCTAGCTGATGGGATTCAATGTGAAAGTGTGCCATGGGTTCAGCCTTGATTGATACCTTAGTCTCATACCTAGTTCTGAATGCAATGTATGACCAATCTGCTGCGATATAGCCTCCTATCTTTGCTGTGAATTCTCTAGATAAGCATAGAGCAAAACGAGGAGGCACCTCTAAAATCAACACATCTTGAGCCACTGAAACACTAGGACTAACATGCAGGGTCAGGATAAGACCTTTGATAACATCGACTAGTTTAGTACAAAATACATCAAGTTATGAACCTCCCTTGGATTGGGGTTTGTACTTTAAACCAAGCCGGTCTGCTATTGATTTTGGCATTATTGAAGTGTTATCCCCACTATCTACCAAGCAATTATGCACAAAGGAATCACCAATGATTAATGAAATATAGAATGGAGGAGGCTTGACCACCTTACTTGAGCCTTCTCCCATAGAAACTTGGGTTGCATTAGTGAAGACCTCAGTTTCTTTGCTTGGTTATCCTCCTATAGTTGTTATAACACTTATCTTAGACAAGCCTTCTTGAAGGATATCCACTTGACAGAGCATGGAAAGCATGTCCCACATTGGTACGTTCACATAGGATTTCTTCATTTGCTCAATAATGTTGATTAGTGTATTGTTAACTTTTTCTTATGCCTTGGGAATCACTGATGCTGGCTTTGTCAATGAAGGAGCGGTGACAAGAGGCTCTTTGAAAGCTTCCTAGTTGTCACCCATATTCCTTCTTTTGAATCTTGTGTTTGCTGAGAATGGGATGTGAGCCAGACTAGAGATGGCCTACTGATTTGATGCATAACACTCTTCTTGCTCACTGATAACCATTGTAGCTTTCAACTGGTTTGATACTTGATCTAGTCCTTGTTCTTATGGAGGCTGCTCTGGCTTTGTCATCGTAGGGATCTCCATGCTTTGAGCCATAAAAGCTTGATTCCAAGGCATTGTCCCTTTAGCCTTTTGAGCCATATTGTTCTAAACAGGAACCAAAGAATTATAAGGGCATGTAGCATTTGGATTATAATTATGCTGTCTAGCATAATTAGGCTGCCCTTGTCCTTGGAAACCTCCTTTGTAGGGTGGCCTCTTTGCTTGATAAGGCTGCTGCTGAGGTTGACATGGAGCTTGGTATGGTTTACTATAAGCTTGCTACCTCTTAACATTGACCACATCATTCCCCAATGATTGGAGTATGATCTTCAGTTCTAAGTAGTTCTTTTGCTCTTGGGAGGCGCTAGATCCACTAGTGGAGGCCTTCTCTTGCTTTGGTGAAGGCGCAAAAATAATAGTTGGAGTTGGAAGGATAACATCAAGTGGTGGGACAACTGTAAGAGGTGGTATGATCTCAGAGAAAAGGGGCATTGGGGGTCTAGGAGTAAGCTTGCCGACCTGGACTAGACAATTTTCAGCTTTGATATCCACCTCATAAGCACCTAGCAAAATGTCCCCTCCCATGGATTGGATCATTAAAATTATGTCACTATTTAGAGATTTTAAATAATATAAGGCAAAGTTTGGGGATGGTATAACAACGGCTGGAATTCTGTCCCAAGCCTTTTGAAATCTTGTATTGAAGTCTTGCATGACTTCATGGGGGGGCTCTTTTGATTGTGATAAGCTACTTTGCTAGTGACAAATGGTCACTCTTATCTACAAACCTCTTGCATAAGGTTGTTCCCATCTGATCCCGAGATTGAATCAAGTTAAGAGCTAGGCCTCTATACCAATCTAAAGCCTTTCCTTTGAAGGATATAGCCAATAGTCTATTAACTACAATTTTTATTGTGACATTATGGATGTTGTAGAAATTGGCTATGTCTGTTATGTGTTCAATAGGAGTTACAACTTGGGTCTCCTATGTAATATAGAATGCTTTTGAAGGTTGCTACTGACATAGGGTCATATTGTGGCAAATTCAAAGGACTTTGGCCACTGAAACCCACAAAAGCTCTTTAGGGAATCATGGTAGCAAGAGGGGCTAACAAGGATCTTCTCACGTAGGTATGCCTTATGACTGGTTTAGGAAATTAGTTTCTTACATAAGGGTGAGTATGGGCAAACATTAACCTTATTACTGAGTTTAAAGGTAATTCAACAAATTCAAAAGGAATACCTGCAAAAGTCGATCTTGTAGTCACCTTTGGCATGAAAGATAGTTATTGTTCTACCACCAGATTGCTGAATGTTCTTTGGAGTCACTAGATACTAAAAGATGAAAGCTACAAACATTGAAAATCAATCAAACCAATATCGGACTTGACCAATCTTTCTTGAAAAAGTCCCACCGAGCATGCCATAAACTATTGTAGCATGGAATTATACCTTTGTGAGAGAGTTTTTCAAGCTCTCTCACTCCTAACTACAAAATTGGAGCAACCTTAGGCTATGGGTATCCTGTAGTGAGGTTGAACCTCTAAGATTTTTAATGAGGCTAGCTCCTCAAATGCTTCACTTCAACTGTTTCCACACACTAAAACCTACTGTTGACCAAGAGAAAGGTAACATAAAAAGGAAAAATTGAACTAAGAAAGGTGATGCACCAAATAGAGAGTGACCCACATAAGCATGAAATAAACACTAATTCAACATAAGATAATTATGCTTACACAACCTCACAATCGGTTAATTTGCATCAGTGTTTCATAAACTAAGCTCACTAAGCCATATATGGAGAAGAGTGGAATTTCAAAATTCACACCAAACATATATTAATGGTAGAAAGAGCTCAAGTTTAAACCTGCAACTAACCTGAAAATACCTAAAAATAGGTAAGAAGAAAGGACAAGGGACATGGAAGAACACTACTTCACAAGGTCATCATGCACAAGCTTGCTAAAAATGATTTTCAGACAAGAGATAGGTAAAAATAATCTTTATTGCTTCAAAAGGTCTTTCTTACAAATTTTGACAGGGTTCTTCCTTATCAAAATGAGGATATATTATTTTGAAAAGAGTCGAGACATATATAGAAAAGGGGAAGACCCAAAGAGAAGAGGTGAGCAAACAGAAATCAATAAATGAGACCCAACCACCCTCTATGAATTTTCACCCACACTTGGGTTAATTAGAACCAATCCTTCTCCAACGCAATAACTGCCATTAGCTCCAAAAGTCTTCCAGCCCTCTCATTGGTCAAGAAATGCACTAGAAGACAAAACTCGTTGAAGATGACGATGTCATGGTCCACTAAGAAGGAAAAGTCTTGGAATGTCTTAAATGATTGAGCTATATTTTCTAATTGCTTGATCTTTATCTTTCATCTCCACACCATCCTCCACTTATCTGCTTATGTACGAGGAAAAAATTCTTACACCCATAAACTTGACTGAGCCATGCTGCTTTTACATTTGTCGACTGTTGGTCGGATATGGTGGCCATATCGAAGGACGAGGATTCCCCATTAACTTCACCTACTAGCTCTTGCCTTGAAACCCAAACTAAATCTTCCCTATAGATGGAAAACCAATCTAAGGACATTGGTTTTTTTGAATTAATCTTATTTATGTCGGTGCAAGTCCATAGGTTGTGTAGATCCTTCTAGTCTTTTAAATGCCAAGGGCTACTTGCAAGGGCTCAAACTTGACGTTTATGGGCCCATCATCAATTTCTTCAAATTTTCATTTTAGACATTTTTTCTTTGGATTTTGCAAGGTACCCTTCGGGTTTGAAAATGAACCTTCCTAAAGGGAAAGAGCCCTTTGGGTTTCTTGAAAAGGACTTTCCTGAAGGGGAAGAGACCCTTTAGGGTTTTTTAATGGCACCTCCTGAAGGGTAACATACCCTTCAGAATTTTTTCTTGAAACCTTCATAAATACCGTAATGGTCCTCTGGAAAAGTGAACAAGCCCTTTAGTAATGGACCTAGGCCTTTCAACTTTTCTTGGTCTATTTTGCCTCAGACTATTTTCCTATGTATTTCCTTTCCAATATGGAGTCAGGTGTTTATTCGATATTTGTTCAGTCAATTTCCCACGGACAAATTGTCTGCATGAATTATTTTAGACCTTATTATTTGGACTTTTTTATTGCCTCTCAGAATTTTCTTCTTGGTACACTTACCCTTTGAATTTCTTGTCAAGTGACTCTCTCAAAGGGCACATACCCTTCAGGGTTCTTGCAAACGTCCCTTGAAATCTTGAAGTGAACCTTCCTGAAGGGCAGATACCCTTCAAGATTCTCCTGAAAAGTGCCTTTGGTATTGTGAGTGCCCTTCGGAGGAAGGTAATGACCCTTGGAGAAGACTTGTCCCTTGGAGAACCTGAAGACTTGTTCAAGACCAAATTGGGCTTGTCCTAGCTTCTTACTTCAGGGTTTAGAAAGTTGATTACTTATAAAGCAATTTAAGTCTTCGAAAACCCGAAGTCATTCACTTAAGAGAACCCAAAGTCATTCACCTTGGAGATTCCGATCTGCACTGTCCATGAATAATTTGGATTCGTAAACCCAGATTAATTCTACTTAGAAAACATTTAGAAGTCAAGCACCACTGGAAATCCGATTTGCACTATGCCCTTAGAAACCCAAAATTTGAATACTTTGCCATTTCTTGCTTGAAAGTCCACCTTCTCACACTTGGGCAAAAATTTGTATGTGGGCCAAAAATGGCCAACAGGGGTTTCAACAACAACATTGTGATTTTGGTTAGCAATTGGTTACAAGATATCAACTTTGAACACATTTCGGTCCTCATAAGATAAATCTTGAAGAAGTAATGTTTTTGTTTAGGTTCAAAGATTAACACAAATTTTTTAAAATGGGGAACAATTTATTCAGAATGAACAATGGTTTATGGTTCAATAATAAAATCTCCAAAAAATAGACTATCAAAGAAGGGATCAACAAAATTAGGTTTGTCAAATGGATATTCTTCTACAATAAGTTTAATAAATATAGGCGATGGGCCTAAAATGGTAATGATTGGATGCTTCGTAGTTCGGTTGCTTGTGTAAACCAAAGCAGGAGGTCCTAAAATGATAACCTTCGCACGCTGTGGAGCTTGTTGGCTCACACAAGCTGAAGGAGAATAGCCTAAAATTGTAACCTTCACATGTTGTGGATCTTGATTGATCATACAAGCCGAAGGGGGACAACCTAGAATGGTAACCTTTGAGCACGGTGCACAAATTGAAGGAGGATATCCTAAAATAGTAACCTTTGAGTGTGGGTGCACAAATCGAAGGGGAGGGATGAGGATGATGTACAAAAATCAACATAGATTTGGTTGATTTTCAATAAATAGATCCAAAGAGGGTGACATCCTCAAACAAGACAGAGTGTTCATGTTCACCATAACAATGCTATGCATTACAACTAAGGCCACAAGAGACCCCACTATGAGTGTACCTTAGTGTCATGTCTATAAGATTGTTCTCTATGTTTGCCAAATTTTGACAATGTTTTACAAACGTCTAAACAAGGTATGTGTCTTTGATCTTTTCTAAACAAGTGACAAGGTACCAAAGAGACTATACTAAAAGGACGGTGGCATAGTACCACACACAATTAGAAGATTGTGTTCAAGAAATTACTCAATCTTTGGTAGGGTTGAAATCGTATGAATTAGAATAGGGTATGATAACTCAAAGACCTTAGTGTAAACTAGTACACCAAACGTAGGTTGAGAGATACATCAATATTGTAAAATCTAGTTCAACTTTGATGAGTTACTACTAGGAAATTAGAAGAAATCCCTTCAGATTAGGAAGGTGACAATGCGAACCAAGAAACTCAAGATGTGAAAACATGCAAGATTTCCTAAGTATAAAACTAGAATAAAATGGGCAACACAACACTGCCACTTGGTAATAGGAAGGTACAATAAAATGTAATCTAGAACTTAGAGTGTGAGCGATACACTTGATGACCTAAGTTCACATTGATCAAATGATGATAATGAGTCTATAAATGGTACCTCAATCAAAATGGGAAATTGAACCCAAGTCTAACTCAAGTCAAGTGTAAATGGGATATTAAACCCAATTTAACATGTTAACTTAGTAACTTAGAATGGTGAAATTTTTTTAATTTTAAATATCAATGAAGGACTTAAAGATATTTGGAAAGTGGTTTAGACTCAAATAGGTAGCATAAGTACGCATTAATTTAGATCAATACAAACACAATGTTTGAGATGAAGATTTTAACAAGGAAAAGATCGATTTAGATTTAACCAACATAATGCCTCTTTGTTTAAGAAATTAGTGGATAATTGGTTTGGTTATGAAATTTTGTTTACAATCATGTTTTGACTCAAGTCAATAACCAATTAATCTAAAACCAAAAAGACCAATTACAACTAAGTAAATAATCCTAAGTCCCTAAATTAACAAGGTTGCTTTGTATTATTGAAATCTTTCTATATACATGTTCTTGGGAGGAAATTAAATTATTAATCTAAAAATAAAAGCATATGAGTTGGTAGGGTATTTTACACCCCCTTATCCCAAGATACAATATGACAATGATATGGACCTTCAAGTTACTTACCCTACATCAACAATACTCTGTGACAAGTGAGATTGTCTAAAAATTACAAGTTATGACCATCTAGACTGACCTCAAGTGTGGCTAACACAAGGGATACAACACATCAATTAGATCCACATTAATTGATTTGTTGTGAAAAGGTGTAGTCTTTTTCACAACCACTACATCTATTAATTGCTCAGTGTAGTATGATGTTTGTGATTGATCATACATTTTGGGCCAACTTGCCACTAACAGAGATGGTTTAACTGCTCAAACCACCATCCTAGTGGGGTGATCCCAATTTATATACCCCCTATATAAAGGGGTTTAATTCAATTCTAGGAGATGAAACCCCAGGTCAAAGCTTCCCTAAATAACTCATAAAGAGGTAATGACCTCCCCTCCACAACCCAATTGCATGAAATAAAATCTAAGTAAAAAGGCTTTAGGGTTGTTTTTAGATCACCCAAACCATACATTTTTTGGGGAAAGCCTAAATAACTTCCTTTTTATGCCTTGCAAAAAGGCACAATTATAACAAAAAGGCACTTTTGGTCACCCAAGTTCCTTATAGGGTACGGGGGGAGAGTATACACACACTTCTCTTCCTACTCAAATAATCTAACAAGCAATAGATAGATGATTTACATAAAACAACTTTAATAAATTTTGAAATCTTAAGTGAAATTTAAGTTTTATAATACCAAATTGAAATTTGAAGTGAAGTTCTTGGCCCCTTGGCCTTAGTTTTTAAAAAATTTGAAAAACTTTCACTAAAACATTCAATCAAACCATCTATAATTCCTTTTAAACAGCAAAGGGAATGTTCCTAATTCCTTTTAAACACCAAAGGGAAGGTAAAAAGTCTTAATTATGCTCAATTAACCACTTTTCCTCATGGGTCCTCCAAGAAAAATTAGAGAGTTTTGTTTAGATTTGAAGCATAATATCAAATGAATCAAGAAACTTTATATTTGTTTCTCTTGGGTTCTCTATTTTAAAAATACATAGAGACTAATGTTGGTCATTATTGACTGATATCAGTTACTGCAAGACCAATGTCAATCAAAGAAACAACTATTATCAGTCAAAATTGATTGATAATGGTCACCCATGAACCCTTAGGTACAAAAATATTTGGACAAAAAACTTGTTAGTACCATGTTAAGAATAAAATCTCTAAAAGCAAACTTGTGGATCAGGTAAATGTTTAGACCAAAGACTTATAAATCCAATTTTAACAACTATAAACTTGAGTAAAGCTCTAAAATGTAAATTTTTATAGGTGTTTTCCCCTACAACCTAATCTATGTTGGTTATCCCTAACCAATGTTAGTCACCTATAACTAACATCAGTCACTGTGTGACCTGTGTATACACAAAAAACATCAAAAACATGAGAAAAATATCATAAAAATTAGTTGTTAAGGATTTTTAAAGACTCTTAATATTTTATAAAAATGCTAAAGTGTCTTCCTTAATTGAGAGGGATGAATTATCCCACCATGCATGCCAAGATGTAAAGATGGATTATAAATAGGATTAGTTCAAGCATTAGTCATGAAACCAAGAAAGATGCATAAAGAACTAAAAATCTAAGCCAACCTATTCAACAGGGTGTGTAAATGATAATTAAAAACAAATGAATGAAATTAAAACACTAGTTACCTTCTCATAATCTTCCCATCATCTAAAATCAGCTCAAAACATGATTTTCCCCTTGATTTGGGGTTCTTATCTTTTTCAACAATAGATTCTAAGCTCCTCCTTAATCTCAAGATCACCATGCATAATCTAGGCTCATGATATGAATATCAAATCTATGACTATCAATGAAATTATCTTATTGCAAATAAAGTATTATCAAACTACACAAATGATTTGTGGAGAGAATCCTGCATTATAAGTTTATACAATTTAAGCTTAGTCAAAGTGGTATTGGCCCTCCTATTTATAGATTTTTCAAATTGTTCAGGATCAACCATGACCATCCATCTCAAGATGAAGATGTGTGGCCATGAATTAATCCAATTATGTAAATAAAATTCATAAATATCCTCATAATGATTTGGGAGGATGGGGCATTAAAGAGGCATGAGAAACTATAACCCTGATATTTGTTACATTTATGGCTTATGGATGCCACCCCATTAATCATGTCATTATGTGATGCAGATATTAAGAATTAATTTACAATAAAGAAATATTCAATAACTTTCATGAAATTCTTACTTAAGATCTTAATTTGAGTTAATTTTCCTACGTAAGATTAATCAATTTTAGTGCAATTCTTTAAAAATTGGTGCACAATTAATTAAACAGGTCAAAAATTCTATTACTGGGTCATAATTTGACTCGAGAAGAATTAAAAGGCGTTGTTAGTTGTGTACGGACCATTATGCCATTTAGGATGTTGTCGACATAAAATAACACATGCATGTGACATGTGCTTAAAAAATAGAAGAAAATAGTGATGTAGAGCACCGAGATGCGAAATCATCATTTTGACTTAAAATGATTTGATCAAAATTAATAATCACATAAAATGCATTGCCCCATTTAGGGATACATTAGCTTAAATCGACACTCATATATGACAAGCTCAAACCATTTATCTCGTTTAAGTGATTTTGGCCCAAATTGTGTATTTTAGTGTAATTCGAGTAAGATTGATAGTTTTAACACAAATGATGTTATGAATTAAATGTTTACAATTACATTATAGTACTTGATTCCTTTTTAGATGTCAATACACTTAGACCAGTTACCTTTCATTCTTGAAAGATAAACGTTAAACCATATGATATAAGAACCTCCCATGGCTATCCCCTTGATGGTATAATTGCTTAACACATTTTCCCATATTGAAAGTAATTTAAAATTACAAAAATTCAAAAATTCGAAAATAAAATAAAATAAGCATGACATGAGTTGCTAGATTATATTGTTTACATATGTTATTTATAACATGTTAGGTAGATGACATATTATTTTCATACACATGCATTTCACGAGGTATATGATTGTGATGCATGACATACAAACCATATATGGATATGCAGATACTAGAATTTTCCTATACCCAAGGGCCATGCCAATGTTAGAGGCATCTACTTCCACAAGTTACATTATCAGAGGTTATATCTTTTTATGACCTCTTTACCATGTTGAGCTACATAGATTGCTTACAGATGTCTTGATAGTTACTCATTTCTTACACAGTGTTACATGGATATGCTATGATATTGATATATTTAGATAGTGTGGACTAGTTTTCACTCGTCATATGCTTCATCGATGTTGTTATATTTTGCATGATAAAATATTTCATGTTGTCTATTGTGTGCAACCCCTTGGCCTTATTTGCCTGTCCTTAGCCTTATTTGTTGTGTCATTGTTTTCCCCTTGTTTGTGGCTCCTTAGCCTTGTTTGTTACAACTTTTTTTCAACTCCTTAGACTTGCTAGTTAGTGACATATTCATGTCCCTTTTATGTGGCCCCTTGGTCTTATGTGTGACATTGTATGCTATTATGTGACATTGCATGTTGAGCTTATTGAGATTGTGTGATTGATATGTTTGCAAGTGTCTTCATCCATATCATGCACCTCCCCTTTGTGTTTTTTTCCATGATTTATACCATGCACTTATTGTATAGTCTTATTCAGTGACAATTACTACTACTACGTGATTCATAGATACATCTATCTTGATATACCACTTATATGCCCTTGCATTCCATATGTTACATAAATGCCTTGATGTTATATGCATTACCATGATGACATATTCTTCACATGTTAACATGATTCTACATGCGATTGTATTTATACATGACATGATACGATCCACTTCTCTTTTGAGATGAGTGACTTGTAGAATCCATCCCACCTCAAAAGGGGGTCATATTTGTGGGCTTTGTCATAGATACTAAAGCATCCATGAGCATATATGAGTATAGTATATAGATTTTGAAGTTTAGGTATGATTTAGATATCAGATTGAAATAGTTATTTTCAATTTTTAGACATATTTTGGAGGAATATGCAAGGCATATGTACTCCATGAGTAACAAATTCCAGATTGATATAGATTCAAATACATTTTGGGGCATGTGTAAGGCACATGTACTCCATTTTACAGAACGTATCCAGTTAGGCATGATGCTAGTTTAGGCACACAAATGCACTATTTCATATTTCAATTGGGCATGATGTTGGTTCATTCACATTATGATAGTTTAAAATTGACACTGATTCAGTGTGGCATGAATTTGATTCATTCACAATTGTGTTTTTGCAGTTATTTATCAAGTATTTTTAAGTGTTGAGCATACTTGAATTTATAAGTCTATTTGCAGCAGTTGATTCATGATTTTTAAGTAATGCATGTTGAGGTTTAATGACACTCAAATTCAATAGAACTACCCATAATGACCCTCGCCTTAGTTAAATATCAACTTGGGGTTTGATCACCATCAATTTTGCTAAGTTCGCCATGTGCTTCAGTAGGGAAACACAATTCTTCAATGCTTCAACAAGGAATCACCATCTCTAAAAAATCATAGGGAAACACAATTTGCTCACATATAGGTGTACTTATTACTTATTCTTTTAAGTTTCAAGTTTAAAGTATAATTTAGATTTCAAGTTTCACTTTATGGACATTGACTACTACATTTTCTTTGCAGGTTTTGCTTGGGACAGCTTGCACATTTGGAGCCTTCTCCTAAAGACAAAAATGTGTTATACACACTCAAATATATATTTATCTTTTTACTCTAGTATTTTCATTGCATTATAATATTATAATGAAATGGGGGCATTTGTAGACACTAAAAAATGTTATTTGACACTTGACAATGTTGACCTTGACCTACTCTTATTCTACATGAATTGTGTCTCCAAATAGTTCTTTCTCGCCATTGTTTCACACCTACAATCTAGTTATGAGTTTGATCCATTCTAAGTTGCTTTCAGTCACCTATGGGAACACTCCAATCTATGTTAAATCAGTTAAATATCCTATTAAGATATTTCTAAAAGACCACATTTGCATTTTTATCTCCTAAACAATAACATCAGACTCAAAAAATAATGTTAACATTATTGTTTTGAGGTTGACGTTACTATATTTTAATTTTTAATGGCTATTTTTCAAAATTAAATCATTCCTATAAGTTGGCCCATCACCTAGATTTTTGGTAGTGTAGGAAATTACCCAATTGACTCATATAAATACAAATCAGACCCACACTTACTACTCACTTGGTACTTATCTATCAAACATCTATACATTACTACACACTGAGTAAATCTACCCTTTTCTTCCCAAATTATAAATCAAGCACTAGGAGTAGTCATCAGCCAAGTCTAAAACACATCAACCAAGTCTAAAACACATCAAGCCAAGTCAAAAGCAAAAATTGTCAAGATCAAAGCCAATTTTTTAGGTGCATTAATATAACAAAACACCACAACTACACATTCACATTAAGGGGAATAACTATGTGTGGTTTGAATTCTATCTTTGAAGTACTGGATAAGTAGAAAGTGGTCAATCATCAACGAGGGTGATTAGGGTCAGCTCAGTGCAATTACACTTCCTCACATTTTACAGGTTTTCATCTTTCACAAGCAGAACTAGGGTTTCAATAAGAATTTTGATTTATGGATTTGTGCATGCCTTCAAAGGTCATAGATCACACAAACATAGACATATTAGATAGGTGCACCACATTGTACCTATGATCAAAGAGAGACAAACCTAACTATAATAATAATGTCAACCCCAAACACTAGTGTCGATGTTCTTGCCCATCCCTGGTGGTACCGATCCTATGCGCATAGAGAGAGTTTCAGATCTTGATGAATCACAGGCTTGATTCTAGTCTATTTCCACTGCCAGAACACAGTCGCAATAAATAATTCAAACAATAAAATTAAGTATCTTGATTTCCTTAGAACTTTCCATAAATAGTAAATTACATTACCAGATTAGTCTAGATCAATGACATTCAAATTTAAGCTTGATTGCCATATATTACAATTTGAATAAATTATGTAAGTTTAGCCTTGGTGTAATATTAATCCAAAAATAGGGTAAATAGATTGGACCTACAAAAAGACAACAAAATCTATGTTTGCCACTCATTCTAACAAAATTGAGTTTCCACCACGAAGACCATCATGGGTTTTATCAAAAAAATCCATAAAAATGTGATAAATGCATCAATCTAGTATTTCATTTTCTAAAACTATGTTTTTTATATGACATGGTATGGTTTAGGATTTAATCTTTTATTGATTAAGAACATGTCTTAAGAAACTATAAATTTATACATATTGTTTATTTTATGTATTTTTCAATCCATTTGGCCAATTTTGAAAAACAACATTTGGGGACAAGCTAGGCTATTTTCTTTGCACGGTCATTTTTTTTTAAATCTTTTTTTGAGAAAAAAGTGTAGGAGCACAACCGACTATCTGTTTTTCAAGGTTTATTTAGTTATTAAATTAATCATTAAAAAATTACAAAAAAATATTGGTTACAAGTTACGTGACGTCTTATAACTTTCCAAAAATTTGTTTCAAAAAATACTCGATAAAGCTCAAAAAATAGGGGTAACATGATCGCCTATCTACTATGTTTGTTTAAAAAAAAGGTTCACCTCTTCAAAAATCATTTGCTTGACCCATTTAAATTGTATTGTTTCCAAAGAAATAGTAGTTTAGAATCTAGACTTAAAATGCTACATTTATTGTCCTTAAAGAATTTTAAATTTTTGAGTATAGGTATCTTAAATATTCTGTTAAAAAGGGTAGAAGCATGGTCAACTATCTGTTCTTCAAGGTTTGTTTAGTTATAAAATTAATTATTAAAAAAATATTAAAAATTTACCAAACATTATTGGTTATAATCTAGTGACGTCTTCTAGCTTTCCACAAAATTATTTCATAAAATACTTAACAAAGCTCAAAAAATGGGGGGAGCATGATCATATATCTACTATGTTTGTTAAAAAAAAAGGTGCACCTATTCAAAATTAGTTGTTGGACTCACTTAAACTCTACCATTTCCAAAATAATAGCAGTTTACAAACTAAACTCGGAATGCTATATTTATTATTCTTAAATTATTTTATATTTTTTAGTGTAGGCATCTCAAATATTCTATCCAAGTTCAAGTATATATGTTTTCAATAAAGTGTCATATTAGATCTCCCTTTTGGTTCCCCATCTTGGAGCACTTACCCCATGTTTGGATCCATTTTGGGATTACCAGTCACTATCATCTCTGACAAGGATACAAAATTCTTGAACAATATTTGGAAAACACTTTGGTCTATGATGGACAAAAAGTTGAACAAGTCTATTGCATTCCATCCCTAGACTAAGTGGTATACAAGATGATTGTGCTTCTTCTTAGAATGTAAAATTCAAGGAAACAACATAAATGGGATGGAATTATTCCTTTCATTTAGCGTAGTTACAACAAAGCTTCACATAAGTGTTTCACACACAACCCTTTTTAGGTTTGTTTGGGTTTCCAACCTTTGACACCCATTGATGTAGTTTATCCTATGCTACCATCAACAATAGCAACTCCTTTAGTGCAAAAGGAAGTTGACAAAGTTGTTAAGTTCATTGAGTACATTCAGCAACAAGTGCAAACCATTTTGCAGAATTCTAATGCTAAGTACAAGTAGCGCCATAATCAACATCGAACACCACACAACTTTCAAGTTAGTGATCGAGAATGGATTCATTTACATAAATAAATATTGACATGGCCTTAGTGCAAGCTTCGTCCACTTTGGTATGGACCCTAAAACATCACTAAACAAGTAAGAGATAAACTTTCAAGCTCAATCTTCCTTCTTCCCCTACTTTACATCAAGTATTTAATGCATAACTCCTATGCCATTATTTTCTACCTTTGTTGGACTCTTCAAATGTACAAAGACACTTTAACAAATGTCAATCTTGATTGTGAAACATTAGTAGAATCGAATCACATAATTGACTTTGAGGTCAAATAGACAAAACAACAGGAGTTAAGTTCCTCCTTAGGGAAAATGAATTACGAAAGTGTAAGTTACCAACAATTTTCCACAACTACAAACAAAGGGGATTATTGCTCTTCAAGGAGGGGCAATTGATCCAAGAGGATCTTGGCCTTTAAGAGACTCATGGTATAATGATGGTACTCTGCACCATGTGACATCTTCACCATCAAGTTTAGGATCATGACAAGCGCCTAAGGCCATAACACAAAGTCCTAACTCCTCTTGGTTACTACCGTACAACTTCAAAAAAATTAGTATTGTTCTAAACATCAACTGTAATGTACTATATTTTCCCTAGACCTTAATTCTCATTTATTTATTAAATATTTTTCTATTTTATTCTCATAATAAAATAACAAAGTACAATTCATAAAATAACACAACAAAAATTTATTGAATAGTCAACAAATACACGGTTCAAAGAATAATTTTTTTATATCAAATCAAGGTTCAAATACATATCTAGGACAACTCATTGGAAGGCTTTCCAAAATATCTTTCAACAAAAGAAATATAGATAACACACTGGCTAAGTAGTACAAAGGTTGAGGAATGAGCGTCCCTTTCAAGAGCCTCTCCAAATCACATACATAGTAACCCTGGCCAAGACACTCTGTGATATACTTTTTACCCCTTATTGGACCCACTTTATGTGCCCCTTCTCAACCACTCTCCCACTATACCTCTAGGCCTTCTACAAATACCTCTTATTAGAGTTTTCAATCTTTTTGTTTTCCTCTGTTTACTTCTTTCAAGCATTTCTTTTATTATATTTTCATAACTTATTTAGGTTACATCATTGCATTTTAATAATATTCACCCACATTCTTGGGTATTTACATAGACACTCTTTAACTTATTGACTTTTAACCCCTTTTACATTTAACTATATGTGATTTCAATATATATTTTAACATTAATCACACTATGGGTAATTAGTCATATGACATCAACACTTGTGTGACATACCTAAACGATAATTAGGAATAGTTATCAAGCAGTTGATCATCACTCTTGTAACGGTTCAATTGACACTTCATTCCATACACATATATTAGTGTATGCTTCCATTCTGTGGCAATAGAGATAAACTAGGAAGTACAATAGTGGTTATAAATCCTATAACACATCCAACCTCTCAGATCATTGTATATAGTTATTGCATAATATAATTTTGAAACTTAAAGTTCTAAAATGGTGTCTATTAACCTCCTCTTCTCTTCCATTCCCTTATAGCACTTTGATATGTCTCTCAACATTTATCCTTCCATATATGCTTCTGCCACAGCCCATTTAATCCCTTAAGTAGGTTGTCCACTGGTCTCTTTTGTGCCTCAGATCAGTTACATTTTATCCTTCCACTTCTCGTAGTTGGGGTCTTATATCTAATTACTTTAGATGGCATAAGAAGAAAACATACATAATATATAAATACCCTATATTTGAAAAATATGCAAGCAAATTAATCTATGGTTTTGAATGTAACACACAAGAGCTAGCATTGACTTATTTGAAGAATAGAGTGAAACAAGCACTATAACAACCAAATTTGTTACCAATGAAAGCAAGACATAACCTTAGAAGACCACAAAGCATGCAAGACAATGCAGATTCACCAAAATGTTTATGCATAAATGGAACTAAGCCACACTGCATTGCAAATATCTATAAACATTACAAATACAGTTAATCAGACTCAGACCTAAAACAATAAAATCATATTTAATTTCCAATTTAATTTATGGTTGTAATGAATGACAAGAGAGGGGTTTAGAGGATTATTAGATTTCATTCAAATCTAGAAAGAGTCGTCAAGATCAAACAGTGCAGAATAGGGCCAGACAACAAGGTGAAGTGAACCTATAAAAATTGAAGCAAACCATATGAATGCTTCTAAATGAGTAGGGTCATTCCTGTAACTGTGAGGTCGTTCCTAGGAAACAACAAATATGCATAAAATACCCTGATGACTCTGTTCTTCATATCTAGCTCTCTGAAAACCTCTCATATTTTTTAAATTATGCACAAATATTTGGGAAACTTATTTCTTTCAAAAGCTTAATAACTAGTTTAACCTACAAATGGATAATGAAAAACTTTGTTATGGGACGTGCTCAAGGTTAGTAAGATTTTTAAGCATCGACTACTTATCAAGTCCCACAATAGTTCACAAGAAACAAACTAAGTATAATGTATATCAGCTAGATGGTTTAGTGATGGTACAATGTTTACAATTTATATGATCTAGATTGGAGGAGGTCCGGGGGACCACATCTAAACAAGGGTTTAGACGGGTTGTATGTGTATGCAGATGCAATATTAAATAAGATGGAGAATAGAGGAAGTAATAGATCTTGAACATAAACTATATTAATTTGTTTTTTTTTAATATGGCATAATCTTAAGAAAAATGTATGATTGTCTTCTCTACTACTATTTGCTTGCTAACTAATGCTACAAATGTGTATACATAGATTAAAATGTTGTGAAGGCTAATGAGCCATTATGGAAGTTGAACTGTTTGGGTTTCTATATTTGACTCTTTATCTTCCAACGGTTATATGGTTTAACTAACAAGGGCACAATATATTGATAGATGTTATGACATAATGTGAGTCATAGAAGTGCTTCTTGGCATGGTGCAACATGCCCACATAGCCAATTTACAAGTGGTGGTTTTGTGTAGAGGTTGAGTCATGTTGTATGTTTGGAGGTGTTATGCCATTGGTAAATGTTGTATAGAGGTTGCGCACATGGCATGAAGTGGCGCAGGGTATGTAGACATTGTGTTGCATGGAATGTGGAGCAGCATTGAGAATGTGGAGCAACATTGAAAGATGTTGAGATTGGTTATCCACATTTTGGTGGGGCTCAACAAAGAGGGTGTTGCCCTTCAACCTTGCACATGCTAAGCCCTTAAGACTTACATGCTTCGCACCTATCGAGCTAAGTGCGCAATGGTGTCTCAAGTTGTGTGTCATGTGTCCTAGTGTTGCACGGAAGGTGTATGATGTTGGGAATTGCACAAATGTACTCAAAGCATGAGGATTGTGTGGCATGTTCATTGGTGATGCGTGCAAGGTGAATAATGCAAGGGGTTGTGCAGAGGTTGCCTTCTGAGTTGCATAAGAGATGCATGATGCAAGGGGTTGTACGTAGGTGCTCAAAGCATGGTGTTGCACATAGATGCGCAAGTGACCAAAAAACATGAGGTAAGTGTGGGTCTGTATGGATGTGTGCGGATCACCATATGACTTTCAATGCTATAATGAATGTTTAGTTTTTTCTAGAATATTGTAGTAAATGCTTCAAATTTCCTTAAACTCTTGAATCTCTACTCTAAATGCTTGAATTGATTGTTCTAACACGTTCATTGCATCTCTCAAGCATGTCGTAAATGCATTAATGTACCTATGTATTTATGGAATTTTTGAATTCAAATTAGGACCTATTGGCACGCAAGCCAACACTCAACAGGGGAGAAAGCCAACAAGGGAGAACCCACAATCCACGAGAGACCCAAAACAAGGGTCAAAAGGGCCCACCCCTAAAACCATACATTGTACATTTTTAGGGCCCAAGAATCGTATTGTACACTTTTGGGGATCTTGCTAGGAATGCAGGGAAAAAACAGAAGATAAATGAGGAGAGGAAAAATAGGAGTGTGATAGGAAACAACCAAAACATGGGGAAATGTGCCCTAATAAGAGTTTAATCTAGACCAATAATCAACAAACACACAAGTAACCTAGAATAATACAATTTAATGACTAATAAATAAACCCAGACCAAAATTAGGTGCATACACCTCTAAACTATTGACTCATAGGACTATTAGATGGTAATTGTTACAACTTTCATCTAGATGGCAATTTTTAAATTTTACTAGTGATTTTTAGGTTCGTGAGGGTCACAAAATTTGTAAGTGTTGTCAAGCGGCATTGTGGTATTTGTGGCTACCTTCACAACTACTAGGTGGTGTCCATTTGATGGTCTTTGGTAGATTCAATATTTTGGTTGTTATGTTATGATTGTTTGCTTTGTATAGGGGTACTTATTGCTATTTTGCATTGACTTTTAATCATAGGAGCCATTGGAGGCTCATTGTTGGTTGCGAAGGTCTGTGGAATGGTATAGTGATTGGTTAATCTTTATAGGTCGGCATAAAAAAATAAAAAGATGTATGTGGAATACCATGCACATGATGTATGATGCCTTATCTCGGCATCATGAAGGGCTTCCCTTGTATATATTTTGAAATCAAAATATAATGTGTATAATTCACCGAGAAAACTAAGAAACTTGGTTAACATAGAATCCAATAGCATCAAATAGGTTCCTTTACAAGCTTCCTTTACATATGACTATTGGTTATTTCTTCTTGTTTTCCCACTAGTCATATATTTTCTATGTACTAATTGTGTGACCATTACTTTTTTTGGCACCTCAATAGTTGAGATTCGATCGCTTGACAACCATCTCATGCTAAAATCTATATGGCAATTTTTAAAATTTCACTATTAACCCTCACACAAGTTAACACTATAAAAATCAACATAAACATTTACTTGAGTACTTTGTACCCTGTAATGTCCCCTTTTTTGCGTAATGGCATTAAATTAAATTAATTATAAATAAAGTTGTCCAAATAAATTAAATCACAAGGATAACTTTATTTTAATTAATTTAATTAAAGTGACTAAAATAAAAATAATAAATATTATAAAGTTCATTTATTAAATATTAAAAAATTAGTGTATTAAATATTATAAAGTCACTTTATTTAATAAAGTGTTCTTCTAGAAGCTTGAGGAGGTTATCTTGGATTCTTCTAGAAGACTAAGCTAAGCCCTTAAAAAGAGATGAGAACAAGTCATTTGGACATCTTGATTTTGACATCTTTTATCAGATTTTCTGGGAGAACTTGTGTTTGCCAGTTCACCGTGCCTTAGGATGAAAACCCTTGGCTAGAACGGTTGTGTGGATGAAAACCCATTCAATGTTTTTGGGTGGATTCATTCCAGGATTCACAATTGAGTTTTATTGATTAGTTTGGAGATTTGGAGCTTCATGGAATAAGTTGTTGGAAAATTTAGAGGCACAGATTTCTATATCAGATATTCAGATCAGATTTAAAGAAGGATTTGTTGGTGAGTTTTGGAGGCATATTGACTAAGGTTTGGCCCTAGGGTTTGAGCGCCACCTTCTAGGATTGGAGCAACCTCATCCTTGAGGCGATTTGTGGAGATTATTCGTTGCTAGGGTTTGGAAAGTATATTCAATTTCGAACAACTAATCAATCCTCTTCCAGCATTGTTGAAGATTATAAATTGGTGCATGTAGCTAGGGTTTCATCTTTCATTTGGAGTGCCTACCATTGGAAGAGATTTGAGGTCGATTTCATCATTGTATATATCGCTGATTGTTATCAAACTTTTGTGCATTGTTGTATTAGTATTTATATTGTATTTGATGCTCATTTTATGCCAATAGTGTGAAGAGGCAATTTGGGTATGTGTATATGATATTCATGTCTTCAAATCTTTAATTTAAACAATAAAATCTATTGCTATTAAAAGTTATATCAGACTGTTAAACTTTATATCAACCTTGATATACATTGTAACCAGTCATGGTATGATGCATTATCTATGATGGTTTATGTCAATATTTGAATTACAAGTTGTTGGTTTGCTTATCTATCAATCGATATATGTATTTGCTCCTAATATCTATCCAAACAAACACCAAACAATATCATACATGCCATTTGTTTGACAAAAAGCCAACTTGGAAAAACTAAGATTTTTGCGCAGAACTACTAGGGGTTTTTACAGTGGTATCAACGCTGTGCATCCTGCCAACCTGAGGGGCTAATGGGGAAAAGTTATTTCAGATTGCTTATTGAGTGACCAACACTCATCTATCTCAGTTTCATCATATTGTTGGATTGGGAAAGATGAAGTCTATGCAAAAACTCATGACAAAATTTATGCAGGCCTGACAAAAATATCAAAAGAATCTAACAACATTGTCAGAAGATCCTGAAATATTAGAACCTCTTTTTGCAAAGGAAAACATAGACTAAAATAATTTTACCACTACATAGGAAAAAGAATGAGAGAAGAAATAAAGAAGAATATAAAGCCACAAGCTCACTTCAGTGCTATGAGGACAAGGATGAAGGAGAGTCACCTATTGAAGCTACAAATGAAGAGCACATGAAGATTGAAGAAGATACTGCCATGAAGATTATCAAACCAGCCATGTTAGATCAACTACAAGAAGGTATGAGTTCATTTGATATTCCTCTAATTGAGCCTAGCATTGCTTCATCACCGTTACCTCATCTTGGCAAGGAATCAAATTGTGGTTTGGGTGTCTTTGAGATGGATGTTGTTCATACATATGATGGCAATTCAAAAATTTCAGTATGTGGTGAACAAAGAGGTTTGGATAAGATGGACTTGACATTGCAAGATATAGAGGATCACTTGGGGGTTAAAGAGGTCATAGTTGTACATACACTTTATAGATCAACCATTGAGTAAGATCATAATTACTTTGATGGTGATCCTTTTATAGAGCATGATGATACCCTAGTTTTTACACATGGATGTAATGGAGAAGAGGCTGTTAGGTTGTGGAGCTAAAAGCTTCAACCTTTGCAAACTAAGGAACAGATGGTTGCTGAGTTCTACAGGAATCGGCGTCGGCAGCAGGACCGACGTCGGCAGAATCCAGTGCAGAAGGCAACCGGCGACGGCAGGAAGTCGGCCGACGTCGGCAGAACCAGACTAGCAGGGACCGGCGTCGGTCGCCTGTGTGTTCTCGAAGTGTTCGTTTCACGGACAGTTAGTTAAGTGAACGATGAGTTTGCATGTCAAGACCACCCAGAGTCTTGGGCTGCGAGGATAATTGTCTAAATTAAGAGTCTATGTTATTGTTTGAGTTAGGGATCTATTTATAGACCCATTGGCATGTATTGTTTAAGGCATGAGATAGAAAGGAAGAGTTCCTTCTAGTTGTAAGATCTGTGAGTTGCAGGTTGTTGCAAGCTCATTGGGGATCTACATGTAAGTTTGGTCTTTGAATTGCAGGTTGCAGGTTCATGAGAGATCAGCTTGAAGTGCTATAGAGTGCTTGGTGTACCAGCAGGGTTATTACTGACTGGTTGGTGAGGTGAACACCAATTCTGTGTGTGAGTTGGTTGTTGGGACCGTTTTTGTGTAGGAGAGTGTGTGTGAGAAGAATTACTGTACACTTGAGGTGTGGCGAATCTCTGTAAGGTGAAAGAGTGTGGCGGCTCTTTGATGTATTCTTTTCTGTATAGTGTTAATACAAGATAGTGTATTGTCTCTCATATTCTGTGCTATTGGTGAATTCTAGTTACTTGTGTTTCTGGTTATTTTCGCATATTCAATTGCTTATATTTGGTAATCATACTGTGCTCTATCTGAGGAGCAAGATCCTAACGAGTGGTATCAGAACATGTTTGTTGTTCTAGATTCCTGACAAGTGGTATCAGAGCTTTTGGTTGGGATACTAACAGATTGGTGTAGATCTGGGTAGTGTGTTTTGATTACAGGTTACTCACAGGGTTTCTGTTTGAGTGGGAGTTGAGCAATGGCAGAAAACAGTCAACTACGAATGGAAAAGTTTAATGGCAAGAACTACCAATTATGGAGGATGCAGATTGAGGACTATCTGTATCAGAAAGATTTGTACTTACCGTTGGGTGGGGTTGCTAGCAAACCCTTGGATATGAAAGATGAAGAATGGGAGGTTCTTGATCAGAAGGCTCTGGGATCTGTTAGATTGAGTCTTGATTCATCTGTGATTTCCAGCTTATCACAGTGTAAGACAACGGTGGAGTTGATAAAATCTTTGACAAATTTGTATGAAAAACCCTCGGCTTCAAATAAGGTATTTCTTATGAAGCGTTTATTTAATTTGCAAATGATGGAAGGTGGATCTGTTCATAGCCATCTTAGTGATTTCCATGGTTTGGTAAACCAGTTAAGTTCAGTAAATATTGTATTTGATGATGAACTTAGAGCTCTCTTAATCTTGTGTTCATTACCTGAAAGTTGGGAAGGTTTGGTAATGGCAGTTTCTAATACTGTGTCTCCTTCAAAAGTCTTAAAAGTAGATGATGTTGTGAGTGTGATCTTGAATGAAGAGATACGCAGAAAAAACACAGGTGAATTATCTGGAGATGCTTTGAGTGTTGAAGGAAGAGGAAGGCCAAGAGAGAGGACAGAGCGTGGGAGATCAAGGTCGAAGACAGGCAAAAGATCCAAGTCCAGGTATGGCAGAATAACCTGCTGAAAATGTGGAAAGCAAGGGCACTTAAAGAGAGATTGCAGATCGGGTGAAGATCACCATGAAGAACATGGAGAAGAAGCAGATGTTGCAGGCTACGTTGCACAGGATGCTCTGGTATGTTCTTTGGATAAAGTAGAATCTTGGGTATTAGATTCTGGTGCCTCTTTTCATGCATCTCCACATAGAGAATTTTTTCATGAGTATGTCCAGGGAGACTTTGGAGAAATTTGTGTAGGGGATGGTAAGCCTTGTCAGATTGTTGGCAAAGGCAAAGTGAAGCTGAAATTGCAGACAGGAGACACATGGGTGTTAAAGGAGGTCATGCATGTCCCAGTTCTGAAACGGAATCTGATTTCTGTTAGAAGTTTGGGTGAAGAGGGTTGCACAGTAACTCTCACAGCGGACTCTTGGAAGGTTACCAAGGGTACACTTGTTATAGCTAGAGGTAAGAAAGTAGGTACGCTTTATCTATCTACTTGTTTTACTGATTCTCTTTCTGGGTTATCTACTTCAGCTGTAGATTCAGAGATGTGGCTTGATAGGCTTGGTCACATAGATAAGAAGGAGATGCTGGTTCTTGAGTCAAAGATTATGCTTTCGAATTTGGAAGGCATGGATCGTGGTTTCTGTATGTAGAAGAAGAAGGTAAGGTTTCTTGAGGAATCCGATGTTAGTGACAAGAACGGGAAAGCCTTGTTTTTCAAGGAGAAAGTGACGGACAGAGTTCAGCATAAGGTGCAGAGGAATTCTGAGCAGAGCAAGGGTGATTTGGACAAGGTTTTGATCCAAAAAGAGCTCGCGGGAAAAAGTCAGGTCTCACAAGAAAAACACAGAGACCGACGTCGGCAGGAAAACCGGCGTCGGCGTCCAGACAGGGACCGACGTCGGCTATGTGCAGCCCGACGTCGGTGACTCAGGGCAGACAGAGGCCGGCGTCGGCCAGGGGAAACCGACGTCGGCAGGGAGGCAGTCGTAGGGAACCGACATCGGTCGGCTGTAGACTGAGATGTGACCGGTATCGGTTACTGAGACGAATTTTGGGTGGACAGCGAGTTGTCATGGAGTCTCAAGCGCCCATATGGAGGACTGAAGGTGTAAGTAAGTTCTTAAATTCGTCATTTCCCTTCTTTACACTACTTGTTGCTCACTTATGGCATAGGACCAGGAAGTTATTAAAGAAGCAGAACAGGTAGATCCAGAAAACAGTGGGAGCTTGGCATAGATGAGGATGTGATTCCTTGGAGGAGAACCAAACAGGTGTTTTGGGTAGTGTTGCCAGCTGGAAGTAAGCACTGAGAGACGAATGGATGTTGAGGATGAAGAAGAGCGGAAATGGATACGTGAGATGGAAGATCTGGGTATATGATCTTGTTTTAGCTGCAGGGCAATGGAGGTTTGATCATTGTGTTTCTCTTTACCAGGTTGGATAATATTAGCTACATTATCCTATTTTCTGTATGATGTGCTTGTTGCAGGGTTACATATACAGGTATTGCTGAACTAAAGGTAAAGCTAGTTCAGGGGTTTGTCATGGAGAATCTGGGAGCAGCAAGATTCTTTGGCATGAGTGTGTTCTAGAGACATGGAGGTCTTGTTGAGTTTGTTTCACGATGATTGTGTGAAGCTGGTTAGCACGCTGATGGTAAGACAGTTCATAGAACAGGTGTCTTGATTCACATAATGGGGTTGAGTGCATGGTATGTACTAAACCTGAGTTTTCCCAAGCAGTGGGAGTTGTCACAAGTTTGGAGTCAATCCAGGAGAGTAATACTGAAGGGCAGTTCAGTGGGACCAGCAGCAGGTGCACATGCTATGCAGGGTCAAGTTCTCTATCTACATGGTAGTAGATGCGGATGTGGCAGGTAATTTGGATGACAGGTTTTGCATCACGGATTTTGTGGTGGTTGGTCTTCAAGAGTGATCTTGAGGAGGGATACAAAGCCAAGGAAACAAACTAGACGGTGTACAGGTACAGGTACAGGTACAGGTTGCAGCTGTTTATCTCCAAGTGGGAGATTGTTAGGTTGTGGAGCTAAAAGCTTCAACCTTTGCAAACTAAGGAACAGATGGTTGCTGAGTTCTACAGGAACCGGCGTCGGCAGCAGGACCGACGTCGGCAGAATCCAGTGCAGAAGGCAACCGGCGACGGCAGGAAGTCGGCCGACGTCGGCAGAACCAGACTAGCAGGGACCGGCGTCGGTCGCCTGTGTGTTCCCAAAGTGTTCGTTTCACGGACAGTTAGTTAAGTGAACGATGAGTTTGCATGTCAAGACCACCCAGAGTCTTGGGCTGCGAGGATAATTGTCTAAATTAAGAGTCTATGTTATTGTTTGAGTTAGGGATCTATTTATAGACCCATTGGCATGTATTGTTTAAGGCATGAGATAGAAAGGAAGAGTTCCTTCTAGTTGTAAGATCTATGAGTTGCAGGTTGTTGCAAGCTCATTGGGGATCTACATGTAAGTTTGGTCTTTGAATTGCAGGTTGCAGGTTCATGAGAGATCAGCTTGAAGTGCTATAGGGTGCTTGGTGTACCGGCAGGGTTATTACTGACTGGTTGGTGAGGTGAACACCAATTCTGTGTGTGAGTTGGTTGTTGGGACCGTTTTTGTGTAGGAGAGTGTGTGTGAGAAGAATTACTGTACACTTGAGGTGTGGCGAATCTCTGTAAGGTGAAAGAGTGTGGCGGCTCTTTGATGTATTCTTTTCTGTATAGTGTTAATACAAGATAGTGTATTGTCTCTCATATTCTGTGCTATTGGTGAATTCTAGTTACTTATGTTTCTGGTTATTTCCGCATATTCAATTGCTTATATTTGGTAATCATACTGTGCTCTATCTGAGGAGCAAGATCCTAACGAGTGGTATCAGAACATGTTTGTTGTTCTAGATTCCTGACATAGGCCAAGAAGGACGCTGATTTGGAGTTGCATGATTATGAAGACTGATCAAAAATTTTGCATGAAGGTGTTAGGTCTCATAAGTCACATCCTTTGGAAGTTCAACTAAGGGTAAATGAAGGTATGGTTGTGGTAGCTCTAACCCATTTTAATCATGTGCATAGGATGATGGTAGGTTTGTGTTAGAAGGCTCTAAGGAATCATGATGGTTTTGAGGGAGGTCCATCTCTTGTCGACTTGCACGAACTCAAGGAGGCTTTGGTGGTAGCAAAATCAAACTACCTACACTTACTTGTGGATAGAGATCATCTCCTCACACTTGGTGAGATATACTTTGACGCTTTGAGAAGAATGAGAAAAGAAGATGAGGTGGATAAGCTTTGTGAGGAGTTGAGCATGGCACACTCTTCATCATACACAACAGATTTTCAGACTTCTATGTCAGCCACATCCGATAAAAAACAATGCAACATGATGATGGCAAAAAGTGGAGACATGGAAGAAGGACTTGAAGGGTCCTATGATGAAGTCATAAAGGTAGAAGAGACACATACACATGAAGATTCAACTTGCAGCCATGGGACAGAGTTTGTGACACAAGGTACCCTTGATTTTGACTTGGAGACGTCTCGTGGACCAACACTTTTTGATATACATCCACTCATGGGAAGAGAGATGATTGAGATTGAGGAAGACATCACACTTGGGCATGAGGTAAGGACTGATTTTATGATGTATGACAACAATCCCTTATCTTTATATCATCATGATATAACAATGAAGAGGATCAGCCTTGAGGCTTGTGAATTCCCTTGGGAGACTCATGATAGATCGACACTTGATGCAACAAGGGGGAAGAAGATGTGTGAGGTGAATAAAGACACTATGGAAAGGTATGACAACTGTTTTGATTTTCTAATTTGGAACAATAGTCTTTGGTTTTTGCATAATCTTGAGTTGGCAACGCTTACTCATGAGGATGATAGTAAGAAGTCTTTTTCTATTGTTGGCATTCATTTCGGAGACAAACATAAGGTCTTATTTGTGTGTCCAAGACACAAGAAGACCAAGTTAGTACAACAAGACATGGTAGAGACCAAGAAGATTCAAAGCATGTGGCATATGAGGAATGAGCCTTGTATGGTGGTTAAGCAAGTGGAGCAATTAGGTTTGAGAAATATAAGTGATGCAGATGTGGTTTGGTCTTTGACCATTCATGGGGAGTTTGCTTGTGATGAGTCTCATCATGTTGATCGCTCTTTGGTAGAGTTTGTAGCTTCCCTACGTCAGGTTTTTTTTAATGGAGACACTTGCCCTTGTGTGGCATACACTAGGAGCTGTTGTACATTTTCTTGCACCTATGATGGGTATTCTTCACATCCATGGGAGATCTACAAGAGTTGGAGAGTGGTTTTGTATTGCTAGCACTTTGAGATGCTTCCATCCCCTCATGTTGGATGGATGTAAGGATGTGGTGATTTGAGATCCAAGTGGTAACTTGCTTGGCACATCATTTTGTTTGGATATGTAATGCAGGGAGATAGACTTGCTGATTTCAGTTGTATCAGAGTGGAGCATCGGATTAGTGGTGGAGCATTCTTGAGATTGATATGGGATCCTGGTGATTGGCTTTGGCATTCAGGTATCGATTGCTTGAGATAAACAATCTCCGAGAAAGGAAGACAATGATGTCCCTGTTTTTTGAATAATGACATTATAAGGGAATTAAATTAAATTAATTATTTATAAAATTGTCCAAATAAATTAAATCATAAAGATAACTTTATTTTAATTGATTCAATTAAAGTGACATAAAAATAATAAATATTATAAAGTCACTTTATTAAATAAAATGTTCTTATAAGACTTGCTGATTTCAGTTGTATCAGAGTGGAGCATCGGATTAGTGGTGGAGCATTCTTGAGATTGATATGGGAACCTGGTGATTGGCTTTGGCATTCAGGGATCAATTGCTTGAGATAAACAATCTCGAAGAAAGGAAGACAGTGATGTCCCCGTTTTTTGAATAATGACATTATAAGGGAATTAAATTAAATTAATTATTTATAAAATTGTCCAAATAAATTAAATCATAAAGATAACTTTATTTTAATTGATTTAATTAAGGTGACAAATAAAAATAATAAATATTATAAAGTCACTTTATTAAATAAAATGTTCTTATAGAAGCTTAAGGAGGTTATATTGGATTCTTCTAAAAGACTCAACGAAGCCTTTAAAAAGAGATGAGAGCAAATCATTTGGACATCTTGATTTTGACATTTTTTATCAAATTTTCTGGGAGAACTTGTGTTTGCAGGTTTAGCATGCCCTAAGAGGAAAACCCTTGGATAGAACGGTTGTGTGGATGAAAACCCATTCAACTTTTTTGGGTGGATTCATTCTAGGATTCACGATTGAGTTTTATTTATCAATTTGGAGATTTGGAGCTTCATGGAATAAGTTGCAAAATTCAGAGGAGCAGATTTCTATATCAAATATTCAGATCATATTTGAAAAAGGATTTGTTGGTGAGTTTTGGAGGCATATTGACTAGGATATGGCGCTAAGGTTTGAGCACCACCTTCTAGGATTGGAGCAACCTCATCCTTGAGACGATTTGTGGAGATTATTGGCTACTAGGGTTTGGAAAGTATATTCAGTTTGGAACAGTAGCAAATTAGTCATCTTCTGACATTGTTGAAGATTGTAAATTGATGGATGTAGCTAAGGTTTCATCTTTCATTTGAAGCGCCTACCATTGGAGGAGATTTGAGGTCGATTTCATCATTGTATATACTGGTGATTGTTATCATACTTTTGTGCATTGTTGCAGTAGTATTTATATTGTATGTGATGCTCATTTCATGCCAAAATGTGAAAAGACAATTCCGGTATGTGTATCTGATATTCATGTCTTCAAATCTTTAATTTGCAACAAAATCTATCGCTGTTACAAGTTATATCAGACTGTTAAACTTTATATCAGAACTGATATACATTGTAACCAATCATGGTATGATGCATTTTTTATGTTAGTTTATGTCAATATTTGAATTACAAGTTATTGGTTTGCTTTTCTATCAATTGGTATATGTATTTGCTCCCAATATCTATCCAAACAAACACCAAACAAGCACAAAACAGCAGCATATCAGTCACAGGCCAACATACATGCCATTTGTTTGACAAAATGCCAAGTTGGGAAAACTGAAAATTTTGGGCAGAACTACCAGGGGTTCTTACATAGCCTTAATTGTTTTAAATCAATTACTAATATAAATGTTTAATGTATGTATTAAATTAAGTTTTGTTTTATAATTTCAATTATCTGCAATGCATGTCCACAAAGCATAGATGCACTAGTTCATTGTTAATGTTGCATTCTTGTTGATGTCATCACATCATATTTGCACACATTTTAGATTTAGTTATTTTGGATGAGTTGCTAGCATTTAGAGCTAGATAATTATTAAGAAAAATTTAGGAAACCATAATTTGTTTTTATCAGTCAAAGGAGAGTTGACAAGGGTCCTTTCACCCTCATATTAATGACAAAAACAGAATTACAGCATCAGAGTACCATTATGCAAACCGTCAACTTTATAGTTCCAGTTAAACAGGCCACCCATCCTTATACAACTATTCTTTCCTAACACAGAGAAGATAACAGGGACCACTAACACCAAAAAACCAACACCGTTCTCCTAGGAGATAAAACTATTCCCAGAAGCCATCTATGGCATAATACCTGATCAAAATTCATATTGAAGAAGTAACCATAAGTTTTTAATAGTACTCATAAGTCAATTAAGCTGAAGAAAACATTATTCAAAGCTGAATGGATCATTCATGCTTGTCAAAAACTTAAATATATAATATCTGTAGCTGTTCTGGAAATTCCAAGATAAATAGAATACCGCATAATACATATTGAGTTTTTGTTTTGTGCATTCCAATCTATCATTCCAGTTCATGTTTCATCAGGAAATGACCCTTACTTGTAGTCAATAATCATACAAGTAGCAAAGAGTCACTGTTATATACACTTAATGGTCTGATGATTCTATGGTACAAACTTATTTCAGCATTCAATAATACAATATGTCTGCTTCCAATATTGTTTACAGAATATTTACATGGACTAGATCTCTACTCCTTTGTGTTCAGATTATTGCGTACAATGTTCTTGACTGGGATCTGAAAAATTTCACCATGCTGTCGTACAAATCTGCTTTGGCCTGTACGCCATAAATAAAATCAAGATGACCATAGGAATCCAAATAGACCAACTCTGGTTCACTTTTCAACTCACAAAGTGTCCGGTTCACATCCACTAAATCTGCCAAAGCATCATTTCCTCCATATGCCATCCACAAAGGAAGTGATTTGGGGATATGAGATAAATCATAAGCTGTTGGAGTAAAACTTCCATAGTGCTTTATATTCCCCAAAAGTCCATAGTCAAACTTCTCAAATGTTCCCTTTCGAATCACTGGCAACAAAAATAATTTTTAAGGGGTCAACTGTAATGCACTTTAATAAAACTGGAAGCAGATAATGGGAACTTGAGACTCATTTTTTGACAATAGTCAGTTGTGCTTAGGTAATGAAACAAAGAAAAGGACACTGAAATTGGTAAGTAAGAAACAAATCATAGTCAACCTACCATTAAGTAAGAGTGAATGTTGAAAAGAAATTAAAAAATGCAGCAGTGGTGGACAAAGGAGAGGCAAAAGCAGTCATATCACCTTGTAAATTTATGATTTGTGGATGGAATCAAACTGCTATGAGTTAGCCATGAGCTTCAACAATTGCACCCTCATCCGAAATAGCTTCATCAGCCCAGGACTATGTTCATCTCGCAATAAATAAACGAAATAGCTTGGGAGGACATTAAAAAGTTCAGAAGATAGAACACAGCCGAAACAGGTATTAGATAGTTGTTAGAGAGAACAGTCTGAGAAATAATGTTGAGTCTGACACTAAAGCATTTTCATGGACTTGCTGGTTGTTTAAGTTAAGTAACAGTGAATCAAACCTCAATGGACAGAATAAAATGTCACTCAATTTTGAAATCAAATAGACAAGCAATTTTGAAGGCTCTGAAACACTTGAAAAGAAAGGGGCTTTCTGATCCTATGAAGAAATAACAATCTTTAATTGGAGACATGATGAATATGCTCTCATCCCACATATGAGGAATTTTTGGATGCTCCTTCCATGTGGTTTGTTTTTCTCATATACTGCTTAAAATTTAAACAAAGTAGGAATCTGAAGACATAACTTCAGACATCAAATTGATGCTAAGAAACAATAGTCTTAGCATTTCTCGCAGCTCCTAGATTCATGTTATGATACATTGAAATCCCTTTTGTGTAATATATTCATCACCATGTGCTGGAGATGTTCACAAAAAAATAATGAAACACTTATATAAAGCAAATAAAAGTCATTTGATGCAATGAATAAAATGAAATGAAATGATTTTAATTACGTCCACGAGACCATAGACCACCAATTACTCCGATTGCTCCAACCACTCAAATTGTGGGACCAATGAAATCCCATTTGTGTAATATATTCATCACCATGTGCTGGGGATGTTCACAAAAAAATAATAAAACACTTGAATAAAGCAAATAAAAGTCATTTGATGCAATGAATAAAATGAAATGAAATGATTTTAATTACATCCACGAAACCAAAACGGTCTATGGGACCACCAATTACTTCAATTGCTCCAACCACTCAAATTGTGGGACCAATGGTATCCTTTAGAAGGCTGCTCCTTCTCTTGCTGATTTGAGTTAACAACTCCCCCACCCTTTTTATTTTGTCATCCTCAAATAGCTCTACCATGGAGCAACTCTAAGTGTTTCCTCATATTTGGCTTGAATGTCTATGTACTTTGGATATTCAAAGATGAAATGTTCCTCCATTTCAACCACCTTTGTATTGCATAAAACACAAACCCTCTCTTCCCATTGTTCTTTAGGTGTCATCCATCTACCTATTTCACATTTGAGCCTAGGGTAGCTAGTCCTTAGTAGAACAATAAGGATATTTTCCCTCCATTTAATTTCAACCCCTATGTATGTTTTTTTTACAATGCTCATAAGTCAGGTTGAACTTTGTAATATAGTGTTGTCGTTTCCTACTTGTTTTCTTCCTCCACATCCTTGTTCTAAACTTTTCATTCGCGTAATTTTTTATGCCCATCTGCTCATCCATTTGTGATTTTGCCTCATCCACTTGTCCTTCCACTTGGGAAACTCTTCCTGTCTTGCAGCCCTAGGCAACCTGCTAATCTTCATGTTTTCTTTTTTTTTAAGTAACATATTACCCTGGTCATAGTGGTTGTCTCTAACGGAAAAGTTCCCATTTCACCAAGGATAATTTCATAGGGAGCTGAAGCCTTAATTCTGAAATTGTTTGTGATTAGACGCTTTTAGATTCTTTCTATTTGCCTCCATTTCGAACTCGCCGTCCACAAGCCCATACTTTGCAGCTACACAACACCACCGAGGTGACAAGTAACTCGAATAGGACCCGAGTGGTCTAATTCAGCATTTTTGCACTTGTTTTGAAGCGCGTACAAAGCTCTCCACCCTCCTTGTATTCTTTCTGTCCTACATGTATCCCAGCTGAGCTTACCTTTAAAGTCGAGGCCAAGATACTTGTATTTTGAAACTACTTCAAGAGGTTCTCCTGCAAACTAAAAGTCAAGATGCTGCTTCTTCCTTTTCATTGATAAAATCACAATTTTGGTTTTTGTTGATGTTCCCCTGGAACCCACTTCTTTACAAAAGGTAGCCTCTTAGATTAGCAGGTTGCCTCGTAGGTGGCAAAAGCTGAAAGCTCACAGGTTGTAAGCAAGCTGTAGATACCCCTTGTTCTTGTATTTAAAAGGTGAATCAAAACTAAACATCCTATGCCCTATCAAATATCGTATTAAAAACCCTATACCCTGAAGTGGGGTCTAGAAGTTAGACCTGAAACACTAGTAATATAAAGAAAAAATAGGGATATCTAGAAAAGCAAAAATCTAAGAATCTCAAATCTGTTTGGACAATAGGTATTTCTCAAAGCAGAGCTCAATATTAAAATTCAGAAGTTTGTTACGAATAAAATCAAGCTTAATAAGCATACAGTGAAGTGTTACCTTGCCATATAGAAAATGAATGTATAAAAATGCCATAATAACAATAAAAAAAATTAGTAAAGCTGCTCAACACAGCTGATTAGCAAATCATATACTCAGAATTTTAAATATGTGTAAGAGAGAGATGTTGGAGACATATAAAGCAATCTCTTCAAATCAGTGTTGCCTGGGAACGTGTACCCGGCATTTTCCGGTCGTCCCGAAAGCCAAGGATGTTTCGGAGATTGGGGGGTGCAGGGACAAAATGTCACCGTGTCGTACCCCCCAGCATGTCAAAAAATGGGGACATACCCAAGCTTTTGGATGTCCCTGAAATGCCCTGGGGACATCTGGATGTCCCATACAGTCAGGCTTGCTTTTTCTATTGTTTTTTGAAATAAAAAAATTGTTTTTCAAGAATCATCTTAGTTCTGCCATTGTTAATGCTTATATACTGCTGTTAATAAACAGTTTTACCATAATTCTACAGTTTGAAAAGTTTGATGTTATTGATTATTTGGATCAGATGTGAGATTTATCAATGACATTATTTTTATATACATTTTTAGTTGCCATCCCCCTGCCATCCCCAAAATTTGGGAATTTTTTTGCCATTCCCAAAAACAAATCCCTTACCATAATTCTACAGTTCGAAAAGTCTGATGTTATCGATTATTTGGATCAGATGTGAGATTTATCAATAACATTATTTTCATGTACATTTTTAGTAGCCGTCCCCCTGCCATCCTCAAAATCCAGAAAATGTTTTGCTGTTCCCAAAAACACATCCTTGTGTCCCCCTGTCCCAGAAACTTATGTAACACTGTTTCAAATAAATCAAAATCAGCCCAAAGCATAAAGTGAATATCTGAATTTATTCTGCTAAGCTTTGTGATTCATGATGAGTGGAGTATATGGAGGAAATTGATCACTTGAGAAGAATGTTTTTCCAAGCTACAAGAAATGAAGATATCATGCTGTTATGATTTCATTGTCTTAAGTGGAAGTAGATACTTTAAAGTGCTCCAGTACCTTAAAAGACAAGCCTCCTGCTACACAGAGGATTCATGGCATTTGAACAAATAAAAGAAAGCCACCAAAGATGTGAACATAAACAACGAAGAACAGACTCTACAATGGAGACAGAACATGAAGTCACGGGGATAGTAGTTCAATGAAAAATTGAATGATGATTACAAGAAGCAATTCTTCATCTATTATGTGATAAGAATAGTAAGAGAAGCAAAATGGACTGCAAAATGCTCATGCATAACTAATAGGAGCACCATTTTTTCTTTACTTGTTTTCCTTTCTAGCATGCATCTTATATTACAGCATAAATAAATAAAATTACTAGTGGTGACTAGTAAGTACTTGAGGAACCTCTTCCCACAAGGCAAGGAGAGCTAACATAACAGCCTTGTCCCCAACATCTAGAGAGTTGGCCTCCTTTCTGGATACATCCATTCAAGCAACAATGTGAGCTGCCAACTCCACATTAAAGGAATAAAGATTTTAAGGATCCCTACAAAAGGTTGTTTTACATTTACAGCTCCATAGGAAAGAAACTCCAAAAAGTCTGATAGCGTTCCAAACTTCTTTTCCATATTGTGATATCATTCATGTGTCACCCAACAATGCTCACATAGACTAGGGTGGTTGTTAACTCGGGAATCAGAGTTTGTGCTTCAAAGTTCATACTATTATTTCTAGGTATAGTTGTGCATCCAGGTGTTTGCTTACAGCAAAAGTTTAATGTACATTCATGTGAAGTTTTCAATGTATGTAAACAAAAGTTTAATTTTTAAAAAGTTATTGTCCTTGTGTGTGCTTAACTCAAAAATCATTAGTTAGTGTGCAAGCCTGTAATTAATGCTTGATTCATGAAAGTGCAGCCTACCCATGTTACAAAGTGACCCACTCCACAATTCAAATTCATCATCAGATGCTGGGTAATCTCAAACTTAGCTGTGTCTTGGTCTTTAGCCAGTTTCTTCAGGTGATTTAATGTGCTCCTATTTTTGCATTTTGTGTTTTCTCAGTGCATCATTATGTTTATCATTATTTTGAGAATCAGCTACATGCAATATCAAGTCAAACTCCATGGCCCACCTTTCATGAATAGTGATCTTAAAAACCCATCGACCCATAGCTTGAATGGTCCACTTGGTACTCATTGTATCTAGGTGATGCTCATAGAGGTGAAGCATCATGACTTCAGGTCACCCATCCCAATACTATTCCGGATCAAGCATGCTTAACATTAAGCTTCCCCCACAATGAAAGGTGCTTAGCTTGTTAACCCATTTGCATGGAGCTCCCCAGCTCTTTCATTCATACTTGAATTTACTAACATGATTTCACTAAAATATAACAGGATCTTGCACTCTCTGGATCTAGTACACATTGACCAATGTTTATCTAGGATAAATACCACATAAATCTTTGTTTAAAAATAGTTTGATTTGAACAGAACTGACAAATAGCATATTAGCCGCATATTTCAATAAATCTTAAGCCCGTGACATGTTGCATATATGATATTGGCACATTCCAAGATGCTGACATCCAGAGACATAACACTTAAGTCCCTACTATTACCATTAAGATGTATCACACAACCACTACTCTGATTTGAAAAATTCAACTGACCAAGGCGTGCAAATATGTTGATGTGCAAAATGAACCAAAAGAGAAGTTGTGAAAAAAGGGATTCATAAACATACTTTGGAAAAGATGCTTCAAGTTTTTTGTTGACGATGGATGAGGCTCATACTTCAGATAGTAATCGACTCTTGAGTTGTTAAAACAACAATTTGGACCTGCAAAATACAAGGTTAGAACCTATAACATCCTTAACATATAGAAATAATAGTTTTTCAACACATAAAATTTTCATTAAAAAGGAGATAGGTTACAGATATTTAGTCTAGAAACTCAAGGGGTTTGAGAACCTCAACAATCCAGTAATCTATGCCCTTTAACTTTTAAAAGATGGCAAACTTGATATATTAGTTATGTTTTTTTAGTGCTGTCTAAGTTTTTCAACTCGTTCTGTTGTTTAACTTAAGGCTGCGAAGGAAATTCTATGGAATTTGAAAGGAACTATTAGCTATTTTTTAATTCAAGAGGTGTTTCTGCAGTGCATCAGATTCTTTGATGATTTATTGGGATCCAGCTGTGTGGTTTTGAGTCAATCTACATTGAGCCATATTTCATGAAAAGTGGTTCACAAGAACCCATCTCTCATGAACACGAATGGTCCACTTGGTGCTCATTGCATCTAGATGATATTCGCAGGGGTGAAGCACTAGGACTTCCTGGAAGGTCACCCATCCCAGTACTATTCCAGCAGAAGCATGCTTAAACATCAAGTTTCTCCAACAATCAAGCCTGCATAGCTTGCTACCCCATTTACTTCAGACTAGAATTTGTGAAGAGTTAAGATTTCATGTTGGCAGAAATCTGATTGGGTCAGAGCAGTTGATAAGACTTGGTTCTAGTGTAGTTTCCTGTTTTAAGTAGAAGTAAAGCAATAGTTGCATTATCATCTATAGACATTGCATGCAAGTCATATGGTCCAGCAATTTGGATGAGGTAAGTATTTAATCAGTTGCAATAAATTGAGGTTAATAGATTGTTATGTGATAAATAGAGTGCAATTCAGCTTACCAAGAGCTCAGTATTTCATTCAAGGAATAAATACAATGAAAGAAATCATCATTGCATACAAGAATAGAGGCAGAGCAAGATAGTGAAGTTGATACTATTCAAGAAAGAAACAATGACATATTAACAAAGCCATTGAGCAAGAACTTCTTGGAGTGGAATGAGATAAACACCATGGAGGAGTTTGAAGAAGCTTTTGGATTCGTCGTGTTGAAACTAAACAGAGAGAATGAATTAGGAGTTGGTGAATCTTGGCATCCGATTATAATTTTTTAAAGAATCGAGATAACATACATTGTGGGTAAATTTTGTTAGGTATATCATTGGCTTTATGTGGTAGTTACTCATTTTTGTGATGTGGAAGCCGACTACCTCCCATCATTTCGTACCTTACCATATCTATTTATGGGAGAATCATTGTTTTTTTTTCTCAAAGTCTTCAACATTCATAATCTTCAACATCTGATCTCTCGCCCTGAAGATGGACACACATATTGTGTCCGCAACATCGGTTTTAAATAGTTTCAACATGATGAATCCAGAAGCTTCTTCAAACCAGCATCATCATGGAAATCTGCATAATGTAGTTATGGAGTGTTAAAAGAGATAAAGTTTTGTTTAGGAGAATTGTCATGTAGCTATTCTATTATGTAATTATGTTACATACACTTGATAAGGAATTTGAAGAGACGATTGCTTTGTATACCCAAATTTGAAAAATTCATTTGTTGCTTCCATATTGCATATCAATTAAATTTGAGATTGTCGACCTTCATGTCAAAAAAATAATAAATGAATGGTCTTGGAAGGTTGGACTCTGGAGTCAATCCAATTGAGAATCTACGATCACTTTCACATTTGCTAGTTCAACCCCAATAAAGCTGAAATTCATCTCACATTTTAGTTTGCAAGTTGTCAATGAATGATAGTAAATTGCATATGACAGCTATGTATCCCCTCTACCTACTATTCTGCCATGGCAAAAAAAATTTGGCGATGCTTTTCTCGTTCATACCTTTCCTTAGGCTAACTACAAGCAAAAGGGCCAATCACAGGATCAGCCCATTAGAATGAACTTTTCCAAATCAATTATCCAGATATGCTTGACTAGCTTGTCATTTGGTCAGATATGCATGGACCTAGAAATTTCTACTAGTATTGGTATGTATTTTTTGCAGGACGATGGTTTCTGCATCAAACGGCAACTTAGAGGTAATATCATGGCATATAATATCAACTGCTGCATGAATTTCTATGGTTGTAGCACAAGTTCAGCATTCAAGCAAACGCATTCAGAGTTTTTCCTTTTTTTTTGGTCTTTCAGGCAGGAGGGGGGAGGAGAGAGAGAGAGACCGGTGATAGATGTAAGCAGGTCGCCACAGTTTGACTCTTCCAACGCACATACATAATCCACTAGCTGCAAAACAACTTTGCTGCTAATGCAACAGTATCGGTATTAGTTCACAGCAAATAAAGAATCCAATTTTTCTTTAGAAAGTAGGTCCCACTGTAATGCTTTGGCAGGAGATCAGAAAAAGAAGTGCGCTCACCCTCTGAAATTGATTTGATGCATTCCCATTGAAATCATCATCTACATTACAGCCACTCAAGTGGTCACTTTCTATCTATTTTGCAGTTTAATAAAAGTTTAGTTCTTCTGTCAATATGGAGAATAATCATGCGGTATACCTGCTCAAGGTGCATTCTTACAGCTGTGCGAGCAAAACTAGAAGTTATATGCTCTAAATAAGATATGGGACTTAGAAGAGCGGCGGCAGCGATCATATCCACCACCTCTGGCTGAGTAAAAGCAGCAAGCCCCATGATAGTACCCTGCCATAATTAACATCATCCTTACTGAAAAGCACTGACCGTGAGCAAAGATGACAGTATAAAACTCAGTAAAGATGTAATGTCAACTGGAATATGGCACTCTAAGCACACACCTGTGAGTGGCCCACATAATAAACTTTTGACCCTGTTACTGAATACACAAATTCAATCATAGCTGGAAGATCATATCCTGCTAATTCTTCCCAACTCCAATCCCAGAAATCCTGCGGCAGGGTACAAAGAATAAAACAGAATCGAAAACATGAAATACATGCACTCCATTTAGTCTTAAAACGTACAATTGATGCAACTGTCAGTCATACATATCTCAGATGATAACACATTTACCTTGCTGTGTTCCGAAAAAGAGACATGACCATGACTCCAGCGTGTACCACGTACATTTCCAACCCAAACATCAAATCCAGAGTCTGCTAATATAAATCCCAGAGATTGTTCTCTTGAATTCTCAAACCAAGCATCCCCACCCTGCTTATACATCAAAAGTGCACTTAAAGCATAAGAAACAGTGTTTCACATTCATGTTTTAAGGAAACAAATGACACCATGACCAACAAATCATATTTAGGTAAGAATCAAGAGGAGTTCAGTTGCTTCTATCTATTTTCTCCAGCCACCTCCTTTCCCTCAAAAACGAGAAAGGAAAAAAGATTTCAACTAGATGTATTAAAAAATTGTCTACGGATGAGCACTTTTCCGAGTTTCCAATAGAGACCTCTAGTAGATGTATTTCTTTCACCATTAGGGGCCATCCAAGTGTGGGCCTCCAGCTTAAGACATCTCTGGCTGTGCAAACTGTGGAAGTTTTAAACACTATATTTTCGCCCAAAGAAAATATTGGCATTGTAATAGCTGCAAATTAGGAAGTAATTGAGCCCTACCTAAGTTTATGTCTTCAGCTTAAGACACCTCTAGCCAAAGCATACCATTTTATAATGAAAGTCTAAAACACAAAGTTTTACAACCAAAGAAAGCAAACTAAAATATATTTCAATGTGGACAAACATCTGGAACAAGCATTGCATATCTGACCATTTGATTATACATTCAAGAGTAGTAGGTAGGAAATAAGTCTCAAAATTCTATCTTAGACGCTGTTGCTTTTTTAGATTTGATTGTTAAAAATTTGAAAATGCCACCAGTATAGAAGCATGGGATGATATTATCCAGATAGGCACAATTTATAAAAACGATATATAAATGACAAAAATAATTGATCAATCTTACAAGTTCTAACTAGGGAATCTCAAGGTGGATTGAAAGGGCCTGATTTGTTCCTGATTTTGGTATGCGTTTGAAACCTAAGGAGCACAAAATTTGAACAATATATACAAGGTAATGAGAAGGTACCCTTGTTCTCACAAGAGAGGTCCCATTCGCCTAGGAGGTGTGCTGGCTATGCTGGGACCTAAAAAATCAACTTTATCTTTACCTCATTATAATGCCACCACAGAAGCCAACCTAAATGGAAAGGAAAGAAGATTCTCATGCTTGATGGGGGGAGGGCGAACAAAAAGATCCTTCCAAAACGTAGTGGAATGTAATGAATTCATTTTGAACCAATTTCTTATCTAGTTTTAAATCTCAACCACAGATTGTGATCAAACAACTTGTATTGCTTCAAGAATTTCCACCTTGTCATGGTTTTCCATAATTCAAAATTATTCATGGCCGCTGATTTTAAGTAAACTCACTTCAAGGATCTGGGTTTTTGAGAAAGAAAGAAAGAAATTATACTAATGTCCTCATATAACCAAAAGTGGGTCAATGGGACTTGGAAATTACATTCAGTAAAAGATAGATAAGTACTAAGCTAGAAAAGACCCTAGCTTATGAAAGGTAACTAAACATTAAGCCCTATATAAATGTATAAATATAACAAGAGGGGTAAACCTAAAGCGGTTGAAACCCGAACCATAAGAACCAAGTACAAAAGTAGCCCTTTGAGGGTAGGAATCCTCAATGAAGCATGAAGCTGATGAAGATGAAAGCAGTAGGCCATGACAGGAGACCAGTGATGTCATATGTTTGAAGTAAGGTTCAGGCTTGAAGAAGCAATTGTATCATCAGTCATCACCACAAAAGACCCAATGCATGATCTTATAATGCTCATAGCAGAATGTTTAGGACCGATGGATCAGGCTGCACAATCCCAGGAGGAAGTCAGGTACTACCCCTAGAACCTGAGAGACAAAACGACGTGTTCAATGGTTGCTTGCCACTCAAGTCCCCCATGTTTCCAGATGCTTAGATAAGTGATAAAAAGAGTGTTAATAAAACTCACATTGTCAATTTTCTTTATAAATGACTTTTTTGTTGCTCTTGGATGATGCTGCGACAAAGTTAACATGTTGGGTTGTCCCGCAGATACCCAGAGACCTGATAAAGACTTGGAAATTCAATCGAAATTTGCCTCGACATATGATACATCAAACAATAAAAACAACCACCAAAAGCAACCATCTCAATAGTAAAAGACAAAACACCATACATGTGTACTAGAATAACAGGCCCTTACGGTATTGTGGGTTACAAGTAGTCTAATATATGACTTTAAAAAAATCCGTTTGAATATGGATCCCTTACATATAGCTATTATATAAGATCAAAGTAAGCTTGGACAAGCACAAATCCAGCAGATAAAGAATTTATAAAACTACAGAATTCAAAAGCATTATAACAATATTTAGATTATTAATATGGGAATATTATTTTAAAGGTAAAATTGTTGTTGCACACTTAATGTTGCTAGATATTCATAGGTGGACAATGGCACAATACCACTAATACATGCCAAAATGACACATCATTTCTAACACACTGAATTAATTTATTACCTTATAAATGTATAATCTGAAGATCTAGTAGAAAATATGACTTCTGCCTAACCCTAACCGTTTAAGAATAGTTTACCTCTCAAACCCAGACTTACAAAAAACTGTACAATTAATCACAAATTTTCTAGTTGGTCACGATTTTATTAATAATCCAATTTTGTCTCAATTTTTATAAAAATATAAATCCCTAATTTACAAAGACTAATTTTCAGTTTTTTTACCAATGTTTCCCCAATTATTCATTTCAGGATCATTCCCAATTAGTTTCCATCTACGATTTTGATTACATGGTTAGCTCACTACCCTTTGAGTGATATTTGTGGATCCATAAAAAAACACAAAAACAATTTGGTAAAGATATCTTATATTTTATGAAAAAGTAATAAATTGAGATTAGAACATATTATTCTCATTTAAAAGCAAACACTATTTATTACACATTAGGATCCACATCAGTACACTTATGTCAATATGATATGACATTCACACCATGAGATTCTATTTAGTAATTTGTCTCTTCTTGAGCATCAAAAAGGTTTATTTTGAAATAAAATGAAAGTAAGCATACACTATATCATGCAGAATATAACTTCTTATAATAAGAAATGTCTGATAGTACAAAATTAGACTTTAGCCTCAAAAATATCTAAAGCCTCAAATTCTGGACTCAACAGTAAAGTGAGTTTACATCACATGATTCTAATGTGACGATATGGAAATAACTTCCCTCTACCTCCTAGCCATTATTCTCTTATAATCTTGATAGCACTTTATTTTGACAATTCATATTGAAAAAATAATTGTCATTTCCATATCATTTGACACGACTTGCACTTCAGTATTGAACTAGTTCAGACATGATAAAATTCTTCCTCTCTGTTGTTTTAGGAACAAATTCACAGGAATGAAAAGAAAGCAATGAATAGTTTGTATTAGCAATGATTAGAGTCTTGATGGATCACCTGAAAGAGTCCATGTTGTAAAAATACTGGAGGCCTTGACTCAACTGTTAAAATGCCCCTATCACGTATCCCATAAGGAATATTTTGAATTCCCAATACAAAACCATCCTTTGTAGCCACCTACAAAAATGATACTATCAAAGAATTGGACTTAGATAACACTGTTAAAATTTATCATTTTGTCAATGAATACCCTAAATAACTAAATATTAAACACGCTTTTCAGATCTTATGTTGATGTATTAGAACAATTATAAGGTCAGATAGTGGATTTTTATTTAATCGCAAACTCACTAGGTGATCAAATGACAAATATACACAATGGCTTGATCATTGCAAGCAACTTCATATTTTCAAGTAGAATTCATTGATAATGTTATTCAGGTAATATGTTGCCACATAATAGGCACCGTTAATGTAAGTTGCCACCAATGGCATAAAACAAACTGTTATGGAGGGCATCACCCAACCCAAAAATTTAACGAGAACTAGAAATTATTGACTAAAGCAAAAGGGAGCAAGGATATCAAACATCACAAAAAGCATTCGCCATCATCAATGAATTTGAATTGTTTTCCACAATAATCACAGCTGTATTAAAACAGATTTTTTGTTATAAGAAGGAAGGTACCATGGTCTAGGGCATATAAACTTGCATAAAGAAGCTTCTAAACATCAACCACTTGTCCTAGAAGGGAGGTGACTTATATTTGGAGACCATCTTCACCATTTCTGAGATAGAACAGCTTTCATTTTGTACGTTTTTACTGTTTTTGTGAATTGATAAAGGGGAAATGCATAGGAAGGTAGTTGCAGTTAAATTTGACCCCAAAAGTTAATTACCCTTCCTCAATAAACCCAGTTTCAGATTGAAACTTCAGAACAGATCTGTATTTCTCAGCTTTCTTTTCTTTTTATAGCTATTTACATTGTTCGTGAATGAATTAAGCAACATATTCACAGCTAAAGATTTAAAAGGTCATAATGGAGCATGCAACTCAATGCTTGTATTGTCAAAATTGAAAAAATTTAAGGCAGAGCATAGACTCTAGGCAAGATTTTTACAACAATGAATCTCCATTGGAGACCATATTATTTGACTTTGTTATAAAATTGCCAAAAGTTGCATGTAGAAAGAAGAAATAAATAAATATATTATATTGATGTCCACGGATTACCAAAATTGGGTCAATGGGACTCGAGAATACATCCAATTACAATGGAAAGTGTCATTGTAAAAGGACACTTGGATCAAAGAAATTAGATTAATGTCAACGAATGACCAAAAGTAGGTCAATATGACTCGAGAATACATCCAAATACAATAGAAAGATCCAAGATAAAAGGACACTTAGATCAAATACTAACTAAATTAAAAAAAGAACTAAAGCAATGAAAATAAACATGAGGGTAAATCCAAAGCAGTAAAGCTCCAATCCATGTGGTTAAGGCACCAATACAAATAAGCCACGTGTGGGAAGCAAGAACCCCCAAAGAGCATGGACTGATGAAAGTCAGAATGATTAGATGTTAGTGTTGAACACACTATCTACCGAGAGGGGGTGAATCAGTAGATGAGCTAAAACCTGGTTTTTAAAACTTTTAAACAAGATACTTAAAGTACATGCAAAATAAAGAACAAAAACATAGATCATACACACACATAAGAATGCTCAACACCAAATTTTTATGTGAAAATCCAAAGGAAAAAACCACGATGAGAAAAGCTGCTAGAAGCTACTGTTCTAATTCAGCCTCACAGAAAAGAAGTCTCACAGACAAACTTCACTGGTTACATTCAAGAGCACCCACTCTAAGGAAGCGTCAACTTCCTAATTGAGCACCAACTTAGTTTTCTGATGGCACCAAACTATCAGAGAAATGAAGCTGCAACTTCAAAATATAGAAGAGATTCAGAATGAATCTTGTTCACTTCTCTGTTACAAGTCTTGTCTGTAAATGCACATACGCTGTGTGCCTTCTTGGCTTATCTGCCTTTTTCTCTGTGTCTGGATATCTTCTATATTGACACACCTTATTTTCTTTGCCTTTTCACGCTGTCTGCATAGGTCCTTACTCGACAATTTTGAGTTAACACTCTAATTATTATTGCAACAACAACAAAAGACACTTTCAAATGTTCCGTTTGTAACATATATAGACAGATGCATCTTAGGGTTTTCTATCTGTAAAGTGTTCACACTTCAACTATTCTTAACCGGTTCAAGCTTTTGATCTGCATTCAATGTGACTTTGACTTTGTGTCTAGATTCATGCTTCACACGGCAACGTTCAAATGCCTTTACTATCTTTGGCATCTGCACTTCTATTGCACTTAACTGTGTCGCTTCCTCGATCACTTTCGATTGAATTATCTCGAACTCTGTGAAGATATATCGAGTTCATCACTAGTTCCAGTTGTTCCTTTACAGACAGTTAGAAGACATTGATTGCGAGCTTTTTATTTCTTTCGTCGCGTCAAGTTCACTTTCTTTTCTTTGTTGGATCTTTCCTTATGACCTTTTGACACTTGTCAAATGCGCGTGCACTCGGAGGATCATTTGAGTTTGCTTTGCACCATTGGATCTAATGCACCGATCATACATGAGGCGTTGATCTTTTAAAGCAGCATTAGTTTCAATACTAGCTTTGCCATTAACCGTCAAGCGTCTTTTCTTCCCTTTTGGCATCTCGCTGCTTTCTATATCATGGGTTTGCTTCCGCTCCTTTCGATTGTCCTTGATATGCTTGATCTTTACCCTTTGTATTGAGCGTTAAACTTTGACATGTTGGCTTGATCTTATTTTCTTCGGCATTCTTGTAACATTCCTTGCAACGTCGATCCTTCAAGACTTGCTCGTCTTTTAACCTTGCTTTAATTCCTTCAGAAGGTTCCTTTATACAAATTGTTGCGGGCCTTTGTGTCTTCGGGACAATTTCCACGGACTTTTTGTCTGGATTCATTTCATCCTGAAGTGTCCTCCAATTTCTCTGAAAGAATTCGTTATTGGCTTCTAATAGGAGATGTCCTTCGAAAAATCTTTTCTTCAGACTTTGTCCGAGACATTTCTTCGGACTTTTTGTCCGCGTCATTTCTTCGAACTTTTTGTCCGCGAAGCATTTCTTCGGACTTTTTGTCCGAGACATTTCTTCGGACTTTTTGTCCGCGAAGCATTTCTTCAAACTTTTTGCAATCTACGCTTTGGCTTTTCTGCAAGTGTCCACATACCCTTTGCAACGTTCAAAATATACCCTTCGGACTTTCTGCAATCTACCCTTCAGCATTTCTGCAAGTGTCCACATACCCTTTGCAACGTTCAAAAGATACCCTTCGAACTTTTTGAGAAGGTCCACTTGCTCTTCGCAACGTTCAAAAAATACCCTTCGGACTTTTTGAAAAGGTCCACTTGCCCGAGAAGGACTTGACAATTTTTTCGAAAGAATTGTCCTTGCCATTCTTTCTGAAAGAATTCCTCTGAAGGAATTTTTCAAGACTATTCTGGGTTTTCAATTCTTCGTGAGTTATCCCGATTGCCTCTTCTAAGTAAGAACATTTCACAAACGTGATTTACTCAAGTCTGCTCAACTCAACCTTTGGCATTAATGCATGATCATATTCAATTTCAATGACATCAAGGGCATCAACCTTTGACATCAATGACAATTCCATCTTGCCTTAGATGGGAATAACTCTTCAGTCCTCAGACTGCTTTTTGTATCATGATATCAAAACTGTCAATTGTCTCCTTGCTCGAATTTTCAACAATCTCCCCCTTTATCATTGATGGCAAAACACCCTAAAGAGCAAAAACATCCTCAGAAGTCCCTTCTCATTCTGCTTGCTTGCTCTTATTCTGATTTCTTCCCCTTTGACATTAATGACAAAGAGTGTTTGCTAAACCAATAAGACACACTGCTGCTAAGTTGTTCTGATCCTTGGACCTGTCTGGATAGAGCATTATGAAAAAAGACTCCCCCTTAGATAATGCACATCGACCTGAACTATTCTTATGATTCTCTGGGCTTTCATATGCTTCAACCGATCCAACAATAGATATATCTCTTACATAGATGAGCATAAAAGTCTAGATCCAACATACCTTAGTCTGCTCCTTAGCATCAAATGACAAACGATGTGTAAGGTACATGGCAGATTGCCTTCACTCTTAATCCAGGAGTTTAATAAAATGCCTGCAATGCTCCCCTTGGACCTCTAACCTATCACAAGAGGCTAGTGATATGGGGTGGGAGCTACAACTCCCAACTTCTTTCTCAGATACTCGAATTGCTCCTTGGGAAGAGGCTTGGTAAAGATATTTGCAATCTGATCCTTGGTTGGCACATATTCCATTGTGACCCCCTGACTTGCTACCTTTTCTCTCAAAAAATGATATTTTATGGAGATATGCTTGGTTCTGGAATGCATCACTGGATTCTTGGATGGATTTATGGCACTTGACCTATCACAGTAAATAGAGATAGGTGCTTGATATTCTACCTTTATGTCCTTGAGAGTTTGCTTCATTCACAAGACTTGAGTGCAGCGAGCAGCGGCTGTGACATACTCTGCTTCAGCTGTAGAGAGTGTAATCGATTCTTGCTTTTTGCTCAGTCAAGATACAAGTCTGTTACCTAGAAAGAATTCACCACCACTTGTGCTTTTTCTGTCATCCACACTTCTTGCCCAATCAACATCAGTATATGCAACCAAAGTAAGATCTTCGCTAGTTGGGTACCACAACCCATAGTCAATTGTGCTCTTGATGTAATTGAAAATTCTTTTTATAGCATTAACATGTGATTCTTTGGGGGCTGCTTGAAACCGTGCAACCATGCATGCTACTTGCATGATGTCTAGTCTTGATGCTGTTAGATACAACATGCTACCTATTATTGATCTATTCAACATATTATTTACATCAGGAGACTCGTCTTCCTTGCTTAGCTTGCAGCGAGTCATGGGAGTACCAACTGGTTTGCTATCCTCCATTCCAAATTTCTTGAGCATCTCCTTCGCGTACTTTGCTTGAGAAACGAATATCCCTTCATTAGTTTGTGTAATTTGTAAACAAGAGAGTTCTCCCAACATTGACATTTCAAACTCATTTTGCATTTGCGTGGCAAATTCTTTGCACGTGTTACTATCACCACCTCCAAAATACAACAACAGTCAGCATATGCTCACCTTTTGATTTAAAATACAGATTGTTGTCTGCGCACCATTTTCTAAAACCTTGTCATTGCAGGTATTGATCCAATCGTGAATACCATGCTCTAGATTCCTGTTTCAAATCATACAAAGCTTTCTTTAGTTTGCACACATAATTTTCTTCCTCTGCTAACTAAAATCCTTCTGGTTGTTCAATGTACACTTCCTCTTTTAAGTTCCTATTTAGGAATGCTGACTTCACATCCATTTGATATACCTTGAATTTATTGTGAACAGATAATGCCAAGAACATTCTAATAGCTTCCAGTTTTGCCACAGGAGCAAATGTTTCTTCGAAATCTATGCCTTCTACTTGTGCATATCCTTTGCACACCAGTCTAACTTTGTTTCTTATGACTGCTCCATCTTCATTGAGTTTGTTTCTGTAAACCCACTTAGTTCCTATTACATTCTTGTTCAAGGGTCTAGGAACTAATTCTCAAGTTTTATTCTTTTCAATTTCGTTGAGTTCTTCCATGGCTGTTAGCCAATTTTCATCTTTGTTGGCTTCATTGAAGGTCTTAGGGTCAATTTCTGAAAGCAGAGCAAAGTTTACTTGCTCCTTGTTTATCACAACTCTTCTCCTAGTTTGAACACCCTCATCTTTGTTGCCAATTATTTGCTCCTTGGGATGTTCTTTTTGAACAAACCTTACAGGTGTCCTTTTACTCTTTTCTTCCTCCTCTACACTATCTTCTACTTCATTTTCTGCTCTTGATTCTTCAATTCTTATCTCCTCATTAGGCTCAACTTGTTTGAATCCTTCTTCTACCTTGACGTTGATGCTTCCAACTATTTTATGTAGCCGTTTGTTGTAACACACGTAGGCTTTGCTGTGAGTGGAGTATCCAAGAAAAATTCCTTCATCACATCTTGACTCAAAACTTTCCAGTTTGGCCTCTTTTCTTCTGATGTAACACTTGCTTCCAAACACTCTAAAATATTTTACGGATGCAAGTTTTCCAAACCACAATTCATATGGGGCTTTATCACTCTTTACCTTAAGTTGAACTTTGTTTAGGATATATACTGTTGTTTGAACTGTATCTTTCCAATATCCATCAGGAAGTTTTGCCACTTTCAGCGTTGGTCTAGCCATCTTCACAGTTCTGTTTTTTCTTTCTACAACCCTATTTTACTGTGGTGTTCATGCAACAGAGTACTGTTTCTTAATCCCATGCTTCTCACAATATTCTATAAACTCATTGGAGGTGAATTCTCCACCTTTGTCTGATCTTAGACATTTGATTTTTCTTCCCATTTCATTCCCAACCATGGCTCTGAAGATCTTGAATCTCTCAAAGGTTTGTGATTTATCTTTCAAGAAGGTTACCCATGTCATTCCCGAGAAGTCATCTACAAATAGCATAAAGTAGTATACACCTTTGTATCCTTTTGTCCTAGTAGGACCACATAAATCTGTATAAACTACTTGTAAGGGTTTTGAGGTCATATATTCTTTTGTTTCAAATCTGACTCTTGTCTGCTTTTTTAGTTGGCACGCTCTGCATGTGACCTATGTAGGTTTGACTATTTTGGGCATGTGTCTAACACACTTGTTAGAGCTTACTTTGACTAGATTGTCGAAGTTGACGTGACCCATTCTTTTATGCCATTACCAGCTCTCATCGACTTTTCCCATGAGGCAACTTGCATCATTTTCTTCAATCAGGGTGCATATGTTGCTTTCAGTTCTTCCTTGTGCAATGGTTTTTCTAGCTCTCTTCAATTTACAACCTTCAACATTAAATATGACTTCATAAACGTTATCACACATCTGACTTACACTTAAAAGATTATGTTTAAGTCCTTTAACACACATGACGTCATGTGTAGTGTTGACGCGGTGGATTGCACCCGAGGGCGCCGAACTCCTGCCTTTCCACATGCAACAATGGAAACTCCCCTCTCGCCTGTGGGACCGGCGAAACTGGAGGGAAGAGTCTCTAGATGAGGGCTAGCTCCCTCTGATGTATCTTTTAGGCCCTGATTTCTCCTACTGCTAACAAATAAAATGAACAAAAAAGGGGGGGGATGAAAAGAGAGAGAGAGATCCTGAAAACAAAACCTAAGCCTAAAAAAGAAATGGTGATACACAAGAAAAGTGATGACCCACCCAGCCCGAATATACACTTTTCACCAGGAAGAAACGCCCATACACTTCATCTGAAGGGGAAGCTCTCCTGCAACAGTCAGCTAGGGGTCCGTGAAAACACAGGGAGGAAGAAACTACCAGAGGCATCCTCAGACATGCTTATGGCAGCCCATTCACAGGCATCTATATTCTTCCTGTAGACACTTCTGGCAGACCTGCAGAAAGGAGACTTCACAATGCACTGGACATGTTGTAATCGGTCTGTGAAAAGCATGAAAGACAATGACTTAACACAAAGAAGAAAACAAACATACTTTAAAGTGCAGGTCCAGATAGAGGTAAAAATGCTAAGTCCTGATTCAAGGTAAAAACTGGCAAAGCTCTGCCTTACAAGCCCGAGAGATTTTTGGGCAGAGTTTTACCTTCAGGCTAAAAGTGTCCCCCTCTCAAATGAGAAGCTTTTTCAATATATAGAAAGAGGAAGAGAACTTGGCGTCTTCTGAACTTGGCGTCTTCTGCGAAAGATTTTGGCGCTCTTTCTGCACGCTGGCCCATGTGCGCTCTGAGCCTTGGGAAGAGGAAGCCGCCTGATTGTCGGCTCCTGCTTTGACTTTGGCGTTCCACATTAATGTGAAAAACATGGCCGTGCCGTTTGGTGACCATCTGGTAATAACTCGCCTCCTCTTTGCCACTTGAACTGCTTTGTCTGTTTCTTGCCTTGTCTCATCCTGGTTTTGTCTCTTTTTGTTCCTTCAGCCCTCGGGGGCGATCTTCTGGCGGGTCGCTGCATTCCTTGGGCTTTTTCATGGTTGGCGCTCAGGCAATTCAAAAGCAAACGGTTATTTCACTGTCTTAAAATTGACGTTCGCGCAACCGTCACCTTGAAATTGAATACCCAACGGCTAGTTCGTCTCCTTAAAATTGACGGCTTCCGGGATGTCACCGTCCTTGGCAAATTCCGTCGGGTCTTTTTTTGTGGGGTTTTTTATGCGGGTTTTTCCCCGCGGAGAATTTTCCCGCGAACAAAAAGTCCGCGAGAATTGTCCCTGTCCTTTCGCCTAAAGTTCTTTTCCTTCGGGCTTCTTGCTCACGGCCTTCTCCGAATTCCTTCGGACAAAAAGTCCGAAAGAATTCAAAACCTTAAGTCTTTTCGCGTCTTTTAAATCCTTCGGTTGCCTCGAAATGTTCCCTACCCTCTGCAAGGGCTTTTGGATTCAGGACTGCCCTCCGCAAGGGCACCTACCCTTCGGCTTTGGGACGCACCCTTGAACCAAGCCGTTGAACCAACCCGTTGAACCGGTTCAACACTGCATGCCATTCACTTGAACCAAGCCTTTGAACCGTTCGTTTGAACCAACCGTTGAACCAATCTGTTGAACCAGTTCAACACTGCGCGCCGAGCCTTTCAACTGAGCGTTGAACCAAGCTTGTTAAACCGTCCGATGAACCGAGTGATTGAACCATCCGTTTGAACCGAAGCAACTGAACCAAGGCGTTGAACCAAGGCATTGAACCTGAGCGATGAATTGATTGATTGAACTAAGCCAATTGAACCAAGGCATTGAACCTGAGCGATGAACCTGCCGATTTAACCAAGGCATTGAACCGGTTCAATGGTTCAAAGATGCCAACATTGTGATTTTCTTCAGACAAGAGCCCGAAGAAGCCTTGTAAAACCCAACACTTTCTGAAACTGATCCTTCATGTGCCAAAAGACTAACCCTGCAGAGTCCGTAGAAATGGACCTGCAGAGTCCGTAGAAACCTCATATTGCTAAGTCCGTAGAAATCCAAGCTCTGCAGAGTCCATAGAAATGGACCTACAGAGTCCGTAGAAATAGACCTGCAGAGTCCGTAGAAATTCCTGGACTTGTGCAAAATAAAAAATGAAATGGCCTAGAACAGCAGGGGAAGAAGGGGACTGATTTTTGGCCTGTTGGGCAAAAAATGGTTAACAAATTGGCGACTCCCAGGGGAAGCATGCCTGCTATGCTTAGAGACCAGTTGCCTTGTAGTCCATTGGGCATGGAGTCAGAATGCAGCTTTGAAGAAAGTTAGCAACAGCCCCAAAAGATCCAAGAATCAAACATGAAGCTTTTTACCCCAGACACAAAGGGAAACACACAAGGCTAAAAAACACTACTTGTGCAAACTGCACTTAGGGAAAGCAGGAAAAGACACTAAAAACAACTACTATATACAACTAACCAGGTACATTTGCCTCCCTCCTGGATCAAAAGGAAAACTTCTTAAGTCCCCTTCCAGGCAAGAAGACTTATGGTGCTAGACAAGTGGCTGAATAAAAAGGAGATTTGGTGACCTGCTCCTCTTGCCTGCCACCTGGATTGGCTGGTATCCGAGTAGATCAGATTCAAACATGCTTCCAACATATACGTACTCTGTTTGTTCTTGGAGGCTTGTTGAATGCTGGTCCTTCATGCTAGTGCATATCACCAAGAAATCTGTGGCTGCTGGCTCATCACCATAAGCCCTTTAATCTGCACAGTCCCTCTGCAACGCATCATGGTTTGACCTGTTTCCTTCTGCTTCGTTGGAGATCATGCCAAACTCATCCTCTGCTCCCTCTTGGCCTTCTTGAAGAAGGGTGATAGTTGTGATGTCTGAAATGGAATCACAAACTGATTGCTCATCCCACAGAACATCACCTCTCTGTTCAAAGCTCTCTTCTTCAAGGCTTTCCTCAAGGAAGACAGACCTCTCCTTTTCCTCCTCAAAGATCAGGATCTCTAGATGTTCAAAGATATTCTCCTGATCCTCCTCCAACTCAGGTTCCTCGGCGTAGTCATCCTCCTCATTGAAGCAGCAAGGAAGTTCATCAAATAGAGGGGAAGGGAGCTCACCATGCTTATGTTCCTCCTCGTATTGCTAGAACATCTGCATGTATGCATGCCCTGTGTCCTCTCCATTGCTGATGAGGTCTTCACAAGGAGCATCAATGATGATTTCTTCTTCGTTGTCGCTCATGATAGCCTCCTGAAGAGCTGCAGATTGGATCTTCTGCTCCTCACTCGCCTCCTGCAGAACAGGTTCCTCCTTGAGAAGGGATGAAGTGGAAAAAACATGTGGAAGAGGAGGCAGTCCTTGAGCTAGAATCGAATGATTCTCCTCCTTCCACTTGGCCAGCACTTCATCAATATCAGGGGTGGCCTGATATCTCTCTTGGAAATGTGTAGGTGGGGTGTGTTCAGACATGGAATGTGCCGTTGGGTCTGAACCGTCCATCACACATTCGCTGAGGAATCTCTCTCTGGATTCCAACTTTGCAATCCTCCTGGCCATATCCTCTTGGAAGAGCCTTTCTTAGAGGTCACCAGCATCATCATGAGCAGGAGCAGCCTCATCTTCTTCAAGGTTTTGAAAAAAACCTTTCTCCTCTTCCTTCCTGCCCCATGATTCTACTGTTTTCTTCCAGTTCAGGATCTCGGAATTGGAATTTTGCTCTTGCGAACAGGCAACAACTTTGTTTTCTCCAAGGTCCTGGGGCTCCTCCACAAGGTACCTAAGCAAGCTTCTATTAGCTCCTTCATTTTCCAGACCCTTATTGGGACTGAAACAGTTGGCCTCCACCTAGCTCTGATACTCTCACTTCTCCTTGACCAACACATGGCTAGGTCATAATCCATCTATCTCCTCCTAGTTCTAATCCTTCTCCTCTTCTTTCTTCTTACTCTTGGGGGTCTCTGCCCACCTTCATCCGTCCTCCTCCATGTGTTTTCAATACTTTGCTTCTCTAACCTTTCATATGCTTCAAATCAACACTCCTACGCACATCTTCTCTTTCCTTTCCTTATTCTTTTGTACTTCAACAAGTACACTTGCATCCCTTATGCTCGTCTTCATTCCTCCTATGAGACATCCCTGCACGGTCCTCCCACTGCTACCTTTATCCATCTCTGCACCCCCATTCTGCAATCGTGCATACTATTTTGTGCAATTGGGCTGATAACAATGTCAATCATTCCTTGTCAACTTCGGGTTCATCGCTGCTCACTTCCTTCTCTCCTCCCAGCATATCTTGTATGTTGCACGCCAAGAATCTTGTGCCTCTTTCTCCTGTGTGACTCGTGTGATTATGTCCTCTAGCACTGACATGAGATGTTCCCACATGCGCAACATCTGGAGCATCCTTTGATATGCTCCTCTCTATCCTTTGCATTTAAGGCAAATGGTTCACACTCTTCTCTTGTTGGTTTTGTGCAGCATCAAACTAAAATGATTGAACACAGAATTGATACATAGACATTCAAAAGTATAACCAGTCAGACAGAGGTAAAACACATTCTTATTGATCAAAGGTGAATTTTGGCAAGGCTTCGCCTTACAAAATGAGAGATATCCTTCTCAACTTGAGAGGTTACAATATATAGCATGAAAAAGAAGACTATGGCGCCTTCCAGAACAAGTGGCCCATGCTGCGTTGAATACATTGAAAAGAGGAAGTCCGGTGAAGGAACCATGCTGGGGCAGTCACAAGCCTTGACTTTGGCATTTAAATCATATTGTCTTTTTAAAAGCATGGGTTGCTTGATCGTTTGAATGGCAAAGCCGCTCCTCTTTATGAAACTTACGCGACTGTCCGCTCATCCATGCTCAAACGAAGAAAAACAGGCCGCGCCATTGAATGTTTGCGCTCTTTGATGACCACTTGGTGGAGACTGTTTCATCCATGACAATAACTTCTCCTATCGACACCTTTTGCCACTTGGACTGATCTGATTCGTGTCTGTGCTTGATTGGGTGCGTCCTTTGGAACATTTCAAATGTTGTCATATGTGTGCGTGGCCGTGTTCTGGATTCTCTATTTTGTTCCCTCTTTCCTTGTTATTTCTCGTCTCTTTATGGCAATTTTAAGCTCTCGAGCTATCTTTTGTCTCCTCCTGGCTCTTTGGGCTACTTTCTCAGCCGACGCATCCCATCAAAATTGACGTCTGCGGGCTCGTCACTATTCGAAAACCAACGGCTATTTCACCGCCTTAAATTTGACGTTCGTGCGCCCGTCACCGGACGTTTGAACCTCCAACGGCTAGTTCGCCATGTTGAAATTGACGTGGTCGGGCCCGTCATTACTTTGGTAATTCCTTCGGCTTTCTTGAAAATGAACCTTCCCGAAGGGAAGGTGTCCCTTCAAAAAAGTGGAAAAGGTCCCTTTTCGGCAGCCGAGGGTCCCCCGCAATGGCACTTGCCCTTCGGGCTCCCTTGTCTTCTCAATTCCTTTGGACAAAATCTCCGAAGGAATTCCTTTTGACATTTTGCCTGAAGGAAAAACTTGTTTTCATGTCTCGCCCTTTTCTTTCTTCGGTCTTTTCCTTTGGATTTCCTTCGGACTTTCTCTTTGTCCTTTGCCTTGGTTCCTTGCTTGTGAATTTCTTCGGACAAAACGTCCGAAGGAATTCCTTCAGGCATTTTGTCCGAAGGAAGTCATCCATTGATTCTCCCTTTGGATTTCCTTGTCTTTTCCTTTGGATTTCTCTGAAGGAAAACTTACTTTTTGGCCTTCTCTTTAATCCCTTCGCAAGTGTTCCCTGCCCTCCACAAGGGCACTTTGTCTTTGGAGCTTGTAAAAAGACTTGCATTCTTTGAACTGGCCCATCTCTTTGTCAAAAGGCTTGTCCAAGGCAATTGCCCAAAGCGAAATAAGCCCCATATCAAGCCGAGAACCTACAAGGCTTAGATCTTTCAATTTTTTATAAGAACAGGCTATTGCAAAAGGGAAATGGGGCATTTGTAGTAAGGGGGATACATTTAATGTTGACGGCTCAGGACAGTAGGGAAATGAGACTGATTTTTGCCTTGTAGGACCAAAATGGTTAACAAATCTAACGATTTCCAGGGGAAGCATGCCTGCCATGCTTAGGAAAACCAGTAGCTTACAAGTCCGTTGGGCACGGAGTCAAAACACAACCCGAAAGGTTGACAATAACCTTGAGAGATTCAAGAATTAATCATGAAGCCTTCACCCCAAATGGTAAACAAAACACACACAAGGCTAAAAAAAACTACGAACGTGCGCAAGAGCACTTAGAAAAACAGGAAAAAACAAAGAAATATATACATGATGAGAGAAGACTCAGTGACAGTGCTTAAGGTATATCCCATTAACTGGGATATGCAGTTTTTCACCATCCAACCTGGAGAGTTGGAATGCATTGTGCTGCTTGCACTGAGTGATGACATACGGACCACTCCATAGGGCGTCGAACTTTGTGTGTTTTCCAGGCTTAGCTCGATCCTCACCCCACTTTAAGACGATGTCGCCTTCAAAGAAGCCTTTTAATGAGGATTTCTTATCAAAGTGCTTCGTTTGCTGCTGACGGCTGGTCATAGAAACCATGGCTTGATCCCTTGTCTCCTGAAGTTCCATCAATTCACACATGCCTTCTTCCAATTGCAGCTAGTGAGCAAGATCCAAAGCTGGCGATTCAAGTGAAATAGGAAGTCTAGCTTCCCTTCCATACATAAGTGTGTATGGTGAATTGCCAACTGCCCTCTTTGAAGTACCCTTGTCTGCCCATAGGACTGTTTTCAATTTGGCATGCTAAGTTCTCTGATTCTCTTCCATTGTCCTTCTGATAATTCTGATCAGATTCTTGTTGGTGGACTCAGCCAGCCCATTCCCTTGTGGGTAGTAGTTGGAAGAAGTGCTAAGATAGATGCCATATCCCAACGCCCATTCGCTTGTTCTGGTTCCCAAGAAAGCCAATGCGTTATCTGAGATGATGGTAGCTGGGACTCCAAACCTTATCACCAAGCCTTCGTAAAAATCCAAGACTGCACTTTTGTTGGCCTCCTTCAAAGCAACAGCGTCTACCCATCTCGTGAAGTAGTCTGTAGCGGTTAGGACCCATTTGTGGCCAGCACTGGAGGGAGGGTTGATCATCCCTATGAATTTTAGGCCCCATTGCATGAATGGTTGTTCCACTTGAATAGGCTATAGAGGCATTGCAGCCAGCCATTGTTTCCCATCAAAGAGCGCACACTTTTGGCACTTTCGTACCCAGGCATGAGTGTCTCTGAATAAAGTGGGCCAGAAGTAACCAGCTCTCATAATCCTTGCAACTGTAAGCTTAGGAGCAAAGTGACCACCAGTTGGCCCGTCATGGAACTCGGACAACACCCTATCGACCTGACCTGGGTCTATGCACCTCAAGAGTACTCTTGAGAAATCCCTTCTGAACAGCACCCCATCAATCAGAACATAAGGGAGAGATTGGAGTCTGAAATATTTCCTCTTGGTCCTATCAAGGCCCTGCGGGCACTCACCAGTGAGAAGGAAATGTTTCATGTCTGATGCCCAATCCTTCATGACTACTAGTTCTTCTACTGTAGCTTCATCATGGATTAGCAAAATGCCTTCTTTCTGTTGTTTAAGGTCTGCAGCAAGGTGTTCACACAGGGCTTTTCCCCTTACCAGCTTGGTGGTTTTGATGTCCACGTCATATTCCATTACTTTGGTGATCCATCCCGCTCTCTTTTCATTTAGATCACGGTTGATCAAGAAATCTGACGCTAGGATGTGGCACCATGAGATGAACCCTATTGTTGGACAGCATATGTCTGAATTTTTTCGACTTCGTATGACCGCAAGGACTTGCTTCTCCACATATGTATACCTGATCTCAAAACCTTCTAGACCTTGGCTAAAAAATACAAGCAGTTATTCAAGTTTTTCGTCATTTGCTTGGGTAAGCATGGCAGAGATTACCTCTTCATTTTCGAAGGTGTAGAAGTTGAAATCCTTGGTGAAGTCAGGACTGATTAAGGTAGGAGCCTGGGTGATAACCTGCTTGATCCCTTCAAAACTATCCTTCTTTTGTGTTGTCCACGCGAATTTCTCATCTTTCTTCAGCATGGAGGTCAGTGGCTTGACTTTCTCGGCAAAATTTGGGATAAATCTCCTGATGAAATTTATTTTGCCAAAAAAGCTTTGCAGACCTTTCTTATGCTTAGGCAAGGACAGTGCTAGGATGGAGCGAACTCTTTCTGGATCAATGGTTAAGCCCTCTTTAAAAACAACATGGTCAAGAAGTTTACCTTCATGGACAGCGAACATGCATTTTTTTGAGTTGAGAGAGATACCAAACTCTCTACAGCTCTCAAAGATTTGCCTAAGGTGTTTCATATGTTGGCCTGCTTCCTTAGAAAATACTGTCACATCATCAAGATAGACCAGTACAGTATTATTTATCAGGGTTTGAAAAGCCATGTCCATGGCTCGTTGAAAAGTGGCTCCAGCATTGGACAATTCAAATAGCATTTTTCGGTAAGCCAATGTCCCCCACTTGGTGGTGAAGGCTGTCTTGTATTGATCACAGTCTTGCACTCAAATCTGATTGTACCCTGAATGCCCATTCAGGAGGGAGAAACGTTCGCTCCCTGTCACCATTTGGAGGATCTGCTCCATACTTGGGAGAGGATAGTGGTCTTTCAACGAGACTCTATTGAGGTCTCTGAAATCTACACATAATCTGATCTCCCCATTTTTTTTGACAGGAACTAGATTGGCCAGCCAAGAAGAGTGTTTGATCGGAAATATGATCTTGGACTCAATCAGCTTGGTGAGTTCCTTCCGCATAAGAGGCTCAATCTTTGGGTTGACAGGCTTTTGTTTTTATTTGATGGGCTTGGCACCTTCCTCCAGCACAATGGTATGTTGGGCTAAACTTGGGTCAAAACCCTTCAAGTCGTTATACTCCCAAGCGAAGACAACAAATTCTTGGCACAACAAGATGAAAGCCTTTCTGTCATGATCTGTACATACCTTCCCAAGTGCAAACAACCTATTCTTGAATATCTCAACCTTGTTGTAGTTCTCTTTCTTCATTGTGATGCTTGCTTTGTCATTTTTCAATTGGTCATCCTCGTTGAAGATACTTTCGAGAGTGACCAAGCCTTTGGGAAGTTTGTTGTTCTTCAGCTGAACAATCTGGCCGCCATACTGCTGTTGTAACTTGGCTTGATTTCTAGAGGCAAACTCAGCATCCTCTTGCAAGAAGAGCGCTATCTGTTGATCGTTGTCAAACATCTGCCAGTTGGTGATGTTATCAGGTACGGAGGGTCTGATTACCACTTTCAAATGGTGTGGACTGCTGTCTCGGCTTATCTCCTTGGGGATGTTGAATTGAGCACCAACTGCTATTAGTCTGTCAGCTTGCTTATTCTGCTCTCTTGGAATGGAAGTAACATTGAAAGCAAGGAAACTCTCCACTAAGTCCCACACCCTGTGCTTGTAAGACTTAAGCAAGAAATTCTTTGTCAAATTTCAGCCTCTCACTTGATTTATGATCAACTCGCTGTCCCTAAAAATCTGCAGCTCTTTAATTCCTCTTTTCCTTGCCCACTCCAAACCATGGATGAGAGATTCATACTCTGCAACATTGCAAGTGCAAGAAAATTGAAACCTGAAAGTCGAGAAGTATTTCTCTTGTGAGGGAGAAATTAACACTACTCCACCACCAGCTCCCAATTTGCTTCTTGAGCCATCAAAGAAAAGTTGCCATAAACCCGAGCTCTCTTGGTTTGCTTTCATCAAATTGGGTAGAAGGGTACCCTCTTCGTGCATGCAATAGATTCCAAGCGCTGCCTCTTCTATGAATTTGTATGGGTCATATTCAAAGTTCTCTTCCCCATTCGTCTAAGAGCAGGTCAGCAACTCCTTCAAGAGAAGAGGGCGGAGATTGATCCACTTGGATTTCTTCTTCATCAATAATGGCGTAGCTGACATTCACTGTTTTGAGTGAGTACGGCTCCAAATGATCTCTATGAATTGGCTCCGACTCAATCTTGACCTTAGTCCCATATTTGGTTCTAAAAACCATGTAAAACCAGTTTGTTGCTAGGTACCCACCTATTTTGGATGTGAAATCCCTGGACAAGCAAATGACAAAGTAGGGAGGAACATCCGCCACCACCACGTCGTGGGGAACTGAGAAAGTTGGACAGACGTGGAGCGTCCAGTTCAAGCCTCTCACCACTCCTACTGTCTTAGCTGATGATCCATCTAACTGCAGAACTCCCTTGGTCATTTGTTCGTATTTGAGTCCCAGCTTATCCGCTATACATTTTGGCATTACTGAGGTGCGTGCCCCATTGTCAATAATGCAATTGTGCACCAGGAAATCTCTTGACTAAGGATAAATAGAAAGGGGGGACTTTTTCATCTTTCTTTGCTTGGGCCTGCCATGGAAGGGTGCCCATTCATGATCAAAATGTTATCAGCCCTTGTTGGGACAACTTGTTCATATAGCTCGTGCAACTCTTTCTGGAGTATGTCCTTTTGTCCCGGCATTGCCAATGAATCCCACAAAGAGATATTCATGTGCAGCTTCTTCATCTGGTCCACCACATTGATCTGACGGTTGCTACCCTTTAAGTTTTCTTTGGGGGCGCTTGCACCTTGGGGCGCAGGCCGAAGAGCTGAGGGCGCAACCAATAGCTTATAATTTTGAAATTTCTGGTTCTCATGTGATGACGAAGGTGCTGCAGATGTTTGGGCAGCTGCCTGAGCTTCCTCCATAGCTCTTCTTTTGGACCCTGTGTTGGTTGCAACATAATCACCTTGGTTGTTCATAAAGCCCACATAGTTGACTGCACAAAATTCACTTTCCATGTGATTCATGAAGTGGAATCAGAGTGAGCCTCCCTGCTGTCCATGCCAGGCTGCACTGATGCCTCAAAGCTTGGGAATTGGGCAACTTGATTGTCTTGTGCATTCATATATTGACTTGGTGTCTCATTTGTGTAAGCATCTTGTTTTTGACCATATCCCAAGGGTGAGCAATTTGGTTGTTCCTATACCAGATTATTGTGAGCGGGCACAAAGGCCTTGGACGATGGAGTGCTTGGATTATACCCTTGATAAAGCTTGGCTTGTGCAAACTGACCCTGTCCTTGATTATAATTCTGAAAAGGGGGTCTACTTGTTTGTCCGAACTGCTGGTATCCTTGATTTGGCCAATAGTTTTGAGCTTGTTGCCTTTTGAGAGCCACTAATTCGATGGTCACGCTTTGCAGCAAGCTCTTAACTTCATAAAGGTCATTTGGTGAAGTAGCAGTCGGCTTTTCTATGCTAGGCAGAAGAGCTAAAGTGGGTGTAGCAGTCTGGACTGGAGGTGGCAATTGGGAAGAGCAGCATATGAGGTCTAGGGGCTATCTTTCCTGCTTGCACTGGGGAATTTTCAATGGCTATGGCTATTTCATAGACAGTTGGCAGCACTTGTCCTCCCATGGACAGTATCATGACAGCAATGTCACTATTCAAAGCTTTTAAATAATAGAGGAAGGCGTAGCTTGGGGTCAACCTTACCAAAATAGGGATTCTATCCCAGGTCTTTTGGAACCTGGTATTGAAATCCTGCATGAACTCATGGGGAGCTCTTTTCATGGTAGTTAGTTGCTCAGCAAGAGAGAGGTGGTCACTCTTCTCCCCGAATCTGTTCGTTAAGAGAGTCCCTAATTCGTTCCATGTGCCGACTGAATTCATAGGCAAAGTCCCATACCAGTGCAGAACCGTACCCTTAAAAGACAACGCCAGCACCCTGATAGTAATGTTCTCTTCAGTGACGTGAATATTACAGAGGTTGGCAATATTTCCGATGTGCTCAATGGCAGTAATAGGCCCCTCCCCATTAAAAGGAGGAACACTCTTAAGAGCTGTCCCTAGGATTGGATCGTAATGCAGAAGGTTTAACGGGCTTTGACCATGAAAGGCTACGAAAGGTAAAGCCATGGTGATAACAGGGTTCTGCCGGGGTCTTCTTGCGTAAATATATTTTGTAGCAGGTCTGGGAAAATGACTTGCTGTATAGGATGGGTCCTTGCAAATCTCAGTTGCCTTGCTGAGTTTAATGGTAGTTCAACAAATGCAAAAGGGACACCCTTGGCAGAAGATCTTGTGGTGACCTTAGGCATGGGATGTCAAACTGATCTTTAACCAGAGACTGATGTTCTTGAAAATGAAGTCCCCAGATGTTGGATTAGTGATTCAGTCTTGCTGTAACAGGACTAGCACCAATCCTAAAACTTTTCTGAGTATTAAAATTGATCCCACCGGGTGTGCCAAAAACTGTTGACGTTGTGGATTGCACCCTTGAAAGAAGGTTGGGCTTCTCTCTTCCACACGGCACAATGGAGACTCCCCTCTTGCTGTGGGTCTGGCAAAACTGAGGAGAGAATCTATAGATAAGGGCTAGCTCCCTTTGATGCATCTCTGAAGTCTTTTACTACTACTGCTAACAATGGGGGGGGTGAAAAAAGAGAAGGATACAACTAAAACAGAAACTAATCTAAGTGGTGATGCACCAAACGATTTTGATTTACTCAGTTATTCACACTTCAGACCAGAAGAGGGCGGACATACACTTTGTCTGATGAAAAGACCAGACTATAGGGAGCTTTAACAATGGGCTTAATGAAGACACAAAAAATGAACTTACCATAGGGGCTGTAAAAAACACAATGTCTGATAACCCTTTTTATCTCTTCGCTCCAGATGCAGCACTTCCTGTTAACCTGCAGAAATGGTGCTCTGTCTAAACTAGGTGTGTTGGTGTCAATTTGTGAAAGCATCAAGCTAAAATGACTTAACACAGAATTGATACACAGACACACTCAAAAGCATAACCAGTTAGATAGAGGTAAAACACATTCTTATTGATCAAAGGTGAATTTTGGCAAGGATTCGCCTTACAAAATGAGAGATATCCTTCTCAACTTGAGAGGTTACAATATATAGCATGAAAAAAAAGACTATGACGCCTTCCAGAACAAGTGGCCCATGCTACGTTGAATACATTGGAAAGAGGAAGTCTAGTGAAGGAACCATGCTGGGGCAGTCACAAGCCTTGACTTTGGCATTTAAATCATATTAAATGCTTTTTTAAAAGCATGGGTTGCTTGATCGTTTGAATGGTAAGGCCGCTCCTCTTTATGAAACTTACGCGACTGTCCGCTTATCCATGCTCAAACGAAGAAAAACAGGCCACGTCATTGAATGCTTGCGCTCTTTGATGACCACTTGGTGGAGACTGTTTCATTTGCGACAATAACTTCTGCCGACACCTTCTTTTGCAACCTAAGCTGATCTGATTTGTGTCTGTGCTTGGCTGGGTGCGTCCTTTGGAACATTCCAAATGTTGTCGTATGTGTGCATGGCCGTGTTCTGGATTATCTGTTTTGTTCCCTCTTTCCTTGCTATTTCTTGTCTCTTTCTGGCAATTTTGAGCTCTCGAGCTATCTTTTGTCTCCTCCTGGCTCTTTGGGCTCCTTTCTCGGCCGACGCATCCCATCAAAATTGACGTATGCGGGCCCGTCACTATTTGAAAACCAACGGCTATTTCACCGCCTTGAATTTGACGTTCACGCGCCCATCACCGGATGTTTGAACCTCCAACGACTAGTTCGCCATGTTGAAATTGACATGCTCAGGCCCGTCATTACTTTGGTAATTCCTTCGGCTTTCTTGAAAATGAACCTTCCCGAAGGGAAGGTGTCCTTTTGAAAAAGTGGAAAAGGTCCCTTTTCGGCAGCCAAGAGTCCCCTGCAAGGGCACTTGCCCTTCGGGCTCCCTTGTCTTCTCAATTCCTTCAGAGATTTTGCCCGAAGGAAAAACTTGTTTTCATGTCTCGCCCTTTTCTTTCTTCGGTCTTTTCCTTTGGATTTCCTTCAAACAGAAAGTCCGAAGGAAATATTTGTCCTTTGCCTTGGTTCCTTGCTTGTGAATTTCTTCGGACAAAATGTCCGAAGGAATTCCTTCGAGCATTTTGTCCGAAGGAATTCATCCATTGATTCTCCCTTTGGATTTCCTTGTCTTTTCCTTTGGATTTCTCCGAAGGAAAACTTACCTTTCGGCCTTCTCTTTAATCCCTCCGCAAGTGTTCCCTGCCCTCCGCAAGGGCACTTTGTCTTTGGAGCTTGTAAAAAGACTTGCATTCTTTGAACTGGCCCATCTCTTTGTCAAAAGGCTTGTCCAAGGCAATTGCCCAAAGCGAAATAAGCCCCATATCAAGCCGAGAACCTACAGGGCTTAGATCTTTCAATTTTTTATAAGAACAGGCTATTGCAGAAGGGAAATGGAGCATTTGTAGTAAGGGGGATACATCCAATGCTGACGGCTTAGGGCAGCAGGGAAAGGAGACCGATTTTTGCCCTGTAGGACCAAAATGGTCAACAATGGCATCATCCTAGTCGGTGTGGGTTTTAGAGAACCACTAAACTTGACCTTAATGGTTGACTACTGTTGCATTCATTCAACAAATTTAGTGTATATCAAACCATTGGTGTGTGAATGTTTCTTTGAGGATCAAGAAAAGTGCAGTTACAGTTGTTTAAAAGAGAGGACAGGGGAAGGATCAAATCTAAATTTTATTCACCAAATGCACAAGTTCCATTAAGAGTGACCAAGAAGCAGAAGAGATAAAATATAATCTCCTTCACAAATATTATTGGCATGAAGAGATAAGAGGAGGACAGATACTTGGCACACAGGTCTTTAGCATGTCAAATTTTATATATACCCATGCAATCACCTAAGAGACTATCTAAAATTTGACTATCATAATTACAATTATCCTCCTCCTTGAGTAATATGCACTCGCATAACACTGAATCCTACATCATTTCAAAGTAATCAAGGCAAGCTACATATTGCTTGAAGAAAGTGGCAGATTATTCACATTATATATACCGTTTCATTTCTAACTATCAAAAAGTGGTAAAATAAACATGTGATATAGGACAGTTGCTTTTGTTTCATATTCCATTATAGACATTCTAGAAAATATAGATTGGAAATGTTCCGTACATAATAAAGTAACTGGAGGATAGTGAAAGGAAGAGTAGAATGGAGACAATTACGGTATTACCAAGTTATTTATAATGTTGATTGATAGGGCATATAAGTCTTTCAAATGAATACAAGTGGGGACGATTGAGAAAGAATGAGGCGGGATGGGACATAATGCAGTTAATGGGGAGGCTGTGATGTAAAGGATTGAGGATTGTGAGAACAGAGAGGATATGGGAATCGACAGAGCACAAGTACTGGCAAAATCAAGGGGGCTGAAGTTGCAGGCATTGAAAAAGAAACATGTTCAGGGGAGAGAAGATATAATTGAAAGCAAGAATGTAGAAAGGAAATATAGATACAACAAAAGATAAACAAGAGCAAAGAGTGTCTGCAGCAGGCCACTAAAACTTATGTTCTAACACCACTTGGCAAAAACCCCACAGAAAAAATAATAAATATATATTAGAATTCACATTGATATATTGATGAGAAAGAACAGTGTCAAGGAGTTATTGATACCGTTTATTGATAGGTGGCAGGATGATTCAGACAATAGTCAGACATTTAAGTTATGTTGATGACTGTTTAATATTCAGGTTCATAACATCCCAGTAAACCAATACGAGTGATGATAAATTCAAATCCCAAAATTATGCTTGATGGCACCCGTTTGTAGGACAGGAATGATATAGAATAGGTTCCCAATCCTTTCTGAGCTAGTTTTGTCTTGAGAGGGCTATGTTCCCGTCATCCTTGTTAGTATTTTATTTGACTCCTGGAGATTAGAGTTTTAATATTGTCAATGTGACTGGTTTATTTTGTTATGCGGTTGGCATTTTGTGTCTTGCTAGTCAACCTAGTCTTCATCAATTTTAATAGTTCTCTACTCAAGCAGTTAATAAGAATTAAGATGACTCTTAGGTTTACTTTAAGCAGTTCGATCTATTTTGATCACAACATTATTTTTTAGTTTTGATCCCATCAAAGTATCCTAGTTGGATCAGTGATAGATTTTTAGGTTTTTCTGTAAACTCCATCGGTTGCTTCCGATTACATAATCTAATAACTCAACCCGCACTCAAAGGTCGGTCATTTCCCATTAATATGGGAAGCTTTTGGACCGGAAATAATATTATCTCAAATCATGACCCCTCTTGGGTGCAAAATATATGTCTTTTCACCATCATTGTAGTACACAAGACGTATGCACTTCTATTAGGGTTGCCTTCTACTGTTACAATTTTTCCCAAATGTGTTTTTCTCATTTCACCGAAAATCAATTTGATGATATAGATGATTGTGACCTCCTCTATGTCGTGTGGTAATAATTCCTCTGTTATTATGCCTTTACCAGCAATGATGTTGTCCGGAGTTAATGGAGTTTTATGCTAGTTACCCTACATAGAAAGGACAAAAGAGCTAAAATGCAAACATAAGCTATAAATAGACTCTTAGGCCTTACAGTGGGGATGTTTTTTGGTTGGAAGTGGTTTTGTGCACAGGTCCATGGAGACTGGTTCTTGGCCAAGTGAAGTTACCTGCTGCTTTTAAAAGTCTTTTGGCTTGACTTGGCACCCATACTTTCTCAATAAATTTCCCTTATCTTCCACTTACTGACTAAACTGATATTTTACTAATGCTAAAGTTCTGGCTTTTTTCCACTTTTTAGCTATAAGACCTTTCACACAAATTTTGTTTTTCCAGACTTTACAGCAGGAAAAACAAACAAGGTTTTTATTTAATAAGAGTAATCAGAATTCAGATTTCCATTTCTTTAGGTCAGATTCAGATTTTTTCAGACCCGGGATTCCAACAATAGGGTTTAAAGCATTTATAGCAGGTTTACAGTTAGGCCCATAACATTCTCTTCTTTCCACTGATCAGATCTTTTTATCTGTATCCAGGAATTACTGATCTTTCCTTCATGAAATACTCTTGTTATATGGATTTGATAGCAGTAATGCAAGCCTGAGAAAATCACATATCTAATCTTTTGATGATGAAACTGGTGAAATTTCTGACTTTATGCGGAGCAGCAACATTGGCTAATGCCTTTATGAGAGCGTTTAAAAAGAATAAATTGCCCACAGCATAATCCTTTAAACTTTATTCAATGACTTTTGTATTAAAACTTAGAAATATCCACTAATCTCGGCTTCAGTGTTCCAATGACATTAACCTACTTTTGACCAATCCCAAGCTTCAAACGTCGATGCCTCCATTTAATCCAAAATGCATTGTCTTGACTAAGCACATTGGATGTTATCAAATTGCTAGGCTAAGAAACCTTGTTTTTCTTTCATTTGATGGTTGATTAATTTTTAAACACCGACGAGTCTCTCAACTCAAACGATAACCTGCACTTTTTAGGGGACCCAAGTTCAAAGCTCAGCTGCAGATAAATTCTCCAGCAGGGTATACATACCAATCATCATAAGACAGGTGATCATGGTGGCCTGGATATTAAACCTACTCGTAAAAGGAATCACCCCAACCCTATGAACAATAGAAGCTGGTCTCATCTCTGCATACCCAGCAAGAGTCTTTGCCCTGCTTGATTGGAAGTTGGCAACAAGATGGGTGCTTTCTTAACCAAATATGAGACCACAATGCCTGTGTCATGTAATATATTTTCCAAATACTTTTCTTCCTACGTTTTAATAACACAGCCTTTTAACTTATTCTTCCCAATATTTCCAAAAGCAACATTGCCAATCCACAACTAAGATTACCCTAACTTCTACATATCAAGTTTTGAAATCTAGGGTATTCCCCATAAATAGATTTAAAGCATAAAATATTTCATTTATAATACCAATTTTTAACAATCCAGTACTCTTTGTTCAAGGGGTTATGGTGTAAGGGTCGTAGAGGATATTCATAAGGGCATGACACAAGTTCAAATGCCCCTCATCCTAAGGCAGCCCATAATTCTTTTCAACATGTGATGAGGTTGTGGAATAATAATTATGGGTTACATTCAAGCATGGCCCAGGTTTATGGGCCAGGTTTACAAATCTTAAGAATGCAGTTGGACCAAGATAACCTCATCAAAGATTACCAAGCAAAAAAACAATCGAATACTCTCAATAATCACTAATTTGAGTCCGTCAGGCTGGGTATAGCAGTAAGATGGGGCACTTATTGCGATGACGTCCCAGGTTCAAAACTGGGTACCCAGCGCACATTAATTGATCTGTGTTAATGCACCTGTGTTACGAAATTCTGTAGTATAATGAAAATTTTATAGAGTGTAATGGTGGGGAAGCCCCATCCTAGATTATTAACAAACCATTTGAACCTTTCCAAAAAATAATAATCATTGTTTTGACTAAAATTGATTGGCCGATTTTTTCAGACCGTTGAGTCTCGTGTATGTAATTAAAATCATTTTATTTCATAGACAATCTAATTGTCAAGGTATTTTGGTGCAATGGTAATGAGGAGCATTCATCAGAGCATGAACCAGGCTCAAATTTTCCTCATTGAAATAAGGCAGCCCATAACTCCAGCAGACATGCGGTGACATTGTGGTGTAATGACTAGGGGGTGCATTGAAGCATGGCATGCATTTACAAATCTTAGACAACTCATAACCTCACCCAAAATTTACCAAGCAAAAAGAAAAACTAATATGCGAGTAACCCCAAAATCAATTTTATCTGATAGACCATTTGGACTCATGGACGTAGTTAAAATCATTTCACTCGTTTAATTTCAAGGACAAACTAATTATCAAAGGATTGTGATGCAATGGTAATGCAGATCATTGGTAAGAGCATGACCCAGGTTCTAATCTCCCTAACTGAAATCAGGCAGCCCATAACTCCAGCCGATATGTAACAAGGTTGTGGTGTAATAATTACGAACGTACATTTGAGCATTTTCTATGCAGCCCATAACATCACCCAAAATTTACCAAGAAAAAGGGAAAAGGAAGTATATAATCCAATTGCAGATGAATCAAGTGGTTCTCCAATTAGGAATATTTTGGGGCACCTTGTAGGATAACTCCAGCCGATATGTAACGAGGTTGTGGTGTGATGATTACAAGGTACATTTGAGCATGGCCTATGCAGTCCATAACATCACCCAAAATTTATCAAGAAAAAGAAAAAAACATATAGACAATCCACTTGCAGATGAAATAAATGGTTCTCCAATTAGGAATATTTTGGGGCACCTTATAGGCAGCCAATAATCTCACCCAAAATTTACCCCGTAAAAAGAAACCATATACAGACAATTCAATTGCAGGCCGATATGTAACAAGGTTGTGGTGTAATAATTACGAACGTACATTTGAGCATTGTCTACGCAGCCCATAACATCACCCAAAATTTACCAAGAAAAAGGGAAAAGGATGTATATAATCCAATTGCAGATGAATCAAGTGGTTCTCCAATTAGGAATATTTTGGGGCACCTTGTAGGATAACTCCAGCCGATATGTAATGAGGTTGTGGTGTGATGATTACAAGGTACATTTGAGCATGGCCTAAGCAGTCCATAACATCACCCAAAATTTATCGAGAAAAAGGAAAAAGCATATAGACAATCCACTTGCAGATGAAATAAATGGTTCTCCAATTAGGAATATTTTGGGGCACCTTATAGGCAGCCAATAACCTCACCCAAAATTTACCCCGTAAAGAGAAACCATATACAGACAATTCAATTGCAGATAAACTAGTACAGATATCTTAAATACATCTATCTAAAAAAGCTAAGAGATATCAATTTCAAGGCGCCTATATCGGATTTGTCACATACCACATTGATTAATGACTACATTACCTTCTCTGCAAATTTCCACTGACTGGTGAGAGACGGCCTCAATCTAGCTGCACCACTGTGTCAGGGCTTGAAAACATCTTTCTAGAGAAAAAAGCTCCAAACTTCACCATATGCCCAAGATATTAGGATTTTTCAATTGACTTCTCCAAACAAGAAGAAAAAACTTCCATATGATGATCGATTAGACATTAAATTTAAGGTTAAGAGTTCCCTGCGAGAGTCAAATGAACATCAAATTTAAGGTCGACCATTACCTGTTGACATCTCACTGACATTACAGTCCACCATCACCACTGGCTGCCATTATAGACTATGCCTATCCGCATAATTATGTGGGTCTAAAATTAAGGGTATTTTGAGGGCACCTTATACGGATTGAATTGATTAAATTCCTATGAAACATGCCCTCGACTGCGGATGAAATTATGTGGGTCTGGGACACCTTATAGGTATTGGATTGATTTTTTTATTTTTATTTTTTTTTAAATATAGACAATCCACTTGCATATGTATGTATTGTGTAGGACTAACACTAACGGCACCTTATAGTTATTGAATTGATTAAATTCCTGCAAAACAGATCCTGATCAAACCAGCAAACAGAAGGCATCCTAAACTGAAATTCATAATCATTAACTCCATAGATTTTACAAATGATTTATTTGAGAAATTAATTAACTTAATGCCCAAAAACAAAATAGGTGTACCGCGTGTTCAATGCAAGGGTAGCCCAATGGCTGGATCAACTGAGAACACAAACCCTCGTCATCATCTATAAAAATTGCCTGTACCCAGTTCATTGTTTGAATAAGGCAAGCAACTACAAACAGCGCTGGATAAATTTTCACCCATTTCTCCATTTTCGTGTCTCTGCAATTGATTTTTTATGGAAAATGAAGGGGTAGATGAGAAGCAAGCATCTGTCGTGTTAAGAGTGGGAATCCATGAGTTGATTTTCTTTCGGTCGGAGTAAAGCAGGAGTGATAATCTATATACGGGGTATATATATTTTTTTAAATCGAATTAGTTCAAATCATGACAAGTGGTTGAGAGGAGTTGAGCCACCATATATCTTACAAAGACTCTTCTTAAGATTTTTTCATATAGTGAAATGATTGAATGAAAGATTTTAATCATGAACATGATAGTGAAATGATTGAATGAAAGATTTTAATCATGTTTATGAGATCAATGAATTTAAAGGATCAAGAGTTATAATATCAAAATGTTTTTAAGTTTTTTTTTATATTAAATTTTTTATTATGAAATTTGATTAATAAATTAGTTATATTGTGAAATTACATTTACGAAATTATATTTATGAGATTAAAAGATCTATAGAAGTATTTATTACATCAATTGCTCAAATCACTCAAAGATATGTGGGTTTAGTTGTATCTTTTAGAATGTTGTTTCTCTTTTCGTTTGTTTGAGTTAAAATCTTTCCCAACATTTTTATTTTATTTTCTTCAAATAGTTTTGTTATGGAGCTAATTCTTAATGTTTTTCTATATTTCGTTTGATTGTCTGTGTATTTCGAACATTCAAAGATGAAATACTTATTCATTTCTACTACTCTTGTAGTACATAAAACACAAATCCTCTCATCTCACTACTCTTTAGGTGACATCCATCTCCATGTTTCACCTCTGAGCCTCTGAGAGCTAGTTCTTAGTTCAAGCAATGATGATTTTTTCCCTTCATTTAATTTCAGCCCCTATATAATATTTTTCACAATGTTCATAAATTGGGTTGAAATCTATAATATAGTGTTGTCGTTTCCTATTTGTTTTCTTCCTCCACATCATTGTTTTGAAATTTTTATTCACATAAATTTTTATGTCTTTGTTAAGATTTGGGCATTCGCATATGTTGATGTCCCATCTATTTATCCATTTGAAGTTTTGTTTCATCCAAGTATTCTTTCGTTGTGCAACTCTTCATCTCTTGTAACCCTAAGCCACTTGTCAGTCCTCGTGTTTTTTTAATTTTCTCAGGTAATAAAGTAACCTAGTCATAACAGTTGCTTCTAATGGGAAAGTACCTATTTTGGCAAAGATAATTTCATAAAGAACTAAAACCTTAACTTTGAAATTATTTGTGATAACTACTTTTGTATCCTTTCTATTTGTCTCCATTTCAAATTTGTCATTCCACTAACCCACACCTAATAACCATACAACACCACTGGTATAACAAGTAACCCAAATAGGACCCTGATGGTCTTCCAATCCTGTAACTCAGCATTCCTACACTTATTTTGTAGTGCATAGAGAGTCTCCAACCTCCTTGTATTCTTTTCATCATGCATGTGTCCCAACTGAGATTGCTATGGAAGTCGAGGCCGAGATAATTGTATTTTGACATCACTTTTAGATATTCTCCTACAAACTAAAATTCAATATGTTGTTTCTTCCTTTTCATTTAGATGTTCACTTGTACCCCTACTTCTTTATAAGAGAGCTCTAAGGTCCAAATATGTTATCTTAGATCTTGGATTGCCTTTGCCATTAAAATCAGGTCATTGGCATAAAGCAAGAGTTTGACCACATACTTGGCTGAGTGGACCCTTTGCCCTCCAAAATTATTTATCCAATCTTCTAGTTTATCAATTTATAGCCCAAAATAATTTAGGGATAGAGGACAACCTTGTTTGATGCATATATCACACCCAAAACATTCAAACAACCCTGTCTGTGTTTCAATTTTAACCTTGACTCGCTCATAATATATGAATTATTGCTTTGTAGTGCATTAGGACCCCTAGTTCCTTCATTATGCTCCATAATTTACATTGTGGCAATGTCGAATGCCTTTTTGAAGTCTATAAAGTAAAAATATGCATCATCTCTTTTATCCCAAACTCTTTCAACTAGGTGTTTAAGCATGACACGTTGATCAATAATTGAGTGTTTGGGTTTGAACCCTACTTGCCCCTTTGCTATCTATCCTTTTTGTTACACCCAATTGCTAATAATATGCTCTATCACACTCTTGAACAACTTTGTGAAAAGAGGATTGACCATGATAATTTGATCATTTGAGGGATTATTTACATCTCCACTTTTAAACAAGGTATAGTTAGGTTGGTTGTCCACTCTATCAAGAAGCCATTTTGGATGACCTCATTGAAATTTTCTTTGATTTGGGGTGCTAGGATGTTTGCTTCACATTTTAGATGTTCTGCTAGCTAGTTTTTTAATCTCTTGTATGATGTCTTCAGTTGTGAAAATATATTCATTAACAATGATTGTGGGAGGTGTATCTTGTTCATTTTCACACTCACAGTGAAAAATGAGTAGCTCTTCACCCCAAAATTTGTGATTGTTCATTTACAATTTGCTCATATTTTAAATTGGCAATGGAAAAGTTCGTGACAACTTAAAAGGAAAAATGTTGGACAATTGTTAGAAACCAAAAATTATTAATAGGTCCCAAACACCCTAGAGTTTAAAATGTCAACTCTAATGATAAGCCACAATAATATGTCAAAAGAGTCGAGTCTGGCACCCCTCATCTTAACTTTGTGACATAAAGTCAAGATTCTCCTATTACTTCTACTCATGTTGTTACTTACAGTGTTGAGACATCAGCAATGGCTCCTTCACCCTCCAGGTGCTTGTGTAGTCTACCTCGAGGCAACAAAGATTTAATGAGGGAGAGATAATAGGGCCAAACACTGTTCCTTCTCGTTGAGACATTATCTCCTACCAAACCATCAACCTTTTTTAAGTAATAATTTTTTCAGATCTAGATCTCGAGAAAGGGTATGGAGATGGTCAAGGAGAATTACATATGTAGGATTCCTTCTTGTGAATATTCTCTCATGGAATGTGGTGACCTCATAAAGGTCTCTCAAAGTTTCTTTGTTCATTCTCCTTGTAAATGGTGGGGTGCCTTTGATATTGTCTATCTGTGAGAAGTTAAAGTTTTTAAATTTCATCTATAAGCTCCATTAAAATGTATTTGGTCAGACTTTACGTATTACTCCACTTCTTATGAGGATGGGTGTGGCAGTGCTAGCATATTGATTTCCCAAAAGATCACATCATTAGTTATTTTCTCAAGGGAAGATAAGATGCATTGTGTCATATGGGTCACACTTGATATTGATGGTCATGTTTTGGGCCTTTTTAACATTTATGTGCCTAATGATAGCTCCCAAAGAGAAAATTTATAGTGTTGGTTGGTAGATAACTTGCCTCTTTCCAATTAGTTTATTTGTGGAGACTTTAATATGGATGAGACCCCTGAGGACAAGTAAGGTGTTTTGCCAATGTGATTGTGTGTTGGTGAGCATAAAACATAGTTTTATTTAAAAAATTATTTGGGGTTGTCAAACCCTCTCTTTTGATGGTAATTTAATAGCCTAAATCTTTGTTTATGTGGTCTAATTTATATGTAGGCCTAGATGCATCCTCAGAAGGCTAGATTGTGTAATGCTCACTGAACAACACATGTACATGTTTCACATTGCTGATGGGCAAGTTATCATTCTCCATCTAGAGATTGGCCTTTCTGAACACAACCCCATCACTATTTAGCTCATTTGGGAAGATGGTTTACAAAATTCCCTTGTACTCAAAGTTGAAACATAATCTCAATGGTTAAGTTAATACTATAATTAAAGAGGTTATTGTGATAGGTTTTTACTTAAAAAAAATTCTAGATGAAAAATTACATATTATGTGTGCATGTCTTTGTTATTGTATGTTTAAGATTCTTATAGCATAGCATTTCTCTGTGTTAATTTATTGTACGTGTGTTGTCTCCCCAACATTTGGTATCAAATCTTGGGTGTAGCTATATGAGGAGTAGGGATAACCTGTGATAAAAGAAAATGTAAAGAGGGAGTTATATGCAAGGAAAATGATAGGAAGCACAAATATATATATATATATATATATATATATATATATATATATATATATATATATATATATATATATATATATATATATATATATATATATTAAATTTAATGTTCAACATTTTAAGTCATGGGAAAAAAATATGAAAGTTCTCTTGATAAATATAGATCATTGGGTTATTGTATTAAGTGCACCACCCATCAAAATAAAACCAAAATAATGGGATAATATTGGTATATATCTAAGAGCTCTATCAAATTTTGTTTGTCAGATTCAATAATATTGAATGTATTGATTAAAAATACTACATCTGACAAACAAAAATTGATAGAGCTCTTAGATATATACTAATATTATCCCATTATTTTGGTTTTATTTTGATGGGTGGTGCACTTAATACAATAATCCAATGATCTATATTTACCAAGAGAACTTTCATATTTTTTTCCCATGACTTAAAATGTTGAACATTAAATTTTTCAATATATATATATAAATTTAATGTTCAACATTTTAAGTCATGGGAAAAAAATATGAAAGTTCTCTTGGTAAATATAGATCATTGGGTTATTGTATTAAGTGCACCACCCATCAAAATAAAACCAAAATAATGGGATAATATTGGTATATATCTAAGAGCTCTATCAAATTTTGTTTGTCAGATTCAATAATATTGAATGTATTGATTAAAAATACTACATCTGACAAACAAAAATTGATAGAGCTCTTAGATATATACTAATATTATCCCATTATTTTGGTTTTATTTTGATGGGTGGTGCACTTAATACAATAATCCAATGATCTATATTTACCAAGAGAACTTTCATATTTTTTTCCCATGACTTAAAATGTTGAACATTAAATTTTTCAATATATATATATAAATTTAATGTTCAACATTTTAAGTCATGGGAAAAAAATATGAAAGTTCTCTTGGTAAATATAGATCATTGGGTTATTGTATTAAGTGCACCACCCATCAAAATAAAACCAAAATAATGGGATAATATTGGTATATATCTAAGAGCTCTATCAAATTTTGTTTGTCAGATTCAATAATATTGAATGTATTGATTAAAAATACTACAAAGGAACTTTAGGATAAGTTTGAGACATTATACCAAGCAAAGTCTTTGGTGAATAAACTTTTCTTGTGAAAGAAGTTGTATTCATTGTGAATGAATTATGTTGACTCAATTGTAGAGCACATAAATGCCTTCAACACTATGCTAATTCAATTATTGTCTATTAAAGTTATAAAGGATGATGAATAAATGTGTATTACCTTGTTATGTTCCTTGTTGTGTTCCTTTTCATATTATTGGGATAATATAGGAATGGTTATTACCAGTACTACTTTTGGGTCAAAAATTGAGGATGCAGTCACAACTTTGTTATTAGAGAAGATGAGGCACAAGTCTATGGAAAACTATTAGACAAACGATGCCTTGTATATGTGAGGTCAATCATAAGAAATAAGCAAGCATAATTTTGAGGATAAGTGCTCAGATTATAGAGGAAGATTTATGACTCTAAAAAGATCCTTCAATAAATGTTATAGATATGAAAAAATAGGGCATTTCAAGAAGGATTAAATTTTGAAAAAGGTGAAAAAGGACAAACCACTATATGTTGTGCTCTTAGGTGAAAGAGTCTCAAATGATGAGAAAGAAGATGTATATCTTGCAGCTTCAAGTATGCATGCATGCCATTATGCATGGTTGATCGATTCATGTGCATCCTATCATACGACTCCTCATAAGGAGTGGCTATGTGAGTATGAAAAATATGGTGGTGGTGATGTCATTCTAGGAGATAACTCAACCTATAAGATCATGGAGAGATGAAGATTAAAGTTGAATTTCAAATATGGGAGGATCAAAACTCTCCTTGGTGTCTTGTACAACTTTGGCTTAGCTAGGAATTTGATCTTTATGAGCAAGATGAATGGTGTGGGTGTGCAGGTCTCATTCAATAGAGATGGGTGCAATATGGTACATGAAGCCATGGTGTTGGTAACAGGTGTGGGCACAAGAACTCTATTCAAGTTTTATATGAGTGTCATAAGCCATGTGTAATAACTTTGTTATTCCTAAGGCCAAGGTTGAATTAGGAAATCACACATTACTTATAATAGAGAAGATAATGATTTGGCATCAATATATGGGTCATATTGGGGATAAAGGTCTATGTGCACTATAGACTAAAGGTATGGTGGAAGGGATTGTAGATTGTCCCTTAGATTTTAACTTTTGTAGGCATTACATTTATGGTAAGCAAAGTTGAGTTAAAATCCCCTCAAATGTTTCACATGCAAATGGTATTTTGCAAGTGATTCATAGTGATGTGTTTCAGCTAATGGACGTTCAATCACTAAGCAGTTCTTAATTTTATATGTCTCTCATAGATGACTTCTCACGTTAGATCAATATATACATTCTCTAGAATAAATATGATGTACTCAAGTAATTCAAGGAATTCAAAGCCCTTGTGGAGAATTAGATGGAGAAAAGGATAAAGGTGTCATGCATGGACAACAGGGGTGTATATTTCTCAAATGAGTTTGAGTAATTTTTCAAACAATGCAAAATCGAAAGGCGAAAGACAAAGTTATACACAACAAATAGAATGGAGTTGTAGAGCAAATTAACATGACATTGATGGACAAGGCTCAAAGTATGTTAAGTGGTGTCCACTTTGAACAAAAATATCTGATAGAAGTAGTATCTAATGCTTGTTATCTTGTCAACACATCACCCACATCAACATTGGTTGAAAAAACTCTACAAGAAGCATGGGTTGGTAAGAAACCACTTGTGAATCTTTGGTTGTGAAGCTT